>CM068722.1:21289560-22489560 GCA_035079005.1 Fraxinus americana
AGTGGCTCATGGTATTTGTGAGGTTATGTGGATTAAAAGATTGTTAGAAGAGTTGAAGACTCCAAATTCTTTGCTAATGAAGTTGTACTGCGACAACAAGGCAGCAATTTCAATTGCCCATAATCCAGTTCTTCATGACAGAACAAAGCATGTAGAAGTGGATAAACACTTTATCAAGGAAAAACTTGATAGTGGTCTGATTTGTATGCCATACATCCCAACTACTGAACAGATTGCTGATGTATTTACTAAGGGACTGCACAAGAAGTAATTTGACATGTTTTTGGGCAAGCTGACTATGGAAGATATCTTCAAGCCAGCTTGAGGGGGAGTGTTGGAAATCAAGAAGATATTTGACAGCAATTAACAAGATTGAATTATTGTAAATTAGGAAGTCAATCATTGTAAATTAGGAATGTATCTTTGTTAGGTAAACTAATTAGTTGTTAGTCATTACTTTCCTTGTTTAGATATTATTTCCTAGTTTTTTATTTCCTGTAACTACTATAACTGGGAATCAATGTAATTCAGAGAAAAATAATTCAATAGAAGAATTCATTCTCTCAGTTTTTATTGTTAGGAATATTGGGCCTAACTCCACCTAATAAAATCGGCTTATTAGGGGAGGATTGCCCTCACCTTATTAAGTGGATCATTTATATTTTTCCAAGCAATGTGGGATTCTAATACGCTCCCTCACGCACAGCGTGGACCATGCCAAACAACTGTGAACAAATCGATATTGGGTGGCACCCAACATTGCATAATTGAGCCTAGCTCTGATACCATGTTAGGAATATTGGGCCTAACTCCACCTAATAAAACCGGCTTATTAGGGGAGGATTGCCCTCACCTTATTAAGTGGATCATTTATATTTTTCCAAATAATGTGGGATTCTAATAGAGATATCAACTAGCATGATATATGCTGAATCAGCAGGTAAAAAGCTAGACAGATTAAGAAGAGGTACCAATAAAGAAATGTTCCTTGCATTTTTCAGCTGACACGAGAACTGATGAGTCTCACTCAGGGACAATAATTATTGGGAGTATATTTAACCAATTTAAAGACTATTTGGGAGGAATTGAGTAACTATAGACTTGTGTGTTCTTGTGGAAGATGTGATTGTGAAGGTACCAAAAGGTTAGCTGATCATTATTATATGGAGTATGTCATGTCCTTCCTGATGGGATTAAATGATTCCTTTGCTCAAGTCAGGGGCCAATTATTACTGATGGATCTCATTCTTCCAATAAACAAAGTGTTTGCACTTTACTCTCAAGAAGAGCAACAGAAGAGTGTCAATACTAGAACTTGTGCAACTGATTCTATGGCATTTCATCTCAGAAATGATCCTAAGAACTGTAGTAGGACAATCTTACAACAAATGTCAGAGGAAGGAACAACCTATATGCACTTAATGTGGCTATAATGGTCATGCAATTGATAAGTGCTATAAGTTACATGGATATCTTCCTCGGTATAAAGCTAAGCAAAAACTAGGTACCAATCAATCAATTTCGAATAGCCATCATTCTGCTATGAACCAAGTATCTGAATCCACTCCAGAACACACACATGGCCATGTAGGGAACTTTGTGTATACATTAAATCCTGCACAATATCAGCAGCTGATGAATGTACTGAGTACTCACCTTTCGACTTCAAAAATTGATGCCCAAGGAGATGTTAATGGTGGTGATCATGCATCAGGTACTTGTCTGTCCATCCCTCTTAACCCAATAATTAATTCTCCTAGATATTAGGTAATGGATTTAGGGGCAACATCTCACATTTGTTTCACAAAGTCAGCATTCTACAATGAAATCTATGCCGAATCATGAACGAATTCCTGTATATTTTAATGGAAATGTGGGAATTAGCCTTGATTTATACTTGAAGATGTTCTTTTTGTACCTCAATTCAAATTCAATTTGCTATCTATCAGTTCATTAACCATGGATTCTCCTATGATCATCAAGTGTCTCACTGACTCATGCATTATTCAGCATCCATCCAGCTTAAGGATGATTGGCAAGGGTAAACGAGTTGCAAACCTTTACATATTGGATGCTGATGTTTCTAATTCTATTCTTAGCAATTGTAATACCTTTTATAACATATGCGATCCTGTGTGTTCAATAATAAATAACGTGACTTCCCACACTTGGCATCACAGACTTGGCCATTTATCTTTTCAGAAAATGGAGTTGTTAAAAGATCAATTACATCTTACATGTTATGGTTACAAGTAGTATAAATCTGATCCTTGTAATGTGTGTCCTTTGGCAAAAAAAGAAGGCTTTCTATTATATCCAATGATCATCTTTCTCATAGTGCTTTTGATCTCATTCATTGTGATACTTGGAAACCATATCATGTCCAAACACATGCAGGACATAGATATTTTCTCACATTGGTGGATGATTGTACAATGTTTACATGGATATATCTCATGAAATAAAAGTGAGATGCTGAATTCATTATTCCCAAGTTTTTCAAAATGATTGAGACTCAATTCTATAAAGTGATTAAAGTCTTCGGGTCTGGTAATGCACCAGAACTAAAATTTCAGGATTTCTTTGCTTCTAAAGGAGTCATTCACCAATTTTCATGCGTTGAAAGACCAAGCAGAATTCAGTTTTGAAAGAAAACATCAACATTAAAAGCTCAAGATTGGCTAACCAAGAGGCGGGTGAATTGGTTTTTAAAACTTTTTCGAATAATTAACTAGAATCGCATAAGTTAAAAACACGTTGATAAATTAATAATCGTAAGCAAGTTCATGCAAGTAGATCAATCAAATAATAAGTGCAAATAAACGAAAACAACTAAACAAAAGTAAGCAAATAATGAGACCATGTTACTTGTACAAAGTAAAAGCGTTAAGTAAAAGGGATAGGGAATGCAAACGATATATTTATGGATGTTCGATCCAATGCAATGATCTACGTTCGGCACGAGTAAGGCCTTTTTCACTATGTTGATTGACTTATTGTGGAATTCAACTCTTACAACACTTCCGATGACTTACAACCAAGGAGCACTGATCCTTTTACAACGTTGAGCTTTACGGGACCTCAACATGACTTACACTATTGAGTTTTACGGGACCTCAATATGACCCACACGGCGACTTATAACAAGGACCAACCTACAATGTTGATATTTAAGGGACTTCAACACGACCCACAATTCAAATAAATTTTACAAATGAAATCTTTTCTTCTTAATGAATGATAAATTCAAAGTTGAGTATAAGAAGAGAAGTAGGCTAACACTTTAATAGATAGCAATGAATGATAGCTCGAGTATTAGATGAAAAACTTTGATGAATATGATGATTTTACAAGTTTAGTTCAATCAATCAAAGTTTTGGTATGAAGATGAATGATTTATTCAATGTAAGTGTAAAAATCTTTTTCAAAAGTATATCTCCCTTTCAATGAATAATTTGTGATAAACTAAGTTCTAAGAGAGAAATTAGAAATTTTGACGAATATCATGTTTACAAGTTTGATTTAATCAAAATTTCAATATGAAGAAGTATAATAAGTTTATGCAATGTAAGTGCTAAGAACTTCTTCAAAAATATTTTTTTCTTTTAAGATAGATATAAATAAATTAAGTACAAAGAGAAATGAAAAACTTTGATAAAGAGAAATGATTTTCAAAAATAAGATCAATCAAAAGTTTTTCTAAAGAAAATAAAGAGTAAAGATCAAATATTTTATCTCAAAAGAACCTCTCTATAATGCTCTTAGAACTGTAATTTTTTTAATGCAAGAAGATGTGGTATTTATAGTAATGCACCAGACAAAAATATGTCCTACCGGACGCACCGTACCGGACGTCCGCTACGTACTGGATGATCGACTAGCTGTTGCGTCGAAGGTCAAAAAACTGACCGTGACTGTCATACCGGACGTTCGGTTGACCGTTGACTTTTTTTTTTAAGCGATGTGATAAATTCAAGTATCACTTTGAAAAATCAATATAACTTTTGATCAAAGATATTTTATGCAAGTGATATGAAAATAACTTTGTGCACTAAATGATTTTTGAGTTATTGTCATTCATTACTAAAGATCAAAGTGTTATACATTTACATATGATCTCGAAAGCCTGGTCTTTGATCTTGCTTCGAAGTTTCTTTCATTGTTTGGCTTTAATGCTTGACTTCGATCTTGACCTTCTTCATGAACCCGATTTAATAGTCTTGATTTTGATCTTTTAAACTCTCATCTTGAATGATTTGATTTGAATGCTTAACTTTCACTTTGCTATTCATTTCGAATCCGATTTATGATGTGTTGATTTTGGTAATACTCCATATATTTTAACATTGAACTATCATCACTCAAAATCAATTGTTAAAAACAATATTAATTTTGTTTATTATAATCAAAACATTGATGATGAAATCAACCATAGGTCAACAAACACTTCCTCAATGTAGCTAAAGCCCTGTTCTTCCAGTTACAAGTCCCTATTCAATTAGAGGGAGAATGTGTATTATCAACCACCTTTCTTAAAAATAGAACACCTTCACATATCTTAAATAATAAACCACCTTTTTCACTCCTTTATGATTCTCCAGTGGATTATAAACGCCTTAGAGTGTTTCGGTGCCTATGCTTTGCCGCCACTTTATCTTCACAAAGATCAAAAATCCATCCAAGAGAAAAACCTTGTGTATTTGTTGGCTATCCCTCTGGTGTGAAAGGCTACAAGTTATATGATATTCTATCAAAATCATTTTTTATTTCTAAAGATGTTGTATTCCATGAACATCTTTTTCCTATTCAATCCATTTCACATCATAATGATTTTATTGATCCCTTTCCCGACATTGTTTTTCCCAAACTTTCTTGTGATATTGATTCATCTTATAAACCAATTCAAGATGTTCAGAACGCATCTAATGATAATACAAACCTTCCATCACCCAATGCTCACTTTCAACCAGGATCCAGTCAACCAATCTTTTGTAGAAGAACCACGAGAAATCTTAAGCCCCCTTCTTATCTTAGAGATTTTCATTGTAATCTCTCGAAAAACTCATCTGCACTAACCAGCAATACCACTCCTTATCCCTTGCGGAAATATTTTTCTTATAAAGTCTTTTCTTCTGCACATTGTGGTTATCTGTTGAATGTAACATCTAATTTTGAACCACAATACTATCATGAAGCTGTCAAGTATAGTCACCGGAAGGAGGCTATGATATCAAATCATACTTGGTTAGCAGTTAATCTTCCTAGAGGAAAACGCTCAATAGGTAGCAAATGAGTTTATAAAATCAAATACAAATTCATGGAGGCATTGATAGATACAAAGCACGGCTAGTAGCAAAATGGTACACTCAACAGGAAGGATTGGACTTCATAGAAACATTCTCACCAGTGGCTAAGCTTGTTACTGTCAAAATTCTCCTAGCAATTGCTAATATCAATCAATGGCATATTACTCTACTAGATGTGAATAATGCTTTTCTTAATGGGGACCTTTTTGAGGAAATATATATGCACTTGCCTCTGGGATATGGCAAGCAATCGACTACTGATAAACATGGGAAGAACAAACTGGTTTGTAAGCTGCACAAATCCATTTATGGTCTCAAGCAATCCTCAAGACAATGGTTTGCATAGTTCTCTAGTGCTCTTATCTCACATGGTTATCACCAATCAAAGTCAGATTATTCTCTTTTTACCAAAGGTTCAAATAACAGCTTTGTGGCCTTGTTGGTTTACGTGGACGATATTATTATCACTGGATCAGATTGTGAAGCCATTAATTCTCTAAAGGCATTCTTACATAGCCAGTTCAAGCTTATAGATCTTGGCCAATTAAAATATTTCCTTGGTTTGGAAATTGCTCGCTCACATAAGGGGATTTTTCTTTCCCAACAACATTATACACTTCAATTGCTTGAAGATACTGGTTTTTTAGCCTGCAAGCCAGCTCTATTGCCCATGGATCCCAAGACTCGTTTATGCTCATTTGAAGGGGAACTTCTTGCAGATGTTTCTTCATGTAGGAGACTAATTGGTCGCTTGTTATACTAACCATTTCTAGACCTGACGTTACCTTTGCGGTTCACAAGTTAAGTCAATTTGTCTCTCAACCTAGGCAACCTCATCTCAATGCTGTCCATCATCTACTACAGTATCTTAAGGCTACTCCAGGGCAAGGTCTTCTATTTTTAGCTCAATCTTCTTTTCAACTTAGAGCCTTTGCTGATGCTGATTGGGCTCATGCCTAGACACAAGGAAATCTATCACTGGATTTTGCATTTTTCTTTTTGACTCCTTAGTATCCTGGGAAGCAAAGAAACATAGTATTGTATCTAAATCTTCTGCTGAAGCCGAATACAGAGCTTTGGCTGTAACAACTAGTGAACTTATCTAGATTCATGAGTTATTGCTTGATCTTCAAATCTCATCTCCTGCTCTAATATTTTGTGATAATCAAGCCGCTATACACATTGTCACCAATCTCATATTTCACGAAAGAACAAAACATATAGAAATAGACTGCCACTTCATTCGATATAAGATCACTGATGGTTTTGTGAAATTGCTTCATGTTCGTACACAACATCAACTTGCGAGCTGCTGCAAGTAGGATGCAATCTGTAAGCTAACTGCGAGCTGCTGGAAGCTGGATGCGAGCTGATGGAAGCTGGAGGATAACAGGATGCAAGCTGGAAACTGATTACAAGCTGGAAGCAAACTGGATATAGCTGGATGTTAACTTTGTTAGTTGTAGTAGTTACACGTGTCAAAATTGTTTAGGCTTGTAACAAGTTAGTTAGTTAGTTAGTTAGTTAAAATTAGTTGATTTAGCTGGTTTACTGTCTATTTATAACCCGATGTAAAGTTCATTTCAGTTTGACTGAAAATTTCCAGTTTTCTCCTTCATTTCAACAGTTCATATAAAGAAGACAAATCATTTGTGGGACGAGTTCTGTGTGTCTAAATCACCTTAGTACTATGTACCAAACATGTGAGATTAGCACATATTAATCCTTAATCTTGCAAGAGAAGGTTCGCAAACCAAACCCCGTTCTTTCATTGTTGCGGAAGGAGGATACCCTTAAAAAATTTCTGCCAATTTGATGTTTTGGCTGTTTCTGAATCTTGAACAGACTATGAATAATTCTGCAGAATACTTGTCTTTCTAGTCTGTAGCATCTCATTTTCTGTCATGCTTCCTTCGCCCACAAAGAAGGAACTTGAGAAACCTGGCAGCACAGTTAGTAGAATCCGACTTCTTGTCACTGCCTGAGCTAGACTTGGCATATGGATCGAAGCAATAAAGTTCAACAGAGCATAACCTACTCTGCTAGCTAAATCACAAGTAGCATCCCATTCATCCTAAATTCCAGAACCTGCAGCAAGTGGAATTGAATGATGCTCGTATGCAAGATCTAGAGCTTGTTTGGCTAAGCTAAAAAGAACAGTAACAGTTATTCTCAAAAGTACGTATTTTAAGCTTAAATAAACATGCTCCAAGTTAAATAAATATTTGGTCAAAGTCGGATACAAGTTACTTATTTTGATAGTAAAGTAATAGTTATTTTCTAAACAAGTTATATTTTTTACTAAACATTAAGAAAAAATTAATTTATCCAAACAATTCAGCATTAGCATAATGGAGATTACCAGCACCCTCCATGTTCAAGAGGATTTCATTTTCTTCATGAAGTCTCGGATCATCTCAGCTTCATCATACAAATTCTTCTGTCTGATTTCATCCAAAAGCAAAGAACACGTCAGATATCTTGGTTTGATGTTTTGATGAATCATATCTTTGAAAAGTTGATAGGCATGCTCGCATTTGTTGGTTCTGCATAGCCCATGGATCAAAAGGGTGTAAGTTGACAAGTCAAGACATAGATGATGCTTCTTCACAATATCATCCAACAATTTTGTTATGTAATCACCCGTCTTCCCAGCTCCAAAATACAGCTTTAATAGTGGATAATACGACTGAACATCAGGTTTACAACACGACGCATTTTCTAAATTCTTGAGATACTGCAGTGCTTTTTGTTCTTGTCTATGATGACAAAACATAGCAATCATTGAATTATAAGTTGATGTATTCGGGCTCGTTTGATTCTTAGGCATTTCCTCCATAAAAACACGAACAGCCTCTTTCATGCGACCAGCCCGGCCTAAAGAATGAATCAAGGCATTGTAAAACAGTGTATCGGGTTTACAACCAACTGATTTCATTCTTTCAGATATTTGCAAAGCTTCCTCAAACTCTCCCGACTTGGTCAAGGAATGCATAATAGTTGTGAAAGTAACCACATTAGGGGGACATCCTTGAGTTTTCATTTCATCAAGAAGCTCATAAACCTTATGGAAGTTGTATTGGTTGCAATAGAATTGAATGATGGTTGAGTAGCTTATGACACATGGGCGACAACCATGTCCTTTCATCTCTTGAATTGTCCAATGTGCCTCCTCGACCCTCTTTATTTTGCACCAGCCATGTATAAAAATATTGAAAGTGTTTGCATTTGGTGGAATATGTGACTTCAGCTCCAAGAATATCATGCGTGCTTGCTCCACTTTATGTTCTTTGCAAAGGGTGTCAAGTAACAAGTTCATAGATTCTGTATTCTTTCCCAATCCAAATTTTCCCAACTCGTCAAATATCCTTACAGCATCTTTCCAATCCCCCGCACCAGCAAATCTCCTCATTATCTTTGCTATGGTATTAAGTGAGACGATATTGCTCTCACGCATTTCCTCCACTAGTGCATTCACCTTTTCCATTTGCTTCATTTTTCCCAATATGTCCACCAATCTATCATACAAATCTGGTGTGGGTTTATAGTGAGGACATGCTTCAGCCCATCTAAAAACACCCAACGCAGACTTCCAATCGTCTTTGAACCGATGAAGTAACCTATCAACAAAGCCATGAGTGATCTTTATTGTATTACATGCAGAATCATGCACCAGAGACTCGAAAACTTCGTCCTCTGTATTTGCCGCACAAACTTTAGAAATGATAACGTCAACATCGGACTTCCTATGAAAGTCTACGCATTCTTCTGCTTGATCGGAAGATCTATTGCTCATGAAGTGGTCAGACTCGACCATATGAAAAGGTGAAGTCGAAAAGGAATGAACATATTTTTTGGAGATATGGGAAGTGTCATATGTCTTCGGTAGGAAAAAGAAAAAGTTGTTGATTTTTGCAAGACTTCTGACAGGCAAGACCATAAGGGAAGTGGAAACGCTTGTCCTGCAATTTTTTGTGCAAATGAAATTTAATCACAAAACAATCCACTTTACTTGCATCCCTTAAAGAAATAAACATAAACACCAGTTAACCTCAAAATAAAGTGAAAATTGCTCAATACAAATAAATATAACAAAACTAATTAGTCAGACTCAAATCTCTGAAAGTAAGTATTTTCCAATTATTTCCAATTCGAAACCATAAACAGCAATTTAGCTAAAACTAAACTGAAAATTGCAGTTTATTAATTGCCCCAACTGAATTTTGGTACGGTGTATTTCATCAATTACAGTGGAGGGGAACCACAACAAAAATTCAAGAGAGGTATTGTCATGAAAAACAATTGATAATAGTAACGCATTAGATCCAGGTTGATTCGAAATTAAATCGTTCACAACAAGCAAATCAAATTACCTTCCAAGTTTGGTGCTTGTAGAAATCACTGCAACGGAACACGTCTCACAGTAAATTGTTCCCGATTTTGAGTGCAGGGAAAAACCTATAAAATGGGCTTGTATAGATTGATCTAATGGGCTGACCTCAATCCTATAAAATGGGATTGTATAGATTGTATAGTAAATTGCATAAAGTACGGGGAAAAATTCATATTTAAGGTGTTTTCTTTACCTCAATTCAAAAATAAGTTAAATAGTTTGAAAATTCAAAAATCAGGTATAAATTTAATTAATTAAAAATATTTATTAAATAATGATAATAAAGTCACATTTTTTGATTAATAGTCACAGATTCATAATTATAAGTTACAGATTTATTTAATGGTCACATATCGTCAAATTTGATTATTCGAGGTCACAGATCAAAATTTTTTTACGTCACATATTATTTCGAGGTCACAGATTTTAAATTAATTAGTCACATATTAATTTTGAGTCACAGATTATTAAATTTTTAGGTCACAGTTGATTGATTGGTCACAGATATTACCAAACATTTGGTCATAGATCACCTAACATTTGGTCACAGACTAAATACACTACTACAAATACTTGGTCACAAGTCACAGATAGGCCAACACAAACTAACCAATCACAAAACACGGACGAAAACTGAACCGCGACGTCACCACCACCAACAATGAGTCTGCCACCAACAACAACAAATATAAACATCCAACCACCACGCAGATCCGCCAACAAAAAACCACCGCCGCCGCCGGAAGCCGTTGCAGCGGCTGCCGGTGCTCGCAGCAGCTTCCAACACAAACTAACCAATCACAAAACACGGACGAAAATTGAACCGCGACGCCGCCACCACCAACAATAAGTCTGCCACCAACAACAACAAATATAAACATCCAACCACCACGCAGATCCGCCAACAAAAAATCACCGCCGCCGCCGGAAGCCATTGCAGCGGCTGTCGATGCTCGCAGCGGCTGCCGATGCTCGCAGCAGCAGCGGTCGAAGCTGCTGCGAGCACCGGCAGCGGCCGGTGCTGCTGCTGCTGCTGCCAGCAGAAAGGTGGGGAGGGAGGGGACGCAGAGAAGGGAGGGGGAGAGAGAGCCGACAGAAAGGAGGGGGAAGGGGACGCAGAGAAGGGAGGGAGAAGCTGCTGCGAGCAGCGGCCGCTGCTGCTGCCGCCGCCGGCAGAAAGGTGGGGGGAGAGGGGACGCAGAGAAGGGAGGGGGAGAGAGAGAGAGAGTGAGGGAGGGAGAGAGAGAGAGAGAGAGAGAAGAGGGGTAGGGTAAAAAATTAGGGTTAGAATGTTTATATATTACCTGATTTTTGAAAAATAAAGTATGGTCCCTGATTTTTGAATTTGTGTAAATTTTACACCTGATTTTTGTAATTATGCCTAAAGTATGTCTATGGACCTGGAACAGTGGCGGACCCAGCATCAAAGTTCAGCCTCTCGACAATCAGCGATGTCGTTTATTAATATTTAATTATATAATATTAAAAATTGTTCAATATATATGTACACACACTAAAACGTAAAAATTATATATATGATATATCCAAATTTCCAATTCCCCTAATTCCAAACCCTAAATCCAATTCCAATTCCAATTCCAATTCCAATTCTAAAACCCTAAATTCCCAAATCACAATACACAATTCAAAAACAGAAATACAAAATGCAGTCAAATAGAAAATATAGAATGCATAAGTCACAGACTCACAACAGCACTAGCCACTAGCAAGTAGCAAATAAGAAATAGGCAAATAGCAAGGCAAGATATTTGAGCTAATAAGTAATACCTACAGGCTACAGGTAGGGGTGGGCGCGTGTCGATTCGGTTCGGTTCGGTTCGATTTTTTTTCGGTTCCAGAAATTTTCGGGTATTTAGTAAATGGAACCGTTCGGTTTCGGTTCGGTTAGGTTCGGTTCTGTTCTGTTCGGTTCCGTACTATAATTAAATTTTTTAACATTTAAAATAATACTACATAAATACACCTGAAAGTGAATACTAATATTAATAACAAAAAGTAGATACAAATACGAAGTTCAATCTTAACTTTTACAAATAAACGTAATCTAATTTAATAACATATAAATAATAAGTTGTTAAATACAAATATCAAAAAGTAAATATTACTAATAAAACTTCAATATTCATATCAATAATTCATTTGTTTCAAATATTCAAGTTTACATAAAAGTGAAATATAAATTAGAAGTCATAGAGATAAAATATTTTAAAGTATTGATAATACTTACCAACTATTTAATGTAATCATCAGTTGGTTGACTTTCCATATTAACTATTAAGAAACTATACAAGAAAAAATTGAAAAAAAACAACTAACAAATATAAATAAACTCTAAATTGTTCAACTAATAAGATTTAATAAGAAAAAAATTATTAATTTATTTAGAAAAAATAAAAAAAAAATTGATTTATCCAATATAAAAAAAATTCGATTCTTATTCGGTTCTTGGTCGAGAACCGAGAATCGAACCAAACCATTCGGTTCTCGATTCGAATACCCGTTCGGGTATTTCATTTTAAAAAATCTGCTCGATTCGGTTCGATTCGGACATTTTACCCAGCCCTAGCTACAAGCAGGCAGAAGTTAGAATGCATACAGGCAGACCTGAGAGGCTGAGACCGCAGACGAGACTAAACTCCAATAGACCAGCCTCCAGCTATTGGTTATTGCCCCACTGTCCACCGACCATCGTCCTCCATGCTGACTCCGTCCACTTATCTCGGTGGTGTCAAAGACTCACAGCCAGGCAGGGGCCCATTCACACAGCAGTTTCGCCCTCTTCACGGACTCACAGTCTTCTGTCTCCCTCTGCTGGACCAAAATGAATTTAATTTGGTTTTGTAATGGGAAAATTACATAAATCCAGGTCTTTTAAGACTACAATTCAAAAATCAAGGATAAAGTTTCCCAATTCAAAAATCAAGTATCAAAAATATTATAATACAAATTTCATCACAAACCCTAATTAATTTCACATACTTTCTCTCTTTATCCCTCTTCCCATCTCGTTTCTCTCTCTCCATCCCTCATTTCATCTCCTCTCACGAAAACACAACCACCATTCACGTCGCTGTGAAGAAGCTTCCACCGCTGTGAAGGCGTCACCACCACTACTGTGGTGCTCTATTTCTCTCATGTGAAGACGTCGCCGTCGTCGTGAAGACTCCGCAGCAGCTGCAAGTCCAGATTATCGCTGAGGATCTCTGATCTGAACGGTGACGCTTAGTTCGTGACGAACACCGCCTAGTGGTGGTGATGGTGGCCAAGTCGCTCATGAGATCTGTCAGCACAGGCCACCGCTGCGCAAAGCAGATCTGCAAGACACACCATGGTTTTTGTTACTGTCGTGGGATGTTGACTGTTGTTAGCTGTTGTTAACTGGTTATGCTGGTGTTTTGTCGGGGCAGATCTATGTGTTGTGGTGCAGGTGGTTGTTTTCTGATCTATGTGTGGGTAGTTTTCTATGGGTGGTGGTTGGTGGACGGTGATGACGATGGTTGTGTAGGTGGTGGTGGTGGAGAAATGACAACTGCAACCTGAGGTGGTGGTGGCGGCGACTGGTTTCGGATTTTTTAGTGGAGGGTTGTCGTGTGGTGGAGATGGTTGAGATTTTTTGGTGGGGGTAGTTGTTCAGGTGGTGTAGGTGGTGCGGGTGGTGCAGGTTGGGATATGAGTGGTGGGTTAACAATGGTACAGGTGGATGTGGCGAGTGAGGATGGTCGCAGGTGGCTGTAGTGCAGTGGCGGTGGTGGTAGTATTGGTTACAATGGTACTGACCTACTATTTGGTGGTATGTGACCAAGTATTTAGCTGTGATCTAAAAATTTAACAATATGTGACTGGAAAATAATCTATGACCAACAAATTTGAAAATATGTGGCCAATGAAATTAATCATTTTTTTAAAATGTGACCTAAAAATTATATAATCTGTGACCGTAAAAAATTTGTGACCAATTAATTTGGAAATCTTTGACTGTGTGACCTATAAATTTTGGTCCGTGACCAACTAATTTTGAAATCTGTGACCAACGAATTAAATGTAACCTATAAAATTTTTGAACTGTGACCGTAAATTATAAATCTGTGACCGGAATGATTTCCGAAATAGTCGCCAGAATGGTCGTCGGAATCGGAGCAGTCGCCGGAATGATCGCACGAAGAAGAGTGGTCGCCAGAATGGTTGCAGGAATAGTCCCCGGAGCGATAGGGGTGGTGCATGTAGGGTGAGTTTATTATGTTATATTTTATTAGAATTAAAAAAAAAACCTGATTTTTGAATTTTCAAACTATAAAAATAATTTTTGAATTGGTGTAAACTAAATACCTTATTTATGAATTTTTCCCTTTTGTAATTTTTGTGGTTAATGGACCTAATGGTAATGGACTTTCATATTTCAACCATGGCTCATTAATTGGGTTAAAACAAATGAAACATTAAGAAATGGGGAAAAAATTTACAGCATCTTCTACTTTTCTTCATCTTTCTTCACCCGATAGAAGACAGATTGTTGAAGGTTTCGACGGACCCAGCACGGGCGGTCGCGGGGGCGGACAGGTACTGGGTCCGCCACTGACCTCAAGCAAGGAAGGAAGTCAGTCCTTAATGAACTTTTGAGGATGGAAAAAAACACTGACCTTATGATTGTATATGGTCCGATTCGATTCGATTTTATTAAGGAACCGAATCGAATTCGAATTTTTGAGTAATTAGTAAGTGAAAACGTTTGGGTCCAAATTTTAATTTTTTAGATTTAGGCCCTGTCTGGAAAGGATTATTTCTACCAATTTAGTGCTTTTTGGACCGTTTTATTCAAATATGTGGGGTCCACACAGAAACAAATCGGTCAAATTTAGTGGCTGAATCACTATTCCAACGGTTGAAATTCTGATTTTGAGTACTCCCAGACATGTTTTTAAAATAACGCTACATTAATTCAACTGACATGTTGAATCCTAACTCTTACAAAATAACATAATTTAATCCACCGATATCTTTTGCGTTCTTCTTTTTGAGTTCTTCATAAATTTGATTGTTAAAATCACATTAAGAGGAAGAAAGTGGGCTCACGATAATAGAATGACATAAGCGATATTACGGTAGAATAAGATATTTGAGTAAAACTTAGGCCAGTTTGATTAAATTGAGTTTGGTTGGAAATTAGAAATAGTAAAATCAGACTTTAGGTTTGTACTGAATTAATTAATCAACAAATTTATTTAGAAAAAAATAAAATATTTTAGCTCATTTAAGATAAAACAAATTAAAAAAATATACAGGGAGATTCAATTCTTATTCAGTTCGAAATAGTAAAATCATATTTTAGGTTTGGACTAAATTAATTAATTAACAAATTTATTTAGGAAAAATAAAATAATTTAGCTTATTTAAAATAAAAAAAATAAGAAGATTCAATTTTTATTCCATTTTTCGGTTCTTGATCTAGAATCGAGAACCAAATCAAACTTGTCGGTTCTCGATTCATATATCCGTTCGGGTATTCAATTTAAGAAGAACCATTCGGTTGAGTTCAATTTGGTTTGGATCCAATTCGAGAGTTTTGTTCAACCCTGTTGGCATCATCTAGTCTTGAATTTTATTTTTGTGTTTTAAAATATAAATTATATTTAAAAGTAATACAAATTATAAAACACAAAAAAAAAAAAAAAAAATGCGGACTGGGGGAGAGAGTTCTAGAAATGTGAGATGTGTACTAGAAAAGAACATAGAAAATGTTCATTGCACTTGATAAAAAGAGGCAATCCTTTCTCTGCCTCTCATTTCACGCTAAACCGATTCCACCTACTGTTCACAATTGGGTTTCTGCGTATGAACATAGAAAGCATCAAGACTCTTCTACCGTCATTTGCTCTCGTGTCCGACTTCGTTTCAGCTGTCTCTCTCTCTATCGATTTTCCTGTACGTTTTCTTCATATTTTCCCCTGATTTTTCCATATTTACCTCGATCTAGCCGAGAAAATTAAGTTTTTGTTAGATTTCTGCTTGTTTGTTAGTTTTGTGAGTTTTCTTTTCCATATTTACCTCGATCTAGCCGAGAAAGTTAAGTTTTTGTTAGATCTCTGCTTTTTTGTTAGTTTTGTGAATTTTCTTGAAGGTACATTTGCATTTTTTGTGTCTGGTGTGTGAAATTTTAGTTAGGTTCTCTTCATCTAAATCACAAGCTTCAATTTTTGCTTGATGTGTATTATATTGCTTGATTTTTGCTTCTCTAGGATTTCTTATACCTTTGCTAGCGTTTTCCTGCTAATAATAATATTTTTTTTGTTTTGTTTTGTTTGGTTTTTTGCATTTTTTCTGTCTGGAGTGTGAAAATTTAGTTGGGTTCTTTTCATCTACTTCAAAAGCTTCAATTTTTGCTTGATGTGTATTATTTTGCTCGATTTTTGCTTTTCTGGGATTTCTTATACTTTTGTTGGCGTTTTCCTGCTAATGATTTTTTTTCCCCCCCCAAAATAGCTAGGTATCCACGTCTCAACTACAACCTGCAATCCACCACCAAAAACCCATAAAAGTTTACTTGCTAGCTACCCAAACATACCTACATCTGGCCCTCCAATTTTGGCTCACTAATATTCAAATCAAGCTTTTTATCCGTTAATTTAAGGGTTCCTTTCAAAAAATGTGTTGAAATTCTTCGAACTTTTTGTGGGTTTGTTTTAAAAGGTGCTAATTTTGTAGATGAAAAGACAAAAAAATTATTATTTTCAATTTTATAGTGATTTCTTCATGACGTTTTTGTGGGTATGTAAGTAAAGTTCTGAGATGATGCTGAGAATAGTGTTATTTAAGAAGCAAAAGATAAGAGAGGAGTCTAACAGATATGCAATAAAAGAAGTTATATGTTAGCATAGTTTATTTTTTTTGTTCATTATCTTCAATTTATGTTCTCTTTTTAGAAATTTGGATCATTCTGAGAGTTGATAGCTTTCTGGGTTTTGAGTGTTATAGAAGAATGGTTTTGAGTGTTATAGAAGAATGGTTTTGAGTGTTATAGAAGAATCGATAGAAATAATACGTTAGTAGAAGAGAAAATAATTTGCAAATCAGGGAAGAAGGATGCCTTTTCTTTGCTTTGCCATTGAAGAATTTTGGAATTTGGCGCTCGTGCTCCGATTTCGGGATCAAATGTTACATTACGTATCAATGCTTGTGCAAGTAAGTTGTCTGATAACAAGTTGATTCGAAACTTTTGGACATGCGACACGCAATCAAGAACCAAATCAAAAAATAACTTGATAGACTCGATAGATTTAATATTCACTTTACCGCAATTAAATAACTCAATAAAATCAATGTGCATATTTTGCGGTTTTTAATTAATATTAGGTGAATTGCTTTTTTGTTTTTATCAATAAGAGATGGTTGAATGTTACTCAACTTGCTTTTTTCTTTTTACTTTTTTTTAAAAAAATTTATTAATTAACTTCTTTAATGTATATTATTACAAGGTGCTATCGGGAAGATAGAGTACTATAAACTAATATTGAAATGATCAAACTCGTATTGCAATACTGAAGAGTTTGGGTGCAAAGTTCCAATCCCCCAACAATTCAAAATTCACGAGTTTTGGCCACTTAAAAATGATGAACAAGTATTGGATAATGTTAATAAGTCTGAAACAAATGGTTTGAAAAAAAAGGATGTAATAATATTTCCTTCTTGATTAATAATATTTTTTCTCACCAATTTAAATAAATCATTATTTTACTGTTAGTTTGAAACTCGTTTTATTAGGTTGTTGATATAAATGAATTATTAAAAGAAATGTGGCAGAATTTTAGAGGATCGAACTTTTATATTTGGGCTGAAGAATGGAAACAACATGGGCATAACATTGAATTGAGCCCAAACAATTATTTCAAGCCGACTCTTCAATGTAAAGTACTAATGGATGAGAAATTTGGGAAGATTGTTGAATATCTCAATCGTAAAGGTAAATATAATACAATAATATTAATATTTTGTACTCTTCATACTTATATATATAGTAATATTTATTATAGGTATGCCATTCAATGCAATCATTGACTATCTGAGTCAAGGTTTTTTATATAGATTTTACAGAACTAAAGGCATGATCATTACGGAAATCAAGTGCAACAAGTGTTACTCGCAATTGTTTGAGATTAATTCTTGCTTTAACGGTTAAAGTAAAGTCTGCATTACCGTTAAAGCAAGAGTTAATTTCAAACAATTGCGATACGCACTTGTTGCACTTGGTTTCCGTAATGATCCTGCCTTTAGTTCTGTAAAATCTATGTGGAAAATCTTGATTCAGATAGTCAGTGGTTGCATTGGGTGACATGCTCACAATAGATATTACTGTATATATAAGTATTAAGTATACAAAATATTAATATTGTTGTATTATATTTACGACTGAGATATTCAACAATCTCTTCAAATTTCTAATTCACTAATGCTTTACATTGAAGAGTCAACTTGAAATAATTGTTTGAGCTCAATTCAATGTTATGTCCATGTTTTTTCCATTCTTCAGCTCAAAAATAAAAGTTCGATCGTCTAAAATTCTGCAACATTTCATTTATATCAGCAACCTAACAAAACGAGTTTCAAACTAACGGTAAAATAATGATTTATTTAAATTGGCGAGAAAAAATATTATTAATGAAGAAGGAAATGTATATTACATCCTCTTTTTTCAAGCCATTTGTTTCGGACTTATCAACATTATTCAATATTTGTCCATCATTTTTAAGTGGCTAGAACTCGTGAATTTTGAATTGTTGGAGAATTGGAACTTTGCACTTGAATTCTTCATTATTGCAATACGAGTTTAGGCATTGCAATATTAATTTATAGTACTCTAGCTTCTCGTTAGCGTCTTGTATTAATATACATTAAAAAAGTTAATTATAAATTTAAAAAGAAAGGGTAGTAAAATTCGACCTTTTGATAAAAAAAATAAATAGTAATTCACTTAATATTGATTAAAAGAACGCAAAACATGCACATTTGTTTTATTGAGTTAATGCTGGTAAAGTGGATATTAAGCCCCTGTTTGGCCCCCCATTATTGTAGATTTTTAGGGGGTTGAAAATTTTTAGAATAGTGATGGATGGATGTGTGGTTGAAAAGTTTTAGATTTGTGTGTATTATTATTTGATGAATGTATGGTTGAGATGAAGAGAGAAATTTAATGTAATGTACTGAGTCTGTCTAGCTATTTTTTGGATTGCATGTCGTTTCGAGTCAATTTGTTATTAGACAGCTAATTTGTTCAAGCATTGATATGTAAAGTAATATTTTATCTCGAAATTTATATGGTGGATGGTTACGAAGAAGATGATTGGCTCGAGAAAGCAATATAATGGATTCCACAATCTCAAATCTATTTAGCTTTGAATGTGCGTGAATTGAACGACTGCACAAGACCTCAATATTATAGGGGCACCAAAAAGAATTGTTAAAGGTCTATATGTTTAATTATATATTTTATTAATTTAAAAATTGTGAATTTTTGTTATTATGTTTAGCTAAAGGGCACAATATTTAGAGTGTGTTTGATACACATTTTTATGAGATAATGCTTTTTTTTTTCGTGATGTGATGCTGAATATGTGGTTGAAAAAAAATGAAAAGTTATTGATGTGATGAAAAATATTATTTTATTAAAGAATGTGTGGTAGAAGAATAAGAATGTGGTTTAAACAGGCTTAATAAAAAGAAGAGTGAAAATATATATAGATTATTCTTCTTTCACATGGATTCATCTTATGATATTTAAATATGATCTTTATTGAAATCTCTGTTTATCTTGAGTGAAAACTCAATTCCACTATGAGATTAAAGCTCTTCAATCGGATAAACAGAATAAATTCATATTCTTGTGTTCCTTTTATAATGACCATGATACTTTTTTCAGCATTTATGCACTAGCACACCTCAACAAAATGGCGTAGTGGAGGAAAAACATCGTCATCTCTTGAATGTGGGTGATGCACCTTGAATTCAAGCAAATGTGCTTTAATATTTTGGGAGAAATCATGTATACCTTTGTTGATTGTCATATTTTGGGAGAAATCATATATACGGTCTGTTATCTAATAAATCGACTTCATACACCTTTGTTGATTGTCAAGTCATCCTATGAAATTTTACGCCGTAATCCACCCATTTATTAGTTTTCCGTTGTTTATGTTATACAACTGATCTCAATCATGCACAAATTTTATGTATGTGCTCATCGTTGCATATTTTTGTGGTCCTCTTGGTCAAAAAGGATATTGAGGGTATACCTTGACACTCTTTTTCATTATATTTAGAATGAAAAGGGAAGGTTTTCACCTCCTCAGTTCTTGTCTTTAACAAAAAGAACATAATAATAATTAAAAAAAAAATCATTTTTCTCCTAACTTCCTATCAGACAATCTGACTATTGAGTCATGCATAACATTTGGTGGAGACAGACGCTCTGTTTTTGTCCTTCCACAGACGAACACCTACAAAATAGAATCCTGATCCATGCAGTCAGGTAAAGCTAGAGCAAAATCTGTGTCCATGCGAAAGATTGATTGACATGCACATGGAGTGGACAGAACAAAGCAAAGGAGGCAGAATGGAGAAAGGAAAGGTAGTCTTGCTTGGCGCCAGCTACTAATAACTCAAGCTAGAACCCCTTTGGCGCACGCGTAAAGGCATGATTAGTTCCACAAATCTCACTAAAAGAATGCATTTCCTTTTCTTACAATCAGCAGAACGCTTATCTGGTTCCACTGTGTCGATCCACAAGAGCGTGAACTCATCTTAAAGATTACCAAGTAAATCAAGCTATATTGATTGCCCCACAAACAAACTCTTTTTCCATGTCTAGTATTCTGTACAAGAGAACCTTGTAAAGAGATGTATATAGAGAAGGTCAAAGTATAGAGAATGTTTAGTTAATTAAATATATGTAAATGTTGAAGATATATGAAAATAAAAGCATTGAGGTTTAAATAAATGGAAGGTATTTAACTAATTTTATTTAAATTAATTATGTGCCCATTGCAGAGAGTTTCGCGTGAATTATTTTTAAGATAATTCTTTTTGGTTACGTGATTAATATGAATTTTAAAGCGAATCAATTATATATTAGATTATTAATGGTTGAGTTTATTACGTGATTAATAATTGTTTTTGTCCCAAATAAAACATAAACATTTCTACAACTGAAAATTCGTAAATATTATGTTATACGAAGTTTTGTCTGATTCTTGTTTAGTTCGATAATATTTTTGTGAAGTACAAAATTTTTTGAGTCCCGCAACTCCGTCCCTGATTGTATTTATACAATCGATCCACCAATTTACCCTATAATTTAAACGAGGATACGCTTTCGTCAGATCTATTATATCACAATTTTCAATGAAGATTGCTACAATGTTTCTAATTGTAAGCATAACACAATTTATTTTGCAATTTCTTCACATTTTTATTGAACATAAAAAAAAAAAAAGTTTATTATCTTATTTTTCATATAAAACCCAAAAGGGAAAATTTGCTAACTATGATCCAAACATAGAACAAGCAAAGTTTAAGCAGTGGCTATAATCATGCCACTTATTCTAGAATTCAACCAAACATAGCTCAAGGGAAAACAAAGGGATTGTAACACGACGAGAAGCCTCAAGCTTTAACTGAAGCCATGTGAACGATCAAATCAATCACACGAGAACTGCAATAACAACAAATATTCACCGTGTCAAGCTCGTGAATCCACCATCACGTTTTTGGTCCGAAAATGATATGAACACGAGAGAGAGGGAATAAAAGAACGAGAGAGATTGAGTTCTCACCTGTAACCCCATTCATTGTCATACCACGAGACGAGCTTCACAAATTTCTTGCTGAGGGCGATCCCAGCCTTGGCATCGAAAATGCTTGACCTGCACAAGGAAAATAATGCATCGAATGATAATAATCTTGTAAGCCTAAAGGACTGATTCGATACACCAAAAGGGTCCTTAAAATTAAGGGTTACTCACCGGCTATCACCCACAAAGTCGGTGGAAACAACATCTTCTTCAGTGTAACCTAAGATACCCTTGAGGTTTGTCTCTGACTCCTCCCTGAGAAAAACCAAGAATGACATTTAGGGGTAACTAGAAAATTTGTGAATATAATGGGGAAAAGATTAGATGGTTTGCTAACTTGATGGCAGCTTTGATCTCCTCGTAAGTGGCCTCTTTATCTAGCCTGACAGTGAGGTCCACCACAGAAACATTGACTGTAGGAACTCGGAAGGACATCCCGGTCAACTTCCCGTTTAGGGATGGAAGCACTTTACCAACAGCCTACACATTTGCATAGCAAATCAGACAAGCCAATGTATCAAAACGTATCAAACCAGCACTGTTTCTTTGAAGCACTAGCAATGGGGAGATTGTCCGTGTTAGACTTCAATATTTAAGTACCTTGGCAGCTCCAGTGCTGCTGGGAATGATGTTGAATGAAGCAGCTCTTCCACCTCTCCAGTCCTTGCTTGATGGACCATCGACAGTCTTTTGAGTGGCTAAGTTATCACAATAACAATAAAATTGTGTCAACATCTGTACTCACGACTTTTATTTTCAATCACACATAACTGAGCGACCACTCACCAGTAATGGAGTGAACGGTGGTCATGAGGCCCTCGACGATACCAAACCTATCATTAATGACCTGCCAGAATTTCAACCGCCACAATAACCTTAGACAACAAATCAGCAGAAGACGGCTAATAGAGACCAAAATAAAGAGTAAAGCTAAAAAACCTTGGCCAGTGGAGCAAGGCAATTGGTGGTGCAACTAGCATTAGAGACGATATTTAGATCAGGCTTGTATTCCTTCTCATTCACACCAACGACAAACATGGGAGCGTCTTTGCTCGGAGCAGAAATGACGACTTTCTTAGCACCACCCTGATTTTGTTCGATCAACACAAAGCACAGTCAGTAAATTAAACACACGAACTTTGCACACAACAGTGCCTATCGAAAATTCTAAAAATCTCGAGCTTGTAGATCCACAGTCGAATGATACAAGTACAGAAATTAAAAGAAGAAAAAGTCATTAGGCTAAGCTAAAACAGTTGTTTCAGTAGTAATATTGAATAGATAAAAACACATCTATCCCCAACAATTGTTAGTATTTCAAGAATTTATACAAAAAATGGCTTCTCAATTTAACCAGATAATCAGTACACCGGGCGCAGAGACGGTCCAAATAGCTAAAACAGACTCTCATGGTAGCAATTGAAACATAAATACAACTATGTCATTTCTGCATGTTTCATACACATTCGATAAGACTAATGGATAAAACTAGACGGTGTAACAAGATCTAGCTCTTATTTTTTTATTCTAATACTATTCAATCGTCCCTACGAAACATATTATAGAAGATAGATCAGTAAAACACCTTCAAGTGGGCAGCAGCCTTATCCTTGTCTGTGAAAACTCCAGTAGACTCAACCACAAACTCGGCACCAGTTTTGGCCCACGGAATTTCCTCAGGGTTCCTAAATTTACCAATCATTAGAAAATGAAATCTCATAATTTTTTTTAGTTTTCAAGAATTTACACAGAGAGAACAAAAATCCAACCTAAATCCAAAAACTTTAACTGGATTATCACCAAAAAGAAGTGTCTTTTCATCCTTGACCTTCACCTCATTGTGCTTCCAGTGCCCGTGCACACTGTCATACTTAAACATATATGCCTGCACATTTTTTTAGTTAGATTAAAATCAGAAAAATAGAGAAAATTCATGTACATTGAGATGTGTAGCAATAATACCATATAATCAGTGGCGATGAATGGATCATTAACAGCAACAAGTTCTACATCATCCCTCTGCAGAGCAACTCTTGCAACCAAACGACCAATCCTTCCAAATCCTGATTAAAATTTCATTTAATTCATAAAAAATTCAACTTTAACATTTATATTCAAAACCCATTTCAAGAAAGATCCAAAAATAATAATTAAAAAAAAAAAAAGCAAAAATTATTTACCGAAACAATGCACAATCAAGAAAATAGGAAGCTTAGCCGTGCTTAAAAGCTGATTTTGTTGAAAATAAGTAGTTTTTAAGCAAAAAAGAGCATTGCTGATGAACTGAACAAAATCAAGAAAAAATTACCATTGATTCCAATCTTGATCTTCCCCATTTGTCTTAGAAAGAGAGTGCAACTGTGTTGAACTTGTGAGAGAGTTGTTGTGGAGAAAAGTACGTGTTTGAGGATTGTATATAGGCGATTTTGAAAGGGATAATCACTTTCAGTTTATTGAAACCAGCAGGCCTAATTAGCGGTTTTTATACTTTTTCCTGTCTTGGAGAAAAAGAAAAGAGAATTTTAGACTATTAGAATTAACCGCTTGTACAATGAAAATTGACAACTTCCCTTAAAAACGTTTGACGTAGCAAAATCTGGACGGTTGATTTAAAAGATAGTTTTTGAAATTTTTTGAAATTGACGAATGTGACGACATTAACGGCCTGTTTCTTTTTTATTCTTAAATTCTATATTAAATTAATTCTCATTTTCAACCATACATTTTTCAATAAAATAATATTTTTCACCATATCAATAATTTTTTCTTCTTTTTCAACAACACATTTCCCATCATATCACTATTCAAAAATCAATTCTTCTTCCAAAAATCCCTACCAAACAAGCACTAAATCATGATTGTCAACAAATCTTGTACACGTAGCATGATTGATAAAATTATGGAAAAATTGTTGTTGGGATCCCAAACCTTTCAAATTATTGTAAATTATGCCCAAACCTTTTTTTGTGGTTAAAAACCTTCCTTCTCTATTGCAACTGGAGGATATGTGGACGGAACTCATACATTTGATCGTTAGTTGACCAAATGTTAACGGTCTGACCAAAATTTATTTTATTTTTATTTAATTATTTCATATGGGATATTTTAGTCATATCATTGACTTTTGGCCAACTAACTGTCAAATGGATGAATTTCATCCACATCTCCTCTAGCTGCACTCGCGGTGAAAGGTCAATTGCAAAAATAAAAGATTTGGGTATAATCTACAATAATTTAAAAGCTTTGGGACCCAGCTGCAAATTTTCCTAAAATTATTCCTTGTTTTTTAAGAATTCTGGATGAGTACACTGATTTTGTCTTTCTGGAGAATCGAGAAAAGTTTCTATCCGTGGAAATATCTTTAGCACGTTGAGAGTAGACAAGCTTAATTTCGTTGAAAAGTACTTTTTTAAATATTTATTAGAGTGATCCAAATAAACATGAAATAAAATTAAAAATAGACTTTTACGGTCTGTTTTTTTTATCGTTTTCAAGCCATTTTCAATTTTCAGTTTTTGAAAATATTGAAAACACGTTTACTTACCTATTTTCAGAAACGAATTTTTAAAAACAAGTTTAAAATTTACCAAGAAAATGAAAAACGTCAAAAAAATCGTTTTGACTGTTTTCAGTTAAAGTCAAGCCAAAACTTCTTCTTTTTTCCTGAAAATAAATTTTCAAAATGACAAAAAGAACGTGTTTTCAACAATCTCAAAATGGACACTCAAAACACAAAATTCAAAATAAATTAAATATTAAAAATTGAATCGCGAAGAGAATAGTCCCTTAAACTTTTGAACGAAACCAAAAATGCAAAAAGATCATTTGTTAATTCTTATATTTCTGTTTATTTTTAACGTAATGAATATATAAAGTATCAATAATTATTTTTGTAATAAACTATATATTTGGGAAGCAAGCCATAATTAATTATATTTACCCCTTTAACAGTCATAGTTTTATTCTAGTAAAATATTTGATTGGCAAATTGTGTTTGGAATATTCGAGGAACAATTCGGAGGATCCTAAGTTGGTAGATCAAATTCTAATGAATGGTTTGGCTTTCTAGAGCATATTAGAATATTTGACGGGTAGAAAAAGAAGGTAAAATTCAACTTTATTTATTGAGTTAACACGCTAATTAGATAATAAAAAATTAAATTTTGATTTACTTTTTCTTCAAGAACGTGTTGTACTGGAATTGCGTACATTGAAGTTTCTTTAAATTGTCATAATTATTAATTAAGCTTTTAAATTAAAACGAATAAAAAAAAAAGAAGAAAGAGGAATATGGGAATAATATATATGGAAGGTGGAGTTTTGAATTTTGATTGATGAGTAATGGAATTCTGACCCGGAACTTCATTTTACGTATGACCCACGACCTTCTTGACAGCAATGCCCAACTTTTCCTTCTTTTTTATAATCTTGTTGGCCTTTTAACAGTTTGCGGGGAAACCCTGCCCATTTTTTAATGCAATCTTAGACCTTGTTTGGTAATCACATTTTTTATGGACTGACCCACTGGCCTCACTCCTTGACCTTAATTCATTTTTTTTTTTTTTTTTTTTATCTAAACAAAGGTCACAGTAGCTTCTCCAATACCTTTCTCATTCTCCGGCATCTTACTCGCTTCTCCAAAATTCCAGTGCGACATTGCACGCAAATTAACACAATCATCGTTGCGACAGAATGCGCTCGTTGCCGTTGTCATAAGAAGCAACGAGCCACATGCTCCTCTTATCTGCCTACAAAGCAGCGCCACACGCAGCAGTGATGGGCACCTCTGTGCATCGTAGTGATTTCCGTAGTCGCTGCGACGACAAAGAGCGTAGCTGCTTAGCCATGCCACTCCTTCTCCGATCTACCTACTAGCTGCATTGCTATTTAGCCAGAGTTTTTGAGATTTTGTTGGTTATTTGTAAATGGTGATGGTGGTGGTGGTGGTTGTTGTTGTTTGCAGTTTACTCTTCCTCTCATCTGTTGGGAATTTACTTATTCATGCATAGCGGAAAATAAAACAAAATTCAATTCCTACCAAGGATCTGCTTGTGTTTAGATAGAAACTGTGATACGAATTATACATTTGATGAATTCCACAAACTTCTTTACTTTTCTTGAATTCGACTCACGATTTACAATCCAAGTTGTCCAATTGTCCAGAATTCAACGGTAATCTACACAAAGAACAAAAATGATGACTAGCTGTCCAAGAATGGCGCGGCATTTGAGAGGTACCGATGGTGCTGGAGTGGAGTGGAATGGGATGGGATGGGATGGGATGGGGTGGAATGAGATCAAGAGCATTAGTATTTGAGTGATTGTAACCAATAAAATGAATAATTTGTAACCAATAATTAATATATAATTGATAGAATGGGTGATTTGTAATTAGTAAATAATATATGATTTAAAAAATGTGTAATAGCAATTAATTTTGTAATTGTGACCCACGATTTGTATCTTTGTGACTTTGACTTTATACGATTTGTGACTATGACCATAATTCTTTGTTATTGTGGCATTGAACAATTATCAGATGGTCACACACGTGATCACCTAATTTTTGAAACATTTTCACAAGTTTCTTATTTTTGAAAGTTTATCTTGAAACCTTTCTAATTATGTATTTTTCCATTTTATTTTTTCAAAATTCTCCAACGAACTTAGTATAACCCAACATGTAATGAGACTTGATTTCTATTTGGTTTATCTAAAAAAAGTTAATAAAAATATAAGTTAAACTCAACAACTAATTTTAAAAATACATTTCATGAAACTCACAAATTTTATCAAATTTTCAATTACACGTCTCATCAACTTTTATCAAAATTTACTAAAAATATAAATTTTAACAAAAAAAAAAAAAAAAAACCTTGATTTTCACGCCTGAGGTCTGCAGAGGACTTCTCTTTATTGATTTATTTATTTTTTTTTCAAAACTATACAAAAAAAAAATAATAAAAAAAAAATTAATGAACCCAACTAGCACGAGTTGCCGGGCCCATTGAGCCTTTTTTTTAAAAAAAATAAAAATAAAAAATCTAACTTATCAAAATTGTGAGTCGTACGTGTTGCGATAACCAAAAATTAGTTTAATTATCTTAACCGGAAATAGAAAATGTAAAGCAATAATTCAATAATTTCAACGAGAACTACATAATTAATTTTGACTTCTAAATTTTCAATTGTTCATGCCTTCGTGACATTTGACATCACTGTACACGTTACATTTCACACTTTTCATTATTCGTTTAATTTAAGAACAAGCATCTTTTGATTTTATATTTTTTTAATTTAAATTAGGCCACAATTTTTTATTATTATTTACAAATCAATTAAAATATACACGTTTCTTCTAAATATGTCGGAATTGTGAAAATTTCTATAACTCTCAAAGTATGGAATGTAGTACTCTCCACAATTATTTAATTAACATGCGCATTACTGAACCTTTATTTAATTGAGATTGACTGTATAGATATTAACTCGACTCTTTAACTGTACCTTTCATAAAATTCATGTTTACATCACACGAAATTCTCATTGAGATTTCAGAATTAATATTTGCGGCATAAGCATTGTAGAATAGCAAGAACATCAAAGCATTGGCTGATCTACTCGAAAACTTTGGAGAGGGTGAGCAGTATGCGCAACATAGCCTTAGAAAGTTCCTCCACGACAACGAGGTCATGCCGAATATAAACAAGTTCATCTCAGATCCAAAGTGAAGCACATTGTGACCATCTTCATCTCAGATCCAAAGTAAAGCACACTGTGACCATCTCTCTCTCTCTCTCTCTCTCTCTCTCTCTCTCTCATCATCATTATTATTAGGGTTGGGCAAAATGTCCGAACCGAACCGAATCGAGCGGGTTTTTTTAAATGAAATACTCGAACGGGTATCCGAATCGAGAACCGAATGGTTTGGTTCGGTTCTCGGTTCTAGGCTCAGAACTGAATAAGAACCAATTTTTTTTTTTTTTTTTTATATTGGATAAATCAATTTCTTTTATTTTTCTAAATAAATTAATTATTTTTTTCTTATTAAATTTTATTAGTTGAACTATTTAGAGTTTATTTATATTTGTTAGTTGTGTTTTTTTCAATTTTTTCTTGTATAGTTTCTTAATAGTTAGTATGGAAAGTCAAGTAACTGATTATTATATTAAATAGTTAGTAAGTATTATCAATATTTTAAAATATTTTATCTTTATTACTTCTAATTTATATTTCATTTTTATGTAAACTTGAATGTTTGAAGCAAATGAATTATTGATATGAATTATCGAAGTTTTATTAGTAATATTTACTTTTTCGTATTTGTATTTGACAACTTATTATTTATATGTTATTAAATTAAATTACGTTAATTTGTAAAAGTTAAGATTGAACTTGGTATTTATATCTACTTTTTGTTATTAATATTAGTATCTATTTTCAAGTGTATTTATGTAGTATTATTTTAAATGTTAAAAAATTTAATTATAGTACGGAACCGAATGGAACCGAAACGAACCCGAACGGTTCCAAAATTATATTTGGAACCGATTTGGAACCGACGGTTCCATTTACTAAGTACCTGAAAATTTCTGAAACCGAAAAAAATCGAACCGAACCGAACCGACCAGTGCCCACCTCTAATTATTATTATTGTTAGCTTGGAGCATCCTTATTAGGGGTGGGCATGGGTTGGGTTGGGTTGGGTTTTGGCCCAACCCAAACCCAACCCACCGTGGTCGGTTTGATCTAAAATCAACCCAACCCAACCCATTTAAATGTCCCAACCCAACCCAACCCAATCAAGTGTCGGTCGGGTTGGGTTGGGTTGGTCGGGTTGCCAAAAATATTTTTAAATTTTTGTAGCCAAAAGTAATATTTAGTCAGATTATATGTATTGGATGTGATTCTAAAGTGTTAACCATGCACCAAACTTAAAGAAATGACTAAAATTGTTCTTAAAAGTTAAAACTATCTACCTAAAGTTACTTTCATTTGTTTAGTACACCAATTGCATACCTCAGTATCCATACTAAAAATTAAAATAACAATAATAATAACCAAGCATAATATCCCTGATAATCTGTTATACATCAATAAGCACCAACATATTGAACAAATAAAGTTACAAATCAATTACTCAAAAGGCTGATTAAACTGAAATATTAAACATTAATAAGATCTTGCTCTCCTTTCTGGGCTCAAGGCAGATTAGGAATTTAGGAGGATAATGGGGCTGCATCCATGAATGTTCCAGATCCTGATTTTCATGAAATCTGATGGAAACATACAAATCATAAAATTAAAAACTGATATATATATTTCTTCAAAAAAATAAAAAAATTGTCATATATATATAACTGAAACGTGAAATCTTGTAAAATGCATGAATTACTTACGTTGGGCCCGTGGTCATCTTCAGTTGATTTTGAATTCATTGAATCTAAAAGTTCATCCATTTGGTTGTAATGCTCAACATCTTCCATGCAAAAACCATCCAAATTCGAAGAAGCTTTCAACCAATTTTGAGTACATACTAAAACCTCGACCATCCTAGGACTCAAGGAACTACGAAAAGGATCAAGTATCCTTCCTCCAGTACTAAATGCACTTTCTGAAGCAACAGTTGACACTTGAATCGCCAACACATCTCTGGCCAAATTGGACAAGACACCATACTTATTTTTGTTAACTTTCCACCAATCTACAACTTCAAAATCTTTTGTCTCTATGCTTTCACGAGCATCCAATAAGTATCTTTCCACGTCATTTTTTATCTCAACCGAATCCTTCAGTGCTTGTTTTTCCATGAATCTACTAAGGCGAGCATCCCTCGTAGAAGAAGAACATCCTTTAGATGTATTGGTACAACTTCTAGACTCCTCGGTTGACACTTTACTACTTCCATCAATACTTTCATGACACACATACCACTCATAAATATCTATCAAATTGGCTTTCAAAGATTTCATCATGTTACTAACAACTTCCTCATCCATATATAAATCATTCAAACAATATTCAACATAATCAATTTTGTATCTTGGATCGAGGATAGTAGCAAAAAGCAACAATTGATTCACATTTTCCATTTTACCCCAATACTTATCAAACTTCTTCTTCATGTTAGTTGCCATTTCACCCAACAAAAAGTTTTCACTTAACCTCCATTCATCCAATTCGAGTACAAGATTACAAATTTCATGAAGATAAGCACAAGCACTAACTTGCAATGAAGCACTAAAAGTCAAAGTCACATTATAGAAATTTTGAAGAAATTTGACAAACACAGATGCACTTTCCCAATCTGAACTCGAAGGAGGTCCACCCCTCCTTCGAGTACTATCATCTTCGCGAAAATAATGTAAATACTGAGCGTCCTCCTCTTCTAACCTATCGAAAGCTTTTTCAAATTTTAATGCCGTTTCCAACATCAAATAGGTAGAGTTCCACCTAGTTGGAACATCCAAAAACACAATAGACTTACAATCAATCTTCTCTTTTCTAGCACACTCCTTCAATTTTTCATACCTAGCTGGAGAAGATTTTACATATTTGATTGCATTGCGAATATGCACAATGGAGTCATGTGCTTCCTTCAACCCTTCACCAACTATCAAATTGATAATGTGTGCACAACATCTCAAGTGCAAATACCTCTCTTCTAGAACACATCCATCACTACCCCAAGCAATTACCTTTCGCCTAAGATAAGAAATGGCTGTGTCATTGGAACTTGCATTATCAACAGTGACTGCAAAAATTTTCTCAATCCCCCAATCATGCAAACAAGTCTCAATCATTTTTCCAATAGTTTCTCCCTTATGATTTGGAATGACACAAAAATTCAAAATACGCTTATTAAGCGTCCATTCAGAATCAATGTAATGTGCTGTAAGAGACATGTAATTAATATTCTGAATAGAAGTCCAAGTATCAGTCGTAAGGGAAACCCTTTGACGATGAAAATGAAAGACATCTCTCAATTTCAGTTTTTCATCCAAATACAATTGATAAATGTCTCTAACGAGAGTCCTACGAGATGGAGGCTGAAAATGAGGGCATGCTACATTACAAAAATGCTTAAAACCACGAGCTTCGACAAACTTAAAAGGTAATTCATCAACAACTATCATTTTAGCACATGCAACCCTACACTCTTCCTTGCTTCGACCAACAACAACAAGATTGCTTCCTCCACCCTCTTTGTTCTCAAATGACAAGGTTTTCTGCTTCTTATCCACCAATCTACCTGGATACTTCTTACATTTATTTGTCAAATGATTACTTAATGTACTAGTACCACACTTCTTAGTGCCACAAGCATAATCTACACCGCAATAATTGCACTTACACCTAACATTTGGGTCATCCTTTGAGCCTAATAGAGTGAAGTGATCCCAAACATAAGAAGCAAGTCTATTAGATTTTCGTTTACCCAATGTTGAAGGTGCACGTGGAGGAAGACCAGATTGCAAATCTGTGTCTGTGGCATTTGAGTCTGATTGAGGTTGTGCGCCAGTGCCACTTTCCTCTTCTACATCCATATCTACCAATTATCCCTGAAAATAATGTGATGGTTAGAGCCCACTGAGTGAAGCAAACAATTTTTAAAATCAAGTCTAAACGTAATTTCTCATTTACAATTGACACGTGTTTACCAAACATCATTAATATTGAAGGTAAAAAATCATCATGATGTCTAAACAAAACCATATTTCTTCTTTCTGCAAAGGAGGAATTTACAAGAAAAGGAATTGAAAGACAAAAAAAACTGACTGACTGACAATCCAAAGAATACAGCAAACTGAAAAATGAAACAGAAAGATTCGTGTGATGCTCAAAATTAAGCAAACAACAATGGCAGAAAACAAAAATGCACTTCTTAGTAGCCACCAATTCATATCAGCTGCTTAAGCTCTTTCAGAACCTGAAGTTTTGGCTGAATTTCATGATCATTTGCTAGGAATGCTTAACTAACTACATCACAGATTCACAAATCACAATGACAATGCCATCTATGACTGTATACATTGGTTGAAAACTTGAAATTAGACTTTGTATTGGGTACAATTACAAACCAGAACCATTTGTTCTACAACTTGCAAAACGAACTCATGTAAGATGTCAAAAATCCAACACCCTGACCCTACTACAGACCAAGTATAAAGCAGAGTATCTGAGGCACCTACCCAATTATCTAACAATATCCCCAATTGATTTATTGCAAGGTTCCGAAAAGAAGAACACTAGTCTCACTCATGAATGGTCACTCACAATCCTAATCGGCCATTGCAAGCTCTTCCCCCATCCACACGGTGATTGCAATGACAATTGACAAACATGACTCAAAGTAACCATTTATCCCAAGCAACACTAGCATTTATTTTTCAAAATTTAAAGAAACCAAGAATCATTACCGGCGATTCAGCGATGTGGCGACTGGCGAATCAGCGATGTGGCGACTGGCGATGTCGAGCGAAAAGGGCTTCACTGCTTGAAGCCTTGAAGGATGGTGGAGGAGAGTCTGGAGACGGGGAGGCGCTGCAGGACTGGAGAAAGAAGGAGCGAAGGTCCTGAAGGTCGAAGGATGCGATTCTGCTGAGAAAGGAGTGAAGGAGCTGCCTCTGGAATGATTTTTGACGGGTTTTTAGTTTTAGGGTTTTTTCCAAAGGCTTTAACGTCTTTTTTTTTTTTTTTTTTTTTAATTTTCGGGTTGGGTTGGGTCGGGTTCTATCCGGTTCACGGTGCCAACCCGCGAACCGACCCGACCCGACCACCCCACCCGAAAACCGAAAACCGCCCAAAAATAACAAAAAACCAACCCAAACCGGGCGGTTTGGGTCGGTTCGGTCGGTTTCGTCGGGTCGGTCGGTTTTTTGCCCACCCCTAATCCTTATTATGATTTATACTTAGTGGGTGTTTGGTGAAATTTAAAATTAGATTTTTAGTAGATTGTGATAGACGTTTTTGAAATGTGTGGTTGAAAAGCTGTAGGACCCATGAAAGATGTGGTTAATATTGATTGTTTGATTTTGACTTAAATTAAAATCTGATTTTAATAAAAAACAAACATGTCTTTACTATTATAATTTTCTGTTGGAATATGTTAATTTTACCTTCCCGAGGAACCAGTACAGATCATTGTCTTCCCGTGGGTATGCATCTGCTTGTTTCTTCTCTTATTGTTTTCTAGATCACATTATCCATTGTTGTGTCTACTGAAGCAGTAATTGTTGGAAAAATTTAAATTGCAATGGAGTGAAGGACAAGAATTTTAATACGTTTCAATTACTTAATTATTTTTTTCAATTGAATTGTTGTAACATTTTTATTTGTAGCTTAGATAATTATTTTCTAATTCGATGATAGAATTGTAAGCATTTTTAATTCGCCTAAAGTAGTCATGAGGTGCTAATTAATTGCTTTCAACCATTGTATTCTAAGACACAAATGCCATCAATCCTCTTACATCATAGTGGGGGCAAAACTGTTTTAAGAAAAATGTGTCAATACCACTTCTACATCAACAATCAGATTTCCTCTATTTTATCGTTACTCTATTTATTGTAACATATCTTTCCATAATTTTATAATTTCAACAGTATTCCTAATTTCCTTTTGTATTTTCCTAACAGTAATAGCTTTCTCCTCTTAAGCAACTTTTGCCCGACACTCCAGATTTCTCCATCTTCAGCAATTGCACCAGGGGGCGGACCCACATGGGGTCATGTGGGGTCAAATGACCCCACTTTTTTTGAGTTTTTATTTTTACCTAACGTTTTGCCCATTTGAAAAATTGAAAACCCTCCAACCCAGTAGCTCATTTGCTCAGGTGCAAACCCAATTTGCTATTTAGATAAAATTAAACTCAATTCCCAAACCCTATTCCTGTGCACGGTTTCTTCATTTCTGATTTTCTTCCAATTTGAATTCCCTGAAACCGTTTCTTCTAAGCTGACCGAAACCGTTTACCGTCGACGGCGTCCGCCATCCGTCGAAGTCCACCTTGTTTTTCTTCAATCAATCCGCCATCCGCCAAAGTCCACCATTCTCCCTTTTAGGTGTGTTATCAATTCTCTATGCCAATTTCATCCAATTGTTTTGACAGCAAATGATTTATGGATAGCAACCTTGCTATTTATCAAGCACAAATACGCATTTACACATTTTCCCTTGTTCGCACCAATTTTTATTTGAAGTTGATGTTGGAGAAGTAGGTGAATAATTTGGCAAAGAGTTATATTTTTTATTTACCGACAGTAAGGAGCACTCACTAATAGACTACATTTTTGCTGTTAAATAATATGATGGAGTTTGTCCATTTCAAGGTGCAATGTGCTGTAAATTGGCACACCCTTAAATTAAAAGGCCTAATAACTTTTTCTTTGAAAGTGATGGTGTAAAATGCCGAAGATTACGATTGTCATAGGATTACTGAAGAGTATGATGGTGTAAAATGCCGCAGAGTATGTAAGTTTTTTGAAAATTATTGGATTTCTCCAAGTCAAAGGTGTTTTGTTATTTTAGCGGCTAATTTCTGTTAATGGGAAATTGAGAATTTTAGCTATGTGTTCACGGAAAGAATTTGGAGATTTGTCATTAAGACAATTTAAAACTTGTTGGTTTAATGACTTTCCTGATTGGTTGGAATACAATATAGCAACAGATGCCATATTTTGCTTTTATTGTTACCTTGTCAATCCGAATCATGAAGAACATGGTGGGGGTGATTCTTTTGTTGATGGAGGGTTCTCAAACTGGAAAAAGAAAAGAAGGCTTCAAACTGATGTTGGAAAAAGTGGTAGTGCACACAACTAAGCGCGGATTAAGTATGAGGCTTTTGTGAATCAGAAACAAAATATTGATTATGTTCTCTTTAAGAAGTCGAAAAGAACGAAAGATAAGTATCGAATTCGTCTGAATGCGTCAATTGATTGCGTTCGATTGCTTCTACAACAAGGGCTTGCATTTCGTGGGCATGACGAATCTGAAGATTCAAGAAATCAAGGAAATTTTCTTGAACTGTTGCAGTGGTTATGTGATCATAATAAGGAGATTAAGGGTGTTTCTTTGAAGAATGCTCTCGAAAATTTTCAGTTGACATCACCTAAAATTCAAAAGGATATTGTGAGTGTTATTGCATTTGAAACATTTGATGTTATTATGAAAAATATTGATGATAGGCTGTTTTCTATTCTTGTCGATGAATCACGGGATGTATCAGTTAAGGAGCAAATGTCAGTTGTTCTACGTTATGTGAATCAAAAAGGACAAGTCATGAAACGTTTTATCGGTGTTGAACATGTCTCTAGTACCATAGCTCTCTCACTGAAGGATTCTATCGATCACTTATTCTCTAGATTTAACTTAAGTATATCTAGTTTAAGAGGTCAAAGATATGATGGGGTAAGCAATATGCGAGGTGAGTACAATGGTCTCAAAGCACTTATTTTGAAAGAGAATTCAAGTGTTTTCTATATTCATTGTTTTACTCATCAGTTGCAACTAGATCTTGTAGCTGTGGTAAACAAGCATGCGGGTATTGAAACTTTATTTTCTTTAGTGAATAAAGTGGTAAATGTCGTTGGCGGATCAGCTAAGCGATGTGATCTTCGAGAGAAAAAGATGCTTGAAGTTGTTGAATTGTTGACTATTGGTGAAATCTCAAGTGGAAATGGCCTTAATCAAGAAACTACCTTTCAGGGACCTGGTGATACTCGTTGGGGCTCTCATTATAGTTGTTTACTTAACTTGATTCTTATGTTTTCTGCTATAGTTGATGTCGTTGAAATGATTGCTACTAATGATAATAGTTGTTGGGATCTATGTTGACATTTGACTTTGTATTCAGTCTGCATCTCATGAAAAAGATATTGGGTATTTCAGATGAATTTTCAAAATCATTACAAATAAGAGATCAAGATATTGTCAACGCTATGAAATTAATGAAAATATGCAAAGAACGACTCCAAACAATGATGAACAATGAATGAAAATCATTTTTAAGAACTGTTTCTTGTTTTTGTGAAAGGTACAACATTGATGTTCCCAACATGGATGATATTTGTATACATCTAGGCCGTTCACGGCGTAACACGCAAGGAGTGACAAATCTGCATCACTTTCGTGTGGATTTCTTTTATGAAATCATCAATATGTAAATTCAAGAGTTGAATGATCGTTTCTCTAAGGTAAAAAGTGATTTACTCCTTTGTGTTGCATGCTTGTGTCCGAATAATTCATTTTCGGCTTTCAACAAGGACACGTTAATTCAGTTGTGAGAGTATTATCCCAAAGATTTTACACCAGTAGAGATCTTGGCTCTTGAAGAGCAAATTCAGACATATATTATTGATATGCACACAATCGAAGATTTTCAAAGCTTACGAGGTCTTAATCATCTTACAGAAAAGTTGGTTGAAGCGAAAAAAGTGAAGTGTATCCATTAGTTTACCGGCTTGTAACATTGACATTATTCTTCCAAGTGCTACTGCTACTGTAGAGAGAGTATTTTCTACAATGAAGATTGTCAAGAATCGACTGCGTAATCGGATGAGAGATCAATAGTTAAGTGATAGTTTGGTTACATATATTGAAAACGATGTACTTAACAATATTGATAACGATGTAATTATTTTTCAGAGTATGAAAACACGTATGCTACAGTTGTAATAGCGTATTGACTTATTTTCGTTAATGATATGTAGTTCTAAATATTTTTGACCCTACAAGACAAATGGTTTTGGTCCGCCTCTGAAGTGCACCATTTTAAAGAATTTTAGAAAAGAACAAAAATATATTAACTTCAAAGGAAAATGATGTTCTTTTTCAAATAATTTGTTATTGATGATACCCGGTGCGCTTTTAGGCCTTTGATCTTATTTTACATTATCTGCTATTACGCCTTTTTTGACGAAGCTTTAGATTACCTTCACATGGCTACCAAATAGCAAGTCAACCAACCCACACTCCACGTCACCATCCTACCTAGTGGAGGTGGAACCATAGTCGAAGCCATACATCACTTCATCCAAGGTGCCTTGGAGGGTTGACCCTCCAAGGTTGAGATGACTTGTCACGTCTACTGCATGAAGAAATCCGAGACAATTAGCCTCCTAACTGATAGAAAGCATATTCTCACATCACTTCTTCCAAGAAGATCTATTGTACAAATCTTTCTATGTCCAATTGATGTAATAGCTCTGCACGCAACACAAAGGGATCAAAATATCTGTCTATATTTCAGATATTAGACTGGCTTTAGAGTGGTTGCTCGTCAAAAGCATTAAATGCCCATCAGTTAAAGATTAATGGAATGACATCTAGGAGAAGATCTTGGCAATCAGGATGAGGCCACGTGTCACCTCAACCAACAATTGTCATTCAACCCTTCCACTATAAAAGCTCATGCATTGTGTCATTTGAAGGTAATGCAATTTTATATTCTCAAAGCTACTAGTTTCTCTAAATAAATTCACTTCATGCCTCTTGGATCCGACCTCTTTATACTTAGCGGCTCACATATTTGACACGTCCCACACTTAAACTCTTATACATTGATTGACTTGACCATCAGAGTGAATGCGGCTGCCTCCTCCACCGTATGAGAAGGCCACATGCGACTTATGATTTATCTAAATATGCAAGAACAAGGTATACATGGAAGTCAAAGGAGCTGGAATCTATTAACCACGTCCCATTACAGAAAATGAGGCCAACACCAGTAATATGACATTTGTGCACAACATTTTAGGGAAAATTCAAATTATCTGCTATCAAATTCTTACAAGTAAAGGATTTTCTTATTTGTTACCTTCCAGATATCTTGATCCAAGTGCTCCTGTAGAGGATCGAGATTTGTCCTCATGGTTCCTTGGAACAAAACTGGATCCTGAAGGATGATATTTATCTTTGTTTGAGCTCCATGTTTTGGGTTAGAATGTATTTTGAAATAATAAATTGATGGAGAATGTGTGGTTAAGAAATAAGAAAACGTTTTGTGTTTGTGTGTAATATTATTTTATTGAAAAATGTGTGATTGAAAAGAAGAGAGAAAAATATATTTTGAAAAAAAAATGGGATCAAACAAGTGCAGATATCTATTCCATAAATCGTTGTGTCCTACCCTGAATTTGGATCATGGTGGACTTTCCACTTCCATTTCGTCCCACAACATCGATTTTTATTGTTCTAGGCTTAGAATTTTATTTTGTTTATATTTTTCCAAGGCTGTAGATATCAATTAAGAGTTGAGACAAACACAAAACGTCGACAGAATTGGTAAGGGGAAGAAGGTGGGAATTGGATTCGCATGAAATATATTCATTTTTTTTAAATATTGGATTCATTTACACTCTTCCGACAGTTCCCATGGTCCAAAATTTCATTTAAAATTTATAAGGTCTACTGCAGTCTGTGAACTTTGGAGGGAGGGAAAAAAAATTATAAATCCGTAAGATGACAGGGATTGAACCCGACGTGAATCGAACACGCAACCTTCTGATCTGGAGTCAGACGCGCTACCATTGCGCTACGGATCCGTTTAATATCTTAGTCTCTGTCGAACTTAAAGATAGCTCAAGATTTCTTGGCTGTGGGCTTAGGGTAGTGAGTCGACTCGTATGGGTTGGACTCAGTGTCCATGTTGTTTGGTTTAAGAGAGAAAACAAGGGAAGTAAACGATTTTATCCTTGAGAAACTTGTTCATTCTCTCTGACTCTGAGGTACATCTTTTGATAATGAAAATTTCATATTCATAATTCATTATATCCATTTCCGAAAATCCCATTATTCGACATTTCTTTACTATATTTATGTTTAATTCATTGGAAAGTAGAATCTCCAGGTTGTTTATATAATCTGTTTTAAACTTTTTGTCTTTCTTAAAAATTTGTGGGATTGTTAATTTTTCAGCTCATGAACTCAACATTTAGTAGTTTTTGTTTGTCATTTTAAGATGCTTAATGGGTTCTTAAATTTCTGTTCTTTCTACTGTTCTGTGAGGTTTTGGTTAATTACTTTACTAGGTAGAAGATGAAGTCAAGTAGCCCTTTTTTCCTTAATTTTCTGTTATTTCTTAATGTATGTACTCTTGTTCTTGTTGCACCTCAGTGCTGCTCAACTGCCTTTTTGCCTGTGTTTTTTTTACAGGATATCGTAGTTAAAACGACGTTTGTAGTTGATAACTGGTAGCTGAGCAATGACCAATGCTTGCGTTACGAAATTTGGTGGCATCCATAAAGCGGCATTTCCACTTCCCACGCGAAGGAAGTATGGAATTGTTTTCGTAAGAACATTTTCAACGTGTGCTTCCCCTTTTGTGCATTCATCCGTACCTCTCAATTATCCTGTATCGTCTTTGCTGTTGAATGGTCGACTCACAGCATCAGATGCTCCCCAACGCTCTGATGAATGGTTTGCTCTTCGCAAGGATAAACTGACGACGAGCACCTTCAGCACTGTGTTGGGATTTTGGAAAGGCAATCGTCGATATGAACTCTGGTACGAGAAAGTATTTGCTGAAGACGTAAAATTTGAAGCCTCTGCAAAGAGTGCCATGGAATGGGGAGTTATGAACGAAGAAACAGCTATAGAGAGGTACAAAAGCATCACATGTCGTGATGTGAGTTCGTTAGGTTTTGTCGTTCACTCAGAGGAACGATTAGATTGGCTCGGCGCTTCTCCAGATGGGCTACTTGGATCCTCTCCTGGAGGTGGAATCCTTGAAGTGAAGTGTCCTTTCAACAAAGGGAAGCCCGAGATGGGGCTGCCATGGTCAACTATGCCTTTCTATTACATGCCTCAAGTGCAGGGCCAGATGGAGATAATGAACAGAGACTGGGTAGATTTGTATTGTTGGACACCGAACGGAAGCACCATATTTCGCGTATGGAGGGAACGTAGTTACTGGGAATTAATACACGGGATTTTACGAGAGTTTTGGTGGGAAAACGTCGTTCCAGCCAGGGAAGCTCTTCTCTCAGGGAGGGAGGAAGAAACGAAGTTGTTAATACCGACTTCAACTCACAGACAAACAGGACTTGCCATAGTTAAAAGCATGAAATTAGCAAGTGGAGTTAAGTTGCTGTGCAGGGAGATTGCTGGACATGTAGAATTTTATCGTTAAAATAGGCTCGAATCGATGAATGGCCAACACATTTTCGGATCTTTTGATCAATTGGCTCTTGTTTCACGCATGCATTTGCGTCATTCTATATTAATTCTGGATCCTGATAAATTATGATTAGTTAAATGTTCAATCATTTTACAAATATTGATTTGGTAATCTACTAGGAAATGTTATGTGCATATATTTGAATGTACATATATAATGGACTAAGACACTAATGTGCTGCAGAGAAAATGTTATGAAGATGGGGATATATTTATTGACAAAAGTACCAAAAAAACTTGAGCTTATTTGCAGCTACTAGAACCAAACTTAAAGAAGCCGACTTGCTCGATATCAAACCAGGCACAAAGAACATATCTCAACGGCCAGAACTATATCACACAAAAACTCTTTTATTCAACCATATTTATCTGGTACGACAAGAAGTTAATAGCAGTAGACAAATATACGAATTAGGATGTACATCACCATATCATCGATTTACATCAGAATAGAAGATTATTGAATCATAAAATGCACAGAGAGAATGCAAAGAAACTAACATCTGCATTAGCAAATAAGAAGTCCTATAGTCCAGATCAAAGCACGACAGTTCCTGCAGGCTCAGTTGGGAGCCTCCTCAGCAATCAGACCACAAGCACAGATTAAATCTCAGATTCTTTGAGCTGTTGGCTCCAATTGTACCAACTCAACAAGTAATCTGCAGTTGAAAGATCAAGTGGCTGCCCTTCAGAATGATATTCGGCACATGTTCCACCTCCCGAGTTCCGAGAATCAGCAACGATCATTTAGCTTTCAAGAGCACAATCAGCTGGGGGAAGAAACACCATGTATATACTTCACACGAGATTTTTTCCTACTTCATCCTTTTTTCCTTTCTTTTCTAGATTTTTTTTGGAAAGTTTTTTTTTTCTGCATTTTTCTTTCTTTTACAGTTTTTTTCTCCTTTTGGCCACTCTTTCTGTGAACTCCTACATAATCTTGGGCTCAGTCAACACCAAAAGCAGTTCACCTGAAAGCTTAATCAACCAGGACAACTATTCCAGTAAGCAAAAGAACTCAATAGTGGAGGCGAACATTCATTAAAATAAACCCAAGTAACCAATACAATCCCCTATCCATGAAGACAGAAGTTGGGCTTGTGTAGAGCTCCATCCCCGGGGGTATCAACCTCCTCGTCCAGCCGATCTTGATACTTATTCAACTGCTTAAAACAATCCGAGCAAAGCAATTCCAGACAGAATGTTTCTTCGTATTCTGTGTCATTAATACACCTGCCGCACTGAGCACACCTCACTATACAGAGTGTGCATGCCCTGCAGGCTTTAGTAGCTGGATCTTTAATCTGACAACCTGCGGCTGGACAATCATAAACCAACCTCAGTTTCTCACATCTTGGGCATGTTTCAATATCAATTGCACGGTCATCATCAGAAGGAAGATAAAATCTTCCTCGACCATAGAAATGTGGCCTGTGTTTATTTTCGAGCTTGTCGGTATCATAACCAAGTAGCAACTTCAACTCTTCAAAATGTTCATATGTCATGCCATATATCCCACCAATTCTCAGGTGCTTTATACCTGGGACAGCTGTATTAGAGTTATATTCCTTCAGATTATTCAGGATACCTTCAATAGTGAGCCTTGTACAACCAGGAACAGACAGCTGCATTAAAAATAATAATATTTAAACTTTAAACCTTGAAGATAGCAAATAAAAATCACTGCAAAATTCAATCTTCACTTCAAAGTAGAGATACGTCATTACAGATTTTAGCTGCTGCTAAAGAATAGTGAAAGCCCCTACCAGGTTGCTCCAGGAGAATGACTAAATGTCCCACATCCAAAATACAACCAAGAGCTTTGAACATGGCAAGATTATCACCATAAAGTTATTATATCTATTATCCGTAAAAACAAGAATTCAAATCCAATTATGAATTGCCTAACGAACATATGTGTAGAATACAAGTGGCCGCTATCAATATGAAGATAGGCAGATTGGTTTCAAATGGAACACTGAAATTTGGCTATTGACACTAATTTATTTTTTTACCTATTTCTATACGACTATACCCTCCATAGCTTTATACTCCGAGAGGCGAGCCTAATAAAATGGAATGATAAATCTTATTCCCTTAAGAAATGACCTATATATTTGTGAAGTATTTACATCTACATTCTCTTTTTCTCACTTTTAAAAATACAACCTAGATTTTAACGAAGGCGACACAAGTCCAGGAGGGCCATAGTTGAAAAGGAGGACATGGTAACGACAAATATACTTTTAAAATGACATGCTGTATAAATAATATTCTAGAAACGGACATCATGTCAGACACAATTTTATGCCCTAGTCCCAGACATTCAAAAACTCATGTATCAACTATCAAGCATCTAACAGAGATTCAATAGAAGGGTCCACGTGGCATGGTAAAGTAAAAAAAAAAACCTATCATTTTATCAGCGTTCCTTACAATACACATGATTAAAAAAACCTATCATTTTATCAGCGTTCCTTACAATACACATGGTCATAATCTTAAGAGGCATACCCTAGCCTGACGCATTCTCCTCTGAACACCTTTACATTCCAAATTAACAAGTTGTCCCCGCAGCAGTTAATAACATGGACAATAATGTCAAAGTGACGAATATGATTCTACTCTTGCGAATGATTAAATATTCATGTGCAAGCCAGATGTATCAAGTGAAACAACATTATCTTGACACGTTAGAAGAAGAAAGTGCTGATGTTAACACGAGTTCATAAATTCCCCTAGCATCTAATCATGTGCAATTGTAGCCATTCTATCAACCAACATTTATAAAAAAATTAAAGAGAAAACTATATGCTATTCTGTATACTGCTTCAAGTGATGAGTTTCCCCGTCTAAAGATTTAACACGTGTTATAACTTTCAATGTTAGTTTGCTGTCCCCATTTAGTATTAGTAAATGAATGCTTCACCAAATGGTGACGACAATAGCATACCAGACCCCATAACCAAAATACTCACTACTAGATAATATACACATGTTTTCAAGAACAAACATCTGTGCACTTACATATACAATCAAACGTGTAGACTAAATCACATATCCAGATCAAACAAACATGTTTCTTCCATAGGAAATTAAAAGAACAAATGATATCATTCTTTTATTCTTTAATATGTCAGACAAAACACATCAATACAGAATTTCACCAAATCAAGGCCTCGGTATTATTAAGGCATTGAACACGTGTTGTTGCCAACATAAAGGAACTTAACATGCATGCTCATTAACCAAGTTCCAAAAGCCAAAATCCAACTAAAACAAATTACAAATTAGGATATAAATAAAAACAGCAGGTTGAGTTACTGACCTTAGTCAATCGCGGATTGGCTGCAAGTACACGCCTCAAACCATCATCAGTGATCCTCGGGCACTGCACCAAGCTCAGGCATTGCAGATTTCCTTGAGCCCTACTAGCCAATTGCACGAGCACATCATCCGTGACCCTCTCATTAAGTGGTCGATCAATGTGGATACTCATCCACAACAAGGGATCACCTCGAACTGTGGAACAGAAGGACCTGCATACCCTTTGCACAGATAGAAGGTCTTTCACTCCCAGATAACTAAGAGCAAAGGCCAAAGCTTCATGGGGTGCTCCTTCATCCTTGACACAATTCACTGCACCTTCAACTTCCCCTCCTAACTCAAGTTCAGAACTGCTACTAGCGACCTCATCGCCGACGCCAACAATGTCCCTCATATTGTGGGCCAGTAGAAACCCAAGCTCATATTGGGCTAAGGCACCCCCCATTGCTCTCCCCTCCCTATATAGATTTGCCACTGCGCCCTCAAGTTCCCCTCCAAACTGAAGTTCAGAACTGCTACTAGCACCCTCATTGCCGTGGCCCACGATGTCCCTCATATTCTGGGCCGATAGAAACTCAAGCTCATATTGGGTAAAAGAACCACACATTCCTCTCTCCTCCCTATATAGATTAGCCGGATAGCAGACATTCAATTTCTCGTCAAATTGAATACCGCTAGTAAAAGAATGGATACTCTCATCTGGTTTCTCATAAACCTGAAGATCGCTAGGAAAATGTTGGGTACCCACATTCAGTTTCTCATCAGATTGAGCATTGTTTGAAAGAGGTTGGAACTTCATAGCATTATTCCAAATCAAATTCCATCCAGCGAACAAGCCATAATCTTCATGATTGTTGTTCCTCATGTATCCTTGATAATCAAACTCCAAGTCCTCGAGCCATCCCGTGATCGCCGTGACGGTAGTTTCTATATCCATCCCAAATGGGTCAGACGGCAAAAGGTCAACAATGTCCTTGGCCGTCGACTCTGTTGAGCTGCATAGATCAACTCTATCCCTGCCACAGTTGAAGTTCCACTCCTCAGCTTCTCCTTGGCACGTACAGCATGCCCTTGAGTAACCTTCCCCATTCTTCTCAGGAATATCGTCCGCAAGATACCCATTCAAAATCCTCATGGGCGATACCAAATTATCTTCTGAAATATGTGCCGCAAATATTGGCCGTTGTGAATAGTTCAACGCCATCTCAATATCTCTAGAGAAAACCCTTGATTTCAGATCATTCTCTTTTCGTTACAAACCCGAAAGAAATAAAATGGAAAGAAGAAGAATCAGGCGCTAACTAAAAACGATTTTTTTCCTTCAATTCTTTAGACTTCATCAGTGGGTTATGTTGTTAACATAGAAGTTCGAAACAAGAAAACCCTCAATTTTCAATGTCAAACTAAAAAAAGCACCAAAAATTTCACAGAAATTTTCTCGTAAGATCCCTGATTATATTTTTGTCCCAGCTAGGGTATCAAATCAATGAATGAAATGGAACTATTCTTATGTACAAATAGAATCAAAGAATTTCTAGGGTAATAAACAAAAAAGAGAGATACGTAAAAAGGTTACCTAACCTAGGGTTTGAAAGATAATAGAATTTTCCAAGCACTTAGCAGAAAAGGCTTATACATATTGAAAAATTATATCTTTTCGCAAAAAATAAACAGGAAAAAAGGAGAAACGACCTAGATTTCTCTGCAAACACCAAACCCAGAAATCCTTGCCGGTAAACAACACACAACTAATCCACAGATGAGAAAATTAAGCTTTGAAAATGGGCATTTAAATTGAAAAATGGAAATGATGAAAATTCAGCCGATCAAGTTCAAAGCATCGATGAAAGGAAAAACAGTGGGGGGAAATAGATTTCTTTTCAGAGGGGAAAAGAGAAAATGGGGGAGGGGAATGGAGAAGGGAAAACTCGTCCAATAGAGTGTAATGGTGGAGAGGGGAAGGAAAACTGACACGTGTGAGGAGAGAAAATGAATTTCCCCTGCCTTCGCGGTGAAAAGATGTGGTGAAAAAGGGTAAGGAATAAGGATAGGAAAACCTCTACTCTAGAATTACCTTCTTTCTAGCATTTGGGGTAAAATTAGAGGTGGCTCGTGTTTTGCGTGTTATTAGATAGAATTAAATAGTACAATCCTTCTAAAAAAAATAATAATAATAATTCGAATTCGATCCCATTATCATTTGTCATCGACGCGTGATCAATTTTTCGTTGAAATGACTAGTCTTACGTGAAGCATAACATTGATAATTGTTTTAGTTAAGAAGAAAAAACTCAACGAATACGTCTTTTTTTTCTTGTTAAGAAAGATTCTATGGGTAATGGGTACTTTGTCGGACATTGACCTAACTCTTGTACGGACGTGCAAGAAGATGTGCTTTCAAATGTCTACTGAAGTAGTTTTTATTTGACGTAATGAATTCTTTGTCGTAATATCCACTTGTATATGGGACAAAATAGCTATAGTGTCAAATTTAATTGGGCTTTTAACTTGGCTTGTGTGTAGAAATTTGAATCAGATATGTTTTCATAAGAGATAAGCAACCATTTTATATAGATTTAGACATGGTATTGTTGGGATTGAGTCCTTTTCCGGGTAATGCAGAAACCTTTTCAACTCCTCATCAACAAGAAGAAGCACAAGAGGGATTGCATTGGGAAGGTGAAAACACGAGTTTACATTGGCTAGACATCGGGTAGATAAGAAATTTTTAGAGGGATTTGATTATTTCTCCTAATAATCTAACATTTTGAAAGTGAACCCTGAAACTCAACCAAGAATTATAAGAGTTAGGTCCCAAAATTAGTTGTGCAGATGCATAAGATGAACCCCAAATACAGTCGAATGAACTCGTGAAGATGTGAACTCCACTTATATGCAATGGTCGAAAAAATTCGCAACTGGCTCTCAAGTCAATTGTACTTGCGTAAAGTGGTGACCATTGACGCAATCAAAGAATTGAGTCTTAATGGAGTCCAGACTCGAAGAAGGGGAAGGATAAATAGTCACCCGAAGGAGTCGAAATGCTACGATACTTCATTAAAAATGTGAATAAAATTCTAAATGAGCTAGACCTGTGGTGAATAATAGATTTATAAAGAATTATAGTATCCCTATTAAATTAACTTTTTGAGTGGAATTATAATTTTCAACTTATTGAACCATTATAATAAAACATGGAGAACGACCCTATTACTTCTTATAATTTGACTATCTCATAAACAGTTGGCTGGGAGACTAGGGGTACAATGTTTCCATGGGATAGAAAAATTTGGTAAAAGCAGCAAAAAAAATTCTTCTTCTTATTTTTTTCCAAATCTTGCCCCATAAACAACAAAAAAGTTGTCTTATGATTTTTGGTTTGGTACCTAGACTTGAGAAATTTGGTCGAGTGAGAAAAAGTGGGTAAATGTTATCGGTGGCGATTAAATTAAAGTAGATTACTGTCATGTGTAGATTAAAATAAAAATTTTCATATATATATATATATATATATATATATATTATAAAAATTAATAAAACGTATATTTAAAAATAGGGATGCATAAAAAAAATTATAATAATATACGGCAAATCGAACCGTACCTGTTGGTTTGAAATAGTTGGTATCAGGTTTGTGACCCAAATTCATTTAGGGTTTACTTGATTTAGTGTATTGGGCTTTGAAGGCATCTAAATAGGGTCCATGGAGGAAAAAGGATTGACGGCGCTAGCCTCCACTAGCTAGATGCTCGAGCGGCGAGAATAAATTTTTAGCATCGAGCTGTCACCAGCCTACCACTCTTCGGCGTTTGAGCGTCATACCATTCTGGGTTTTCCTTATTTTGTTTATTACACGCATTTTTGGACCTTGTTTCTATTTTTAGGGCTATCATTAGGGTTTGGCATGTATCCCTATATATAATTAGCTTCTCTTCATAGTTAGAACATGGTTTTACCTCATTATTACCGTAAGTTAGAATTGTGTAACAATACAATATTGATGTAATTTCTCTTTCTATTATTAGAGAATAAAATCTCCAAGTACTCGGCCAAATTAAATTAATGTTTCTTGTGTTCTCATTGTTTGCGATCAATACTTCATATCGTATCAGATACCTCGTCCCGTCCCCAACAAGTGGTATTAGAGCATACAAATCTTTGTTCGGTTTCTAACAAGTGGTATCAGAGTTTTGGTTTGATTTGTTCGAGATTTCTTATTTTTTATGGCAATTATGAAGTATAACATTCCGCTTTTGGATCACAACACTAGATTCTTGTTGTGGCAAGTGAAGAGGCTAACAATACTCGCTCAAATGAATTTGGATGATGTGTTGTTGGGAGTTGATAAGATGCCCACAACTTGGACTGTAGAGGAGAAACAATGAAAGGATCAGAATCTACTTTTACAAATTCATTTTCATCTTTCGAATAATATTTTTTTAGGACATTTTGAAGGGAAAAAACCGCAGATGTGTTACAGTCGAAGTTGGAATAATTATGCATGACCAAAAGTCAAACAAGCAAATTGCACCTGAAGTAGAGATTGTATTCTCATCACATGATGAAGGCGGGTCATTGGACGATCACCGGATGGTTTAAAGAAATAGTTGCTAATTTGGAGACTTTAGAGGTAAAGTATGATGAAAAAATTTGACCTTAATTCTTTAGTGATCATAGACCACTTCGTTTACATCATTTAGAGACACAATTTTGAATAATCGTGATACTCTCACCATTGAAGATGTGTACGATGTTTTGTTTTCCAGGGAGAAGATAAAGCATTTGGTTGGACATGAGGTTAGAGATAGAGAAGACCTTGTTGTTCATAGTATTCACGAAAGGGGTCGGTCGAAATCTAATTTCAATAATCAAGTTTGTTTTTATTGTAAAGAGAAATGACGCATTAAGAGAGATTGCAACGAGTTGCAGAATAAAGATAAGTTAGCTGCAAATCAAAAGGGAAGTCATAAATTAGATTCTTCAGTTGAAACCAATGTCGCATAGGACTATTTGAGTGATTGAGACATGTTGGCTATTTCTGACAGAGACTCCAATCTCGATGATGATTGGATTCTTGATTCAGTTTATGATTTTCACATATGTTTCAATCGGAATTTGTTTTCAACATATAAAACAATTTTGAAATGTGTTATGGTCAAGGGAAACAACGTACTTTGTCGAGTAGTTGGTATGGTAGAGTCAGACTTAGGTTGTTGGATGTGACATTTAGAACACTTGATCTTGTTCGGCATGTTCCAGAATTGAAGAAAAATCTCATCTCATGGCTACTCTTTATTCAAAAGGGTATAAGTTCGTTGGTTGTGGCTGAGCTTTAAAAGTTTGCAAAGGTGTCCAGGTTGTATTAGAGTGCAGAAGAAGTCCCAACTATACATCTTGTAAGGTCGTGCAAAATCTGTAAAGAGCAATTAGCAAAGTTTTAGTACCGTAGTGGATATTCAGTTAGGTACAGTATCGTTGGGATTCGGTTTAGGTCCATGTTGCAGATTACAACTCAGTCGAGTTAAGAGAATATGTGTAATTCGTTTTGCCATCATTACCTACGGTGCCTCATATTCAATTACTTGGTATAGACTCATTAGAGAAAGGTACGAGGAAGTTGATTTTGCTGTGCATGCTTTAAGTGTATTTGAAGGTATAGTAAGGAGCCTTCTTTAAAAGCATTTAGCGTTGATTCTGTGTCAAGGTGTGTTTTGGCCCTTTTCGATAAATTTTAAATAATTTATGATTTTTGGGAACTTAAGATAGTTCTGCAGAACAGTATTCTGATTCATTTATCTTGGTTGGATATTGTGGAATAGATGGATGATTTTTTGTTCGTTGGAGAATTTAGTTTGGTTCTTATTAAAGAGTTCAGTTCATTCCTTGTAGTCGAGTTTTTTTCCCAAGTTCAGAGATTTTGGAGTTTCGTTCTTTATAGTGAAATTTGTGTCAAGGTGGAAATTGTTGGATTTGTGACCTAAATTTATCTAGAGTTTGCCTAGTTTGGTGTATTGGGTCTTGAAGATGTCTAAATGGTCCATGGAGGAAAATTGAATTAACAGCGCTAGCTTACTTCTAGCTGGACGCTCGAGCGGCGAGACGAAATTTTCAGTAGTGAGCTGCCGCTCGCCTAACGCTAGCTTAGTGCTCCACCATTCCGGTTTTCCTTGTTTTGTTTATTCCACTCACTTTTTTTACCCAGATTCCATCTTAAGAGCTATTATTAGAGTTTGATATGTACCACTATATATAGTTGGCTTCTTTTCGTAGTTAGAACAGGGTTTTACCTCATAATTACTGCAAGTTAGAATTGTACAGGAACACAATATTTTTGTAATTTATCTCTCCATTATTAGTGAGAAAAAACCTCCAATTCCTCTGCCAAATTAAATTCTTGTTTCTTATGTTTTTGTTGTTTGCGATCAATATTTCATATCGTGTCATATACCTCATCCTGTCCCCAACAAGTGGTTTAGGTCTATATGTACCTGCAATTTTTTTCCCTCAAACTGAATTGAATTGTTTCAAAATGATTTGATTTAGGTTTCGATTTTCAAAAATCACACAAAATTGAACCGAACCTTTGTTTTCAAATTTTTTAGTTCCATTTACTTCCCCTTAAAAGCCACATAAAAAGACCTACTCCATATTTAGAACAAGATCAATTTGCAATATAGTGTGTAATTTATTGTTGGAAAAAATTGATTTTATTTGTTGGTTTAACCAACTTTTGACCAATTATTTTAGTGGGTCCCGTTAGTTGGACAAAATATTTCTTTGACAGAGTGTATTCTACTCCATGAGTAGATTATTATAATGTATTTATTTTCTCAAAACTAATTTAGGGTGAATGAGAAATTAAGGTCAAAAGATGACCACATGAAGTTGAAATAAATTGGAATAAAAATTAGTGGAAATTTGAAAAATGTCAATCCCACATAGGAAAGTTAGAAGAGTATAAACCACTTTATATTACTCAAGTTTAAGACTTAGATTTGGGCTCCAAGGGGTACCAATAGTTTTTGAAGGGGAGAAAACCTACATATTAGTAGGTTGGGCTAAAGCCAACACACACGCGCTGCCACACCGTTCGTCTAATCAGCTGGCTCGACTGGGCACGACACGGGTCACGAGTCGTGGGCTTGGACTTGGACTTGGGCCAAGCTGATATATATTTTTTGTTAAAATAATATTTGATTTATATTATTTTTTTATTATTTAATATAATAATATATTTAATTTATATTATTTTTTCTCTGATTTTTCTGTGAGTGACATATGAATTTTTCTAGAAGGGCGGTTGGCGATTGATAGTTAAACTGCATTTCCAAACGGTTTGTGTATGTTGAAAACACAACTTTTTGGTTGTTGTATCTTTTGGATACAACATTTCAACTTTTATAAATAGGCCTCCATACCCCGATTTTCATTCACTCCAAAATCAATTCTGATTTTATTTTTCTTCCGAAATTATTCATTCGTCCCTGGATTATTCATATTTTGCAATCTAGCCTCAAAAATAATTTTCGTGCATTTTAATCCTCGAATTTTTTAGATAGATCAAAACGTGAGTAGGTTCGCCGGGTCTTAGAATTTGTAGTGCTACTATTACAAGTCGAGGTCGTTGTATTTTAGGAGATGAGTGCCGGAATACCATGAGTACCTATGCTGGGCATTATCGTCTTAAGGAGAAATAGTCGAACTCTTGCCTCGACCATTAACATTTGATAACATTCATTGTGCACGGCGTTATTCTGCCTAAATCAATTCACGATGATATAATTATTTGCTAACGATCTTCAACAATCTTAAGACGACAATGTCAAGAATACTGCATTTGTCGTATCCCCTATTAATGCTCACGGGGGAGAAATTGGAAAAAACCACTCTCGTAAATTTTAAGAGATGGCAACAGAAAATATTGTTTTATCTCACGACTCTGAATTTGATAAAATTCTTGAGTAAAGATACCCCAACTGTTGAGGAGGAGGAAACATATTCTCAAAAACGAGCAGCACTCGATGCATAGAGTTATAGTGACTTCTTGTGCAGGAACTACATCCTAAATTGCATTGACAACACACTATATAGCGTATACTGTTCGGTCAAGGCAGCTAAATTACTATGGCTGTCATTGGAAAAGAAGTACAAAACGGAAGATGTTGGATTGAAAAAATTCGTTGTAGGCAAATTCCTGAACTTCAAAATGGTAGACTCTAAAACAGTAATGAATCAAGTCCAAGAGCTATATATCATCTTGTACGATATACATGCAGAAGGTATGAAGCTCTATGAGTCATTTCAGGTCACTGCGATTATAAAAAAATTTACCTCCAATGTAGAAAGATTTCAAGAATTACCTGAAATATAAACGCAAGGAAATGAGACTAGAAGACCTGATTGTACGATTAAGAATTGAGGAAGATAATCGCGATTCTGAAAAGAAATCTGGAAAGCTACAAATAGAGGATAAAGTCAATTTGGTGGAGCCAAATATAGCAAAAAAGGAAGCATTGGGGTAATGGCAACCAAAAGAGCAAAGCCAAGAAATTCAAAGGTGAGTGCTATAACTACGGTAAGCCTGGTCACACTGTAAAGGATTGCGGACAGAAAAAGTAAAACAAAAAGGACAAAGTACACTTGACCGAGGAAGACAGATTGTCTAACATTGTGTCTGAACTAATGCTCTTATTTGTTGTATTTGAAGCTAACATGGTGGACAATCCGAGAGAATGGTTCGTTGATACATACGCTACTCGTCAGGTTTGTGCTGATAAGGAGATGTTTTAATCTTACACTTTTATCAATGGACAACAACTATTCATAGGAAACTCGGCAACATCAAAAGTTGTTAGTCTAGGTAAAGTAGTGCTGAAGATGACATTAGGGAAAGAAGTAACACTCTTCGATGTACTGCATGTTCTTGATATTTGCAAAAACTTGGTATCTGGAGCTTTGTTAAGCAAAAATGGGTTTAGGCTAGTACTTGAGTCTGACAAGTTTGTACTCACCAAAAATGACATGTTTATAGGCAAATGGTACTCAGCCAATGGGCTATTCAAAATGAATGTAATGCATGTACTCCATGATTTTGATATTAATAAAAATAAATCTTCTATTTACTTGATTGAGTCTTCTAACTATGGTATGATAGGTTAGGACATGTAAATTTTAATACTTTACGTAAATTGGTAAGTTTAGATTTATTTCCTTCTATTTCCTTTGATCAAAATCATCGTTAAATTAGCTAAAACACAGTTTTATTCAGTTGAAAGGAACTCGAATCCTCTAGAACTAATTCATAGCGATATTTGTGATTTAAAGTTTGTGCAAACCAGAGGAGGTAAAAATATTTTATTACTTTTATAGATAATTGCACAAGGTATTGCTTTGTATATTTGCTAAGAAGAAAAATGAGTCCTTAGAAACTATTAAACAGTACAAGAATGAGGTTAAGAATCAACTAAGTAAACGAATAAAAGTTGTTCGTAGTGACAGATGTGGGGAATATAGAGCATCGTTTGAATAATTTTATTCAAATTCAGGGATTATTCATCAAACAATAGCTCCTTATTCACCTCAGTTGAACGGTATTGTGGAATGCAAAAATCGTATTCTGAAATAAATGATGAACGCTATGTTGATTAGTTCTGGTTTACTACAAAATTTGTGGGGTGGGGTGGGGTGGGGGGAAGTAATTCTCTCAACTAACCACATTCTAAATAAATTACCACACAAAAGTGGGAACGAAACTTTTTATGAATTATGGAAATGTCAGAAACCTTCGCACAAGTGTGGGAGTGTTTGGCTAAGTGGTGTGCTGTCGTAGGCACCCAAAAATAGTCCTTAAACCTCTAAAAATATTGTAGTAATGGAAGTAAGGATATATCCTACGAAGAGTGTACAATTCAACAATTTATGTTTCGTATAACAATTGGGGGGTTTTTGTTTATAAATAGATTAATCTTATAACAAATGATGATGTAAATTAACGAGTTGTCTTAAGTCAATGAAACGAGTATTGATCAAAGTCAGCTTCCACCATTGGAGATTCATAACCATTCATCAATCCACAAAGAATAATCAATCCACATTTTCAATATTCACCGTTGGAATAAATTCCTATTTCTCCTTAATTTTAGTTAATGAGAAATCAGTATTCTAATTAACCATAATTATCAAATAATCTCAGACCAGCACTAAAGATTCAATTTAATAATAACTTTAAATAATAGAAAAATCGATGAATTAGATAATACAAACATTAGCGGTTGGATTCAATCTATTTAAACATTCTTCTTAAAATTCAATAATATCTATCGTAGAAAATTATCAAATCCTAGTGCTCCATAGTTTAAATGATTCAAACAATTACGAATTTGAAATTTAATTTAGCTATAGATTGCAATATATGAAAAACTAATAGATCTCTTAGCAATCAAACATGACAATCATAAAATTACGCATAGAAGAATATTCAATACTAAAAATATAAATTAAACAATGAAAATATGTGGATCTCACAGTTATAATGGTTTCTAAGGCTTCGGTATCTTTCAATCAAGTACCAAAAGTTAGTTACACATGATAAATCTAAGAAAAATAGAGAGAAAATAGGTTGGAGGCGTTCTGGTATGTTTTTCGTGTGTTCTAGGGTTTTAAAATATGTATTTATAGTTGTTTCCATAGGTGGTTGACTTAAATTAGGAAACTAGAAATTTTTCTCCGATTTGGCCTGGGCGGGCACCCATTAGAAAATGGGGTGGCCGCCTAAGCCAAAATTTTGGCTTCTGTTAATGAAGTCTATGGTCGGGTGGGTGCCCCACCAATGTAGCTTAGCGGCCTTCAATATTTTGGTCATATCTTTCTCTCCCGATATTTGATTGAGGCAATTCAAGATGCGTTAGAAATCTAACTCAAAGGGCTATTACTTTGATTCAGATATTATCTTCCAATTCGATCCTTTGCTATGTCAAAAATGTCTCAAATTAAGACTGAAAATCCGATGCATAACTTTTCGATTGGAAATTGATGCGTGATCCTACTTTGACGATATTTCATCCATTTGACTTCTTTCTTCATTCAATTGACTTCTAATACGTTTGGTTCGACACAAACTTTGTATATTTCCACGTTAGTTCTTGAACTTTCATTTCCTTTCACTTTGGTCCATTTTCACATATTTCTTCCAAATTACGTAATCTCCATTAAATTGCAGCCTAAATCAAAAAATGAACGTAATGAGTACATTTTGGCACTAATTGATCATATAAGCACATAAAATAAGGCGGAAAAATAAGCATTTTTCCCACACTTAGCTTCTGCTCGTAATCGGGCAAAACTCAAATTTAATTCCCAAAAACACCTAGGTTGTAATACCATGAATATAGAACAATCAAACTCTTTAAAACACACAACACTTCATAAATAAACATTCTCACACAACTCATAATCAACTAGCTAGCATTTTCATATGAAAATGAAATGAACCAAACATGTAGATCTTCAATGATATAAGCACTCAATTCTCATATGTTTAAAATGTAAGTATTTCGCTCAAATTCATTCAAATGGAGATGATCTACCATATGCTTGCATATCTTTTCATTCGCCACCATTTAGATCACATGCTTTACAAGAATCATAAGAACTTTTCAAAGGTTGTAATGTGGCTTATGGTCAAAGTGGGAAATATTTGGGTATGTGACTTAAAAGCCATCGAAACTAGTGGAGTAAAGATAAATAGACTTAGCTCAAACATATACATAAGACATGTAAACCAACCACTCCACATGATAGTTTCATCATTTTTGTATCTATCCCACACAAATCGAATTCTTTCTTGAGATGTAGGAAAATTTATGAATATAGATTTTTTTCACATTAAAATCACTCTCCTTCATCACTTATTTTCTTTTTCTTTCTTTTCTTTTTTTCTTCTTCTTGTGTTTTTCTTACACAATGTAAACTCTAAATTATACACCAATAATGGAACTCCCTGAATTGACATGTAAAATTTGTTCCAATTCACCAATAATAGCACTACCATATCTTGATACCCACACACTTATTTTCTTGCATACCCACACTTCTCATGACATTCAACAATATTCCACTAGCTCTAAGGTTTGGGTAAAGACATTATTTTTCCAATTTAAAATTGTAAGTTTACACAAAGAAAAGGCAATAAGGCTCAAAGGGGCTCGACAATGGAAAGTTTAATTACATGGTTGGCTATTTGGCTAATGAAGTTCATTTATGTAACAAAGATGACCTTAATCATGTTCGTGCATACATGTGTCAATGTGATCTTGAAGAGAATCAAGGCAAGTTCTAGACAGATAAAACCATGAAAGAATATCACACATGAAAAAAATAATGAGACTGTTACCAGTCTAAAGACTCAAAATCTTATCGACTTTTTGTCTACAAAATTTAGTTACTATCATTTTCAAAGAAAATGACTGATTAATCAACTCTAAGTTGGAGGATCATTCATTCAATCATGTTATGAGTTCTTCAAAAGTCTAATTAATTCTAGTAAATAGTATACACAACCCAAAACAATCATTTAATTCTCAATTCATTTTCATGAAAAATCATGCAAAAATTTGTGAAATTAAACTCACTCAAAATTTAAATGCAATAAATCTAAATATCTAAATCCCCTCCCCACACTTAAAATTTACATTGTCCCCAATGTAAGGTGCAATGTAAAGAAAAAGACAAAAATAACACAAAATAACACAGGAACGCGAAAAAAAAAAAGAAAAAAAGATAAAGGAACGAACTCCTATTGGGTTGCCTTCCAAGAAGCGTCTTTGTTTACTGTCTTTGGCTCGACTTATTGCTTTTCCTTCACCCAGCATAGAATGGATCTTTGAAATTCAACTGTGTTACGTCCTCCACCTGAAAACCTTTATAGAAAGGTTTGAGCATTCGATCATTCACCTTGAATACCTTTGAGGTTTCCAGACTTTGAACTTCTACTGCACCATGAAGAAAGACATTAGTAATAACAAAAGGTCCAATCCAACGGGAATGTAATTTACCTGGAAACAGACAAAGCTGTGATTGGTATAGGAGGACTTTTTAACCAACTTCAAATTCATTCTTAGAGATCATCTTGTCATGGAAAGGCTTCGTCTTCTCCTTGTAAATTCTTGCACTCTGATAGGCATCATTGCGAATTTCCTCTAGCTCTTGAAGTTGCAACTTTCTGTGTTCTCCACTCCCATCCATCTTCATGTTGAAACTCTTGACGACCCAATAAGCTTTGTATTGTAACTCCACTGGAAGGTGATATGGTTTCCCAAACATTAATCGGTAGGATGTCCACCAATAGCTGTCTTGTATGCGGTCCTGTATGCCCATAAAGCCTCCTCCAAGCGCAAGCTCCAATCTTTTCTATTCGGGCAGACCGTTTTCTCAATGATGGATTTGATTTCCAGATTTGACACCTCCACCGACCATTAGTTTGTGGATGATATGCAGTTATCACCTTGTGGGTGACATGGTATTTCCTCAACAGAGCTTCCACAGTTCGATTACAAAAATGAATTCAACGATCACTAATGAGAGCTCTCGGAATCCCAAACCTGGAGAATATATTAGATTTGATAAAATCTGCAACAACTTTAGAACATCAGCCCTCGTGGCTTTGGCTTCCACCCGTTTTAAAACATAATCCACAGTAAGCAAAATGTAAATAAAACCGAAAGATACAGGAAATGGTCCCATGAAATCAATGTCCAAACATCAAAGATTTCACAAACAAGTATGGCAGTTTGTGGCATTTCAGTCTTTTGAGATATACGACCTATTTTTTGACAGTTTTCGAAAGACTTAGAAAAAGAATCGGCGTTTCGAGCAAGGATGGCCAATAGAAACCACATTCAAGCACGTTTCTTGCTGTCATTTTTACTCCAAAATGTCCTGCACAAGCATAAGAGTGACAAAATGTGAGAATTGAAGTAATCTCATTATCAGGAACACACCTTCTAATCACTTGATCTGCACAATGCTTCTACAAATATTTTGCATCACTCTTCAGCTTATATCTTTGAGTCCTAGACAAATCAGAAGGTAAAGTGTTAACAACTAAAAAATTTGCAATGTCTGCATACCATGATAGTGTTGTGCTTACAGAAAATAATTGCTCATCAGGAAAGGTTTCCCAAAATTGGAGTTCAATATCCACTTTAGTTAAACGGCTCAGATGATCCGTAACACTGTTTTCTGTTCCCTTTTTGTCTTTGATCTCCAGATTGAATTCACCCAAGAGAAGTATCCATCGTATTAGTCTTGGTTTCGCCTCTTTCTTTGTCATCAAGTAACGCAGAGCTGCATGATCAGAATAAATAACCACTTTAGTACCAAGTAAATAAGGACGGAATTTTTCTAAAGCGAAAAAAATAGACAAGAGTTCTTTTTCAGTTGTGGAGTAGTTTCTCTGGGCATCGTTTAGAGTCCTGGATGCGTAACAGATGACATGAGATGTTTTTCCAGTTCTTTGACCTAACACTGCTCCTACTGCAAAGTTGCTCGCATCGCACATGATTTCAAATGGGAAGTTCCAGTCATGGGGTTGAATGATTGATGCAGAAGTCAACAGTTCTTTCAATTTGTCAAATGCCATTTTGTATGCCTCATCAAATTCAAAAGCCATGTCCTTTTGTAACAATTTGCATAGGGGCAAAGCAATTTTGGAGAAGTCCTTATAAACATGCGATAAAAACCTGCATGTCCAAGAAAAGAGCAAACCCCCAGCACACTAGCGGGGTAAGGTAGAGATTGAATAATATCAATTTTAACTTTATCTACTTCAATGCCCTTACATGAGATAACACGCCCTAGAACTATACCTTGTTCTACCATAAAGTGACACTTTTCAGAATTCAAAACAAGATTAATTTCCATGCATCTTTTAAGGATTAACTCAAGATTATGCAAACAGTTATCAAATGAATCCCTATAGACTGTGAAATCATCCATAAAAACCTTTATGATATGCTCAACATAATCTGAAAATATACTTACCATATATCATTGAAAAGTAGTTGGAGCATTACAAAGACCAAAGGGCATGCGTCGGTATGCAAATGTTCCAAATGGACATGTGAGGTTGTCTTTTCTTGATCTTTTGGGGCAATTGCAATATGGAAATATCCTGAATAGCCATCAAGAAAACAATAGTAAGAATGACCTGCTAACCTTTCAAGCATTTGATCAATAAATGGTAAAGGAAAGTGATCTTTTCGGGTCACAGCATTTAATTTCCTATAATCTATACAAACCCTCCACCCATTTTGAACACGGGTGGTAACCAATTCATTGTTATGATTCTTCACCACAGTTATCCCCGTCTTCTTAGGAACCACTTGAACTGGGCTGACCCAACTGTTATCAGAGATAGGATAAATCATGCCAACTTGGATTCGATCTTCGTTGAGGTTGACGGGAAGGCTTTTCTTCTTCTTCAAGCAAAATATGATGTATGCAGGTGGATAGACTGATTTCCTTGATGTCTGCAATTGTCCAACCAATGGTTGTTCGATGCTCCTTGAGGACCTCTACCAATTTTTCTTCTTACAATGGAGTCAGTTCATTGGAAATTATCACTGGAAATGTTTTGCCATCTCCAAGGAATACATATTTAAGGTGATTAGGGAGAGGCTTCAAATCCAGTACGGGGGCCTGCATAACAGAAGGTAGAGGCTTTTCATTAGAAACAGGCAAATCAACATATAAACCCTTACCTACTTGTTGTGACCTTGGAGGAGTGTTCAACATATCAACAGTTTCTTGCAAACTGGGATTCAACGTTAATTCATCACTATCTTTCTCTACACTCACGAATAGCGACCTCCAATTCATCCTTCCCATCAAGTTCAAAAATATCACGTGCTAGATCATCAATTACATCGATAGAATATAAAACATTATCATCAACAGGACATTTCATGGCATCATAGATATTAGATGTAATTACCTTACCATCAAATTCCATGGTCAATGTGCCACTATGAACATCAATTTTAGTTTTGAATGTTTTTAAGAATGGTCTTCCTAACAAGATAGGGCTAGTTTGATCACTGTTTTCCATATCAAGCACATAAAAGTCAGTAGGAAAAACTAAGTCATTAACTTGTACAAGAACATCCTCAATTACATCCTTTGGGTAGACATTTGATCTATCAGCTAATTGAATTACCACAACAGTTTCAGGTAAGGGGACAAGTTTCAAAGAAGTATAAATGGAATACGACATGACATTTATAGATGCTCCTAGGTCTAACATGGCTTTCTCAAATCCGGTGTTACCTATCATGCAAGGGATAGTAAACATACATTGGTCTTTGCATTTTATAGGAAGTTTCCTTTGAATGACTGCAGACATGTTTTCTCCAACTTTCACCTTTTCACACCCCTTCAGTTTCTGCTTTCTTTTAATAGTACACAACTCTTTTAAAAATTTAGCATAACGGGGTATTTGCTTAATAGCATCTAATAAGGGGATGTTTACCTCACATTTTTGAAAAGTCTCATAAAGCTCCCTATTTGGATCGTTTTTCCTAGATTCTACCAAAACCTGAAGGAATGGGGCCACTGGTTTATAATCAAATAGTAGAGGTAACTTACATTTTGGTGCATTATCCTCAGTTGTATTACTCTTTTCCGCAGTGATGTCCATGTCTTTCTCCTTGTCTTGTTCTGACGATGCAGGAATTTCATTTACTGGGGTTTCTACTTCCTTGCCCATTCCTCAATACAATTGCACTTGTATTCTCCCTTGGATTTACTACTGTTTGAGAGGGTAGCTTTCCCGAACTTTGTGATTCCAGCCGACTAACCGTGCTAGCCATTTGACCCATTTGACTCTCCAAATATTAAATGCTAGCCTTAGTCTCCTGTTGAAATTGTAAAGTGTTAGTTGCAAGAGATTGAACAATATCTTCTAAAGACATTTTAGAGTTAGAAGATTGGCCATGTTGTTGTCTAGGTGGGTATGACTGCCCATATTGTTGAAAGTTTGGGCGATTTTGAGCAACATGTTGATTTGATTGCGAATTTTCATAGCTAAGATTGGGATGATCCCTCCATCCTGGGTTGTATGTCTTCGAAAAAGGATCATAATTCATCTGTGGTTGTCCAGGGAAGCCATCCGTTGCATTAACTTTTTCCGTGGGTTCTTCTTGAAGAGTTGGACATGCATCAATTGGATGTCCCACTACTGAACAAATTCCGCAAACTTTTACTATCTGCACATTACCTGTGGCCATTTGGCGAACAAGAGTAGTTAGATTAGCTATTTGTTGTTCAATGGATGAAACATTTACTTCGTTAACTTGTCCAGTATGAAGATCAAATCTAGTGTCAAACTGTTGAGAGTTGGCTGCCATGTTTGCAATTAAGTTCCTCGCTCCTTCGGGTTTTTTATCAACCACAGCTCCTCCACTTGCAGCGTCAATCATGCTCCTATCTATGGGTTGAAGACCTTCATGGAAGTACCGGATGAGAAGTTGCTCACTGATCTGATGATGGGGACAACTTGCAAACAATTTCTTGAACCGCTCCTAATACTCGTGTAGAAATTCCCTGTGATATTGTCTGACACCACAAATTTCCTTCCTAATATTTGCTGCCCTTGAAGTTGGAAAGTATTTCTCCAAGAACAACCTCTTCATTCCATCCCATGTGGTAATGCTTCCCGATGGTAGATAGTAGAGACAATCCTTAGCCGAATCCTTCAGAGAAAATGGAAAGGCTCTCAGCTTAATCTGTTCTTCAGTAATTCCCATAGGTTTCATACTCGTACAGATCACATGAAATTCATTCAGATGTTTATGAGGATTTTCACCTGGAAGACCATGAAAAGTGGACAAAAGGTGTATTAGTCCAGGTTTAAGCTCAAATGTAGTAGTAGCATCTAAAATAGGAAAAGTTATGCATAAATGTTGTTGATTCAATGTAGGTGCTACAAGCTCCTTCAAAATCCTATTTTCGGCCATGGGTCATTCTCCTTCAAAATCAAAATCACTTTCAAATGGATTTTTGGGATTGAGATTGCTTTTTTCAAGATTTTGTTGGATGTTACTCCTTAACCTGCGCAATATTCTCTCAATTTCTAGGTCATACTGCAAATCACTTTGATTAGAAGATCGAGTTACGGGTATAAACAAAAAGAACAAATGAAAAATAAATTAAGAGGAAACTAGATTAAGAAAGACAAATAAAATTTTATGCTAAAATTTATAAAAACAATATATTACCTAAAAACCTAGAATTTTTTTTTTCAAAAATAAAATAAACAATTAAAGAAGTACAAAAATAAATTAGTACCACTCCCCGACAACGGTGCCAAAGTTAAGTGTGCTGTCTTAGGCACCCAAAAATAGTCTTTAAACTTCTAAAACTAATGTAGTAATGGAAGTCAGGGTTGATCCCACGAAAACTGTACAATTCAACAATTTATGTTTTGTATAACAATTGGTGGGGTTTTGTTTATAAATAGATTAATCTTATAACAAATGACGATGTAAATTAACGAGTTGTATTAAATCAATGAAACGAGTCTTGATCAAAGTCAACTTCCACCATTGAAGATCCATAACCATTCATCAATCCACAAAGAATAATCAATCCACATTTTTAATATTCACCGTTGGAATAAATTCTTATTTCTCCTTAATTTTAGTTAATCAGAAACCAACGTTCTAATTAACCCTAATTATTAAATAATCTCAGACCAGCGCTAAAGATTCGATTTAATAATAGTTTTAAACAATAAAGAAATCGATGAACTAGATAATACAAACACTAGCAGTTGCATTCAATCCATTTAAACATTATTCTTAAGATTTAATAATATCTATCGTAGAAAATTATCAAATTCTAGTGCTCCACAAGTTAAATTATTCAAACAATTATGGATTTGAAATTTAACTTAACTATAGATTATAATATATGAAAAATTAATAGATCTCTTAACAATCAAACATGACAATCATAAAATTACACATAGAAGAATATTCAATACTGAAATATAAATTAAACAATGAAAATAGGTGGATCTCAGAGTTATAATGGTTTTCAAGACTTCGGTATCCTTCAATCAAGCACCAAGAGTTAAGTTACACATGATAGATCTAAGAAAAATAGAGAGAAAATAGGTTGGAGGCGTTCTGGTAAGTTTTTCGTGTGTTCTAGGGTTTTAAAATATGTAGTTATAGTTGTTTCCATAGGTGGTTGACTTAAATTAGGAAACCAGAAATTTTCCCCGCCCGCCCAGGCCAAAATATTGGCTTCTGTTAATGAAGTCTATGGTCGGGCGGGCGCCCCAATAACGTAGCTGAGCACATAAAATAAGGAGGAAAAATATGCATTTTACATTCCTATCACTAAGGTAGAAATACCAAAGCCTAAACAAGTTAAAATATGGCCTAAAACTATCGATTGCATATTCATTGGATATGCTAATAACAGTAGTACTTATCAGTTTCTAATATATAAGTTGGACATTCCGAGTATACGTGAAAATACTATCATTGAATCTAAGAATGCTATATTTTTTGAGGACAAGTTTCCTTGTAAGGAAAGAAAAGAGATAAGTTTGTCAAAACGAACTTATGATATTGCAATTGGTAATCATCAAGGTGATGAAAAACTAAGACGTAGCAAAAGGAACAAAACATCTACATCTTTTGGTCCAATTTTTTAAACTTATTTGTTAGAAAATGAACCTAGGACATTCAATGAAGCAATATCTAGTCCAAAATATCTATTTTGGAAAAAGGCTATCAATAGTGAAATTGATTCTATTATACGAATCATACCTGGGAATTGGTAGATCTCCTACCTAGTAACAAGCCATTAGGTTGTAAATAGATTTTCAAAAGAAAATTAAAGACTAATGGATCGGTTGATAAATATAAGACCAGATTGGTGGCTAAATGATTCAAACAAAAAGAATACCTTGATTTTTCGATACAGACTCACATGTAACAAGAATAACATCAATTAGAATATTAATTGCAATCGTAACATTGCATAATTTGGAAATCCATTAGATGGACTTCAAAAAGGCGTTCTGAAATTTTGAGTTAGAAGAAGAAATTTACGTGGAACAACCCGAAGGGTTCATTGCTCCTGGACAGGAGAAAAAATGTGTAGGTTCGTTAAGTCGTTATATGAACTAAAGCAAGTGCCAAAACAATGACATGCAAAATTTGACAAAACTATGTTGTCAAATGGTTTTAAAATTAACGAGTGTAGTAAATATGTTTATATTAAAACCACACCTAATGCATATGTAATTGTATGTCTATATGTTGATGATATTTTAATTATGTGTAGTAATTATGATATCATAACAAATACCAAAAAAATGTTGACAAAATATTCTGACATGAAAGATATGAGTATTGCAGATGTAATATTAGGAATTAAAATTCTTAAAACATCTGAGGGACTTGTCTTATCTCAATCTTATGGATGGCAACGGGGCCCGCCCCGCCTCGTTACCCATTTAAGGCGGGGTGGGGAGGGGTCCTTGCCCCGTTTACTACCTTTTAAATTTTTTTTTTATAATTTATTTTTATTGCCCATATTCATTAGATTTAGACAAATAATTTTAGTTGCTATTTTCTATTAGAACTAATGAAATTTTGTGAAAATTTTCATTTAAAATATTGAATTCTAAAAAGAAATTAACGGGGAGGGGCGCCCGTTACCCGTCCCCGCCCCGAATACCCGATTAAGCGAGTTATCCCCGCCCCGTACGGGGCGGGGTCCCGCGGGTATCAGGTTTGTCGATTTTTTTGCCATCCCTACTCAATCTCACTATATTGAGACCGTGCTTAAGAAGTTTCGTATATATGATGAAAGTCCTGTTAAAACACCGGTAGACTTAAGTCTACATTTAACCAAACATAAAGGTGAACACATATATCAAATAGAGTACTCTCGGATAATAGGCAGTCTTATGTATATTACAAATTGTACTCATTCAGACATTGCATATGCAGTGAACAAACTTAGTAGATATACAAGTAACTCAAATAATGGCCATTGGAAGGCACTGGTAAAGGTTCTTAGTTATCTACGATACAACTCAAATATTGGATTACATTATACTAGATATCCAGTTGTATTAGAAGGATATAGTTATGCTAATTGGATATCAAATACAAAAGACTCAAAATCCACTAGTGGGTATGTTTTTACCATTAGCGGTACAGCCGTATCTTGAAAATCCTCTAAACAAACATGTATAACTCGATTCACGATGGAATCTGAGTTTATAACTTTAGATAAAGTTGTAGAGGAAGCAGAATGGCTTCAAAACTTTTTAGAGGATATTCCATGTTGGCCAAAACCTGAACCTGTAATTAGTATAAATCGTGATAGTTAGTCGGCTATCGGTAGAGCACAAAGTAGTAAGTATAATAGTAAGTCTTGACATATTCGTCGAAGACATTATACAATTAAACAGTTGATCTCAAATGATGTTATTTCCATAGATTATGTAAAGTCTAGAGAAAATCTCGCGGACCCGTTTACCAAAGGCTTACTAAGAGATCAAGTATACTACCTATCAAGGAGAATGGCCTTAAAGCCTACTACGCAAGAATATTTGTAATGGTAACCCAACCTTACTGACTGGAGATTCCAAAATCTTGGTTCAATGAGATAACTAAGTTATGAAGATTCAAAAAAGCATTTCGGAGTTAACTCCTACTCATTCCTTTCATAAAAAAGTGCTATATGTAGAAAGTTTTAGGTTAAGTTATACTTTTAATAATTTCTATATCTTAGACTATCTAAGTGGGGTATGGCAAATACTCTTAATAGGAGATCACATATATAAGTGTCAAGTGTGACCGCTTCTATGAGAATATTTCAAAGGCTTAAATTCTCTAAATCACTTATAAAATTTAAGAGTTGTTGAGGGCCAAAATGAACACAACTGTGAGAACTCGAAAATGTTAGGGAGGTTATTGTGTTGATACTATTGTCTTGGTTTATACCAATGGCTGACATTTCAAGACACCACGTTCACCGATTAGCCAAGTAAATCCGATAGTATTCTACTACGGAAGGTTCAAACCCATAGGTACCTATCCGCATGCGATAACATTTCACTTGATCTCTCTATAGGGTCTGCATAGTTTATTACATTAATTTTCATTCATATGGAGGATTGTTGGAAAAAAATGATTTTATTAGTTGGTTTGATAAGCTTTTGACCAATTATTTTAGTGGGTTTCGTTAGTTGGACAAAATATTTTTTTGGCCGATGTGTTCTACTCCATGAGTAGATTATTGTAATATATTTATTTTTTCAAAACCAATTTAGGTGAATGAGAAAGTAAGGTCAAAAGATGACCACTTGAAGTTGAAATAAATTGGAATAAAAATTGGTGGGAAATTGAAAAATGCTAATCCCACATAGAAAAGCTAGAAGCGTATAAACCACTTCATATTGTTCAAATTTGGGACTTGGGTTTGAGCCCTAAGGAGTACCAATAGTTTTTGAAGGGGAGAGAACCTATATACTAGTAGATTGGGCCAAAGCCTACACGCGTGCGTCGCCGTTCATCAGACTAGTTGGCTCGGCTTGACACGACACAGGTACGGGTCACTGGTAGTAGGTCGTGGGCTTGGACTTAGGCCAAGCGGATATATATTTATTGATAAAGTAATATTTGATTTATATTATTTAATATAATAATATATTTACTTTATATTATTTTTTCCTGATTTTTTTGTGCGTGATACGTGGATTCTTCTAGAACGACGGTTGACGGTTTATTGACAGTTAAATTGCCCGTCCAAACGGTTTGTGTCTGTTGCATATACAATTTTTCGGCTATTGTGTCTTTTGGACATAACCTTTCAACCTCTATAAGTAAACCCCCATACCCCGATTTCCATTCATTCCAAAATCAATTCTGATTTTATTTTTCTTCCGAAATTATTTAGTTGTCCCTACATTATTCATGTTTTGCAAACCCGTCTCGAAAATAATTTTCGTGCATTTTAATTCTCGAATTTTTTAGAGTGATCAAAACGTGTGTAGGTTCTTCGGGTCATGTACTTTGTAGTGTTACTATTACAAGTGAAGGTCGTTTTATCTTGGGAGATGAGTACCGGAATACCGCCAGCACCTGTGCGGGGCATTATCGTCTTAAAGAGAAAGAGTCGAACTCTTGTTTCGACCATTAACATTTTATAGCATTCATTGTGCACGACGTTATTCTGCCCAAATCAATTCACGGTGATATAATTATTTGCCAACAATCTTCAACATTTTTAAGAAAGACGTACTCTATTTTGTATTGAAAATTATATAAATGTTATGCAGACAACAGTGATATTGTTGATGAAGCAATCACATTTTTTCGTGTAAATGTTTTCTTTAGAAACATTGATATCAATAGCTTAGCTGATAAGCTTTTTATTTATTTAACACTTTACATAAAATATTGAATTAAAGAGACTAGAAGGCTGTAGAGCTTTCATTGAAGGAAGCAGAGCAATTATTAATCTTGGTTTTGAATATGGTCATGTGCTTGGGGAGGTTGGATTCCCTTTTTGAGGACTATTTGCTCTGATACCAAAAGGGGCTTGACTTTTGGATTTGCTGTGGATCACTGCAACCTCGGACGGATTATATAGTCAGTAGAACACTTTCTGATGCAAAGTTCACCATGAAGGTGCAACTGCAGAGCATACTTATGTTTAGACTCAAATCTTATTCCATATCACTCAAGTCTATAATTGTTATGTGCCTTCAGAAACTAAGTAGGAACTGGAAGAATTTAGAAGAATATGATATATAAAGCACATTGATTATTATTTTCTAAACTCTTAATAATTTCAAATGTATTACAAAGAGAAAGAGCTCTCCTTATATAGAGGAGAAAAGCATCTAACAGCACACATGAGACTCACACATTTTTCGACATAATTAAACACATGTCATTATTCTACAGATATAGTACAAACTTTTTGACTCACCTTATCATATAATACAATAATACAACTAAAGTAACAAATGATTATACAAACGGATAAACAAACTTTAATAAAGCGAAATCTTTGAAGATGTGTTTCTTGATAAATTTGAATGTCCTATTGGATCTTTTGATTGTATTCCATTGGTAAAGATTCCAATGGTGCGTCATCTTCATAATTTGGCCAAATTTATGGAGGAATTGTCTGATTAATTTATGTCATACACCTTTGGAATTCTCGAAATTCTTTTGGATAGTGCTCCCAATTTTGATGCATGTTGAATGGTTGAACTGCATACTCCTTAACATGAGAAAAATAAGCATATGTTCTCGCTTCAGTGAAATAACCTTGTCTTTGAAAAATTAAAGTCACATAACATTGTTTTTAGAAGTTTTGAGATCTTTAAATTTTAAAGGAAAAGCTTGAAATATTTTTATCCAGTGTGAAATTGTATAAAACCATTCAAATTTTTTTTTTGGCAAAATGATCAACTATTGAGTGTAAAAAATCCGGATTCATTTAGCAGAATGAATCAAGTGCCTTAGTGACATGAAAAGAAATTCCAATTTGCCAAATCTCTAAAAGGTACCAAAGAAAACAAAGATTTTCTTTTAAAAATCTTAGTGCTATGTGCTTTGGATCAAAACAAAAAAGTGTGAAAATGGATAGTCTGGATGAAATCCAAGACCACCAAGTGTGTCAATTTCAATCCTTCTTATCACAATGGATTGATATTTGATCATGTGATCTTTAGATTTGGATTTGAGAGTTTTGGTTTTATGAGTTCATTGAGTTCATGAAGGAAAGTTTCAACGTGAGGGAAGGGATTTGAAGAATTTGAATTCATCATGTAAATGATTGGACTAGATTGAGGAAGAATGAGAGAAATTTTTGGTCTAGAGAGAAGATCTGGTAACATATTATGTTTTCCTTTGATATGTTTGATGTCAAAGTCAAAGTTTGAGAATCATTCTGCCCACCTAAGAAGTTGAGAATTCGGAACCTATTTTCTCTTAAAAGAGATCATTTTTGGAAAAGCTGACATGTCTATTTCTACCAAGAATTTATGTCCAATGAGATGGAACTGGAATTTTTCAATTCCTCTTTTTACTGCAAGAATTTCTTTGAAGGTAGAATGATAACGCTTCTCTGATTCTGTGAATGATCCACTTTTATATCCACAAATTCTTCAAGTAAAACTGATGCCCAAAAACAATCACTTGCATTTGTTTGAAGGATGCGTTTTCCACCTCTAAGGATCTGCAAAGTTGGAAGATCATTGACTTTTTGTTTAATGATTCTGATTGCTTAGGTTTGAGCTGATGACCAATTAAGCAAATTCTATTTAAGAATGAGTTGTAGCGGTCGAATTATTGTGAAAGTGATCAATAAAATCTGTCATGTAATTAACAACTCCAAGAAACTGTTGAATTTCTTTTTTTGTCAAATTTTCATGTGGGAACTTAAGAAGTTCCTGTACAACATGAGGTTGGAGTGCATACTGACCATCTTTAATGTATATGCCTAAAAAATCAGCTTCTCTAACACCAAGTACAATTTTCTTTTGAGAAAGCATAATATCATAATGCTTTACAAGATCTGTAAATCTGGAGAGTAGGTTAGCGTGAGATTCTTTATCTTTAGAAAATAACAAGATATCATCAACATAAAGCGAAGCTGTGTCTAGTAATGGATCAAAAAATTTTGCCATTACTTTCTGAAAAAGAGAAGGGGCAGTCTTTAGACCAAAGGGCATAACTGTCCACTGATAATGATGATTTGGAATGCAGAATGCTATTTTGTGTCTTTCTTCAGATTTGATTCCCAACTGTCAAAATCCTGCTTTAAGATCAAATTTTGAGAAAATCCTTGCTCGAGACAGATTTGGAAACATCGTCTTTCTGTCTGGAAGAGAAAATTTATCATCTGCAAGGAAATCATTTAACTGCTTGTAGTTAATGACCAATTTGAGTTTTCCTCGAACTTGTTCACTTTTTTTGTTAACATAAAATGCCTGAAATGCCCATTACGAAGTTGTTGGTTCAATAAGACCTTCAACTTGTAGTTGGGCAAGTTCTTTAGTGGCAAATTGAAAATGTTCTGGGTTCATTCCAAGATAGTTGGCTTTTGTAGGATTGACATTTTTATTTTTCTTAAACGAAAGAGAAATGAAAAAATCTGGGTTTTTCCAAAGTGGGTTTGTGCATTTAGTAAGAAAATTTGAATGAAATTCTGCACGACAATCCCAGATTAATGTTTCTATAGTAGTTGGAATGGTCATGGTAAAGTATGTAGTCATTTGTATGTAAGGCTGAAAATAAGACTTGTAGCTGAGACCATTTGGACGGGGAATAACATTCTTTCCTCACAATTGTTTGATAATATCCTATGCAATGATAATGTCTTTACCATATAAAGAAGATCTTAGTACCTTGTAAGAAATACCAAGTTCAGGAAAGAACTGGATTGTGACGGGCTTGCTGATTATTTCAGCCGAAAAACTATCTCCATTTGCTACTTGGAAAATTTGCCGATGATTCTTCCACATGTGATCAGGAAGAATACCAGGATTAAGAATTGAGGATGTTGCGCCAGTGTTAAATAGTACGGCAACTGTTATGGGCCTTTCATATTTTCCTGTAAAGAGTTTTACTCCGATCATTGGACCGGAATAGATAAAAAGGCTGGATTAACAAGTTGCATACCATAACATTCTTTTGCATCATCAGATTCATTAGAAAGGCTTTCATCAGAATCATACTCTAGAGCAAATATAGTTTCCTGTGTTTGTTCATCCTCTTTAGAAAACAAAGATTCAAGATCATCATCACCATAGTCAATTTTTGTGGCCGTGAAAATTTGATGAAGAATTTTCTCCTTCTTTTTGTTGGGACATGATTTTGCAAAGTGACATTTCTTTCTACAGATAAAACATCTGTTTCCTCTCTTCTTTGAGAATTAGTACCGGAAGAATCTTTTCTTTCTTCGAAAAGGATTGAGAGGAGCTTCTCTGCGAGAAAATTTCATTATCCTTTTATGTAATTTTTTCTTTCCCCTACAATCACAATCTTTCATAGAATGGCTGCACTTAATTTGCAAATAATGCATATCAAAAGCCTTTTCCAATTTTTTGCCTGTGGCATTGATATCTTTGAGGAAAGCGTTTTGATTACAAAGCTTCTTTAGTGTTTTCATGATCCAATTATGGATTTCACCAAAAGATGTAGCATTTAAAGGCTGTCATCTCATTTCCATTGTCCTTAATGTTTCTTGAAGAAGCGATTGAGGTATTCATTCCAAATAAGCTTGTTTGATATTAGTATCATCCACGCCATCGATAAGATAATACTGTTGTGCAGCATTCCTATAGTACTTTTCAAGGTCTTTTGAATTATATGAACAATACTTTAATTTGAAAAATTCTTCTCTGGCAATTTCCTTGTCATGATCAGACTTTCCACAAAACTCCCAATATAAGGAATTTATAAAAGAATCTGTGGTATTTGACTCCTGGGTAAATTGAAGTTGTCTGTATTCACCCATTGAATCATACCAATATCTAAGAAATCCTGTAATCCTTGCCAAAAAAGCATTTATGACCTTTGTATGAGTCATGTTTGGATTTTGAAATTCTACAGTACAGCAGGCTTTCATTTCTTGCAGTCTGTATTTCCAATGTGATTGAGGAATGTCATCAAAGGTGACTTTTGGTGAAAAACCTACATTTGAAGAATAATAATTGTTAGTCACATGAGTTTCAATCATGTCTTCATCAAGTACTGCGGTTCTTCAACAGTGAGTTCCCCTGGAGGTTGAGTTTGTGATTGGCCTATTTGTGCTTGATTAGTCATATAGAAAGGAGGATTATCATTTATAGATTCATCAAAGAAATCTTCAGATGATTCAACAGTCTCAGATTCAGAACTGATGTCATTTGTTATAGAATGGACATGAAGTAAGTGAGTCGTTTGGTTATGAGTTTGTTGAAGAAAGGTAGAAATAGGATTTTTGATGATCATTTGAGGTTGTTTGAAAGATTTGGTGGTGAAAATTTTTGAGAAGAAGATGATTGTGTTTGACGGACAATGGTACGTCCAATCTTTTTTTAGGGCATGAATGATTTTTTCTTTAGTTCCTATTCTTCAGGAGTAAAAAGAGTAGAAATAGATCATTGGTAAGTAAAGAAATATAAAGGTCCTGATTGGAAAGATTGTATGTTAGAGAAGAATGAATGGTAGTATGGTGTTGATGGTGGGATCATTGCATTTGACTCAAGAGAAGCAAGTTGAATTTTCAAGTTTTTGATTTCTCTTTCTTGAGCATCAAATGGTAGTTGGTTTTGTAGACAGTTCAATATATCATTGTATAAAATTTTGATTCTTTGTCTACAGGCTTGAAGAGCGGTGAAGAGAGTTTGAGTCTGCTGTTGTACAATCTTTCAATTCTCTGCTGACTTTGGTTAATATTTTTAACAAAGTATTTTGTTGTACTGCATTTTCTGAATGCCAGTTTAAGGTTGTTTCTGCTGCTGAAAGAGGTTGCACTGATCCATCTGATCTCCTAGTGCTTGAATTCTTGATTTTCCAAGAATGAGTATAACGATCATTTTCAAAAGTTTCCAAAGGAGGAAACTCTTCTTAGGTAGGAGGATGAAGCATCACCATATGAAAATGAAATGGGGGTGGATTATTATTCCAATCACATTCTTTATGATATTTGTTACAATCATCATCATCATCGCCATCCCATCCAGTAGGAATTATGGGATCATCATTTCTGGGTGGTGTAGTATATTTGACATAGTAATCAAATTTACTTGATGGCTCTCCAAGTAATCCAACTCCTAGATCATTATCATAGAAAGCTTTATGTAACTTTCTTTGACCGCTTCGCTTAGATTTCCTTTTTTGGCAGGGAAAATCATCATCAATATATGCTACTAGACAACTGGAACAAGAGCAAATATCCCAGAAAATATGTACAGTATCATTTGTTCTGCTGTATATTGGCCTTCCATTCGCATCAAAAGTATAAATCAGAATTTCTTCTCGTGCATATGTAAATTGTGTGGGAAAACATGAGGGTCTTTTTGAGACATTTCCATTTTGAAGGCGATCTCAACATTTCCATTGAACCTTTTCCTGGAAAAAGATTATGTGGATTGTATTGGAGCATAATTTTGTTTTCCTTATGAGTTTGTTCATAGCTTGTGATCCATGTTTCAGGGATTAGTTTAAGCAACTCTAAGCGAGGAATTTGCCTAGGAACATAGGTACAACTGATAACATGATCTGACTCTACATGAAGAAGTAGTGCATCATTTGTTCTTGAGATTGTACAAAATCAAGGAAATGATTTTGTATTCTGTACACCATCTCATAATGAAGAGTAGCTACATATGTAAGAAAAGATGGTACAGCTCCAACGATTTGAACTTGGACTTTTAAGGCAGTAAGTAACTGTGGATCAGATATGGGCATATTGAAGTTTGGAAACATTGTGACCAAAACAGTTGAACATTGAGAGTTGTTTCTACAGTTCCTATGAAAGCATGCTGATATTCAGAGAAACGAGTATCTAACAAAGTAATTCTTGAAACTGTAAGAAGGCCATTACTTCCATGAAGAGTCAAAGCAAATCTAACAGCTCCAAAGTAGAGATGAGTGTATCCTTCAGATAACCATACCCGTGGAAGATGAGAAGGTAATTCCAGTGTAACAAATTGTTCTTTTTCTGTAGCAGGAAAAAGACGTTGATCAAACTTTGAGGTTTGAACAAATTCTTTGGCTTGGGATTTTTTAGGAGAAATAAGGCTACAAACAGTTTTAGTAATGGACTGGCGAAGTTTTTTGTAAGGCATGTACGGATTTACAAGAGGTAGGTCTGTGAGTAGAACTTTATCAGATTCAAGAAGATAGGATATCTCATAGAGATATTCCATTTTAGAAGTATCAGATTTTCTAAAGGAATTAGAAGAAGAAGAAGATACAGAAGACGATTTAGACAATGAAAAAGGATAGACATAATTAAAAGATACTCTTCCTTAATTTCTTCCAGCACATAGTAACACAAATTATCATGATATGAGTAAGAAAATAACATGGCTTTGATACCAAAATGGGCGGAGTGATAGCAAATCCACAGCCAACCAATGTATTCTTGCCCACACAACACCTCAACAGGTTATCTGCTTTATAATCTTCCCTCTTCGTATTGAGAGATTGACAATGTTTGAAATTCTAATTAGTGGAATATATCCAGTTGAAAACAATAATCAGCCCAAAGCTATTTGGTAGGTAATGCAGTTACGATTGCCAGCATATAATTCATATACCATTGAGGTTGTATGAACCACCAAAACTAAAAAAAGATCTTTGTAGTAAACCATGGATTAAAACTGAATTAAATTGCAAATAATAGATTGGTTTGAAAAAAATGGTTTGATTTGATTTGAAAAAAATTCAAACTGCGCGAAATTGTTTGAGTTGAAAATATGACACAAATTGTCTAAATCGAACCCCGTTTACCCATGTTAAAAAGTTGTGGATTTCATTAAATGTATAATTTATACCATTTATTGACACTAAATTGAAATTTTTAATAGATTTTAGAACTCTTTTATTTTGTCACACATTGTCACCCAACTTGACATAAATAACTTAGTTGACAATAATAAATCTACCACACAATCACTACGTGACATCATAAAAATAAAATGGTAAGATGAGAGTTATAGTAATGACGGTAGATTAAAAGGTTAACATGTGCGTATTGTACTTCAGTACTTATATGATGTAACATAACGATAATTTAACATATAAATTAGCAATTATAATAAAATATCAATTATAATATGACTACCAATTAAACAATTTTGCAACTTGATATTAAAGTAAAGTCTAGTGACCAAATTTGTAACTAAATTTGAAATTCCCAAATAAAACATATTAAGGCCCTATTTGATAGGAATTAAAATTAGATTTTTAGTAAATTTTGATAAAAGTTGATGAAATACGTGATTGAAAAGTTACAGACCTCGTAGAATGTGTGGTTAAAATTAATTGTTAACTTTGATTTAAATTAAAATCTAGATTTTAATTTTTACCAAACATGGGCTCAATTTTAGTGATTCAATTGGAAATTTGCTAAAATTTCAAGGACCATATATGAAATTTATCCAAGAAAAATTTCCCAAGCTAACTAAACTAAGAGCATCTCCAAGAGACTCTCTATTTTTAAAGAGCATATTCTATCATTTGGAGAGCATCTATAAATTTAAAGAGTTAAAATCTTGATGTACTCCAACAAGCTCTTTATATTTAACACTTAAGTTTACTATTCCCAAAAAATATTTATTATTTTTCTTTATCTTTTATTTTAACTAGTTTTTCTATAGATTATTTTATTGCTTTTCTACATTGAAAATTGAAACTTTTTGAATGCATTTAATTATAGAGAGTGTGTTTGGCTCTCCAAATTGCCAAACCCACTCTCTAAATTAAAATCTTAATTTAAAGAGTTTATTGGAGCATGATTTTACATGTTGACTCTTTAAAATAGAGAGCATCTCATATTTAAAGAGTTTGTTGGAGATGCTCTAAGCCCTGTTTGGTGGCCAATTTTTTTGAAAAAAATGTTTTTTAAATAGTGATTCTTTAAAGAATGTGTAATTAAAAAGTAGAAATTTTTTTGAATTTATATGTAAAATATTTTATTACGTAAATGTATGGTTGAAAATGAATATGTTTATTTATTTTTTTTGAAAAAATAAAAGACAAACATGATATAAGACTAAAACACTAGCAATTTTTTTTTTTTTTTTCATGAATAGAAAATATATATAAAAAAAAAAAACTCATTTTTTCAAAATTAATTTTCAATAAAATAACATTATTGATAAAATAATTTTTTTTCCTTATTTTTTTGAACCTCACGATCTTAAAAAATTTACTATTTAAAAATTCATTATCCCCAAATTTTCATTTTAACAAGTGCTGAGAAAAAATGAGTTCAGAGAAATGAGTCAAACATGCGAATTGATTCTTCTACAGTAAGTAATTTCCAACACCCATTACATATGTACATGTCCTGCAGGCTTACTGTTTTTGCGGAAAGCTTTCCTTTTCATTCCTCTTTATTTTATTTTTGCCAAATCTTTCCTTTTAATCTTAATTAAGGGTGTGGAGATACTTATTATTATTATTATTATTATTGGAGTTGAATAATCGATCATTTTCTATTTGTGGTTCTCAATGGTGGCTTTAGAATAATGGGGTTTTGAGTTTCAAGTCAAAAGATTCAAACTTTATGCTTTGATTTTGGTGAAAAGTGGGGTATTTCGACATGGGCATGATGAAGCACACGGATTTTGATTGAAATATTAGTGGGATTCTTGGGTTTCTGTATATGGGGTATTCCTTTATAGAAATCTTCTTGATTGCCACTGTTTTCTTTTGTGGATAAATGAGCCTTTGATCTCTTCTTTGAGAAGGGTAAAGCTAGTGGAAGTTTTTTTTTTTCCTCCAGGAGGATTGACGTATATTCAGATTCTTGGTGAGTTCCAAGCATTCTTATTTTGCAACTTTAATTATCTCATTTTGATGATTTTTGCAGATTGGTCTGTAGGCAGATGTTGTAAGAAATAGAGGTTTTCTTGGAAGACTTTGATAAGATTTGCTTGTTCTTTGAATTTGATACAATCTTTTGAGAGATTTTGAGGGGTGAATTTGGTGATTTAAACAAACTATGATCAAACAAATACTTAGTAAGATTCCAAAGAAGAATATGAAATCGGCTGGAGACTCGAGCTCCTCTTCAAATTCTTCTACTAATTCAAAGAGAAGTGAAGGAGGAAGTAAAAGATTGAGTAGTGCTGTTGATGGGGTTATTTCAGCCCCTTTTTCTGCTATGAGCATTGGGAATAATTCAGAAGGTAACTTTCTTCGAGATAAGAATTTTACGGTAAATGGAAATTCAGTTTCTGCTTCATTCGAAGCATTGCCAAGTTTTAGGGATGTTCCCAGTTCTGAGAAGCAGAATTTGTTTATAAAAAAACTGAAGATTTGTTGCATTCTATTCGACTTCACTGATCCTACAAGGAACCTTAAAGAAAAAGAGATCAAACGACAGACATTGTTAGAGCTAGTGGAATATTTAACTTCTGCAAATGTGAAAATCTCAGAAACCGTAATGCAAGAAATTATCAAGATGGTGTCGGCTAATATTTTTAGAGAATTTACTCTGCCACAGGAGAACAAGTTTGTAGATGGTGTTGATTTGGAAGAGGAAGATCCTGCAATGGATCCGGCATGGACTCATTTGCAAATTGTGTATGAATTTTTGCTAAGGTTCATTGCATCACCAGAAACTGATGCAAAGATAGCTAAAAAATACCTTGATCATTCCTTTGTCCTCAAATTGCTTGATCTTTTTGACTCTGAAGATCCCAGAGAGAGGGAATACTTGAAAACCATACTTCATCGCATCTATGGGAAGTTTATGGTACATCGACCCTTTATCCGAAAAGCTATCAACAACATATTTTATTGTTTTATTTTTGAGAACGAAAAGCATTATGGCATTGCTGAATTTCTTGAGGTGGTTGGCAGTATAATTAATGGATTTGCCTTGCCACTGAAAGAAGAACATAAACTCTTTTTAGTACGGACATTAATTCCCCTGCACAAACCGAAAAATTTGTCAATGTACCACCAGCAGCTATCTTATTGTATTACACAATTTTTAGAGAAAGACTGCAAGCTTGCTGATACTGTTATCCGGGGACTTTTAAAGTACTGGCCAGTTACTAATAGCTTGAAGGAAGTTTTGTTTCTTAATGAGCTGGAGGAAGTTTTAGAAGTGACCCAGCCACCAGAATTCCGACTATGCATTGTTCCGTTGTTTCATCAAATTTCTCATTGCTTGAATAGTTTGCACTTTCAGGTATTACTTATTTCTGTCTTTGCTCTTCTTTATTTTTTCTGTCTTTGAATAAACAATCTTGTAATACATATTAGCACTCCAAGACACTGAGCATATGACCATTCATTATTTCTATCATATGCTTGTTATAATGATTTTATAATTCAGCCATTGAAATTCCTCTTGGATGGAACACAATCCCAGACCGATCCTCATTCAATTAAAGAAATACGTAATGTTCTTAATAAGGGGCCATGACTCACCTCTAATCAACTTCACTAATCTGTTAGGCTTTGATCTTCTTGTTGTAGGCATATCCTTGAGCTTCCTATTGTATTCCACCTTGCTCTTCTGAAGTATAGGTTTATTCGATTTTTCTCCTAATTCTCATGTTAGGTGATTGAAAATTTTTGCAGTATTTGTTATTGTTCTGATGATTCATTTTGTTTGAGGGATATAACGAGGCCCTGATCACTTTAATTTAATTAATTATTATTATTATTTGGTATCTGATGACATGAGAGTCGTAAAAATTTGGGTTCTTCCACAATTTAAGTGCTATTTAGGATAGATGACTATAGTGATGCATTGTTTTCAATTGCATGCTTTTGGGATGATTGGGGCAGTGAAAGATTCTGTACAGTCCATTTCTATTGGTTATGGTTGATGGTGCCTTGTGCCATGGTTTCTGTCTTTTTAAGTTGAGGGACAATTGGGGGGTGTTTTTGAGCACTAAGCTATTATAGGCATGGTTGAAGGTCAATACATATGAGGTATGTATATTGACTCAAATATAACATTGAAAATAGAAATTGTATTGGTGATAGTGGCAATGCCTCAGATGCAGACGTGATAGTATACAATTATCATATTCATATATTGCTACAGATAATTACTTCCCAAGTACTCATTTGATCATTATATCCTTATCCCAATGTTTCCAAATCTTTGTGTTCACAATTTCTGCTCTGTAGAAAATGTCTTTTTCATGATAGGAGTAAAGGTGGCTTGTTAGTTCAAAACTACTCTTATCTCTGTATGTAATTTCACCCCCCTTTTTATGTTTCTGAATACCTCAATAGTAATCCATATAAATGCTTATTATGCATTCTGGGTGAAAGGAAGCAAAGTGGAGATAACTTAGTTAGCAGAGTTGCATTTGGCATTTTAGTGCAAGACTGACATTCTCATACTTGAAACATCTGTTCTCAGTTTTAAGTACTTCACCTCAGCAATACGTAAATGTTCTCAAAATGAGCATCCCTTAAAAAAAATGGCAAAATAGGAAAGAGAAAAGAACTATTTATTCCCTTTTGAAAAGGAGTGGGATGTTTGATTTATTAGTGCTGGGAGACGTATGTCAAAAACCCTGTGTGCAATTTGAATGACATCTACTTTTCACCTTCAAATTAGTAATTGATCATGTCTGCTGAGCTTTAAAATGTTTATACCAAGGTTAGCTGGGGAGAATGACATAAGACCTAGGATGTGGGAGGCATTGGTAGAGAGGCCATCTGGAGATTTGTGAATTGTATTGGTTTGTATGTTGCTGGCAGTTTTAATTAATGAACCATGCCGTATGCTGAGAATAGATGGTTCCATGCATAATATCGCATTGGCTTGGGAGTAGATTGCCTAGTGTAATTATGAGTATTGATGGATAGCTGTTTTGCATGATACTTCAATTATGGTGGCGTGTTCGTATTTGACAAGTGTTAGATACCGACACTCCTCGGTCATTTTTCTTTCTTTATGCGAAATATTATATCTTTTGAACTCAAAATTATTTGGGTACTCATATTTAAAATATTTTAACAAAAAAATTAATAGTAGGTATAAAACTAAATTTATACTACATAAATGAAACGTTTTAAAATAATTTAATCAATGTGTTGACGTCGTGTTGTGTCGGTACTGCTTTGATTAATTTTTTGGTGGAGTGTCTGACGCAACAATTTTTAAAAGAATTTAATCAACGTGTTGCGGCGGTACATCATAGGCAGATAGTGCCTTTGAACCGTGAAATGAAATGCTATTTTATTGTACACTGCTAGATAGGAGCTTCCTATATGTAATTGTTTTGTCCCAATTTGTAAGATAGTTTTATTCTATTTTTGGTGAGAAAATTTGGTATCTTTAAAGTCTCAACTTTTTTTTTGGTTAAAGACATTCAGTTTGAGATAAGGGCTCTGGGACCTGCAAATCTGAAAAATAAATGTGGGTTTGGCATTGCCCCTCAAGTATTTTAATATTGAAAAGAATACACGTAGAGGGATATGGGCTTTACCTCCACAGAATTACGAAGAAACAATTCAGTAATTTATTGGCAATCTAATCGATGTTACAAAAGCTTATAGGATATATACAGGAAATTTTGTATGAATAATGCTATTTGTACACAAACTTTCACACAATCTTTTACAACCCCCTCATATGGAGGGGGGTCCACACATAATAAAATAATCGTGAGCCCCCTCCATGTGAGGGGATGTAAAAGATTGTGTGAAAGTTTGTGGGTACATGTAGCATCACCCATTTTGTATTCTTATTTAGGATTTACATATTTTGTGGAGAGTTGTAGTTTGTACTTTGCATTCTTTTTATAATTTCCTTTTTTAGTTAAAAGTGAAGTTCTGATATCTCTGTCCTTGGAAGTAATTATGTTGGCGAAGTGCCCAACAACGTAAATTCTTTGAGTTCTATGCCCCTTTCATATTTATTTTGCCTAAATCTCAATTTTTGGTTTTCCACATAAAAGTGCCAGCAAAGTTAAGGTGGAGTCCCGCGGTATTTTCTGTTATGGCAGCAAAAATACTAAATTGAGAAATTTGATGCGAAGCTGTGGAATTGTTTGAAAATTTGCTTCAGAGTAAACACTCGAAGAAAATTCCTGTTTTGAAGGCTTTGAACTATTCAAGGTCTGGAGATTTTTAGAATAGTGCCCTTGAATTGGAATCCCACATTGAATGTGAAATGAAAGGTCCCCATTTTTGCTCCTGTAAATAGGAGTTTTTTCTTCGTATTTGGTATTTTACTGCCATTCGACAAACCGTTAAATCCCTTGCTTGATGCTGCCTAATGTGAAATTTGGCTTACCAGAGCTCAAGTTAGGATGTGTTTGAGCCACATTATTTTGGAAGAATGTATTTTGGAATAGTAGATTGATGGAGAATGTGTGGTTGAGAATGAAGTAAAAGTTATTGATGTGATGGAAAATATTATTTTATTGAAGAACGTGTGGTTGAAAATAAGTAAAAGAATGAGAATTTTAATGTGGGTCAAACATGGGCTTAATTTAAGAAACTGATGCTTGTTTTAATCTCAGGTTGCAGAGAGAGCTTTGTTCCTGTGGAACAACGATCATCTCGAGAACCTAATCAAACAAAATCGTAAAGTTATACTGCCTATTATTTTCCCTGCTCTGGAGCAAAATGCTAGACACCACTGGAATCAGGCAGTCCACGGTTTGACACTCAATGTGCGCAAGATCTTTTACGATCTCGACCCTGATCTATTTGAGGAGTCCTTGCTCAAGTTTCAGGAAGATGAATCGAAGGAAGGCGAAGTCAAAGAGAGACATGAAGCCACATGGAAACGCCTCGATGAACTTGCTGCTGAAAGAGCTGCAAGTAATGAAGCTGTGCTTGTTTCTTAGAGACAAACGATACTTTGCTTCTTTTTCACTATTTATTTACGTCGAAAGGATGATTATCTTGTTTCTCATTTTCATTTCCCTTCTTTCCTTTTGTTTTCCCTCTCGAATAGGAGCTATGGCCGCTGGCATCACATTTTATTCTTTAGACAGGTCTTATAATTTCAGTTCCATGGATTAGCAAATGAGCTTTTCAAGGATTGTTGTTGATTCATTTATAACAGGTGTTGTTTGATTCCCCATAAAGGAGCAAGTTGGTCCCCAGTCTCTCTTTATAGTTGCACGTTCAGTCTCTACCGATGGAAACCATTCAATTTTAGATAAATTGTCACATAAATATAAGCATAGTGTCAAATTCTGAATTCCAAAAGTTTTTAGCATTACAAGTGTCGAGAAAGAAATAAGAAATTCCTGCAACTCTATCAACTTCAAATTTCTCCATATCATGCATCTTCAAGCTAATATAAACCTCAATTCCATCACCTAAAACAAACAAATATATTTTATTAATTACCAAAATATAAATAAAAAAATGTACTGTTGTACTGTTTCCTAAAAGTCTTCATAGAGTTTTGATTTCCGAAGCGATATACTTGCATTTTTGAAGTTTCCGTGCATCCTAGTTTCTAAGAATATAAGCCTGAGTCCCTCACCCGATGGCATATACATAAACGCCACGAGATTCTTGAATGTAAAGCTGGATGATGCCCCACATACAGGCTTTCCCCATTCAAAATCAGCTTTATTCAATGGAAACCTGCAAAAACTTGTGAAATAAAGAGTGAAAATCTCGCCTCTGGACTCATATATATTAGTATCTGGATTAGGAATATTCATTACATTATGTAACACCCTCGATATATATTTGTGCATCGTTACACACACATTTGTTGATCTGATCGTTTATTAACTCTAGTTTTTTAAAAATTGCATTGACTGATAGATTTTATATATTTAATTAATTACTATATAGTTTTGTCTTTAAATTCAATTACATTTTTTTCAATATCATGTTGATCAAATCATTGATTTGGGTGTGAGTTTGAATTTCTTTTCTCGATCTATAATTCCATTATTAATTAATGTGAATTTATGCCTTTTATGGGGTAATTGGGTGCAATATATGGTTAAATATGATGTGATTTAATTTTTTCCATTTTATTGTTACATTATGAAAATATTTATGAACTTAGATAATATATCGTTTTTGTTGTTGCAATAACATCTATTGAAAAATAAATGGTTGAATAACTCGGCAATTCAAAATTGATTAATATTTTTTGTCTCTAAGACCGCAAGACGAGTTGTATTTAAGTGATCGCTTAAAATATTTTCGTATTATTATTTGATTGTAATATATATATTTTGAATATTTCATTTTGTTATTTTATTATTGATTTTAAGTTAATAAATTTAGTTTCATAAAACTCTTATAAATGGAAAAAATTGATTACTTGCTACGATCTAGGAACTCAAATTCTGAAATTCGCTTCAAACCCCCCACGAAACACAGGCACGACCCTACCTCTGGTGGATTGTGCAGCTCTTTCTTTGATGAAATTCAAATGATTCTCGCCGTGCTGAAGTTCTTGCAAATAATAAGAATTTATAATTATAATTGCTTTCCTTACTTTTTCCACCACCCCATAACCCTCTCTCCTCCGTTCATCTTCCATGGATGGAAAAGCTATGGCCAACCTCAAATAATTTTCAGACAATGGAAGATCAAACAATGATGGTAGGTTTACTTCATGAAGGATGGTGTAGATTTTGTTGTAACCATATTAAAGGTCCGTTTGATATGACATTTGCTTTTGTTTCGAGCTTTTGAAGGAAGCTATCTTAATTTTTTATTTGGAAACTAATTTTTAGAAGTTTCCTATTTCAAGAGTGTTTTTAGAGGAAATTATATTGGACTAACTTTCTTTAAAAGCTCTTCTAATTATCATAAGTAGTTTCAAAAAATTAGTCACTGTAATAATGTCTATTTGACGTGAAAGTCAAAATGAGCTTTTGGATTAGCTAAACCAACATATGTCATCCAAATGAAAGTTGAGAGTCAGAACGTGCCTCAACCATCGTGATTCGTGGGACGCATTGGATGCAGACCATCTGTTGAAGACAATCTAAGCCATTGATTGATAGCCATTATTTTGAGAGAATGAAGTTTTGAACATCGATTTTTTGGAGAATGTATAGTTAAAAAGTAAGAAAAATTTTTGAGTTTATGTGCAAAATATTTTATTGTATAAATGTTGTTAAAAATATGTATGAAAATTAAAGAGTTGTGTCAAACAACATGCTAATTAATGAAAGATTCAGAATAAGAATGTAATAAAAAGTGTTGAAAAAGTTAAAACCGTTTAGTACAATTAAAATATAATATTTTTATCAAATAATTGGTGTGTAAATATAATTATCCTCCCAAGAATTCTGTCCATTTTAGATTAAACACACAGACATTTCAATTACATAAATTGTTGTGAACAATCTCGTGCCAACGTAAATGACTAGCAGTACACATGAGGCGATTGCACTGTAACATTTTTTTGGCTGGTTGACCGGGGTTGATAGTGAAATCATTTTCTTGAAATAGAATTATAACATCTTGGCATTTTTTTTTTTGCTATCTTTTCTAATTTAGTGTTTTTATTTATTTTAATCAAAATTTAGGGCATAATGATCTTTTTCCATCAAAATTTATCATTATTTGACGAAAAGGACTGAATTCGCACCAAAATCATTGGTTGAGGGAGGCCAGTGTCAAGAAAAAGGAATTGGGACTGATTGAACACGGATGCCATAGGCTGAGGACTATTTGCACAAAAATCCATTTTTATTTCTTTTGTTACTGTTTATTTTAGGATGATAAATTGTGGATAGAATCAGATGACGCTTCAAAGCCAGCCTTCTCCGCTGCTCCCAAGTGCCAATTCCACCAAGAACTTCACAAAAAACAGAAATTGAAAAGGTCACACAATTTTTTCAAATTTACTGTAAAAATGGAGGTGGGTTTGTCTTTGAATTCAATGGTAAGATTGCCCTTATCAAATTCAAGAACACTTGAAGATTCACGTATAAGACACTCGCTTTTCTCGACGAGAACGACGACGTCTCGGAAGATGTACGGGCAGAAGGAACGGCGAGTGATGGTAGTTGAAGCAAAGGGGAAGAAAGGAATGGCGGCTAGACAGTACCAGCGTACACCGCCGCCGCCTTTACCCAAGATTGAAGATGATGGAAATCCTAAATTTGTTATCTTCATCCGCATGGCGAATGTTAGCTCACTTCACCCCCTCTCCGTCTATCACACACATAGACTGTTGGAGATTAAATTTGAATAATAATTGTGTTAATTATCTGAAAGTGTAAGTATTTAGTAGAGGTGGTTCAATGCATTATTAAAAGTTTAAATTTTGGCGGCAGTTGCTTATGAAAATTGCATTGAATTGTGCACGCGTGATGCTTTTGATAGAGAATAAATGTGTCATTAGATGAGGTGATTCAACATGTATACAGATCCTGCTCTTGCACAAACAAAGCGAACAGGTTGAATATTATTGCAAGTTTGCGTTTTGCAGTTACCTATTTATGAAAATTGAGGAAAATTGTGCTTGTGTGAGGCGTTTGCTAGAGAATAAATGTGTCTTTTAGACGAGGTGGTTCAACAAACACATCCAGCTCTTGCAAAGACAAACAAAATGTACTGGACGCTTACATTTTTGAGAGTCCCTTTATATATATATATATATATATATATATATATATATATATATATATATATATATTACAGTGGTTTGCATATCTTTGGTGGTCATGTCATTTGTTAACCTTAGAAATCTTGCTCCAATGTGGAAGAAATTTGATGTTTTTATGTAAAAAATGATGGATTATCTTTTAGTAAATTGTGAAGACTTCCAACTCTATTATGTGCTTATACTTCGTAAAAAGAAAACAAAGGAGAATTGTGTAATGCATGGACTGGGTTTTATCAGGATGGTTTTAAAAAAAGTGTTTCTTGCTTAGTGTGTTAGATTATCTACACACCATTTGATTGTAACATTAAGAGTATGTTTGATATGCTATATTGGATGGGACTGGGCAATGTATAAGATTTTATCGTCTTTTGCTTTTGTACAACTATCTAATAGTATATAGTTCACCTTACAAAATGAGCTGTAATTGTTTAGAGTGTTTTGCCATTTATGTTCTCACACCTTTTTATAATAACGCCAGTTTGTCTCTCTGGAATTGGCGGTGATTCATGAAAATTTAAATGCACGTTTGAAAAGTGAATAAATTATAATTTAAGTGATTATAAGATATAGTCCTAAGGAATGTATGGATAATAAGTGGACAATAGTTGTGGGTCTACAAAATGTGAGGATAAAAAGTACTTTTGGCTTGAGGTGTTTAAATTATGATCATTTCTCAAACATGCTCTAAAGAAATAAGATAATTGATTTTTGTATTGATTACTGGGAGTGTGTTAACTACATATATGTGTAGGTTAATGGCTATTAAAGTTTCTTTGACCCGAGCTTTAAATTTTTATAAGCTTTTCTTTGGCCTCTGGAAATGTTGAAGTTCACTTATTGGTTTTGGACAGGTTTACCTTTGGTACCCACTTAATCTTATAACTGGTGGGACAACTGCAAAAATCATGGTTGCTGCAAAAGACAATTTTCTGGGAAAATATATTTACAAAGATACACTAGCTAGGAATATTGCAGCAGTTATTTACAAAGTAAGTCTTGCATCCTTGATATTCTTGACGTTCATATGTTTGATTTTGAGCTTTGTTAGTAACTCCGTACAAAGCCAAAGATGGTAAGAAGGGACAGTGTTTGATATCCCTTATTTTTCCTTCCTATGATCCTCTAAGATAGAAATTGTGTCTCCTTTTACTTTTATCTGCTCTTTAACGATCTTACTCACTAAGAAAATGTAGGAACAGTCAGCTCGTTGATGATTTTTTTCCCTTTCTTCTTTTACTTTTTCCTCATCTGTTGAAAGAGCAGATCAAAGTCAATTTCAATTATAATGTTGGATGAAGATTGATTTTATTGGAGCAAGGGATGAAAATTGAACGTTGATAGCACTATATTGAAGAATTTTATGTGCACGGGTCATGTTTAACTTTAGTTCAGTTCCATGACAATAGGGAGATGGAACCGTCTTGAAGGGTGGTATTTCTTACTGAAACTTGAGTTCCAGAAGCATTAAAAATGGAAACTTGGCATTGCATTAAGAAGTGTAAAAAATGGAAACATTTCATCATTTTATATATTGTTCCACATCAAATGCTACCGTCAAATATATAGAATATGAATCCATAGGCCAAATAGCTGTGTGTGGATGGTTTCATTTGTGTAGATCATCATTGAAATTGGAGGCTTTTTTATAAAATATGTATCCTTGTGCTTCGGTTTGTAAATGAGTACTACCCCATTTTAATTTGCTTCTACTGAAACAGGATGAGAAGGAGATACAGAAGATGGCACAGAAACAGTTTCGTCCATTGCGGACAGCTACAGAGTTTAGATATGGCTACAAACTTGTTGTAAAGTTCCTGTTCTCTACTTTACACACCATGATTTCGATTGCGAAATCCTACAATTTTCCATAAATTGCAATAATTCTTCAAGACATCTGATCATGTCAATTTTGGTCTAATTCGTCTTCTAACTTGTTCTGTTAGGATTTTGAACATGTGAAAATTTAGCTCTAACCGCATATTCTTATCTTATCCATTCTTATATGGCCAAACGTTGGGTTCCCCTAGTCTCCTATGTCCCTCAGGACGCCCTTGTTGTCAATCCTATATTCCAGTTGCTTCTAGATTAGAATCGTCAATTCTAACTGCACTTCTCCTTTCATCCAGTCTCTCTGACAAAGATTCCACGTAGAACATTTTTTGGTTTTTTACAAATTCAAAGCGAGGACTCCATTCTTTATATGGAGTGTTAATCTAATCCTACACAGTATATCCTCCTGAAAGCCTCCTTCCTTGTTAGTAGGCAAATTGAATATTCTAAAATAGTTTTTTCTCCATCCTTAATTCCAAGATAAGTATACAATTACCATGTACTTCACAGGGGACCCTAAACTTCTAACTTGAACTCTCATAATACCTCATTTGCTATAGGTCTCGTATATGTTCCACATCATCTTATTATGGCTATCTATATTCCCTTTTTTTTCCCTTTCGTCAAATGTTCGTTCTTAAAATTTACTTGTTTTTCACCCTACAAGTTCCACCATGTTGTTCTATCAACTTGAACCTCTTTGATATATCTTTTACATTTATTATTAATCATGCCAAGCATCAATTTCCTATGTTTAGTAGGTAAGCTCTTGATGAAATTACCTTACAACCCATTGTTATGATCTTTGGCCAAAAAACCTTACGAGAAGTCAAATAAATATAATCATGTTCCTACCATTAATTGTGATAGAATTTCAAAAAGCAGATGTGCTACCTTAATTTTGTTAATTTCTACATGTTTAAAATGCAGGAAGGCAACAATATAAGGGCTGCACTTAACACCACTGATGTTATTGAGGTAACAGTTGATTATTAGCTTTGTTGTTAACCCTTTCAATCATAATGAGTTTGTAATTTTAATCATCTCTGGGTGGTGAAAAGTACGTTGACTTGGAATATCGATTCCAAATTGGTTAGTATTATGGTATATAATGAATAGATTGATTGCATCCTAAATTTAATTTTTCTTATTTTGCTTTTGCAATTTTCAGCTCCCAACACAGGATAAACTCAAAACAGTTCTGGATAAAGTGAAGGACCTATTTGGAGATGCTAAGGAATCCTTTGGGAAGCTGACATCCTTCAACGCAGCTACTGAATCCTTGGAGGAAGGAGCTGAAGAAAAATCCACGTGAGTTTTAATAACATAACCTGAAGCAAATTCATATGAATCATTAAGGTAATTTTATCGTTTTAGTTTCATCTTTAAAATTCACTAAATTAAATCAATCATTAGGTTGAAAAGTTGAAGGTGGTCTACTGATGAAAAAAAGCTGAACAGGTTGAGCATTATGTATAGCACATCACAGCAGGCAGAAGGAATTATTCCCTGCGTGTTTTCACCGACCAACAGTCGCAGTCGGTTTTGTACTCCAAAGTCGATTGAGAGTTTTTCCTCCTTTTGACACTAATTGTATTTATCCATGGAAGACTAAAGTTTGCATGTTATATATTCATTTTCAGAATAGGAAAACTCTTTCTTTAGCCTCTTTTGAAGTGAATTATTAGAATTGTTTTTCATATATTCAGTTTAGCTAGGAGTATTTGGATGCACTCCCTTTGGTTTGTGCATGTAGGGGAAGTAAATTGTGCTTTATTCATTTCATTTTGTTGATATTTGACAAAGATATCTTGAGTAGGGAGCACCATATTGTTATGGTGGTGAGGTTTTGATGGGAAGAACTAATGGAGCCAAATTCTGGAGGCATTCATTATAGACACCTGAAGCTATAATGAACAAGATTTTAGTTTCTTTCCGTTAATTTGGATACAGGTGGTGATTTTGGTTAGTATAATCGGTCAGTGGTGGAGGCGATATAAAGTTGAAGGCCACTAGCGTTATGCTAGCGTTAAAGCCGAAATGCAGAAAGAAGACCCTAGAAGGTGGAATAAGGAAGGGTTTGGAAGGCTAATTATGGAGAATGATGGATAATCTTGAGGAAATAAAGGGGAGAAATGGCCCAGTAATCACGGGCTATGCCATTTACTCACCCGGCTCTACACTCATGCCGTATTAAGATAACCGAACTTTGTTAAGAGGAGTATCTTAAAGCTTTTATATGTTGGTTTTGTTCGAACATACCAATCTTAAATTCCGGACAGAGACAGGTCCGGGCATGGTGGAGTTAGCTACTTCTAAAAGGGGCTTTTGTTGACGAAGAAAGATCAAATTTGTAGTTAAACATATACGCGATTCCCACATGGCTAGAAGAGTGGATAATTTTTAAGTGATCTAAATTATGTTTGTTTTCAAGTTCAGCTTTTTCTAACAGAGAGCCAATCGATCGCTCACCATTTTGTAAGTTGCGAATTACGAGTCGCAATCTACTCTTTTATCTTCTTAGGTAGATTCGTCATTGGTCTTATGTTGGAGGGCATTTCTTTAATGCTAGGTTTGGGACAAAGTAGGAGACACCATTCATCCACTCTCAAGAATAGTTAACAATAATAAAAAAGTTAATCATTCCATTTGGACATTAAAAGTAATTTAACAATTATAAGCACTTTTTATGGGTTCTTAAATTATAATCTTTCTTTATCCCATAATCCTTAAACAATTAACAATTACGGCACTACTTAGTGATGTAATAAAATATAAAGATGAGGTTGTCTACATACGTGGACTGCAAAACAATACTTCATTTCCCATTGAATTAGAATATTCATAAGAATCATATAAAGATTTGATACCCGAACATTCACACACAAGAGTTGTATTAATAAAACTTTTCCGTGACTATAATTACAAGTTCAAACATTAAAATAAGTAAATAAAACTTAGGGAATAACGAGTTGTCCCCTATAAATGCAGCTGTCTTCTCTTTTACTTTTGCAAAAATCGATTGGAGCAGACATTGTGGACATCTGTATGTTATATAATATAATATACACGAAAAATTGCATTATTGGTTCCCGGCTTACTTACTCTCAATCATTAAAGCTGAGCAAATTTATGTGTTTGTGCATATGATAAATCGAACTATTAGTTCCCTACGTCATCGTTGGTAACAAGTTAATATTTAACCTTCATAAGAAGCAATCGATCCACAACCCTTAAGTCGACCAAAATATATATCATCAAGAAGTTGAGTGATTTCCCATTTCTTCTAACTTGGAAATTACCAAATATAGTTGTACAAAGACAAAAATGGTCCAAATCTCCAAACAAATTAAAAAAATAAAAAATGTTATATGAATCTTGGATGTCTAAATTTGGGTGTTTGGTAGAGATTAAAATTTGATTTTTAGTAGATTGTGATAGAAATTTTTGAAATATGCTGTTGAAAAGTTGTGAGACCAATGAAAAATGTGGTTAATATTGATTATTTGACTTTTATTTGGATTAAAATCAGTTTTTAATTCTGACCAAACATGGGCTTAGACCGATTCCTAAGATTTGAAGTGAGGCATCTTCTATGAGGATCATGTGATAATTTAACGAAGACTTGAATGATTTTCACGGTTGAAAATTGATAGGTTTGAACCAACTTAGTGCACCGAGGGAATAAAACCGTGCATTTTTTCCCCAAAACATGCATATACGCACACACACACACATATGTGTGTGTGTAGATACATAGGCACAAAACGATTATTAAAACATGGTGTACAATAAAAAAAACATGTAAACGACAAGGACTCACGTCTGTTCCTCGTTTTTAAGATGAAATGTTCTTAACAGTGGCAACTTTCAATCATTTGCATGCTTAAATTTTGATAACTTTAATACACAAACAGTGAACACAATTATTCCAATAATTATAAAGCTTGATTAAATTATGTGCCTCAATTATGACTTTTGCTTATAAAGAAACACTTATTTGATCTGTAAAATGAGCTGGAAGAATCTTTGTTTTCATATATAAACACATTTTTGGCTGCTGCTTTAATACTTTTAAATTTCTTTCTGCAGTGTTCTTTTTTCTGCATTTTGGTTTGAACCCTTGTGCAGTCATGGGAAGACAACCTTGTTGTGAAAAGGAAGGATTAAAACGCGGTCCGTGGACGATCGAAGAAGATCATAAACTCATGAATTTCATCATCAACAATGGAATACAATGCTGGCGAATCGTTCCGAAACTTGCAGGTAAGAAAATATTCTCAAATTATGAAAATTATGCGCATCTATGGTATATGATGCAAAAATGAATTTGGCATGCACATGGGGTAATTTGGTAATTTAAATAAATTAGTTCATGGTTTAGATGAGGTAGTTCAACAGTATTGTGCGTATACACTTGAAAAACCGACTATCTCGATGATTAAGTAGTCTGTTTTGTGATGATGAAAGGTTTGAGGAGATGTGGAAAGAGTTGTAGACTAAGGTGGATTAATTACTTGAGGCCGGACCTCAAGCGAGGGGCATTGACAGAAGCGGAGGAAGACATGATCATCGAGCTCCATTCTCGACTAGGAAACAGGTAACATCATGATCATACTAGCCCCCGTTTGGCCTCCACTAAATTATAATTTATTTTTCTTTCTCTTCTTATCAACCGCACATTCTCCAATAAAATAATATTACACGTAAATCGAAAAAACTTTTACTTCTTTTTTAACTACACATTTTTCAAAAGAATAAAATAAAATACTATTCCTCTCATTATAACGTGGAATAATGGGGTCCAACGGGGCACTATTAACTTGTAATAAATGATATCTAGACCTTTTCGGAAATTTTCTAAGACAATTAGTATATATGATCATTAGCAGGTGGTCTAAGATAGCCTCACATTTTCCTGGACGAACTGATAATGAAATAAAAAACCATTGGAATACAAGGATCAAGAAGAAGTTAAGACTCCTGGGATTGGATCCAGTGACTCACAAGCCTGTTGAAGAAACTGGAAATTCTGCAGAAGAAAATGAAGAAATATATCAGCACATTTTATCCAAAGAAAAAGAAACAGATTGTCAGACAGAAGAAACAACAAAATCTGGCTTTAACGAGATGAAAAATATTTCCATTTTCGACGTGCTGAAAGAAAATTCAGAAATGGGATCTATTTTGTCGAAAAATACAGATGAATCTTCAGTGAATTTTTCTGCGATAATGGACGGCCGTAATCAATTCGAAGATCCTTTCCAGAATTGGATAGGCAGTCCCTTACATTGGGATGTTTTTAGCAATTTAGGAGAAAATTTTCCATGAAAAAAGAAAGCAAGTATTAGCTTATGCTTATCATTCATATATGTAAATGAATGTTACTGACTTCCTTAATTTGGATACATGTTGTGTTACCAGTTTTTTGAGTTACATTACATAGATGGCTGCATTTTTCATTTTTAAATGTTTTATCTATTAATTTTATTTAAAAATGTTAGAACACCCTTTTATTGATCGCTAAAGAAGGCATAAATGAATTGTTCTTTCCGAATGAGGGTAGACACATATGGTCGACTTTAAATTTATCAGAAATAAAATTTATTTGTTGCAGTACATGAGCATGCATGCATCTTAAATGAAACATGAGATACTCGAGTGTATTTAGCCCCGTTTGGCCTCATTATTTGCAATTCAAATTTTTAGAATAATATTTTTTTTGAAGAATGTGTAGTTGAAAAAGAATGAAGAATTTTCGATTTACGTGTAATATTATTTTATGAAAGATTGTATGATTAAGAATAAGAGATAATTTTTTTTAGATAGATAATGGGGGCCAAACATGGGCTTATGTATGCTAAAGGCCTCGCTCTATTAACAAAAGGGAACAATACATAATTCCTTGTTTTAAAGATCACATTTCATAAATAACAAACTTAAAAAATCTTTTCAAAAATCAGGTGTTAAATCAATTTATTAAATATTTTTAATTATAATATAATACAATTACCCCAATTTATTAAATTTCAAATCCAAATCATTTTTTCTCTATCTACTCTCTATCATCTCCCTATCCCTTCTACTCCGGTCATCTACTCTGGCGAATGTTCCGGCGATCACTCCGGCGGCCTCTCCAGCGACTGTTCCGACGATCACTCCGGCGACTATTCTGACTGCTCCAATTTCCAAAAAAAATTCCAGAATTTCAAGTCATAATCGGTCACAACGAATTACAATTAACCGATCACAAACGGTCACAATCGGTCACAAACAGGTTACAAATGGTCACAAACGGTCACAATTAACCGGTCACAATCGGTCACAACCAACACATATTTGGTCGAAATCTCATCCCGTGCCACCAAATTCAAATAAATTTTCGTTGAGGCCAAAATCAGGTGGGTTGTGGTTGATTGTGGTTAATACCTGTAGCACCACCATCACCACCACAACCCACCACCGCATCACAACTACCACCCAACAAAAAAATCTCCAGACCCGCAACCACCATCCCCACCCACCGCGACCACCACCCAACAAAAAAATCCCCACAAAACCAATGCAGACACTACCACCACCACAATCAGCCTACCACTCCACAACATCACCACCACCACAAATCCCTACAAAACTACTGCAAAAATCATCTCAAAAACCACCACAAAAATCACCACAAACCACCACAAATCTACTACAGCAACACTCAGAGCGCCGCTGCTTCGGCATTACAGAGGCGGCGCTCCAATAAAGAAAAAAAGATGGACAGACATAGCTCCGCTATCGTTGGAGCAACGGCTCCACCGACACTCATAGAGGCACCGTTCTAATGGGGATAGAAGGACCACCACATAACATTGTCAACACCACCATAAGACCCAAAAGAAACATCGATGCACCATAGCAAATCACCCCAAACCACTGCAAAAAACACAAAATTGATGCAGCAGTGGCGAACATATCGCCGTGCACAACGACGCTCAACTCTGATTTGAGCGTCTCTGCTCCAGTTGTGCAAAGGAGTCGCAAAAAACACAGCTGCTGAGGGATCACCGGTGATGCGCCTGTCGCGACGCTCGCCGGTGCTGGGCATACAGTCGTCTCCTTCTCGTCCAGCGGCATCATGGTGGCGATATGGTTGTTCAGCCTCTCTCTCTCTAACCACCAATATGGGAGCTGGGCTCTATCGTAAGATAATCAAACCGCCACCATCGCCACCGTCCCTCTGTGTCGCAGGTAGAGAGAGAATGAGAGAGAGAGAGAGAGAGAGAGGAGAGGGTTTTCTAGGTTTGGGAATGAATGGGGGTGGGGGTGGTATGTAGATTTTAATTAGAATTTTAATTATTAATTTAATTAACACCTGATTTTTGATAAAATAAACATTCCACCTTATTTTTGAATTTGGAAACTTAAATATCTGGTTTTAGGTAATTTTCTCTTAACAAAATTAAGAATTTTGCTAGTGGGTACATCTTTTGACGTATCTAAGGGATTACACTCTCCTCATATGGGGGTGGGACCCACTTAAATAAAATACACCCTTTGGTACCACTAGCAAAACCCCAAAATTAATATGTATCATGGGTTCTAAAAAACAATTTAAATAAGGGTATATTAGTAAATGCTCGAATTAAGAAATCTTATTTAATGTTATTGAAAAAACAATTCTTGTCAAAAAATTTCCTTGTTTACCCTTATTAATTATCTATGACTAGTAGTAAATTATTATTGAAAATAGTTAAGAAATTGAATGACCAAGTACAGGGGCGGACCCAGGAACGTGATTCAGTGGAGACGAAACAGAATTATGTAAAAATTATGGGTTAAAAACTTAAAATTATGGACTAAAAAATTCATAAGGACTACTTTGTAAATGTCAAAAATTAAGGGCCTAGTGCAGTGTGGGCAATTGCTCCCACTGGACCCTTAATGGGTCCGTCCCTAACTATGTAAATTAAATAAGAATATATTAATAAATGAATAAAACAAAACATTCTCAATAAAGAAATTGAACTATATAATTGTGACAAGAAAATAAGAAAAGTCAAACTATATAAATGGGACGGAAGAACAATATTTTTTCTTTGCATTATTTACAGAAATTTGAACAATGAACAAGACATATAGAAGTAAAGGATAACCAGGGATAACTAAAATTTAATATAAGTAATTATACCTAAATTAGGGCTGTCAATACGACACCGTTTCTTTCCATATTGTAATCCCCAATTTTAGGTAGGAATTTCTTATCCGTAACGAAGAGTTTCCGGACTTCTCTAGAATATTTTTTTTTCGAAAATTTTCCACAGCTTAATATCTTCACCCCTTCCAGAATTCTCCAATCTCTCCTTTAAAATCATGATTCCCACATTTCTTCTTGCATCAAGATATTGCACAATACTGAAAATTGGTAAGAAAAATATTATTTGGTGTAAGCCCAAGAAAATTCTAGAAAAATGTTGTCAAATTTTGTCATCTCTCAACCCATTTCATCCCAAAAGGCGTTCATCAGTCCAAATCCTTTGAATTCAAGGTTTTCTCCATTGTTGAATCCTAGTTCTGTTAGAAATTCCCATAACAGAATTAACGCAGTAGGAGCTGAAGGCAGAGAAAATCTTGATCAATTGCAGAAAGTTAGCAAGCAGCAGCCCAGAAAAAGATCAGCCCCAGTTGCCCCCATAGGTTCGACTCATAAATATTTCATCTTGTTAATTGATTTCGGGCGGAGTTGGTTGTAATGATTACTTTTGAGTTGAGTCGAGTCGAGCTCCCTTATGCTTAGTTTATATTCCAGTACAACATGGCCCAAGATGGTGGTGTGTTTGAGCGTATTAATCTTAGAATCTATGTGCCCGTTTGAGTATTAATCTGATCAAATTATTTGTTTAAATTTAATGAACTCTGAAACTAGACGTGGCTTCTATCCTAAGATATCTAACCTTATTTAGAGGAGTAATCAAAGCGCATATATGTCGGTTTGCATTGCTGAGTTGAGTCTGTCTCATGAGTCTTTACAAGCACTCTCTTTCCTTGGTTCATTTTTGAAATGACAAGAAATTTAGAGGAAGTCTTAGATGAATAATTTGTGTAACTGCTTTTGAGTCAACTCTAATTTTTCACGTAAGACCCAGAAGTAGTCGTTATGTTGCTTAAACGATCTTGTGCCTTGGAATTTTATATTTCTTAGCACTAATGAACATTTTTCATGTATACAGGTTTATGGGATAGGTTCCCAACAGCAAGAACTGTTCAACAGATGATGGAGACAATGGAGAGGATGATGGAGGACCCTTTTGCCTATAGCAGCGGATTGCAAGCGCCTTCAGCACCAGCCGAGACTGGAGGATTCAGTCGGGGGAGGACACCGTGGGAGATTAAGGAAGGCGAAGAGGAGTACAAGATGAGATTTGACATGCCCGGAATGACAAAAGAGGATGTTAAGGTTTGGGTGGAGGAGAAAATGCTTGTTGTGAAGGCCGAAAAAGAGCCCAAAAAGAAGGGCGAAAATGGCGTAGAAGATGAAGAATGGTTAGCTACGAGCTATGGGAGATACAGTTGCAGAATTGCATTGCCTGAGAATGTGGAGTTAGAGAAAATTAAGGCTGAGGTTAAGGATGGTGTTTTGTATATAACTATACCTAAGGCTAGCAGTAGTACCAAGATTTTGGACATCAATGTTGAATGAGTGGTGATGCTAAGTTAAAATTTTGTTCATTATCCTGTTGAATCCAATTTAATATGTATGTCAATACATATCCTAAATGTTCCATTTTTGTAGCTTTGCTTCCTTATTGTAGCTCTGAATGTGTTATTTTACTGTTAGTCAAATAGTAAAAAAGACATGCTTGCAAGCATCCCACTATTGCTGAAAATCGTACTATTGCTCTTCAATGGTTGTTCTTACTCGAAGCTGACTATAATGTATTATTACTATGCGATAGACAAAAGAAAATTCTCATATGGGGCATGTCATTTGGTTTGGCGTGGCTGATGAAAGATCTCGTTTTTGCTATCATTTTTTGACTCAATCTGAAAAAGGTGTCCAATCTTTTATGTTCAACTCGAATGAGAATGCAGGGCAACTTTTTGGCACTGAAATAAATAGGCCCTTCAAAGTTGTCAAAATTCAACTGCGACTCAACTGGGTGATGATTCAAGAGATTCACAATCACCTAAATCAACATTAATATTTATTCTGAAGAAAAAGTAATTTTTAAAATTATGGATTGATAAAATAAATAACTTATAAAGTAGATTTTAATTGCACTTTCTATGGATTTAAATGAAAAATATCTTGCTTAATTTTTGTTTGGGAAAATTGCAGCGGAGGTCTCAAAACTTTCATTTTATTGTACCTTAACCTTTCATTTTTGCGACCGTGGTCGCAAACCTTTCGCTTTAATGACATCCAGAGTCTATTGAACAGATTCCGTCCAAAATCTCGTTAGTCAAAGTTGAAATTTGAATGAAATTGACAAATTAAATGAAGGGTATAATAGTAAATTTATATTTTCTATAATTCAACAATTAAAAAATTAAATTAAAAAAAAAAACCATGAACATCATCTTTTCCAAACCCCCACCCCAAAATCTGAGTATGTCCCACTAACTTCACCAGTTTCTTTCCTATTCATCTGGTGTGCTTTCCATCGAATTTACCTTATTATAACTTCGCCAGTTTCTCCAAAAAATTTGGGTTTATGCAATGTGCAAAGGAAAGGCAAAGCATCGGAAGATGAAGATTTTTAAGAATTCGACCAAATAATGTCAACCATAAACGGCTCAGTTTATTCAAGAAAACCTTCCTACCTCCACCCCCACCCCAAAATAAAAAACCAGAACCCAGTGTTGAGGCTCGAACCCCTGATCTATGATGTGTGCTCCCAAAATTGGTTGAAGTCGTGTTTTACAAAAGAGCAACTCTTTTAGTATTGCAACTTATCATCTGATGGTGACACGCGGTCTCTTGCTGACCCTTAGATTTGTGGTTTGTTAGTGTGTGATATATATACCAAACTCGAGATTTTTTTTATGGATCTTGGCTTTTGGCTTCTCTCGTTTCTTCTAGGTTCTTCTGAGTCTCTCTCTCTTCTTGTAACTAGAGTTGGAGATCTTCGTGTTCTTCAACCCTTTGATGAACCTGTAAACTGAGATCTATTAGTGGTTAAGCCTCTGTAATCCGTTGTCTTTGTGATAGCTGTAAGAATAAAAGGTTTCTTGCAGTGGTTTAGTGCAATAGGCTGTTGAAAGTTGTCTTTTGTGACTCTTTCATTCGATTTGCAGTTTGATGTTTTAGAGATAAGTGTTTTTGTGCCTTTTCTCTTGTATATGAAGAACGATCTGTAATATTATTGCCATTTTGGGCTTATTAGTGCAACCGAGCATTTATCCATTTAATGGATGCTCAACAGGAGATGTAGGCCTTAGATCCAGTCGTCGAACCTCTGGGGCTTAGGCCAAAACATATCTTGTGTTCATTTTAATTTCTGCAACGTTCACTTTCTATTGTGAACGACTCTTTTGTATCTTGTTTTAATATTGTGTGGTTTGGGCCTTTTCAGTGGTATCAAAGCCTGGAACTGAAAGGACAAGATACCTGGATTTTCGAGGAAATGTTCGATCTATTGTAGATCAAAAAATTTTGGAACTGCTGAAAAGTATGTTAAAGAATTCGAATTTTTGCTAACTCGTTGGGTGAGATCCTTCTTTTCTATTTTCTGTAAAAGTTTTTAATACTTTTAGGGTTTCTTGATCATACCCTTGATTTACCAAAACACCGTTGAACCCTCTTTGAGACTAATTTTTGTCCAGTGGCTCCTGTGAGGCCCCTAGAATCTGAGATAAATCAAGTTTGGGTGTGTTTTCTGGAGAATCTTGCTGGAGTGATCTGTGAAACATAGAATGTGATCTCTGTGTGTTCTTTAATTGAACTTGTTCTGTATGGTCTAACGATCTCTTTGATTGTTACCTGATATCTTGTATTACTATGTGTTATACTGTGATTTCCTAAGTTGCTGAAGTTGTTATAAGTCTCTGATTGTTTTTCTATTATCTTGAATTCCTACTTAAGCATCATACCTGCTTTGATACATGGCTTCTGCTAAGTTTGAAGTTCCACAATTTGATGGTAAATGTGATTTTAATATATGGTGACAAAAGATGAAAGCTATCTTAATGAAAATGAGAGTAGCTAGAGCTCTTGATAATAGTTGGCCTGCAGACTTATTACCTGCTAAGAAAACTGAACTTGAAGAGGTTGCATGGAGTACTATTTTCTTATGCTTATCTGATAATGTTGTAAGAGAAATTGGTGAAACCAAAACTGCTTCTGAAATGTGGGCTAAACTTCAATCCAAATATGTGACTAAAACTATCCCAAATAAATGTTTTCTGTTGAAATAACTCTTTTCTTTTAAAATGGATCCCTCTATTGACTAGGACGAAAACTTGAACAGGTTTACTAAACTTACCATTGACTTAGCCAACTGTGATGAAAAACTTTCAAAAGATTAGTTGGGCGTAGTTTTGTTGAACTCCATTAGTGACAAATATAGAGATATCAAGGTTGCTCTTGAATATGGTAGGGCTGAGATCACTATTGATGATATTATTAGTGCTTTAAGGAATAAGACCCTAGAGATTAAGTCTAAAAATAGGTGTCACAATGGAGAAAACTTGCTTGCTAAAGGTAAAGGATTTAGTAGACATAATTTTCACACCAAATCTTTGAATGAAAACATGACCAAATGGAATGACAAGAATAAGTCCAAGAATAAAGCAAAATGTAAGAAATATTTTCATTGTGGTAAATTGGGTCATTTTATTAAAGATTGTTACAAGAAAAAGAATGAAGCAAAAGATAAAAGCTTCACTGATGGGAATGCTGCCTTAGCCTATAATAAGATTGATTCTGAAGATGGTTTAATCCTTGTTCATAATAAGAAAAAGCTGAGTGAGGAGTGGATACTAGACTTTGGCTGTTCTTTTCATATGTGTCCCAATAAAAACTGTTTTCTTGATTTTGAAGCCACCTCTGGGGGGTAGGTTATTATGGGAAACAATATGACTTGTAAAGTGAAAGGAATAAGAACTATTAAACTGCTTCTTGAAACTGGGAAGGTACTCTTCTTAAAGGGAACCAGATATGTGCCTGATTTAGAGAGAAACCTGATGTCTCTAGAAATGTTGGATGACATGGAGCTTAACATAAAATTGGGTCAAGGACATATTGAAATTCTTAAGGGTTCTGACTTAGTCATAAGCACCCCTAAGAGAAATGATTTTTATTTCTTGAATGCAAAACATTTACTTGGTTTAACTGCTGCTACCATATCTAATAATTTTATTTTGTCCAAGCTGTGGTATGAAAGATTTGGCCATGTTGGCAAGAAAATTTTGAAATCTTTACAAAATAAAGTAGTTTTTGGAAAATAAAATTTTGTTGATTTTGGTGCTTGTGAACAGTGTGTTATTGGAAGCCAAGTTAAATTACCTTTCTTACCTGGAATACATAAATCCAAACAAATACTTGAATATCTGCATGCTGATTTGTGGGGTCCTATATCTGTGTGTACCTCATCTGGTTTTAGATATTATCTTTTGATCATTGATAATTTTTTTAGAAAAATCTGGGTTTTCTTATTAAAATCAAAAGATGAAACATTTTCTGCTTTCAAGGATTGGAAAACACAAATAGAAAACTAAACTGATCATAAGATAAAGATACTAAGAACAAATAATGGTTTGGAATTTTACAACTATGAGTTTGACAATTTCTGTAAAGAATATGGCATTTTGAGACACAAAATAGTAGTTTACACTCCACAGCAGAATGTCATAGCTGAAAGAATGAATATGACTTTACTAAATAAGGTAAGATGCATGCTCCTAAATTCTGGTTTGCCTAAACTATTTTGGGGTGAAGCTGTAAAAACTGCTGCATATCTTATGAATAGAACACCTACTAGTGCTTTAAATTTTGAAGTACCTGAAACTGTGTGGTCTAAAAATCCTGTTAACTATTATCATTTAAAAATATTTGGTTGTGCTGCATATGCTTATCAAAATATTGAAAAATTAGAACCAAGATCACTTAAATGTGTTTTCTTGGGTTATGGAGAAAATGTTAAGGGTTATAGACTTTAGGTTAAAAATGAAAAAGACTATAGGGTGATTGTTAGAAGAGATGTTATCTTTAATGAATCTATTATGCCATGTCTAAAAGGTAAGGAAAATAATTTGAATGAAAATGATGTTAAAATTGAGGTGGAGTCTCCTGTTATTAATGATGCACCACCTACACTTGCTGTTGATGATTCTGTTCTTGATGATAATAATCTACCCGTTGAAATTGATAATATTTCTGAATCTGAAGATCAATTTGATTTACCTGACCCACCTCTTGATGACTATCAACTTATAAGAGATAGAGAAAGGAGGCAGATTAGACCACCTGTTAGATTTGATAATGATGAGTTTGTTTCACTATTTACTTATCAAGATAAATCTAAAAATGAACTTGACTCCTATGATGATGCTATAAACTGTAAAGATTTTATGTGTTAGAAGGCTGCTATGGATGATGAGATGAATTCTGTTCTTAAAAATAAAACATGGGAATTGGTTAAAAGAGCTAAAGGCCAAAAGCTTATTGACTGCAAGTGAATTTTCAAAATAAAAGAAGGTGAAGGAGGTAATAACAGTGTAAGGTATAAAGCTAGACTAGTAGCAAAAGGTTTTACACAGAAAAAAGGTGTCGATTACACTGAAATGTTTTCTCATGTTGTTAAATATACTACCATTAGATGCATACTTGCTCTTGTTGTTCAATTTAAATGGGAATTTCATCAATTAGATGTTAAAACTGTTTTTCTCTATGGTGATTTAGATGAAAAGATATATATGAGACAGCCTGCTGGTTTTGTTAATGGTAATCCTGAAAATCTTGTTTGCCTGTTAAAGAAATCTCTCCATGGGCTCAAACAAGCTCCCAGGTAGTGGTATAAAAGGTTTGACACTTTTTTTTTGAAACATGGTTTTCAAAGAAGCAATTATGATGTATGTTTGTACTATAAAGGTAATGGAGATAAGAATTCTCTATACTTAGTACTTTATGTTGATGACAAGTTGCTTGCTAGCTGCAATAAGGCTGAAATTGATGATATCAAATGTATGTTAAAATCTGAATTTGATATGAAGGATCTTGGACAAGCTAAGAAGATCATTGGCATGCAAATCTTGAAAAATAGAGATAAGGACATGTTATTTTTGCATCAACATGATTATATGGTTAAACTTTTGAAAAGATTTAACATGTTTGAATGTAAACCTGTGACACTACCTCTTTCTAATCATTTTAAACTGTCATCGGATTTCTGTCCTAAAATTGATGAAGAATTTGATAGAATGTCAAAAGTTTTATATGCAAATGTTATTGGTTCTGTGATGTATCTTATGGTTTGTACCAAATCTGACCTAGCACATGGTATTAGCATACTTAGTAAGTTTATGGGTAACCCTAGTGAAGAACACTGGAATGCTTTGAAATGTCTCTTAAGATACCTCAAAGGAACTTTAAATTTAGGACTTGTTTTTAAGTTTGATAAAAGAGAAATTATGTTAAAAGGCTTTTCTGATTCTGACTTTGTTGGGGATAGGGACAATAAGAAGTCCACTTGTGTGATATTGCCATAAGCTGGAAATCCCAACTGCAAAAGGTTGTTGCCATATCTTCTACTGAAGCAGAGTACATAACTGCTTCAGATCTTGTTAAAGAAGGGATATGTCTTAGTAGACTATTAAATGAACTTGGATTTGTTGATGAAAATACTATTTTGTATTTTGATAATCAAAGTGTAATACAGTTGAGTAAAAATCCCATGTTCCATAATAGAATTAAGCATATAGACATTAAATATCATTTTATTAGAGATGTCACATCAAAAGGAATTATGAAAATTGGTAAAATCCCTACCCAGGTTAATCCTTCAGATATGGGAACTAAGATAATATCTTTAAATAAGTTTCTTAACTGTTTGAAATTATTATCTATTGATACTTTGTAATGCTGAACAGGTACTTGGAGCAAGCGAAATAAATGTGATAAGAGTGCTCTAGGCTGCACTATATAGACCCAATTTCTGGTAGTAAGGTGGAGATTGTTGAGGCTCAAACCCCTGATCTATGATGTGTGCTCTCAAAATTGGTTGAAGTCGTGTTTTACAAAAGAGCAACTCTTTTAGTATTGCAACTTTTCCTATGATGGTGACACATGATCTTTTGCTGGCCCTTGGATATGTGGTTTGTTAGTGTGTGATATATATACCAAACTCGAGATATTTTTCGATGGATCTTGGCTTTTGGCTTTTCTCGTTTCTTCTAGGTTCTTCTGAGTCTCTCTCTCTCTTCTTGTAACTAAGGTTAGAGATCTTCGTGTTCTTCAACCCTTTGATGAACCGTAAACTGAGATCTATTAGTGGTTAAGCTTCTGTAATCCGTTGTCTTTGTGATAGCTGTAAGAATAAAGGGTTTCTTGCAGTGGTTTAGTGCAGTAGGCTATTGAAGGCTATCTTTTGTGACTCCTTCGTTCGATCTACAGTTTGATGTTTTAGAGATAAGTATTTTTGTGTCTTTTCTCTTATATTTGAAGAATGATCTATAATATTGTTGCCATTTTGGGCTTATTAGTGCAATCGAGTATTTATCCATTTAATCGAACCTCCGGGGCTTAGGCCAAAACATATCTTGTGTTCATTTTAATTTCTGCAACGTTCATTTTCTGTTTGATCGATTCTTTTGTATCTTGTTTTAATATTGTGTGGTTTGGACCTTTTCACCCAGTAAATGGAAGAAAACTCTCATTCAATTCTATCAAATCCTTAATATCTTTCTTAATTAAGAACATTTAACTCTATACGCAAATTCGGAGCAGTCTTCGCTTCAATCCTAGCACCAATTTTTGCTACTTTGTACAGGTTTGGGCGATATAGCTTTCCTTCAGTCCCACCAGCTTAAGTGTTTTCAGATCAAATTTATATTAGGCTTTTCTATTTTTATGGGATTATTCGTACCCCAATACTTCAACGAGTACACCGTTGGGAGATGAGTATTTATGGATTTGTTTGAATTGAATGAGAGTTTTCTTGATTTGTTTGGTAATTAATGTGATGTTATGGGTTTAGGAGACTGAGAAATTTAGGACCCATTTGATTAAGAAGTTGGAGACCTGTACTCAAATGATGACGGTGAACGGTGTAGCAGTGACGATGGTGGTTAGGGAGGAAATAATGGCCAGTGGCTAGTTGACCCAGCCTATTTTCTAAAATGGCCTTTGACCAATATTAAATGAAAAAACCTAAAACAAAAGGTTTAGTTACTCATTATACCCGTTGAAAAGAAGAGAGAAGATAAGAAAAACAAAAAGAAGTAGATCCAGACTCTAAGATTACAGAAGAAAAAGAAAGTGATGTTCATCTCCTTCATCTTCTAAACTTGACAAGATTAATATTTGTTAGAAATCTTTAGTATTTTATTGTGGTGAATGCAGAGATTTTATCATTGAATGTGTTAATTTATAAGTTTAATACGAATATTGAAATTTATTTATGGTTAAAATGGAAGAAAATTCGATTTTGATGATGAAATAGGCGAAAATTGGATATTTTGGGGCGAGTTCTTCAGAAATGCGATTTGGAACCGAAGTTTGGGCCGATCGTCCAGATCCGGACGCCCAGCTAGGTTCGGTCTGGACCTTTTTTTTTTCAATTTAATTCATTTTCCTTTTTATTGTTATTTTATTATTTCATTTTTTTTCAATCTTAAATCTTATATATTTTTTATTTTTTTCTTAATTTATTTTCATCAATTATTATTTTCATTTTCATTTTTCCTTTTGTATGTGTATTTTTTCATTTCCTTTAAAAAAATTGAATCTTATATATATATATATATATATATATATATATATATTAAATTTCTTTCCCATCAATTTTTTTCATTTTCCTTTTATTTTTGATTTTTTTTATAATTTATTTTCCATCAATTATTTTTCATTTTCGTTTTTTTTATTTTTTTTTGCTTTTAATTAACTTGAAATCATTATTTTTATTTCATTTTTTAATGTGTGATGAAATGAATTTATTTCTTGTATACAATAGCATATAATCTGATTGATTAACTTATAAGATATTCTATTTTATTCAATGATATCTTGTATATGGTTTTAATGTTTATTATTTTTACATGATGAAGTACCATTTAGACAATAGTATGAGAGCTTATTTATGGAAAGTTACGACGTATTGTAACTTTTCTATCTATGCGATAGTACTAGAGGGGTTTGATGAGGAGCACGTAGTCATACTCCACCGATCATTCCTATGGCCCTTCTATTCATTAAAAGACATATAGTTTTCGTGTCGATCATTGATTTCTCATTATTTTGGCTGCTTAAGTCAGTCAATGGCGATAAGCTGCATTTTGTCATGAGGGATGGGAAGGTGTTGATATTCTCGATCCTTGAATTTGCCCTCATTACGGTCTTGAATGTAATGGTGAAGAAACATCGATGGTTCATATTAATGCAAATAAAAGGTTGCTCGATTTATATTTTGGAGGTAAAGTACCAGTTATACCCCTACAGTGAGAAGACGCATTCAGGAAATGCGATCACATGTTGGACAAGTTGAAGTTAGGATTGTTGTTCATACTGGAGAGCGTACTAAGGTGTCAACACCGTAAGACGTCGATTAACTTTTTTCCATTGGACGTTGTTGATGATAATAACGCCTTCAATAGCTTTCCATGGGATCCGAGATATTATACCGTTACACACACGTCTTCGGGAGGATGCATTCGACGCCCAAATCGAAGAAGGCCGAGTGCAAGAATGATGGACATGGCTTTCCATTGGCTTTGCGGGTAAACGTTTAACCTAATGAATGTTAAAATTTTTATTAAATATATAAGCATAATATTTGTAATTGTTGCAATTATGGGCATATAAGGCTGTTCGCTTGATTCTATGCCGCAAGTGCACGGGTCGAGAACAAGTAGTAAAAGTGGACCTAAAGAGTCCAAGTCGATCTCTCAGAGAGTGTGAAATTCAATTTAAAGTTTTCCAGTCTCAATTTTAACAAAACAAACACACAGATTTAAAAATAATTTAAAAGTTCTAAAATTATCGATTTAATCTAAAAACTGATAAAATAACAGATAAAAAGTAAAAAGGTTTTGGTTTTGAAAAGATGTTGGAATTTATGTTTTCGCTTAACCTATACTTCATTAATGTCAATTCAATCACGTGCAGATGCTAATTATCAAAATACAATAGTTAGACCCGATTTTCCTGTTTTACATTAATACCCTCTTTCGAGTGATATTAACCCTAATTAATTAATTCATACCGCATATTTCTATATCGATACAAAGTTAACCAATTGCATGAATTTATGTGAAAATAACTCAATGGATCACATGAGGTAGGTGTATATTTCTACATCACCTAGACATGCCTGGAACACCAAGCAAACCCATGGCATCAATCATTTCGGTTTATCAAATGTAATCATTTTTCAACAATCACATAAATACCTAATTACCACATTTATTGACATCACATAAACGCAGTAATTTTCAACATGATGATTGATACACTATTATTTTGATAATCAATGCATAATAAAATTCTAACAAACATATAATCGACATTAATGAAGCATTAGGTGAAGTTACTTGATAAATTCCAACATAAAAAACTTAGTTCATCATCATAAATTGATAACAAAGAAGATTATTCAAATCATACATGCCAAACTTTGGAAAAACAAATGAAGAACACAAAGTTTTGAAGATACAACCCTTGATGCCTAGTTTTGAATCCTTCCAAGGTGTGTTTCCAAGTTTCTTCAAGTAATAATCCCCCTTACTTTCCACTTTTGATCACCAAAATGAGCTAAAATTACAACAACCTAACAAACTAAAGGAAAACTAGAGAAGAAAATGAAGAAAAGCTAGAGAGAAAAAGATAGAAACTAAACTAAGTTATATATAAAAAAAAGAAAAAATAAAAAAAAAACTAATCTATTACACTCTAAAAAAAACGTCCCCAGCCACTTGATTTTCATGGCATAGATATTTTCATTGCTTAGTCATGAAGTCATGTAAATATCTAGAGAAATTGCAATCAAGGTCTCCAAACTTTTGGAAAGTGAGCAAAATGATCCCTAAACTTTGATCTTGTACAATTTGGCCCTCGAATTTTATTTTTGTTTCAATATTGCCATCCATAAATTGCATCTCAATATCCTCCAACTTTCGGTACTTGTGCAACTTGGTCCCAAGCTTCATATTTTTGTACTTGTTGGTCCTTTTTTCTTCCTTTTCGCCTCGTTCTTCTTCCAATCGGGGTTTTAGCCTACAAAAGTGAAAATTACATAATTATGCATAGAAATAAACTCAATATCATTTCTAATTAAATCCAAAAAAATGTCGAATAAGTGTGTTTTTGCACACTTATCACACCCCCAAACTTGAGCTCTTGCTCGTCTCGAGCAAGATTAACTTCTAATATAATCATGTAAATACGATAATGATCAACACATTAGATAACATGCTAAGAATATCAAAGTTTTAAAATTGTCTGTCAATTCACAACCATACTCCAAATAATGCTATCGAAAATCATTTTAGCTTATCCATTGTTTGATTAGTGTAGTGTGTGCATTGCTATTTTCAATCATTATCTAAACTAGGAAACAATTATCAAAATGGAAAAAATTTTAAATTGGTTCCCACCCTATCCTTTTTAGTCAAATATATCCTTTCACGCTCGTAAGATTCACACTCAAATAAATATTTCTGTTATTTTCCTAAGGTGTAAATCTAAAGGGTTCTCTCCAATCACTCTTTTCTTTTTCTACACTAGTTTGGTTGTATCTAACCGGCAATTTCAACATCTAGAAATGTGATGATTCTCTACTAATGAGTGCATTACAATCAAGTTTATACTAAGTAAGTCAAACCCACTAGTCATGTACGCCCAATATCAATCAATTGCACCAAATCAAAATTTTCAATATAAGCTCAAAATTTACCTCACTCCCTTAAACTTTCTTCTTGACCCTTGTAACAAACTTTAGGTCGGTAGCTCCCCAGTTGTTTAGACCAAAGGGTACCAGGTTTTAAAACACCTCAACAGACTTAATAACTCGAGTAAAAAAGGCTACGAAGTGAGACATGGTTTTAATATAGTGCAATGTTCATTTTTAAGCAACAGTAAGGCGTCAATTCCTAGCATATGGTCAATACCTAACTTATACTTAGCAACAGACACTCCACGCAAACATTTTTTTATCATGCATGGAATCAACACATTTTTCAACAAAATCATTTACCGGCTCGACCACCCCCAAACTTGTTTCACAACATGGTAAAGTAGAGGAGAAATGGGTATAGGTTGATATAATTTTGTAACAATACTCACAACCTAAGTTCTACCAATTCAAACAGTTTCCATAAAACAATCATTTCTTCGTCGAAATAACAATCAATCCTGACTAAATGCTCAATGAAATTCATAATCTCACATGGATAAGCAATTTCTCAGAAAAAATTTTGGGCAGCATAATAGCATAATTTGGCAAAACAACATAGTTTGTGAATCAATAACAATTCCAACTTCATGCAAATAACAACCGGCAAGGCCATCTAACATGTCAATACAACATTATCGCCAATCAAAGCACACAGAAAAGCCGGTAAGGCTCAATATATCAAACAACTCAACATCAGTAGCCGGCAAGGCTCAATACCCCCAAACTTAATCAACACATTGCCCTCAATGTGTAAAGAAAAATAGAGACTTCCCTGAATTCCATGTGAAAGGTACCAATGCAGCATCTGGACTCATGATGCGCTTGAGTAGCTCGGACCAATGACCTTTTTGTACGTCAATGTGATCAGAACCTGTGAAAAATTAGAGACATAGTGGAACTGCAAACAGGGCCTACAAAAATAGCGGCATTAGTTCACAAATATAATAATAAAAGCAGTAAACACACTAAAAACATAAAATAACACAATAAGAAGGTTGGGTTGCCTCCCAACAAGCGCTTGGTTATAGTCGTTAGCTCGACTATAGGACTCAATCATTCGGGAATGGTGAGTTTAGCGGTGGATTGGTCTTTCTCAAAGTCACCTCCCAAATATGGTTTCAATCTCTGGCCATTGACTTTGAAATTCCCATTCTTGTAGTAAAGCTCGACCGCTCCATGTGGAAAAAATTGTGTGATGGTATAAGGACCTGACCATCTAGAACGGAACTTTCCAGGGAATAACCGGAGTCGAGAATTATAAAGGAGAACTTGCTGTCCAACATAAAATTCCTGCTTAACAATGTTCTGATCGTGCCATCTCTTTGTCTTTTCTTTGTAGAGACGAGCGCTCTCATAAGGATCGAGGCGGATTTCATCAAGTTCATTGAGTTGGAGCAACCTCTTCGCACCAGACAACTTTTCATCAAAGTTTAAAGCTTTTATAGCCCAGTATGCCCGGTGTTCGAGTTCGACAGGTAGATGACATGCTTTTCCAAATAACAGGCGATATGGTGACATACCGATAGGAGTTTTAAAAGCAGTGCGGTATGCCCATAACGCATCGTCCAATTTCTTGGACCAATCTTTCCGTGAAGCATTCACTGTCAACTCGAGAATTCTCTTTAACTCTCTGTTTGAGATTTCAATTGGCCACTCGTTTGGGGGTGATAAGATGTAGCCACACGATACTTTACCCCATACTTGGCCAAAAGTGTGTCGAAGAGGTGATTACAGAAATGTTTGCCTCCGTCACTAATGATGGCTCGGAGAGTACCATAACGAGAAAAAATGTTTTTCTTTAAGAAGTTCACGACTACCCGAGAATCATTAGTAGGTAAAGCCACAGCCTCAACCCACTTGGAAACATAGTCAACAGCCACCAGAATGTACTGGTTTGAAAATGACGATGGAAATGGCCCTATAAAGTCAATGCCCCACACATCGAAAATTTCTACCTCTAATAGCGAAGTCAACGGCATCTCATTTCGCCTGGAAATGTTACCAGTACGTTGACATCTATCGCATTTAGAGACGAGTGTCTGAGCGTCTTTAAATAACGTGGGCCAGTAAAAACCAGATTGAAGTACTTTTGATACAGTTTTCACAGAATCAAAGTGACCACCGTATGGAGAAGAATGACATCTATCAAGAATGTTCTCCATTTCATTTTTCGGTACACATCTCCGAATGATATGGTCCGGACCCCTTTTAAACAACAAAGGATCTTCCCAAAAGTAGTGCTTAATATCAGCGAAGAACCTTTTCGTTGTTGAAACGAAAGCTCAGGGGGTATGATACCACTTGCAAGATAATTGACATGGTTCGCATACCATGGCAAAGCAGATACTTGCAACAATTGCAGAATTTGCAGTAGTTGTTCGTCTGGAAATACCTCATTAATATCTCCTTCCAACACGTCTTCGGGTTGCTCGAGACGAGATAAATGATCAGCTACGACATTTTCAGTTCCCTTCTTATCTCAAATCTCGAGGTCAAACTCCTGCAGAAGGAGTATCCATCTGATCAATCTCGGCTTTGCATCTTTTTTAGCCAACAGATATTTGATAGCCGAATGATCAGTGTAGACGATGACCTTTGAACCAATGAGGTAAGATCTGAGCTTATCGAACGCAAACACTACTGCAAGCATTTCCTTCTCAGTAGTGGCATAGTTCAACTGCGCATCGGTAAGAGTTCTACTAGCATAGTAGATCACATGCAGAATTTTGTCTCGCCTTTGTCCCAAAACTGCTCCAACAGCGTAATCACTAGCATCACACATTAGCTCGAATGGAAGATTCCAATCCGGAGCTACAATGATAGGAGCAGTAATGAGTTTTTCTTTCAAAGCATTGAAAGCAATGAGACACTCTTGAGAGAAATTAAAAGTAATATTTTTCTCAAGTAAGGAGCACAGGGGTTTTATGATTTTTGAAAAGTCTTTGATGAACCTCCTGTAAAATCCAGCATGTCCGAGAAAACTCCTAATCCCTCGTACAGTAGTAGGTGAGGGCAATTTTTCAATCACTTGAATTTTTGCCTTGTCTACCTCAATTCCTTTCAGGGATATCCGATGGCCAAGAACTATGTCTTCTTCTACCATAAAATGACATTTTTCCCAATTCAGTACCAAATTGGTATCTTCACAGCGTTGGAGCACTCTCTCCAGATTATTCAGGCATCCATCAAAGGAATGCCCAAATACCGAGAAATCATCCATGAAGATCTCAATGCATTTCTCGACCATGTCTGAGAAAATCTCCATCATACAGCGTTGGAAAGTCGCGGGTGCATTACAGAGGACAAAGGGTATTCTCCTGTACGCAAAAGTACTGTACGGGCATGTAAAAGTGGTTTTCTCTTGGTCTTCCGGAGCTATTGCAATTTGATTATAGCTCGAATAACCATCAAGAAAACAGTAATGTAAATACCCTGCCAACCGCTCTAGCATCTGATCTATGAAAGGAAGAGGAAAATGATCCTTTCTAGTCGCAGTGTTTAACTTGCGGTAGTCTATGCACACTCTCCAACCAGTAACAGGTCGGATAGGTATCAGTTCCTTGTCTTCATTCTCTACCACTGTGATACCTCCCTTCTTTGGCACGACTTGAACAGGACTTACCCAAAGACTATCAGAAATAGGATAGATAATGCCTACATCAAGCCATTTGACAACTTCGGCTCGCACCACTTCCTTCATATTCGGGTTAAGTCGCCTTTGATGCTCAACTGATGGCTTAAAGTCATTCTCCATCAGTATCTTGTGTATACAGAAGGACGGACTAATTCCTCGAATATCAGCAATCGTCCACCCGATGGCTTCCTTATGTTCCCGAAGAACTCGAAGTAGCTTCTCTACTTCTAGCTCACTCAAGAGTTAGAAATGATAACCGGAAGAGTAGGTGATTCACCCAAATAAGCATACCTCAAATGAGGTGGAAGAGTTTTCAATTCAAGCGTGGGTGCTTTTTGGTGTGATGGAAGTGGTGGTGGAGAAGTTTTGTCCAACTCTTCGACGTATGGGGTTTTCCTGTATGCATGGGTAGGTACAGCATTTAAGTAATTTGCCATGCTTTCAGCCTCTGAACCCCCATCCTTAATATGTGACGAACTCATAAGGCATTTTTCCAGATGATCCTCAGAACATTTACATAAAGATTCGGCAACCAATTGATCGATAATATCCACTCTAAAGCAAGTATCGGATGCCGACGGGTACTTAACAGATTTCAAGCTATTAAATGTAACTTGCTCATCTTGTACCCGTAAGATGAGTTTCCCTTCTTGCACGTCGATCAAAGCTCGACCTGTGGCAAGAAATGGCCGTCCTAAAATGATAGGGATATCATGATCTTCCTCCATGTCGAGAATAATGAAGTCAACTGGAAAGATGAACTTGTCAACTTTCACTAACACATCCTCAACGACACCACGAGGATACGTAATAGAACGATCGGCCAATTGCAAGGATACCGTAGTAGCCTTGACTTCTCCCAATCCCAATTTTCGAAAAATTGACAATGGCATCAAATTAATGCTAGCTCCAAGATCACACAGTGCTTTACTAATATTCAGATCGCCAATGACGCATGGAATAGTAAAGCTGCCTGGATCTTTGATTTTTGGAGGTAACTTGTTTTGGAGGATAGCACTACACTCTTCACTCTTCAATTAACATCACCATCTCATGCTCCTCAAGCTTCCTTTTGTTAGAAAGGATATATTTCATGAATTTCGCATAGCACGACATTTGAGCTAGAGCATCAGCAAACGAGATATTGATGTGTAGTTTCTTGAAGACCTCCAAAAATTTATCAAACTGCACATCCAATTTGTACTTCTGGAGCCTATGTGGGAATGGGATAGGTGGTACATAAGCCTTAACTGGTATAGGAGCCTTTGATGATGATGGCTCGTCTACATTAGTCTTACTTAGTTCAGGATTTTCATTCGGTTCCTGTACCACCTCTTTCTCAGCAGTAGGTGAAATGGGTCGTACTACCGTGGAATCAGACAATTGTATCCCACTTCTGGTAGTAACAGCTTGTGCATTCTCTCGAGGATTTGTCTCAGTGTTACTTGGCAAAGCCCCTTGAGGCCTCTCAGAGAGAAGTTTAGCAATCTGGCCCACTTGCCTTTCCAGATTCTTCAAAGAGGCATCATTGCGCTCTTGATATTGCAACTGATGGTTTGCCAATTTAGCAATGGCCTCTTCCCAACCTTCCTTCTTCTCTTGTGGTTTAGGATTCAATACGTTTTGATTGTTCCCATAAGAGAAGTTGGGATGACTAAACCAACCAGGGTTATAAGTCTGCGAATAAGGGTTGAACCCGGGGCGTTGAAAATTTTGAGTATATGCCAGTTGTTCGGGTGGTCCCGAACTACTGGCAATCAGAGGACAACTTGGAGTGGGATGGTTAGCTCCACATAAATCACAAACAGGCGGTGATTATATCATGTGAGCTGAATGCGAGCTGGAAGAGGATGTCGAAAGCCCTTCTACTTTACGTGCTAAGGAGTCGATCTTAGATAAAACTAAGGAGTATGCTTCACTATCTCGAACTCCACTAACTCCTATTTTAGCACGTCTATCCGGCCACATAGCACTTTGTTCACTCATCACCTCAAATAGCTCATACGCCTCTCGAATACTTTTGTTTTGGATAGATCCGTTTGACGATGAGTCGACATTTGATTGGTGAGCTGGAGTTAAATCGGCATAGAAGTATTGGACTTGTTGGGCTAAAGTAATCCCATTGTTTGGGCACTTTCTTAGCATGTCCTTAAATCTCTCCCAGGCTTCATGAAAAGTCTCCGAGTCCAGTTGTTGAAAGGTGGTTATATTGTGCTTGAGTTTGGCAACACGAGCGGGTGGAAAGAAATTGGTTGTGAATTTCTGTACCAGTTCTACCCAGCTCGTGATACTCCTCGGCGGTAGAGTGTCAAGCCACTCTCTCGCCTTGTCTTTCAGAGTGTGCACGAATAACCTCATTCTGATGGCCTCCTCACTCACTCCTTCATAAATGAAGTTGCTCACAATTTCCATAAATCGAGCCATGTGAGCATGAGGGTTTTCATTTATTCTCCCATAAAATGATATGATATTGGAGAATAGATTAATTACATCAGGCTTCAGTTGAAAATTCGGATGCCCAAAAGGAGGATAGATTATTCCTGATTGATTCTCAACTACAGGACGGTTCAGGAAATCCCTAAACAGCATATCTTCCTCGTTAACAACGGGATTCTGGATCATTCCTGCTTGGTTATTAAAACCAGGCAGAACACCATCCCTCGGGGCATGTTCCGGCTGAATGAGAGGGTCAACAGGAATTCCTTGTCGATCTATCTCACTTCGTTGCCTTCTCGACTCGTTCTGTTCACGTAGTCTTTTTCGAAAAGTCTCCTCGATTTCTGGATCAAATTCAGCTAAATCGAGACTTCGCGAACGATGCATAAAAAGTCAACGAGTTCGGAGTTTTGAAAATCAGAAGACAACCACAGTTTTGGATTTTTGAGGAGAAAGTTAAAAAGTACAAAAATAAAGTTCGTTAAAGTGAAAGACAAATTAACTGACAAATTGATCTAAACATTTCCTAGCAACGGCGCCAAAAACTTGTTCGCTTGATTCTATGCCGCAAGTGCACGGGTCGAGAACAAGTAGTAAAAGTGGACCTAAAGAGTTCAAGTCGATCTCTCAGATAGTGTGGAATTCAATTTGAAGTTTTTCAATCTTTTAACAAAACAAACACACATATTTAAAAATAATTTAAAAGTTCTAAAATTATCGATTTAATCTAAAAACTGATAAAATAACAGATAAAAAGTAAAAAGGTTTTGGTTTTGAAAAGATGTTGGAATTTATGTTTTCGCGTAACCTATACTTCATTAATGTCAATTCAATCACGTGCTGATGCTAATTATCAAAATACAATAGTTAGACCCGATTTTCCTGTTTTACATTAATACCCTCTTTCGAGTGATATTAACCCTAATTAATTAATTCATACCGCATATTTCTATGTCGATACAAAGTTAACCAATTGCATGAATTTATGTGAAAATAACTCAATGGATCACATGAGGTAAGTGTATATTTCTACATCACCTAGACACGCCTGGAACACCAAGCAAACCCATGGCATCAATCATTTCGGTCTATCAAATGTAATCATTTTTCAACAATCACATAAATACCTAATTATCACATTTATTGACATCACATAAACGCAGTAATTTTCAACATGATGATTGATACACTATTATTTTGATAATCAATACATAATAAAATTCTAACAAACATATAATCGACATTAATGAAGCATTAGGTTAAGTTACTTGATAAATTCCAACATAAAAAACTTAGTTCATCATCATAAATTGATAACAAAGAAGATTATTCAAACCATACATGCCAAACTTTGGAAAAACAAATGAAGAACACAAAGTTTTGAAGATACAACCCTTGATGCCTAGTTTTGAATCCTTCCAAGATGTGTTTCCAAGTTTCTTCAAGTAATAATCCCCCTTGCTTTCCACTTTTGATCACCAAAATGAGCTAAAATTACAACAACCTAACAAACTAAAGGAAAACTAAGAAAATGAAGAAAAGCTAGAGAGAAAAAGATATAAACTAAACTAAGTTATATATAAAAAAAAGAAAAAAAAAAACTAATGTATTACACTCTAAAAAAAACGTCCCCAGCCACTTGACTTTTATGGCATAGATATTTTCATTGCTTAGTCATGAAGTCATGTAAATATCTAGAGAAATTGCAATCAAGGTCCCCAAACTTTTGGAAAGTGAGCAAAATGATCCCTAAACTTTGATCTTGTACAATTTGGCCCTCGAATTTTATTTTTGTTTCAATATTGCCATCCATAAATTGCATCTCAATGTCCTCCAACTTTCGGCACTGTGCAACATGGTCCCAAGCTTCATATTTTTGTACTTTTTGGTCCTTTTTTCTTCCTTTTCGCCTCGTTCTTCTTCCAATCGGGGTTTTAGCCTACAAAAGTGAAAATTACATAATTATGCATAGAAATATACTCAATATCATTTCTAATTAAATCCAAAAAAATGTCGAATAAGTGTGTTTTTGCACACTTATCACATATCCCCATTTTGGGTTGCAAGTGGGCGATTAGAAAGGAGACAAGCTGCCCGTGAATACTTCATTGGTGAGCACATGAGAAGCCATTGGCCAGAGATTTGACCTCTATCATTGACGATCCTCAGGTGAGTATTATATGTTTGCAATTTATATTGTATGTATATTTACTCAGCTTGATACATGATCGTTAACACATTGAAATGTCAATATGTTAGCTCGAAATCCATGCTAAGTTGATTGCTTTGATAGATGAGGATGATCAGATGTATGTGCATGGATTATCTATTCCACCTACTGAAGACGATCCATTGTTTAAGTCCATTCCAGATAAAGATAGGGTATGTTTATCTAGTATCATTAGTTGATCTAACTTATAATATACGTGTGTAGATTATTAATTGTTAATCTTCTAATTTGTATAGGAGGGCAGTGGAACAACGATCGCCTCCATTCCTGATATTTTCTTCACCCTCATCGCTGTTATCACCTTCCCTGAGAAGTCTCATTCTCCCGCATCCATCCACCTCACATGGGATTGCTTGCACCTAGTCAAACCTATTATTTCGATGATTTCTTTACACATCTGATCGGTCTTATCAGAGAACTAGGAACAATGCTCAGGGAGTTGAGATAAGAGTTCACGACGAAGTTAAGAGTGCTACGAGAAGAGATATGAGTGCTACGACAGGATATATGAGACTTTCATACTGAGGTTGCAGTTTTTCGATGCGATGTAGCAGGTTTTCGAAGCTATGACCATAGGTCTGGCAGAGGTAGTGCTGGAGGGACGACAGTGCTATTGATAGAGGGACTGGTTGTTTTCGAGACTGGTGGACATCGGATGTTACCTTCGATATATTTTCAGATCTGCGTCATCGGTGATGGAGGAGGGAGAGGTCCAGTGCCAGAGGGGGTAGCGGAGGATGAAGATGAGGAAGTCTATTGTTGGAAAGGAGGAGGGAGAGGTTCCAGTTCTAGAGGGGTGGCAGAGAGGACTTCCAACTCGACAGATAATGTCATGGGTGAGGATGACGTGACATTGTGCCAGATGGGGCAATGGAGGCGACAAAGGGTAATAAGCATGTTATTAACGTGCCATGGGAGATGATCAATAAGAAGATAAGATTGTCATCATAATACACTATTTTTCCGTACATGATTGAGGCAAAGAAGAGAACATTCGTGGACGATATGTTGCCCAACCACTTTCATGAAGTCGACCCGGCGAAGAAGAAAGCGCTCAATGGCTGGTTCAATAAGATTGGACCCGGGTATGTATTTTATAAAATTTTGCTAAAATAAACTAACTCATTTATGTACTTCCTAACATTTTTCCTTTATTCTTTCAGAGTGACCTACACGATAGGGGAAACTCCGTTATCAGATACAAAGAAATGGTTCGATGATGTATTGAAGAGTGGAGCATGGCTTGCCGACGACATAAGTGCCTCTTCCGTTGTTATTCGTGTTCATATAATTGTTATTCATATCTTATATTTGTTTTTCCTAATGTAGCATATCAATATGGCTATGGAACTATTCTGCGATTAGGCTCGGAGACACTCAAAATCATTTGATGTCCTGAAATTATCATGATTTAAATAAATATTACACATCCATCAGATTATTATGTAGTGGGATTGATTTGTATAAAATTGGTGAATATGTCATGTTGCACCGTACCTTTTGCACTTATGTGGTCGAGAATACTCTTCGATAAATGGTATTTTAGATGTATGTCTATGTCTAGGAGTACGTGTTCGAACTTCGGGTTGCAACAAATTATTAAGTGGAGAATGTGGTCGAAAAGTCCCCACTCGACTTTATTTGGTAAAGGAAATATAGTTTCGACATACTCCACTCTCTAATAATCATCCGTGTAATAATGAGTGCATAAGTTGTGTGATGGGAGTCATCTATACATAACCATCGCCACTGCATGCATATACGAAAAACTCTTCAATTGAAATTGTCTACAAGTACAAGTATTATCATTCAAGTATATGTTGTATCTGATATTACGTCTGTTCTCACGGAGAAACGAAATTGATCCAGTGGTTCCACACTTAGTTTTATCACCACCTCTAGAATTTTGAAGAGTTTGTCTTCTTGAGTCGGGATTATTACACTTGTGCAATTCTGTAATTCCTCACATCGTTCATAAAACTATTGCTACAGTTTGTTACGAGTGTGCTCAATCATTGCGAGAATTTTTAACCCTAGATCCTTCTTGAATAATGCAATAAACGACTTCGCATTATTCGACATCATAATGTTGTATTAGCGTTTTGGAAAATGTGATCGTACCCAATGTTTGACTCCCATCTTTGTTAGATAATCTCATGCATTGTGTGATTTATTTTCTATTTTGATCATAAACTTATCAAACTCTTTGAAACTGTAAGCCTCTGCAGCATTCCTAAACAATGCAAAGATGCCACTGCCCCAATACTTAGTCTCTAGGTTGCCCTATATATGGTACATGTAATGAACATAATGTGCATTGGGAAAAACTTCAGTTATACCATTTATTATTGACTGTTCCCGATTAGTCACAAATGTAAGGTTCTTGATGTCCCCAATTACTTCATTCAACTTCGTGAAGAACAAACGCTTCACTAGATCATTCTCACTATCGATTATGTCAAATGCAAGAAGGTAAATTTGGATGTTGGCATCTTTATGTGTAGTAATAATCAACTTCACTTCGTATCTAGTTTTCAGAGTTGTACCATCAATTAGAATTAGAGGTCGCATCATATTTCAAAATCCTCGAATGCATTGTCCAAAAGCCATAAAGAAATACTTGAAGATATTCTCCCTATCTATCTCAATAAAAAATGTCGAGTCAGGATTATTTCTTCCATGTTATGGCAATATCTGACCAATTTAGTATAACTCTCCTCGATCGAACCCATTACATTCTCAAATGCATATTCTTTAGCCTTATAGACCTTTTGGTAGCTAATGACCACCCATACTCCCGACAGATGTCGTTGATGATATCTATAAGTCGTTCGTGGGTCCTAAAACTTGTGTATTATCTATCGATCAATAAACCATGATCGAGCTTGCCTATGATCATTTGGATAAATACCCACTTCACAAGTATGTTCTCATGCATAGTTGTGAACTACAAAGAATTCATTCTTGTCAATCTTCGTAGCTCTCAAACGCCAAGTACAATTTTTGTCTACACAAATAATTGTATATGTAGTCTTGTTTGATTTTTTTACTTTAAATTCAAAGTTATGTTTCATCGCAATCCAGTGAACAGCTTCCTAAAAATCTCTCTTCGTGATAGTTGATCGGCATACAAATATTCATCACCGAGAACCACAAACAAACAATTAGAAGACCTTGTACCCGGCCCAGCCTGTGAACTCCCACCACACTCATGTCACTGACTGGATAAAGAAATCAAATCTTGTTTTGTAAATCACCTTTCGTCCTCGTTGTCTTGAACTTCCTCATGAATTCTGTGTATAACAGTGAGATCACGATGAGTAACAATTACCTCAAGGAATAACCACATCATCCTCACGAGTTATCTCCATTATATCCCAAAAATCATTTACATTACGATCCCCTCCATTGAAATCTTCATGTTCACCCTTGGGGACATTCTTCCCCAATAAAGTTACATGTTCCGACCTTGGTTTAATTTAATTAGAAACTTCATTTGCACTTTAGAAGTAGCTTTCACAAGTGGAATCAGAATGGTTGAATGCTTGTGAAATAAAAATTCCACTTCCATATCGTACTGAGAGAGATCAACATTGAGCATGTTTTGTATATATCATGGTATATTTCTGTAAACGATGTACTTGATGTTATCAAAACTTTAGTAACCCCATCTTCTTCACTCATCCATTTCCATTCCCACCGATCATTTTCATTGATTTGAAATTCACAAAGTAATAAATCAGGACACATGCTAATGTCATATCTGCATTATGAATCAAAATATTAGATTAAACATAATGAATTAATCAATAAATGTAGGATGATAAAGAGAGGAAAAAAATAGTGAGAGTGGCCAAGTCGTCCATCAAGGAACTGTAGGGCCGTTTGGGCCCAATGTTATTTTTTCCCATTTTTATGACTTTATCTACATATGCTATACAGCATTTGTCGAAATAAAATTTAACAATTTAAAAATATATATTAATTTAATGAAAACTAAATTAAATTTACACAAATATATTTACTGATTCGAAGTGTTGGATAAAAATGAAATATTTTTGTTGAGCATTTGATAAGTTTATGAGATTTTAAGGTTGAAGCAAATGAAAAATGAAAGATCTTTTTATTTGTACTGGAGTAAATAGATAAACAGGGTGACTTGATTTCAAAATTTTAAGTGAGAAATGTTTGATTTTTATTTTGTACCTTAAAGAATATTATTGTCTTTTTAAACAAACTCATATCTTTGTAATTGTATAAAATACTTAAGGGTATTTTTGTCTTTTAATCAACAACATGCCATTGTGGTGAATGTCAAATATTTTTGGCTTATGTGAAAAAGTGGTTGTTTGACCAAACTATTACTAAAGTTTCCCAATGGTTAGGCTGTGTGACAGTAACTTGGAGGTCTGGTTTTTCATTTTGGTGGAGGGTGGGGATGGGATGGCAAAAGGACCTAGTAGCTCGTCGGCTCAACTCGTCAAAGCTCGGCCCATGGATGCTCGGCTCATTTTGGGACAGCCCAAGCCAAGCAGAGGTTTGTTCGGCGAGCTTGCGAATGGCCTACGAGTTCACAAGCTCGTGGGCTTGTAAAAAATATGAACAAAAAAGTCAAATAAATAAAACTTGAGCTCGTGGGCTCAACTCGTGCTTGATCGAGCTTGAACTCGGCTCGTGACTTTGACAAGTCGAGCTCATTGGTAGATGGGCCGAGCCATATCGTGGCTAGGGTTTGGAGAAGATGAAGTTGATTTTTTATTTTATTGTTTTATTATAGAAAATATAAATTTATTTAATTTGTTACTTTGAGTCAAAATTCAAATTTCAGCTTTGACTAACGAAAATTTGGACGGAATCTGTCCAATGGAATTCACCTACCATTAAAGTGAAAGGTTTGGGGTCACGACTGCAAAAATGAAAGGTTAATGTGTTTTCTGCAACAAAATGAAAGGTTTGAGACATTCGCTGCAATTTTTCCTTTTTTTAAAACTGTTTCTTTTACTTATTTTTAAGTTGAGCCAAACATGCACGGTGTTGCCATTGCATACATGGCGAAAGAGTTTTCAAGAAATGGTAGAAGGCCTAACTGATGAAAGCTTAATTATTATCGATTCTAATTATTACCGCTTCGGGCAGCTACTCGTAGATCGACCTCTATGGTGAGATCGCCGTTGGCAAAGCCGAACCTGATATTTTGGAGGCCTTATGCCAGCTTCAAATATGGGCCCCTATGAATATTTAACCTATGTTTGGCCCTCATCTTTTCAAAAACATATTTTTAACACACCCTCACATAAAATAATATTACATATAAATCAAAAAAATTTCCTTATTTTTTAATTAGACATTCATAAAAAAATCATTATCGAAAATTATTTTCACATAAATTTCCATTAAAATGGAACCTGATAGATACTAAAATCAGGTTTTTAGTAAATGTTGATAGAAATGAATAGAATGTGTGGTTGAAAATTTGTGGATCCTATAAAATGTGTAGTTAAAATTAATTGTTAGTTTTATTTTATAATTAAACATAATTACGAAAATCAAAAGATAAAATACAAGATTTTAACTCTAGTAAACACATAAAAAGGGAAAAAAAATAGTAAGTGGATCAAGAAAATTTCAAACTAGATTATGTAGTACATAAAGAAGCATTCGTTTATTTAAAACATTAATCGACACAATGATACTCAAAAACTAGAAAAAATGGACAAATAAAACAAAATGCAAGAATCTAGTTTAGAGAAATGAATATCAGAGCTTTTAGCAGTAACTCCTTGAATAAGTATAAGATCCACCATGAGAATATTAGAAAAAAAGTAATGACCGTAATGTTTAGAGAGAGAAAAGTGCCCTTTTGTTTCTTAACAAGAAACAGAAAAATAATGATTTAGAAGATAAATGGTCAAATTATTATATATAGAGAAAGTAATGAGTGTGATATATTTACGTGATACATAAATTAATGTGATAAGTTTTATGCCATTTATATGATTTTTTTAGAAATGTTTGTATTTTCATATTTTATTAGCTTCTTATGTTTGAATATAAGAATTAAAATTTAAAAAAATTTGTAATTATAATTTTTCTTTTTCTTGGGCCAATCAATTAATCTTACATAATTTGGATTCATCATCAAAGCGGGGTCTTAGGCGGATCGCCTACGCCACTTATAGTTAAGGCCGGCCCCAACTATGGGGGTCGGAAAGGGCATAGGAGGCCCCCTTCTCGTGGGTACGATTCCGATTAAAAACGGTTTAGGAATTTGTATTCTTGTAAAATTCTGTTAAGGAATTGAAATCCTTGCATTAGAATTTTGCTCTAATTTATCTTATAAATAATGAGTCATCCTTATGCTTTATTATTATCATCAAAAAGAGAGAAAGAAAGGCTAAATAAGATATGAGTGCAATTTTCTCTTGTAAATCTTTTTTTTTTTTTGTCATCATAGTGAATTATAGTAGTGGCGAGAGAATCTTTATAAATCTTTCGTGTTCTTTCGTGTTTATTTTTCTTTTTTTAAATTGATTGCTTTCGGTTGAATATGATTAGTATTTATAATTCTCAACAGATAAGACGTGCAACAAGGTGCGTGTAATTTTGCCTTTTTTTTTTTGTTAGATTGCAAGTTTAGTTTTTTGTTAACTGGCTAACTAATGTTGACTTTCTAGGTTGCTACCTCTATGAGAGATTCAACATCATCAGGCAAGAAGAAACCTATATTTTCTTCCACAAAGTTGTGAACAAATGGTAGTGCATCAAAGTCTGTAGCACCTATTAAACTGGCAATGCGTGTTAAACTCAAAAAGAACGATGTACTGTAAACATCACTACACTAAATTCGATTAACAAAAAGAGCTCAATAAAGCTACTCGAACAAGGTTTAAAAAAAGCGAAAAATAGGGATTTAAAAACACTGACGTGGCATTAGTTTTTGGCTATTTGGAGGGAAATACAATAGTGTAGTGAAAATTGCATAACCAAAAAACAATTGGCTTTCATCAACAGTGAACGGGTTATTCTCTTTCCACATTTGAAACCTCAAAAAGCCCCTAAATCCAAACCTTTCATCTCTGGTCGCCATGACACACTTTCGCTAAAGTTGTCACCATCGTACGACCTGAGACGATCAGCGATAAAAAAAAAGGGGGCAGAAATCCATAAAACAAAAAACTTCTCTCTCCCACAATTAAAACAAAATCGAAAGGCCCAAAAAAGGAAACCCTCATCTGCTATCGTCGCGCCACACTTTCGCCAAAGGTGTTGTAAGAAGCTGATTCCTTGGATTCAGATTTTAGATACCTCAGCCATTGGATAAATTCTATAGCAAGAGGAGCCTTTTGTTACTGGTTTCTTCAACTGTCATTTACAGTTAGAATCTTTAACAGTAGGAGCCTATTCATTTGAGAAGTTAGGTAGTTAATAACTAATTTGATGCCATTTTTGTATCTATAAAATAGCAGCATTAGGCAGTGAAGAAGAGAGAGCTCGAGAGAGAAAGAAAGGGTTAGATATCTGTAGACAAAGTAGATAGAAAGTGAGATAGGGCGAAACTCTTGAAATGCCTGAAGCAAATTCTTTCTGATGATCTCTTACTATATATAGATTATGTAAAGTCTTGTGTGGATAATAAAGGCTGTGGAAGTCATTCTTCCTGTTCCATATCTATTCTTCAATTCCTTCTTGCTGATTTATATTTGTTTCTTCTTCATTTCCAATTCTGCTGGTGCAATATGTGCTTCTAATAAACCCTATATTAATTTCAAAGCTAAGGGAAGTCATAACACCCCAACAATTAGTCGAGCATTGGCAACCTGTAAAAGAAGTAACAAAACAAGTTTGAAATTCTGCCTTATTGTTTTCTTCTTCTTGATAACTGGCCGCTGTCCACACCATTTGTAAAGGAAGATTCATGCCAGAATCTCAATCACACCATGTCTACATCCAAGTTTGAAGTGGAAAAGTTTGATAGCAAGAATGATTTCAATTTATGGAGGGAAAAGAAGATGGTACAACTTGGTAACCTTGGATTGGATGAAGCCTTGAAAGAATAATCTGACACTAATGCATCAAACCAGGTTGACATCCTGAAGAAGGTAAGAAATACTATCATACTTAGCCTCAGTGATACAATTTCAAGGAATGTAATCAAGGAAGAAACGGCCTCTGAAATGTGGAGCAAACTGGAGGAACTTTACCTGACTAAAGTATTACCAAATCGGATCTACTTGAAGCAAAAGTTCTACAGTTTCAAGATGGATGAATCCAAGTCAATTGATGACAATATTGATGAGATCTCAAAGTCGGTTTCTGATTTGGAAAATCTTGAAATCAAGATTGATGAAGAAGATTAAGCCATTTTCTTGCTAAACACATTGCCTCAATCCTATGATCATCTTAGAGATACCATCAAGTATAGCAAGGAATCCTTGACCCTAAAAGAAGTTGCTGCAGCAGCCTACTCAAAAGAATTGGACCAGAAATTGAATGGAAATCTTGCCAAGATGACTGGAGAAGTGCTGAATGTACAAGGCAGGAGTGGAAATAAGTTGTGTTGGACCTGTCATCAATAAGGACACTTCAAGAAAAATTTCCCACAAAGAAACAAGAGATGGATGAAGTAAAGAAACCAAAACAAGCAAGATGGAGACTATGCTAATGCGTTTGGAGACTGTGAAGTTGCTGAAGTACTTGCTATAACGAGTACAAGCCTCAGCAATGTCTGGATAATTGACTCAGGTTATCCAATTCATATGACACCAATAGGAGAATTTTTCATTGATTACAAACCGGATTATGAAAGCAAAGTGCTGATAGGAAATGACAACACATGTGAAGTGATTGGTGTTGGTTCTATCAAGATGAAAATGTGGGATGATTCTTCAAAAGTCCTAGGTGAAGTGATGCATGTACTATGTCTGGAAAGAAATCTAATCTCACTTGGAGCACTTGACAAAGGTGGGTATGTGTACAAAGCTCAAGGTGGAGTGTTATATGTGATGGAAAATTCTGTGGTAATCATGAAGGGAGTCATACAACAAAGCATCTATATCTTGCAAGGGAGTGAAGTTGAGGTTGGAACTGAAATCGAATCTAAGGTCAATTCTGCTGAAAGGATCACTGAGGATATACCATTAACCAATTGCAGGCTATCTGCAGGGCCTGATCTGTAAATTCCCCTTAAGGAATCAAGGTGGAGATTGTAAGAAGCCTATTCCTTGGATTCAGATTTTAGATACCTTAACCATTAGATAAATTATGTTGCAAGAAGAGCCTTTTTTTACTAGTTTCTTCAACTGTCATTTACAATTAGAATCTTTAATATAGGAGCATATTAATTTGAGTAGTTAGGTAGTTAATAAATGATTTGATACCCCTTTTGTGTCTATAAAATAGAACCATTAGGTAGTAAAGAAGAGAGAGCTTGAGAGAGAAATAAATGGTTAGAATTCTGTAGACAATGTAGATAGAAAGTGAGATAGAGCGAAACTCTTGAAAAATCTGTAGCAAATTCTTTCAGATGATCTCTTACTGTATATAGATCGTATAAAGTCTTGTGTGGATAATAAAGGCTGTGGAAGTCATTCTTCCTTTTCTATATCCGTTCTTCGATTTCTTCTTATTGATTTATATTTATTTCTTCTTCATTTCCAATTCCGCTGGTGCAATATGTGCTTCCAATAAACTATGTATTAATTTCAGAGCTAAGAAAAGTCATAACACCCCAATAGGTGTTACCATCACACGACCACAATCTTGTGTCGCTGTCAACCCACTATGGCTTCCATCGACACTTTGTGCGTTGATATGGGGTCTTCGACAAATTACAGTGCCTTCATTTTAGTTGTGTTTTTATACTTGATTTTCGAAAATTCATTTTGATGAGCTCATTTAGGTTGGGTATCTAATTAATTCTGATTGCTGTATTCAATTGACTTGATACACAAATGAGTCCACATTTGTTGATGGTGTTTTATTTACGTCATAGAATGCCCATAAGGAACTCTGGAATCTGTCATGGCTGTAGAGCTAAAGACCATTTCTTTAACGATTGCAGAAGGAAATGCCCTTGCACACGATATAAGCATGGATTTGAGAAATGTTTTGTGGTAGAGAAGGAGAATGACAATAAAGGCAAATTATTCCTTGCTACAGTGAGAATTGTGGATTTTGGGAGTGGGTTGTAAAAAAAATAAAATCAAGCGGTGATTCTAGTCATTGTAGCGCTACCTTGCTTAACCATGTGATGAACAAAACAGTTGAAGAAATGTCCAGCATATTCCAATATCGAGTTTGGATAAGTAACGAAAAAGAGCTCTAGATTTCGATGAACGTGACCATCCGGACGAAAAAATGAGCCCGGAATTGAATGCAAAAAGGAAGCAGCTAGCTTGATTAGAAGATAGTGATCAAAGTATTTGAGAAATGTTTGATTACGTATGACTAATATGGTGCAAAACCTTATTGTAATCTAATTATATGTGTCGTCTTTGTGAAGAATTGAAATCTTTGAAGTTTTATCTTGTCGATGTTACATCAAGATTCCTATCTCTAAGCCTGATTTTGCATAGTGCACGGTTGATACACACAACTCTAAGCTTGAGTTCAGCAAGCTTTGTGGGCTCTATCCCTAGGTTTGTACAGAGTTTAAGCTGAAGAAAAATAATCAGTGCAAGATTTCAAACAATACAATAAAATTTGTCCAACAGCAAGCTTCAGATTGATTGTACATGATGATAACAACAATTCATAAGAAAAATGTAACTGCAAGAGAGTCATTGCTTATGACTACATCTCAACGTCACATATCTCCAAATTCTTATTTTGTCAGCCTCGGATTCATGAAATTTAAGCTTCCAGGTGCAATTAATTATAGAAAAATTATGCATTACTGAATAAATCGATAACAATGATCATACTGTGGTTGGACTCGGCAAAATGGCTAATTTTTTTTGGGGTTTCAAGTGCAATTGAAGTGCTACTCGAACAGGCTAACAAACAAGGCAGAAATCTGCTATTGATCTCACGTAAATTTACCGAATTCTCCAAAACGGTCGAAAATAACTTGTTGCCTAACAAAGTTAGGTTTTTGTTTGCCCTCAAAACAGTAGCTTTTTTTATTTTCAATTTGGGGCAAAATAATGTTTTTACCAGGGAACACAAGTGAGAGTGGTCCACTATGCTTCCCTCCAAAAATTAATGTCGGAGACGGGACGGCGAATTTCAGGACTGTTGATGAAAGCCTTTTTTTATTTTAATGCAATTTCCACTATGCTGTACTTCTCTCCGAATAACCAAAGGGACGGGAAAAAACAGGTGCATGTGTTAGCACCTGTTTGGGTAATTTTTATTTTTAAACTGTCTAATCAGTGAATGACATGTGTCATACTTGTTTTTAATTCTGTCACTGACCCTGTTTTTGTAGCAAAACTCCAAAAACTAATGCCACGTCAGTGTTTTTCACCCTGTTCGAGTAGCTTTATTGTCAACTAGAGTACTGCTTCCTTATCTTACTCAGTTTTTCTGCTTGTTTGAGAAAATCTCTAAAGCGTAATTTTATTCACATTCTGGCAAATGTAGGCATCTGTGGATGGCCTATTAAAGCGTAGTTCAGTAACCCCTCAACCAGAAAAAGATAAGGTCATTTGCTTTTCAAGTCTTGCAAGCAGAAATGGATTCAGTATTTATGAAAATCTTCTAGTCATAACGTTACTGTTCATTTTTTAATATCCTGATGTCTCACTGGATTGATTAAGAGCCTGTTTGGTACAAATTCTCATTTTCTACAGTAAATCAATTCTCATTTTCAATCATACATTTTTCAATAAAATAATATTTTCTATCACATCAATACTTTTTTCTTCTTTTTCAACCACACATTTCCCATCATGTCACTATTCAAAAATCAATTTTTGCCCCAAAAATTCCTACCAAACACACTCTAAATGATTTACAGGACTATAACACAACATGTCAATTCAATTTCTGAAAGCAGAACAGTGATTAAGAAAGTGCAGTCCCCAAATTTGAGGTAAGATTTTAGTTAATTGTTAATTTACAAGTAGAACCATATTTTGAATATTGGGCTCCTGCTTGGTGTACATTTTGAGTTTAAGAAGTTTGATGTGATGAGAAATATGTGATTGAAAAAGAAAAAAAATTATTGATGTGATGAAAAATATTATTTTATTGAAGAATGTGTGGTTGAAAATGAGTAGAAGAATGAAAATGAAAATAAAAACGTGTCTCAAACATGGCCTGATATTGATTATTCAATGAATACAGTTCCTGCCCCCCACCCTGGCTCCCTCAAATAAAAAAAAAAGGAAGAGCCCAATGGGAAGCTAATATAGAAACTTGTGTTTTTTATTTTTTAGTAAATATTGATTCTCCATTGATATAATTATAATACTATAACGAACTTAAGTGATGTACTTAGTCACAAACATACACACATATAATAAACTACCTGACAGATAACTAGAATGGTTCTAAAGAGTTTTTTTTTTTTTTTTGGGAAAAATGAGTTTTGGAATAGTGATTTTTTAGAGAACGTGTGGTTAAAAAATATGAAAAAGTATTGAACTTACATGGTGCAGAATATTTTATTCCAAGAATGCGTGATTGAAAATGAGCTTGTGTTTAACATCCATATTTTTTTTCTTTCTTCATTATAACCACACACGGGCTAAATCTTTAAGTACGTGGCGAAATGAAGCAAGATGCCAAACTTTGTCTAGTTCTTTCAGCTTCAAGCGTGAAGAAAGAGCAGCAAAATGTAAAGAGGAAGTCAAATGCAGTCACTCTTATATTCGAAATTTATAATGTTCCTTTCTGCCGATGCTACTTCAGACAGAATAAAGTTGATGACAAATTCCCATAAGTTGATGCATGTGTCCCAAACTTGGGAATTTCCTTGGAAGTGTATAAAATTTAAGTTGTCTGGGAATCATGTTCCATACACTCGCTTCAGAGAGAATAAAACAAAGTCTTGTGATGTTTTTATTGATTGGAAAATATGCCAACTTTTCTGTGCAGGTGAAAACGGGAGGTAACAATAAAGATTTGCGGCATTTCACTTCATCTAACGGTACACCAAATGCAAAGGTCTTTCATAAAACAGAATCACCAACTAATTTGAAAAAGAAGGTATCGTGTCGATCTTGTTTCAATCTACTAGTTAGCTGTTCTTTAAGTTTATAAAGTAATATCCCGTCAGTGGAGTAAGGCTTGATGACAAATGTGATATTTACAATGACATTCTGCTATGTGATAGGTGAACACAAGAAATGTCCTGGTTCGCTTGGCAGTATTGGCTAGATGATAGGTCTTGTGACTCGTCATAGATTCCAAATTTCTGTGTGGTTGTGAACCAGAAGAAAATCTGAAATTGAGAGACTTGGGGGCTTGAGAGACTAGGGAGATGTTCTCTTTGTATTTCAATTTTGTGTTTTGAATATTGAATTCATTTTGGGTTTTGTGTTTTGAGTGTCCATTTTGAGATTGTTGAAAATGTGTTCTTTCTAGCTTTTTGAAAACAACCAAAACATGTTTTGAAAATTTTGACTTAATTATAACTGAAAACACCTAAAACGACAAATTGTCGTTTTGGATTTTCTTTGTAAATTTTTAACTTATTTTCAAAAACATGTTTTCGAAAATAGAAAACAAAACGCATTTTCACTATTTTGGAAAATCGAAAACAACAAATTGTTTGAAAATAATAAAGAGAACATGCCCTTATATTTCAGAGTCTAATTTGCCTTTACACATGTATCTTTTTGCATATGCCAACGTTAAAACCTCGTTCTCCTAAATTTCAAGAAAAGGAAGCCTTCGGATTCCAGAGTATTGATTCATGACCACCTTGGAGGCTTTCAGTGAAGACGGGTGATTCAAAGAACGTTGCTGGAAAGCATAGACGGATTTTCTACCTTCATGTATTTCTAGCCATACGAGTGCAAAGGGTTTACCAGTTTAATATTTGCACTATCATTGCCAGAAATTTGTTGATAATGGAAATTTCTCTTCCAATGTTCAAGTTTTCTTAGTTTTTCCCATACCATTAGATGCAGCTACATGTTCTTAGGCAAGCAAAGAAAACACTTGGAACACAAAGCATTTTGCATAGACAGAGTTTGAGAAGTATACATTGATCTGTAACTTTCAATTAAAGAAACTTTGTTTGTCTCGCTTTAAGTGAGCCTGATTCCGTGCATTATGCACTTTGAGCTTAATGTACGAAGACAAGAGAGTAGAAGTTCTTGAGAAGCTTCATTATTATGCTTAATATTTACCATCACCTTGGGGTACATGCTTAATAGTTCCTTTACAAGCCAGGCAACTTGAATATTAGAAAGATGCCTACCTTCATTGATGATATCTAATAAGCAAATTTACTGATTAAAGCTCAGGCAATAAATAGACCTTGGTCCATTACAGGATATTCCGTTGCCTCACTTGGATTCCCAAAGTCGAAATTCCATGAATCATACAAGAGGGGTGGAATATCAGCAATGAGCTCTTGATTACTGTAAGCAAAAGATTCTATATTCTCAAAGCCAGCATTCTGTGGATGAAAATCACCTTGAGGAGAATAACCCTGCAATTCCTCGTCCCACAATCTGAAACCTGATCCAGTTCCAAGGATTAGGCTTCTCTGTGAAGAGTCGATATCATTAAGTAGAATCTGTTCTAAGCTGTGATTCTTCGTGTTCCAGATAGAACATGGAATCGGCTCATATTCTTGACAGACTGGCAAATGGCTTTTGGATTGGACAGAAAACAACTCAGCTTTACTTTCAACTGGATTTACTATCCCGATACCTTTGCTTCTGCTTTTGCTGCAGTTAGGCCTGATGTCTGCTCGTTTATCTTTTTCGTTGGTGGAAGGAATCGGATGGTGGGAGAGAATCGATTCTGTGCAATCCACTTGGATGTGATTCCTACACAGTGGAAGGTGACTGAAACTATTCTCGGACTGGAAATGAGGCTTGAGTTCTTGTTTGAACTGAACTGGTCGAACCTCTGCACTCCAAGATTGCGACTGGAAGTGTGGCTTAGGTTCTTGCTTGAACTGAACAGGTGGAACTTCTGTCCAAGAAAACTGAGCCGGGATCTTAGGTTCGTATCTCACATCCGAACCAATTTGTCCGAAAGAGTGATTGAGGCTGGTTCCTGAATTGCTGCTTTTCTGAGGATCAGTTATGACTCCAATTAGTTCTTCCTTTGATTCAGCCATTTGAACTGAAGCAATCTTCATATCCTCCCCACAAATTTTGGAATCAACATTCTTAATAGGGATCTTGTTTCCACAAACAACATAGCTTCCATTTGCAACGTTATTTTGAGGTGCGGTGCTTGAATTATGAAGGCAAACATTACCAGCAGTGTCTTTTAAAGAGAAGTCCGATGGCTTCATCCCACCAAACGAGGATTTTAGCTCGTTTCCTTTCTGCAATCTACTCAAGTAGAGGCGATACTTCTGAAATTATTTAAAAATAATACTTCAGAGTTTTAGTTATCATAATTTTGAAGACTCAATCATCTTATTCCTACGTAGAGTAAGTGAAACGCAGACAGTATAAATGGGTAAATACGATTTTTCATCAGACAATACCTTCAAGTCAGTAACAGTGAAAGAAGTCGAATAATGTTTACCTGCAAGTGGCTAGCAACATTTTCTCTTGTTAACCAGGGCACTCCCATCAAGTCGAGTATTTTCTTAGGGCCAACTTCTGTCAAACATTAACAAGTGCTTTTTGTAAGAACCTTGGGTAATAAGCAATATTATTTGTAAAAATTAAACGAAAAAGAAATAACCATAATAAAGATAGAATGGCTGAATGCGAAGAAACAAGCAACTTACTATCTAATCCAAACTGATTTACAGCTTTCACAAACTTCTGATGAAGATCGAAGGTCCAAACCACCCGAACTTTCTTAACAGACGACGGATCACTACATTGTCTATCGTCCTGCTTGTAGTCAACATCTTTTCTTTTCTTTCCTGTAATCAGATCGGCTCCACAAAACAAGTAGCCATCGTCAGATTGTTCCATACAATTTCTCATCATCTGAATTTCTTCGAGGCCTTCATGACTTTCAATATCTCTCACCTCGTGTATCCTTTTTCTGAATACATGTTGCCATATGTTTCGAAGCTCTTTCATTCTTATCGGCTTAAGAAGATAATCGCATGCACCATGTTGAACCCCTTTCATCACCCTGCTTGTTTCTCCGTCAACAGACATCACTGCATAGGTTCATTGATTTTCTATCAACAGTAGAATTGACAAGGACACACAAGATACTTCTAATTCGGATGCATAAACATATACAGGCAACGAGAATACTCACTTATAACGGGAAGATCCATTTCTAGCCCGACATGCTCTAGAAGCTTGAAACCATCCATATCAGGCATATTGACATCACTGATTACAATGTCAAACCCGTCTTTTCTTTCTCGGAGCAGGTGCAGAGCCTCTCTTGCAAGATTACATGTTGTTACTGAAGCTCCCCCCCAAAATAAAAAGAAAAAGCAGTTGAAATGGTCGCCGATGTCGTGCCGTTCAAAAAGTCAGAGAACAAAATTTAAAAGTTCAAATACAAGTTGCTGAAGAAAACCCTCTTCACTCTTCTCGCACTGTTCGATACATGGGGTATAATATTGTACTGTTTATGAAGTTCACTTGCAGAAAAATAAAAGGTACTATGCTCACATGGTAACATTATGAGTAATGCTTTAATCATTTCCATGCTAAAAGAGAACCTTTCGGTACGGTGTCAAACTGCATAAATATTTTCGGTATACTGGCATGAATCTGAAGACTGCATCCATAAATTGGCGACTTTCGACGAATACACAGTGTTCTGCTCTCAGATTAGATGATCTTAAGAATTTTCTAGAAACAGAACCACGATACAGCGTCAATTCACAGCGATGAAGTGGGAAAAAAAGAAGAAGAAGAAGAAGAAACAAATAGGTGCCTACTATCATGATTTTGAGTCCGTATGGGGCCACCTCGTTACTAGTTAACAAAGCAAAAGCTATGCTCATCAAAAATAAATAGTGGACAAACTAATGTTTACAGCTCAAGATAGTCCATGTGGGTGTTGTTCATCCATGGACGTTAAAGGAAGTGACCAATAAGTTCAAGTATATCCCTAGAGTTCATCATCTTCATGCACGTTGGCTCTTGATCAAGACTCGAAAGAACTTCCACTTCGAATATTCCAAAGTAAACCCTTAACAGATTTAGGGACACTCATATCTCAATGATTAATCGAGAAAGTAAGACGTTTGACATAGAACCTCTAGAAAACGTCTTCACCGAAAGTAACAAAAGAAAGATTTTGGGTCGAGCTGGGATTCTATATAGGGGTTGTTTAATGGAGATTAAAATTAGATTTTTAGTAGATTTTGATAAAAGTTGATGGAATGTGTAGTTGAAAAATTGTAGACCAACAAAATATGTGGTTAATATTGATTGATTGACCTAGATTAAAATTTGATTTTAATCAGTACCAAACAAGGGCATAGTGTATTACAACTCGATTTTCCCTGGTATGCACATCAGAACTTGCCCCGAATTTTAAGAGGTTAATTATTTTGGAGGAGAATAATTCCAATTTTCAAATATAAAGACTTTAACAGAGGAAGAGAACCGGAAAGATTCTTGGTTTTCTCTTTTTATCGCTTGTTGATCATGTAAAGTTCGATCAGAAAGAATTGGCCATTCAATATTGTGAACTAATCCAGACTAAAATCGGAAAAGAGATATGAAAATCATCTGTTTCAAATTAAATCAAATCAGTACGGCATCCATTAAACTCAAAATTTATATCTCATCACTGAACTTCATCAGGAACCATCATACTATAAACAAGACAACTTTTGAAAAAAAAAATAATAATCAATTCCAACATGAAGCAAAGTCAGTATGTGAAGTGTGTTTTGGGTATATAATGGGACAGTATAATAAATAAAATTTTAGATTATTTTTCTTGCACAGTACCAATCATAAAAATAAAAAAATCTCGGATAAAATGTCCCATAAACCAACTCAGAACCTCAGTATAACGCTAAAATAAAACCCCCAGAAATCAAAAAAGAACAAAAAAATGAAAATTAACTATGAACAAATATGTCAAGAAGATAATCCATAGTATATAACTAGCACAAACACATGAAAAAAGAAGATAATTTCACTGGTAAACCATATAATAAAAATAATATAAAAATCACTGGAAAAACTGATAAATTTATTCAAAGAGAACCTTCATACGAACACTTCTTGAGCATCTTCTCGAGAATCTTCAACCAGGTGGGATCATCATCAACAACAAGAACCCTAAGACCTGCCGGAAAAGCATCGGGTCTCGGAGAAGAAAACCCTGTAGTCTCCATCAAGAAAGTTGAGATTTCCGGGCAGAAAAGACAAATGAGTAGTTTCTAGGACTCCCGAAGGATATACAATAGTGTGTATATATATGTATACTTATTTTTGTATAAATATAGTAGAGTAGCAGAGAGAGAGAGAGAGAGAGAGAGAGAGAGAGAGAGAGTTGAGAATTGAGAGTTTAAAAATGTTGGGAGTTTGTGGTTTTTAAGGGAAGAAGAGAACAAAGAATATTTGGCGCCGACGGTATATCTGTGTAGTTAACGGTCCATGGACATGTGCACACGCCCTATTGGTTGTTGGTGTAGAACACACAACTTTCATTGCACTAGTTCATATGATGAGCTAATCGTAAACTCGACCTTATTCAAATTGCGCAACTAAATTTTTTTGAAGTTCAAAACGTTAACAATCATTATGTCTGAATATATGGCAATAAATTTGATCGCAAGCATTATAAACACAGCACGACATAGTACATTTACTTGACAATACTAAGATTTTGTCTAGTGATATATTTTAGGCATCATCTCCGCAATTTAACTCTCGTGTTTAAGTAAAAGATATCATCATTAGTTTCGTAAAGATTAAATATCCGACCTGCAATGGTAACAACTCGATATATGTATATATATATATATATATATATATATAGAACATAATTAGTAAAGTTTACTCTAGACTTAAAGCTTTATTAATTGATTAATATCTATTTATGTAATCCAACTAAAAAGATATAAAATTTTTAGAGATTTATCGTATAATTCTTTACTCAATCAATAAAATTGTTACAATATGACGAAAGACAAACACGTGTCTTGTAAAACCTAGCATTTGCCATATCCTTTCTTTTTAACTTTGATCGTAAAATGTTGGGCACAGTGTTGAATAAATCGTCTCAATCTTCATATAAGAAAGAGTATTGATCACGAAAGTGACATTTGAAAAACCTTAAAAGGTTTGTTGAGAGTTTAACCTTTATGAAGCTGGAAAATGAAAAAAGTGTCTCCACCCATGTTTGCTCTATATGGACGAATATCAAAACACAATATGAGTGTTACTATCATGTTAAAAATCGTCATTAAATTTTTACCTATCTTTATTTGTTTCACGAGCATGAATCATATTTGTCATAGGTTGTTTTTCTACTTTAAAACCATTTATTTTCAAAAGCACTATTTTTTTCACCTCTTCAAAAGCATAATCAAAGATATTTCCTCAAGGAATGTTAAAGCAAATTTAGTTAGTGGCTTCAAACTGATTAAGCAAATAGTTGAGGTACAACTGGTTGACAAAGAACCTTGTTAAGGAGCACTTTTGGCACTATTATGTCACTTCTTGTGCTGGGATCATATAATTCAAGATCAGAGGTGGAGAAAGGAGGTAAAGTCCATTTATTTTTTATATATAAAAACAAATTTGTGGATTTTTTTCTTCTATGTATTAGTTCAGCGAGAAAAAAAAAAATTGCTCTTTCATAATTTCTCATCGGTTCAAAACGTGTCTGGTATGTAATATTAAATATTAAATTAAATTGTGCATAAAGTCAAAAAAAATTTTAACCTTTCTCAAAAATTCCATCTTTCAAGTATGTAAATCACTAAATCTTAAACCTAACCCTATATTTTCAAGAATCCTCAAACAACCTATAAATAATAAAAAAAGACTCTAATGCATATAAATATAAATCATTTGGAAATTATTCCCAATCATGAATAAAAATTTTTAATGTTATCAAATCAGTGAATCACCTTACACTAGTGTATAGCATATGGAAAAAAAGATCCAAAATTATTGGGTATGAATAAAATATAATTCCCTATGGAAAGGCAAGCATATATCTTGTAGAACTGATATATTATTTTAAATGTATCACTATTTATACTTTCGTACATGGAATGTGTCATGCTTAGAAATTATGTTGATAATTATTTAAAAAGTATTTATTTTTAAATACAATATTTGAAAAATGTTGACTTCAACTTTGGAAAATATTATTCTCTCCCTTAATGCTATTTCATTTGATTTCTCAAAGAACGACTATAATTTTATAATCATTTAGAGGGTGTTTGGTGCGGATTAAACTTAGATTTTTAGTAGATTGTGATAGAAATTTTTAAAATGTGTGGTTGAAAAGTTGTGTGACCCATGAAAGATGTGGTTAATATTGATTGTTTGACTTTGACTTAAATTAAAATCTGATTTTAATTGTACCAAACATGTATTTAATCTAAAGCACTATTTTTCACCCTCTCAAAGACATAATAAAAGATGTTTCCTCGAATGAAGATGTGGTTAATATTGGTTGTTTGATTTTGACTTAAATTAAAATCCGATTTTAATTGTAACAAACAAGTATTTAATCTAAAGCACTGTTTTTCACCCTCTCAAAGACATAATAAAAAATATTTCCTCTAACGAAAATGTGGTTAATATTGATTGTTTGACTTTGACTTAAATCAAAATCTGATTTTAATCTGTACCAAACAATCTAAAGCATCGTTTTCACCCTCTCAAAGACATAATAAAAGATTTTTCCTCGAACGAATATGTGGTTAATATTGACTGTTTGACTTTGACTTCAATTAAAATCTGATTTTAATCTGTACCAAACAGGTATTTAATCTAAAGCACTATTTTTCACCCTCTCAAAGACATAATAAAAGATGTTTCCTCGAACGAAGAGTAGGTGGTGAAATTAAAATTTCTGAACATATTTACATAACTTATTTTTCAATATATTTATTTACTTATAAGTAAACTTGAAACATACTCTTCCTAAGCAAATAGTCGAGGCACAATTGGTCAATAGGAACCTTTTTATTGAGCACCTTTGGCCAATCCCATATTTTCAAGAAGCTTCCAACAACCTACGAAACAATAGTTAGGAACCATAATTAGAATTAAGCAAATAATTAACTTGGAAAATACCCAATCATTCACACAATATAAAAACATTTTTCATTATTTTCTAGTGTACTTGGTAGGTTGAGGCCCACATTCCAAATGTTTAGTGCTAATTATATGAAGAATTCCATTATAAAACCCCACATTAAAATTAACTTTACAAAATGCTCAAGGCAAAAGCTTTAATATGGGAATTAACATGGGACATATGTTTGTCTCCATGTTGTTGAAGCGTGATACTCACGCTTCAACCCTGATAAACATTTTTTTCTCCAACTTGAATGGAGTTACAACAAGATTCTTCAATAAAACTTCAACCTTTTTTTTCACACTCAATTTATGCATTTAATAGAAATTTTTAATTAATATAATGTTGATTTAACTATTCAAGACGTATCTTTAAAGTGACACGATTTGAGTACAAAACTTGAGATGGGATCGTAACCTAAAACAGTTGCAAAGAATTAATATAATGTTTGGATAAGATTTAAAAACGGAAATCTTATTGTTTGAATAATTTACTTTTATTCTTACATTTTAAATAGATATATAATTTATTTTTTTTCAAAAGGGATGGCAACTCTTACTGTACTACAAGTATATATATTTATTTTAATTAAATTTTTTAAGTTTGGACAAAGTAATTATCTTGAGCTATATGATACTTCATTATGGCCCGACCACGGTGCTCCATATTTGATCATAATCCAAATAAAGTGGCAAAAAGGAAATATTATTTGTTTTAGAAAGGAAACCTTACTACATCTTAAGAATTTTGCGTACTATTTAGTTATATTTAATACTATATACTAGACGTGTTTTGTACAAGTACGGTGTGTTTTTCCATCCACAGCGACATTTTGACACAAATTCAACTTAAAGTACAACTTTTACTCGAACTTTGAAAGTGGATGAACAACTCCACTTTATTATGTTGCTCCATTAATGTATATTATCTTTTTCTAGAAAGCACTTTTGTTAATTTTGTGCGTATTTAAACTTTTTACTCGAGTCCTATTTCTAGTAGGACCTTTCGTTGCACCAAAAGAAAATGTTAGACACGAACGTTCAAGCTTACAAATAAAGTATACAAAAAAAAGCAAAAACTTATTTGTAAATATTAAACGTAAAAATTGAACGTAGAAAATTCACCCAACTGTAATTTTCTTTTGTAATTTTGTCAAATTCTTTTCAATTCAGCATACTAAACATATACAATAATACAGATTATTATTTTTTTAGACACACATAGTCGAGATGAGGTTCCAACTTTAGAACAACAAGGTAGGGGTAGGGTTTAAAGGCATGGTTTTTGGAGGGTGGGGGTAGGGATGGGCTTTTAAAAAGAAACTTAATGGCTAAAAAATTAATGGGCCCACTAAAAACTTCTTTAGGTTAAAGGGAAATTTTTGCTCAAAGAGATAATTGAGAATGATTGGCTCTTTAACAAATTGGGAGGATGAACTCCATGCAACTTCTCCCAAGTGGAGCATTCCTTTTTAATTATTTAAGAAAAAGTGGAGAATTTCACCTTAATCTTCTTATGCTCTCTCCGCTAATGCTTGTTAATTTTATTTATTTTTTTATTACTACTCATGCATTCTTTTTAATCTATTGCTTTAGAACTTATAATTAATTAACTAGGTTGGATGCTCTTTAATAATTACTGAGGACAGATTCCAGGTATAAGCCAAGAAAATGGGGTCAGGTAAATTATTTTTATTTTTTATTTCTGTTAGGTATTAAATTTTATGGGTTCGGTGGTTGTGAATGAAGTAATTTGCAACATACTTTAATATAAATTTCAGGTCAAGATACTTATTTAAAATGATGAGTTTCAAGATCTTTTGAATGGTTGAATCACATTGTTTTCCAAAACTCAAAATCTACAATTTTCTTGCATTCCAATAGTTCCAATCCCGATCACAATGGAAGGGGAATATTAGCCACAACCTAAGTGCCAATTTTTGTGAGTTTTCATGCCAAAATAATGGTTCTAGATGCCTTTCAATTTTGGTGATATTTTTCATACGAATTTTCACCATTTTATTGCCATCTTTTCCCTCTCTACTAAGTGCAAGAAAAAGTTATGGGAGTTATGTAAAAGCTTGGAAGTTGGTGGGAATTGAGAGAAATTATGAATTTGAATTCTATTCAAATCACTCCCTCCAATTCACTTTAATGACTTGTGGGTCGGATCAAACCACATGGGCGACCCATCACCCATATTTTCAAACATCTCTCACTCTCACATGATGGACTTGATCTGAACTACAAGGGACAACGAATATCATACGTATAGATCTTTATCTTTATCAAGATCTATCTCACAAAAATTCATACAACAAATAGATCGTACGATCAGCGAGTATATTAGAGCTCAATGTACTATAAACATGTTAGGGATATATAGTAGCTCTACTAGAAGAACATTACATCTCGCTATATCCCAAACTTATTTTTCAACATTAATTCAAGCATTTTCGATCCCTCAAATATTTATGTAACATACTTAAATCCCACATCTTATCATTGTATTCATAATTGTGTTCAATACCCTAAATGGTTAAACACAATTGTCCAGCCGGTGAATACAAATATAAATGTTGGTCAAAATAGTCTTCCTTTCCTACTTGAATCCTTCAACTTTAAATCAGATGCTTTCCTAACATATCCCATCAAATCGAATCAATCATAGTTATTAGAAACATACTGAAGTAGCAATACCGAAATAAAATATCAAGAAGCAGTCAAAATTCAAAAGGGTATATATGAGATTATATAAACCTCAAGTTCTCACACAATGAGGAAGTAGGGATCCATTCACTCATTCACTCAATATTGGTTGTAAAAGTACACGTGGTATAAAACACGCACTACGATATTTTCTCCAATTCTTAAGGCGTATGTCAAATTCTTTATAAAAAAATAACTCCGTACAGATCCTAGTTCAGGTATTCCTCGATACCTAACTTGAGTTCTCCTTATATTCATTCCTCTAGGCAATCTTAAATCGAAAATTCGATTTGGCTAGTAAACAGGTTTAATAGATTAGCAAAAACAATTTCGATTACTTGTTGTAATCTCATCAAGGTGACTAGATCATGTACACAACATGATCATTATGTCTCATCTCATCACACTGCAAAACGTTCGAGGCGATTGCTCTTGTGAGTGAGTCAATTTCTACATGTTTGACATACTTTATATGTGCATGTAAAATATTATCTCATAATCCCAACAGTAGATTACACATGAACTCAAAATTGTTCATCTATAGGCACATAAAACTCAATCAAGAGTTTTCTAATGCACTAAATATCACATTCTACATAATTTTGGAGATTCGATATTACCAACAAACATATCTCTAAACATCTTTAGAGTATGATGATTATATAACATCATTTACATAGATATATTACAAAGATACCTTCTTTACTAATGTCTCTCGCAGAAATATTATCGAGTGCTTGGTTCTATCATGATATTTGAGATCCTGAACACATGAGATAATTGCATAATTATCATGGATCTCATCTTTACAACTAGTATCATTAGATTCCCAATATATCTATACCAAACAATTTTTTCTACTGTCAAGATATATAGACCAATGCATGCTTATTGCTACTCTATATAGCAAGATTGTATAAGTCCAATAGCTATTTGTGCTCAACTTTCTCTTATCTTTAGTCGATATTTGTATATTTATTTCAATCATAAGGTATTCCTTCTACAACAAATAGAATAATTGACATCAATAAAAAAAATGTATTTCAAGATAAAATAAAATAAAAAGAACATTTATTTCCAAATAGTAACCAATTATTTAAAATCTTTTAAAAAAAATATGAATTCCCCTTTTATTCAAATTAAAACATAACACCACCATCGAGTGCCAATCTCTAATTGCCTAAATGGGGGGAAAACTTAAGGGGTGGGATTTAAGGAAATCTCAATAAGTGTGTGCAGTGAACAAGTAATTTGCATTTAAATTAAGGAAAACGGAACTTCATATCATACATATAGGAGACACTTGAACTACTCCGAATATAGGTGGCAGTAATTTTTGTACTCCGACCCTCTTATCATAAACATATATGGCCCACAAACAAATTCCAAAATTTAAAGTAAAAGATACAAGTTCACATAAATCACTTGCAACATCACTTACCTCGTAATTGAGTGAAATTTGATAAAATGAGTGTAAAGGATTTGACTACTAAGAGCCCACTTATGAATTTTTATGTGTTTAGGACAAATGAAATGACTTTTGTGTGTGTGGGAAAAAGGTGAATGCCGTGAGTGTGCGTGGAAATAATTAAATATTGGCATAGATTGAAGAATGAAATCTTTCCTTATGTGAAAATGAAATTTTCCCTTATTTTCTACATATTTAGGGTATTTATAATTATTCTTACTATAATTTTGCGCGTTTAACACACATACATACACACACATGTAATTACCTAATCTAATTCATTATTCCAAAAACCAAATGATTTTTCTAATTTAGTGTTATGATTAATTCCTTTATTACAGGATACAATTACGATGGCGGTCAAAGCTCAAAAAGAAAAAAAAGGAAAGCAATCTTACAAAATTCAATTATGTCCTTAACTATGAATATCCACGATTTGATCCCTAAATTATATAAACCAAATAATTTGATCCTTAGATATTCAACTTCTCATTATAAGGTCCTAATTTCTAATATTAATGACTATAACGAATTTTATGGTGTTACAATCTACCCCTCTTACAAATAAATTTTCGTCCTCGAAAATTACCTTAGTTGACATTGTCGAATAGTTGGGGGTATTTAGATTGCATTTCATCCTCGTATTTAGATTGCATTTCATCCTCGCGTTCCCAAGTTGTCTCTTCGAATGAATGGTGTTGTCATAACACTTTAACCAACGGTATCTCTTTGTTGCGAAGCTTTTGTAATTTTCAAGTTGTAATGCAAAGTAGGGTTTCCTCATAGCTCAAGACCCCATTGAATTTTCAAGGGTTGATGTTTCAGTACATGACTCGGATCATGAATGTACTTCTTGAGTGTCGATACATGGAAGACGTCATGTACTGCAGAAAACGCCGGTGGCAAAGCCAATTAATAAGCTACAGTTCCAACCCTTTTGAGTATCTCGAAATGTCCGATGTATCTTGATCGAAGTTTCCCCCCTTTTCCAAACCTTAAGACACCTTTCATTGGTACAACTTTCAAAAATACACTATCACCAACAACAAATTCTACTTCATTTCGTCTTCGATCTACATAACCTTTTTGTTTGTCTTAGGCGATCTTCATGCTAGTTCGAATCTTTTTCGATGGCCTGAACTGTTCGTTCCATGATTTGAGGTCCTAAAATTTTACCTTCATCGACTTCATCCCAATGAATGGGCAATCTACACTTCCCTCCGTACAGGGCTTCATACGATGCCATACCGATGAAGGCATGATAGCTATTGTTATAAGCGAACTCGATTAATGGTAAATGTTTCTCCCAATGTCCCCTAAAATCTAGGACACATAATCGAACCATACCCTCTATTGTTTGAATTGTTCGCTCAGATTGTTTATCTGTTTATGAGTGAAAAGCTATACTAAATTTTAGCTTAGTTTCCATTGCCTAATGCAGGCTTTTTCAAAATTTCGATGTAAATCTTGGATCTCAATCTAACACAATCAAAATTGGAATACCATGTAATTTCATCACTTCATTAATTTATAGTTCTGCAAACTGGTCCATAGAAAATGTCATTCGAATAGGTAAGAAATGAGATGACTTGGTCAATCTATCAATGATTACCCAAATAGCCTCATGACCTCTTACTGTTTTCGAAAAATCAGCTATGAAATCCATCATTACATGCTCTCATTTCCATTCTGGAATATCTAATGGTTGTAGTGACCCTGATGGTCGTTGATGCTCATCTTCACCTGTTGACAAATTAGGCATTTCCCAATGAACTCAACTATGTCCTTCTTCATATTCCTCCATCAAAATACAGCTTTTAGGTCACAATACATCTTTGTACCTCCTAGATGTACTGAATAAGGGGTGGTGTGAAATTCTTCAAAAATTTATTTTCTCAATTCCTCGAATTCTGGTACGCACAAACGTCTTTGATAATATAATGCTTTATACTCAGTTAGAGTGAACCTATTTCTCTTTTCTGTATCAATTTCTGATTTAATAAATTCGAATAACTGATCGTCCTTTTTTATGGTTCTTAATTCGATCGATGAATGTTGACCGAACCGAGAGAGTTGCTATCTGAGTGACATTGCATAACGGAGTCATGAATACTTCGAGATTTAACTTCTCAAATTCCATTCATAGAGATTTTTGTGCTGTCAACATTGTCACTATGCTTGTTGTTTCGAGCATCCTCCACTGGCCTTGGCTGGATGGTAATGAATTTCGCAGTCATAATCATTTACCAATTCAAGCCATGTTATCTACCTCATGTTCAATTCCTTCTAAGTGACAATGTATTTGAGGCTCTTATGATCTGTATATATGTCACATTTACCTCTGTATAGGTAGTGCCTCCAAATCTTCAAAGCATGTACTATCGCTACGAGTTCTAGTTCATGTGTGAGGTAATTTTGTTCATGAGGTTTCAAATTTTTAGATGCATAGGCTACTACTTTACCTTGTTGCATTAATACACAACATATTCCCTGCTTGGATGCATCACTGTATATTACGAAACCTTCTGATCCTTCAGGTATAGTCAACAATGGTGCACTAACTAACTTCTCCTTCAATTCTTCAAAGCTGCGTTCACATTTCTACGTCCATTTATATCTCACACCCTTACGAGTCAACTGAGTTAAAAGACCTGATATCTTGGAGAATTCTTCTATAAATCTTCGGTAGTATCCTACTAGGCCCAAAAAGCTGCGAACATCTCCTACATTAGCTGGTCTCGACCAATTCAACATTGCTTCTACTTTGCTCGGATCTACTTCTATTCATTGGGTTGTAACTACATGTCCAAGGAATGCAACTCGTTCTACCCAAAATTCTCACTTTTTTTAATTTGGCATAAATTTTCTCCTTTTTTAAAGTTTTCCATACAATCTTCAAATGTTCCTCATGATCTTCTTCAGTCTTTGAATGGATTAAAATATCATCGATGAATACAATGGCAAACCGATCTAAGTATTTGTGGAAGACGTGATTCATCACGTCCATGAACACTCCAGGAGCATTAGTTAGGTCAAATGGCATAATTATGACCATATCGAGTTCTAAAGGCTATCTTTGAGATATCAGTAGATTTAATTCGCAAATGGTGGTATACTGACCTTAGGTCGACCTTTCAAAATATCCTTGCGCTACGTAATTGGTTGAACAAGTCCTCAATCTTGGGAATTAGATAATTATTCTTAGTAGTGACTCTTTTTTAACTCTCTGTAATCAATGCACATTAACTTGTCTTTCTTCTTAACGAATAACAGTGGTGCCCTATAGGGATACACTGGGTTGAATGAATCATTTTTCCAACAATTCTTCTATTTGTGATTTCAACTCATGTAACTTCTTTGGCACCATCTTGTAAGGAGCCTTGGAAATAGGTGCGGAGTCAGGAGTTAAATTAATAGTAAACTCTACTTCCTGTTCAGGGAGCATCCCAAGTAAATCCTTAAGAAATACTTCTGGAAATTCCCGTACTATCTTGACATCTCCCATTGTCAGTGCTTTATCTCTCTTCACCAACATTGACATCAAAAACCCTATACACCCCTTTGACCTTAAGAGTCTTTGGGCTTTCAATGCAGAAATAACTCGTGGTATGGGCTTTATCTTGGTTACTGAAAGATGGAGTTCTACTCCTCCAGGCCATTGAAAGACCACTTCTCTCTCAAAATATAAAATTGTTGCATGATTTTTAGAAAGCCAATCCATCCCCAGGATTATGTTGAATTCATGTATATCCAAAAAATATGTTCGTTTCCAAGGTCCTACCATTAATTTCTACCTCGGCTGTCCTTACAATACGGTTTGTGCTAAGTACATCTCTAGAGGGGATAGCAACATCTAAAGGTGTATGTGTACATTCTCCAATAACATTTAGTGTACGCATAATTTCAGGGATATGAAGGAATGAGTAGAGACAGAATCTATCAAAACATAAGTAGGTGTACCGGATATAAAGATGTTACCTGCCAAGACATTTCGGTCCTAATCTTCTTCATGTTCAGTAAGAGCATAAACTCTAGCTTGTCCTCTAGATGGGTTCTCTGGTTTCTGTTGTTTCTACTTCTTGGGGTAAAACTTTACTGTCTAACCTATCACACCACAGTTGTAGTATGTAATAGTACCCATAAGACAGGTCCCAGCATGATGTTTATGGCATTTACCATATATAGGGAGCTCTTGATAATTGCTCGAAGTTGGCCCCCCTTGCTCCTTTTTACGAAGTTCTGCATTCTTTGCCCTTGTTGTCTTGCCCTCACGCTTCTCCGGTGGTGTAGTTTGCTGCTGTTTGTTGGTGCGGTTTGAGCTTTCTTTGAACTTTGCTAGCACTTGGTGGTACGTACCTAACTCAAAGGTGACTACCGCCTGTCGAAGGTCATCATGCAAACCTTGTTCAAAGCATCTAGTTTTCTTTTCCTCCGTGTTGACTAAGAGTGGGGCATAGTGAGATAATTCTTAAAACTTCCTTTCATATTCTGCCAGTGTTAAGTTTCCCTATCTGAACATTACGAATTCCACTTCCTTCTAGTTTCCAATGTTGGTAGGGAAGTATAAAAAAAAAGAAAAAAAAAAACTTATAGCAAATTTTATAACATTTAATCTCAATAACTTGAATAAACCAAATGGACTTCATGGTATCCAATACATACACTTATTTAAACAAATTTTACTTCAAATATAACAGTCATATATAATTTCCTATCTAAAAATTTCCCCCAGCGCTTTCATCTCAGCCAGCCTCTAGATTCTCCCCCAAGTTGTGCCCAAGGTTCTCCTCGAAATATGTTAAAGGGTGGTACTCAGGGTCCTCCTCAGGGTCTTCTTCGATATCTTCCCTTATCGCTTCCCTGATAAGGTTACCCCTATTGTCAACTACCAGTACACTTGGAAAGTGGCCAATGTTAGGTGGGTTATGTGGACGGCAACGATTAGGCTTGTATCCCAATGGCCTATCGATAATCCTAGTATCCTCAGTGTTTATTATACACATGTCCCTCAAACATAAAATCAATATGGTAGGGGAGGCTGGTACTCAAACATTTCTTTAAGCCTCTTAAGAATTGTCTCCATTATGGGCTAAGTGTTCTATGGAGATGATAAACAATATGTCTCTATGGAAATCATGTCCATTCCTTCCTGCCCCTGATGATTCGCTCTACGACGTCTAAATTCTCCAATAGGTTGTGGTTCGGATTCCTTACATATGTCCTATGCAACCTCAGGAACATTTCACGTCCTTGGGCCTAATCTTTAGCCTATTGCGTGCATCTATTAACCAACTAAGAAAATAAATTTATAATCACTTAACTATTCAATTTAAACCAAGATTAAGCACATTGTTTCATGACTAAACACGTTCCAAAAATCATAATGGCACTTCCTAGTTGAAGGAATTTCTATATATGTACATTCCTAACTTGTATTCTTTTAGTATCTAGATATTTCTGGTTTGATATTTAGAAATCTTGAAGTTTGAACTTTTCACACATCTACAATATAAAATTTAGGTACACATAAAGAGAAGTTCGTATGTAAATAAGCAAACTTTTCATAAATAAATCAAGTTGTAATTTAGTACATATTTGTCCACATAATCGTTAATTGACTTGTAATCCGTCATAAAATTGCAAACTTTAAACATTAAAAAAAAAACATATTAAGTATGATCATAACATAATCGTCATCATATGAAATGTAATTTGTGTATCTTTCTACCTGATTCGAGAGCATCGGAGCTTGGAACGTGGCATCGCATTATGGAATTCTTATTAGCCCCCCCCCCCCTCCCTCTCTCTCTCTCTCTAAGGAACAGATACTCGGGTTACTGTTCACGTCATGAACAGTGATGGGAAATGAATTCTCACTTTTTTTTTTAAAAGTGTGAACAGTGACTATTCAAGATGTCAATATTCACTATTATTTTAAATCATATTGTCATAATTCATTATTTTAAATCAGTGAATAGTGCAATGAATGGTGATCGAAATTTATTATTTTAAATCATGATGTCATTGGTCACGTGAACAGTGCATGAAAAAAATCAGTACTCACGTGAACAGTGCTAAGATTATGCTTCCTCTCTTTTTCATCATGCAATAATTGTTCATTGTTCACACATCATAGTGAACAGTGAATGTACGTTATAGTGAACTGTACAATAATAATTTTTTTTTTTTAGTCTACAGAAACGTAGACCCGCTCTGATATCATTTGAAACATCCCACTTTGTTGAAAACTCAAGTGTTACTAAATCAATAAATAAATAAATAATATATATATATATATATATATATATATATATATATATATATATATATATATATATATATATATATTGAAGCAAAAAAATATAACATTCATTTATTTATCAAAAAAAAATGTCTTTCAAGGTAAAATAAAATAAAAAGAACATTTATTCCCAAACAGTAACCAATTATTTAAAATCTTTTTTAAAAAATATGAATTCTCCTTTTATTCAAATAAAACACATCCCTCCACAACCGAGCGATTTCCAGCTCCAAACTCATGAGCTCTAATCACCTGAAAGAGGGGAAAACTTAAAAGGTCATATTTAAGGAAATCTCAATAAGTGCATGCAATGAACGTATGCAATGAACAAGTAATTTGCATTTAAATTAAGAAAAAAGGGATTTCATATCATACATATATGAGACGCATGAACTACTCCGAACATAGGTGGTAGTAATTTTTGAGCGTGGCGCTACTAAACTCCGGCCCTCTCATAAACATATATGGCCCATGAACGAATTCCAAAATTTAAAGTACAAGATATAAGTTCACATAAACCACTTGCAACATCACTTACCTCATAATTGAATGGAATTTGATAAAATGAATGTGAAGTATTTGACTACTAAGAGCCCACTGATGAATTTTTGTGTGTAGGACAAATGAAATGACTTGTGTGTGTAAGAGAAAGGTGAATGCCGTGAGTGTGTGTGTGGAAATAATTAAATATTGGCATAGTTGAAGAATTGAATCTTTCCTTATGTGAAAAATGGAATTTTCCCTTAGTTGCTCCATATTTAGGGTACTTATAATTATTCTTACTATAATTTTGCATATTTAACATAAACATACATATAATTATGGTAATTTCCTAATCTAATTCATTATTCCAAAAAACCAAATGATTTTTATAATTTAGCATTATGTTAAATTCTTTTATTACATAATATAATTACGATGGCAGTCAAAGCTTGAAAAAAAAAAAAAAAGGAAAGCAGTCCTATAAAATTCAATTATGTCCCTAACTATGAATAATCCATGATTTGATCCCTAATTGTATAAACCAAACAATTTGATCCTTAGATATTCAACTTCTCATTATAAGATCCTAATATCTAATATTAACAACTATAACGAATTTTCAGGGTGTTACATGGCTAGCATCAGCATATAGAAGTGAATTTCACTGTTAAGAAAAAGGTTTATCAAACTTAATACAATCATTTGAGTCCAACATTTCTCTAAAAAAATGAGTTTTATTTATCATAAACTCTCAGTCTTCCACATAATTTTTTAGAACCTGAATGTTTACAATAAACATAATGTCCAATTATAACTTACACCACTTTTCAAATTAGGTTAGAATTCTATACTTCATATATACTTCAATCAATTTCCTCAAATTTCTCCACTGATTTTCTGAACCAACAATCATTGAAATTAAATAACTCTTAACTCCCACTCGAAACAAAGAGTCATTGAAATTAGATAATTCTTAGATAGCTCTCATTCAGATAGATAACTCACACTCGTAAATAGATTACTCCTACTTGAATCAAAAGTTTAAACCAACTTTTATTTATTCAAAATTGATTCATCAATACACATAATATCAATTTCAATAATATTCTCCAAAATTTTCTCCCTTATTAGGAAAAACATGCCAAATGTCGTATCTTGTGACCCAATATCTATCCAAGATCTCACTTAAGTACCTTTTTGGATTGTTATGTGTATCTTAAAGATACATCTCGCTCTTAATAGACTCATGTTCCCAAACTCATTATCAAGAATTTACATAATCGATTATGAGTCTAAAACAACTCATATTTGGTTATCTACATGTCCAAAGCTTATATATATTCTAATTGTACTATTATTAAGAAAAAATCATTAAGTGACACATTGCAGTTAACCAATACTCTACCCAAAGAAAATACATAAATTGGACTGCATTATCTCAAGTCTCATCACATTGAGTAATATTCTCAACTTATGAAAATCAAACACACAATATATGAAAATATGAAATTCCATCTCTATCTCTCGAGAAATTTGAATGGATTTATTCAATGGAAGTTTAGCTCTTACAACTTTAAATGGTTTTCTCACCTCAAAACTTCAAACCATTGCACAAATATCCAAACATCACCATTGATTAACAAAATTACAACGCATAAGTCCAAATAATAGACATCTTTTAGAAAAACAAAAATTGAGATCAAGTTTAGTTGAGTTTTTGATACTATCTTAATATCAAATAGGAGGTCGGTTTCTCCATTTTGCAACATTAAGTTGCAGTATCAATCATATAAACCTCCATCCATCTTCATAATTTGTATATATCTATGTATCAAGTCAAAGACTCGACAACAGACTAAAGATACTTCTTGATCTCATATAAAGTGGGTTTCTAATTCTTGAATTCATTGTTCACATAAGATAAGGTCAAATATGTGTAGTGTTGATACATAAACAACACTAAGAGAAACATATTCAAGTGTTATATCCTTTAGCCTAACTACTTTCGAGTTAAGAGATTCAAACCATGTGGTTGAAACACTTGAACATTTATCATATTGGTCCTCTACCAAAATCACTTTCACATATTTCTATCTGATACGTTCTTCTTGGTCCATTTTCCAGTCTCCTCATTATCCGCATTTGTTTTAGTTCATTTAAAGCTTAAGATTCGAAATCTTTTGCGAACTAGAACGTTATTACACAACCATGTCCTTGATATTTAGCCAATCAAGTCGTATGTCTTTTAACTCACACGGTGGGTAGTGTCAATAGGGGAAATTGACACTTCAATTCGTAAGTCACATTAACCTTCAAAGTTCTCATCCATTGAAATGAGACTAGTCTGAACTTACTATTCACCAAATAAAATTTGTGACCAATAAAAAAAAATTGTGAACACTATGTTAACCATCTCAGCTCAGTCACATTTGAGAGAAAAGATCATTTATAACAGAACTGAACGATTCAAATTCCCAAGTACTAGAATCTACTTTTTCTATACTTGACAAAGTTCTTAATCTTTATTCTCTAGAGTAATCTGACCCACATCAGGTGTTCAATTACGTGGTTGATTCTATCTAAAGCATCATGTTCTTCTAACTAAAAAACTTATTCTGCCAAATGTTATTGCGTTTAGTTTGTCACCTTTATTAAGGTCAACAACTATAGATTTTGATGACATGATTTATTAGATTTTAGAAACATTTTATTCTCAATCAATGCTCATTTATGCACATATATCATTTTTCATCAAAGCAAATTGACGTATACAATAGTTCAACAGTAGGTACAGAGTCAAAAGTTCACTATATTCCCAATCAACGTCCACAATCTTATTGTTTCACCTTCATATAATTAATTTCATAACGCAAAATTACATGAGTTATAAACGAGAATTACATTAATTTTTCAAGTTTGAGAACTCCCACTCAATTGGTGAATTATATAGTTCTAAGTAATATTTTCTCTAAATATTTCTATCATTGAACTATCACTCAACTGACAATCAATAGGTCTAAGTAAAAATTTCACTATTCTGCTGATTATTCATCACAATTCACGAATTAATAGATATCATATAATTCAATAAGATAATTTCATAATGTACAATAAAAGTATAAACATGCACATTTATCTAATTATGACATATACCATGATATCACAAATTAATTCTTCCAGAAAATAATTCTAATTATTATCGAAGAATAAAAGTCACATCATTTAAGTTTTATTATACATACTCTCAACATCACTTTAATATATGTTGCAACAAAATCCCAACAAATGGAAAGTGACATCAGAATTCTCATATTCTGCTTATCACAAAAAAAATTGTCCCAAAAATATGTACGTGTCCCATTAGGTCATGCTCCAGATCCATTTATTAATTTCAATAAGCACATAACTTTTCAATAAGTTCTACAACCTTTGCTTTTCTAGCATTCCCTCTAAAGATGATATAAGTGTGCATAGACCAGGTAATATCTGATCAAGCCCAAAAATTGGGAACAAATTATAATGGATTACATAACCTAATCAAAGACCCTACACAACTCACGAACATGTATTAAAACATGATATTTTAAATACTTTTAGGGTATTTTATTTTTCAAAAAAAATGAGAGCACTTCAAAAAATAGCTCGCACTAGCCAAATACCATCTAATAAATATTCTTGATATAAAAAAATCAGAATTTACTCAAGTTCAAAAAAAATTAATTTATTTATACTGAAAAACTCAAGAATAATTAAAGGATCAATCTACAATTTTTAGAATTAAAATCGAGCTCCTCACGTGCCCTCACTTGCATCTGCAATAATTTTCTTAAATTAATAAAAAAAAGGCACCACCACGCCGTTCTCAAAAAAACTTTTTAATTGGTCATCACGACTAATTTCAACGTCCTGATTTCATTAGTGTAATCAGATTTTACAAAATCAATGTTTAGGGCCACAATTGAGACATTAACAGATCTTCTCGAGAGTCAACATGGCAAAAAAAATATGCAATTTTTTTAGATTTTCAACTAAACTTCGAGAAATCATAACTTCTTCATTTTAAGGTCAAAATTAATGATCTTTATATCATTGGAAATGTCTTGAGAAGATCTATAAAATCATAGCAATTGAGAGGCATGAAATAGTGTAGAAAAAATTATCATGTGATGAAGTTTCGAATTTTACCAATATTCTTGCAAAAAAATCAGATTTATATCCAAATTTTGGTAGGGCATTAACTTCTTCATTTCAAGGTCAAAATTAATGATCTTTATATCGTTATAAAGTTCTCGAGAAGATCTATCCAACTATACCAAATGGGAAGCATGAAACACAGTGGAGAAAAAGTTATCATGGGATGAAATTTCGAATTTTAACGATCTTCATGTAAAAATTAGATTTACATCCAAACTTCAAAATCTCAGAACTTCTTCGTTTTAACTCCAAAATTTAAGTTCTTTATATGGCTGAAAAGCTCATTAAAATACCTTTCTAGCAATACTAATTTTACTGCATAATTATTAATATATAAAAAGCAGTAAATTATCAAAAGACCACATAAGGTTTCAAAACTTTACATATAAAATTCATATCCAAATTGTATCATGTAATGGCATATTTAAGCATGTATTACAACAAGGAATTCAACCTTATGGCTCTGATACCAATGAATAATTTGCAACATATTTTAACATGAATTTCAGGTCAAGATACTTATTTGAAATGATGAATCCAAGTTCTTTTGAATTGTTGAATCATCTTACTTTCCAAAACTCCAAATCTACAATTTTCTTAAACTGCAATGGTCTCAATCCCGATTACAATAGAAGGAGATTATTAGTCACAACTTAAGTGTCAATTTTTGTGAGTCTTCATGCCAAAACAGTGGTTCTAGGTACCTTTCAATTTTGGTGGTATTTTCCATACAGTCTTTTACCATTTTATTGTCATATTTTCCCTCTACTAAGTGCAAGACAAAGTTATGAGAGTTATGTAAAAACTAGCAAGTTGTTGAGAGTTGAGAAAAGTTATGAATTTGAATTCTATTCAAATCACTCCCTCCAATTCACTTTAATAACTTGTGGATCGGGTCAACCCACATGAGCGACCCATAATCCATATGTTCTATCAGTGAAAGTAGATGAAAATGAATATGGTTCGTTGTCATTGTTCAGTTTTTAGCAACAAACTGTACGTAATTATGAAAAAGTATTCATGTATTTGACTTTAAATTTATTGGAACATAACTTAATTCGAAGTTGCTCGATCATGTTCTATCTAATGTTTAAAGAGTGCCAAATTCTTGGAATCTGTTTAGCCCTTCAATGATTGGGCCTGTGACAGTAGAAGCAATTGTGATGGGTATAAAAGTTACTATGATCCTGTTCATGAAGAATGAGCTTTAATAGCTCAAGAGTAGGCCCATCATAACCCCATCTGTTGAGTGACAAATCACCATATGTTTATAAATATTGTTGTAAAATTGCAAATGTACCGTATCAATTAAACAAGTAGTAAAATGGTTTTAAAGGGTCCGAATTATCATCTCATGTAGGCTATTTTATCCGAGTATTAAATTAAATAACCCTACCCTTTATTTGATGAAAAGAAAATTTCAAGCAAAAAAAATTGATAAAACTACTATTGCCTAAGAAAACTAAAATCAATTAAACAAAAAGTGGTTTCTTTGGATCATGGATAACTTAGGGTCCGTTTGATTGCAAGGGTGAAAAATGGGTGGAAAGAAAATGTTTTACAGGGAATTGATTTTCTTAGAAAATATTTTACTGGGAATTGTAATTAATTGTGTTTGATTGGTATAATTTTTCATGGAAAATGTTGAAAGTTTGGTGTCCATTTGGCTTCTTTTTTATGGACTTTGTCCATTAAAGTAATAATTTTTTCTACCATTCGGTCTAAAATGTGTTCCAATTGTAAAAAAAAAAAAAAAAAAAATTGAAAAAAAAAAAATTTACCATACCGAATATTCTTCGTTTGACTTTATTTTGCATGAAAGTTGTCAATAAAAGTGAAATTTTTTTTTACTATTGTATCTATAATTTGTTCCCATTGCAAAAAACCAAAAAAACAAAAACAAAAAAAAAATGTGAAAAATGTTTTCCCACCTATTAGGTGAAAAAACATTTTCCACAATTTGTGCATCAAAGGGTTGTACCTAGAAAAAGAGAGGAAAACATTTTCCGTGGAAAATTTCGCATATCAAACAGTCAAAAAAGTGGAAGTAGGAAAACTACACGAATCAAACAGACCCTTAGATTAAAAGATCAAATATGATAGTTAAAGTGCTGCGACTTACGATTTCACCGTAATTCACTTTTAATCTCGCATCTCAAGTTCAACATCTAATATTGTAATATGTCGAATTTACAAATTAAATCAATTTACCTTTATCAAATAAGAGTGTGTTTGGTAGAGATTTTTGGGGGAAGAATTGATTTTTGAATAGTGATATGATGGGAAATGTGTGGTTGAAAAAGAAGAAAAAATTATTGATGTGATGGAAAATATTATTTTATTGAAGAATGTGTGGTTGAAAATGAGAATTGATTTACTGTAGAAAATCAAAATCCATACCAAACAGGCTCTAAATGTCTTAAATCACCTAGAATTCAATTAAGAACCATAACAATAGTAAAAATGTATATCTACATTTTACTCAATTGTCAGATTTTACTACATGCTCTGAATTTATAACTCACCCCTCAATTTATTTTAATTCAAAAATCATGAACTAGTAATCAAGTAATTTAAGCATTAAAAAAAAAGTAAAATCAATACACAAATCAATTGACTACGCAAGGCTTGATAATTGAAATTATATGTTCAAACCTAGGTCACATAGTTTTGTCCTAACTAATTACTTAGTTACTCATGAAAGAAGAAAAACACCAGACATGTATTGAAATACAAAGAAAAATCGAGAAAAAAAAAAAAGAACGGAAGTTTTGCACCAAGAATCCATCTTCTTTATGCCAAAGTCTTGAAAACCCTCTCCCCATATTCTATATTCTCTTCTATATTTTTCCTCTTTTAATTTGACCTACAATAGGTTGTTATATAGTGCCTAAATCGCCTTATAAATCGTGTGCACAAAATGACCAAAATATCTCGAATTAAACAACAGTTGAAAAATATTATGACTCGGCCGCGTGTCGACAGTTGTTTGCATACCATGGTCACCTCCATCGAAAACTGCCCTCTATAGTGATGGTTCATCGCGGTTTGCAAACAACGGTAACCAGCCCTCCATCTTTCTTCTTATACATTTTCGCCCTTACTTCAAGTTTTTTGTATGATTTTGGTCCTTTGTGGTCCAAAGTCTTCAATATTGCTCCCGCGACTCTCAAAAAATTTCATGTTGGTCCCCGACTCTCCACAGTTATCCAAGATTGGTCATCCTCAAGTTTTAAAAGCGTGCAAATCAGTCTCCAAACTTCCTACAAATTAAATTCGATTGTGCTACATGTACATAATGATTTACATAATCGTTTACGTATACATGATGTGGTGAGATATGATTGGATCATAATTTTCTTCAACCAAATAAAAAAAAAAACTTCCCCACTCTCTTCCGACACATCATCTATATGTAAATTATTATATAACTCCATTATATACAAGTAGCAGTATTCAATTAAATTTTACTCTTGAAACTTGTGAATTTCTCTAATTGCTCTCTTAATGCTTTCCATCAACCTCGTGTTATCAAGTTAATCTTTAATATCTTCAAACCAACTCTGATTAAGCTCAAAAGCTTCATTTTTGCTCTAAGTGCCTTCAGATCCAAGTTTTACCTACGATGACAATATTTACATTAAATTAAGTTGAAATTCACTCAATTTGTGAATATACACAAATGTTATAAGCCATGATAAAAGTGTAAAACACACTTATCAGTAACTTGCTAATTTTCAACTCTTATCAATAAAAAAAATATTTATTGTAAAACTTACCTGTTTTCTTATAAGTGAACTTTCTAATCTTAGCCATACATGTAGGGATGTCAAATCGGTGCGTCGGTTTGAATGGCCCGCAGCCTTGCCTGGAAAAAGCCCGAAGCCAGCTTGACTTGAGACTCAATAGACCACTAAGGCCAAGCCCAATTTTTGGGCGATTACCTGAGCCTCAGCTGACACGTGAGGCAGACCAAAATGGCCTGTGACACGACCATCACAGGCCCATGTGCTGCCTGCTTTGACGATGTAGGTAGATGGGATTTAGAATTTTCTTTAAAAAAATTGGGAAAAGCCCGAGTGATTTTCTCAGCGGAGCTCAGCTCGGTTGAGGCCAAAAAAGGCCGAGTCGATTTTTTGACGGGCGCACACCAGCCGCAAGCTTCGACTCGTGAGTCAGCTCGGCCCGACTCTTTTACATTCCTACATACATGACGTTCAAGAATTGACTAATTTGTGTATTTTCATTAATTAATCGCAAGTGCTATATGTATCTCATTTCCCTCGTCCTTAAAAGATACACTGAGCATAAGCAAAAATAAACCTTTAACAAGAAAACTCATCGTTTACGTTACGAGAATTATGTGCCAAGATTTGCTCTCACGAGTTATATATGCATACAAGAAGTCCCTTATAAGTTTAAACCATGAATTATAATGCTAAATTTACACGTTTAAAAATAAAATACAAGTTAAAGTGGTGTATATACTAGTTATCAAATGATTTTACTATAATATATACAGCTTTAGGGCGAATAATTGTTAATGTTATCCGCATACAATATGACTACGAGGGATCAAGACATGTGATTCGTTATAACTCACATCATATAATTGTACATCAACAAATTGTTGTCCGACACTACAAGTGGCAACTTCTCGATATAAATATAGAAGCGTCTTAAATTTTCTTTCACAATGCTGATAGTATCTACAACGTCACATTTACTAGTTAGAATCCACAAATCTTCGGAACTCACATGTTTTAAGCTTCCTCGACAGAATGGGCATGACTGGGATCGTACATACCTGAGATAATAACATATGCGTGTTATCTATTAAGTTCTAATCCATACTATTAGAAAATGAGCAAAGTATACATAGATTTATTATGGTTCATATGTTCCCTCACATCTATAGTTTTTCACTCTTGCGGAGAAAAGAGCACAAGTTTTTCTCTCACCTTTCTTGTACGCCCAAAAACAATCCCCTAATAATTAAATGTTTACAATGAATATTCAAGTGGCCCAATACGTGTACGAATTCCAAATATATTATGCGTACAAAAGATGTATGTTCCGCAATCAAAGCATTAGGGGTATAGTATGATTAGGTCCTACAGAATCCAACAATGCACTCGACGCGCATTTGTTACCATAGAAAATGAACTTGTTTGCATATGAGGAAGGGCCTTACCAGTCGTGAAAACAACCAATGCACATCGAGTGTCCACAACTAGGCAATACAGCTTTCGAGCCCATTTCCATGCATATTCCACATTCATCCTCTCTCTCTAAATCCATTCGAGGATTTACATTTTCTTCCTCTCCTTTACTGCTCAAAATGTCAGTTTTCTTCAAGTTGTCCTCCGTCAATTCCGTAAAATTGCCTTCAAGCTGCTTTAGTGAAGGAAATATAACAGCTGCAACAATTTCCACAAGACTCTTAAGTATCGAGAAAAAATTTTAAGTCTAGACTTAGAAAATGGAAATTTCAAGATACAGACAGTAGAATTCTTGAATAGTAGCTTTTCTTTCTTCTGAAGATGCTGTCGGCATTCCATCAACATATACCTAAGAGCACGAAGGAATCGATTTAGAAAACAAAACTAACCTATTTAATAAAGCATTCTTGAGATTATAAGCTGGTCAAACTTCATTTTTAATCGTACATTTCATTGGAATTACAACTTTTATCCACTTTTTAATCATACATTTCATGAAATCTACCAGCTTATAATCTTAAAAAGCTTTGTCAGACCTGGGCTAAGATCAGCGGAAAATTTAAATCTTGAAAGCTTACATACCCTGTATACAAGGATGTGAAGGAGGCTTAAAAAACTGGGTAAAGTATCTAAACAACTCCAGTTCATCCATTCTATCAAAAATCGCATGAATGGTGCGAAAGGGCTGTAAGATAGTTTCATCTGAACACGATCCCCAGCCAAATCTCGGGGGAGAGCAGCTACCCTGTAAGATCCTAATAACGTTAAATGAAGGACTGGACGAGAGAATTTTATGAACTGATTAAGTCTTCAATTTGGCAAAAGTGCATGTCATGCATAGTTAGAAACAATATTCAACATTCATCAAAGTAATATAACTTCTTCTAAACAATCCCATCTTAAGGCATATCAAAACATCTTAAGCAATTTAAAGAAATAAGTTTGTCACCTCTTCAACAACTTAACCTTTTGAATGAGATGGTTCAATGTTCTATCAAAGTAGTTAAACATCGTGAATTTAAGATTCGCTACCTCGTACTTATGAAAATTTGTGCACATGTTGGGCGTTTAAGAATTTGGCATTCATGTTAGGGGCATGTGAAGACACACAAGTTCGTCCCTCTTTAACCGTTTAAGCTAAACAATTTTAGCTCTTATAAGAGTGCCACAAGCTCCACCACCTAATTTTGTTCAACCAACTACCATTTGGTATTTATTCAACACCAGAATCAAAGCAACAACTTCTAATCATTTTTAAGATACAACAACAGTTCAATGAATTCCTCAAATTTTAGGTCTATGAATTGAATTACAACAAAGGTATTGAAGAACAACAAAAACAGCACATTCAAGAACTTACAGGTTGTTGGCATGTTGAATATCAATTTCAAGAGATTTAATAGATTCTCTAAAAGAAAATTTGTGGTTATGATTCTGCCACATTTAATTTTCAGCCCTATTTCTTAGTTTTCAAAAGAATGAAACAATAACAAAAAAAATGATCTTTTTGGAGAGAGATTTAAAGAGAGGGAGAAATGAATAGAGGTTGCTTAGTATTGAAACTTTTGCACCCCCTTCAAGAAAAGAAAAGGATACCTTTTCTTGTTTCCCTCATCTTATGTGCATTGAGGCCTTGTTTGTTACCTTAAAGAATTTTACAAGTTTGGCTTTTGTAATGTCTTAATACCAAGATTTCGAGTTAAAAAATCTCGACTCCTTGTAACTTTTCTCGACTAGAATCGAGTAAATATTCTCAAGCTACATATCATATATACATTATTAAAATGTCTCAAGTCTCATATAAAAGGTCTCCAAATTGAACAAATTTCTTGGCCTATAGTATTTGACTTTATTAAAAAGTTTATTAAATCTTAATTTATTTTATATGAAATTTTTCAAAATTGAATTCTACCCAAAGTGATTGTTGCAATTGGTATCAAAGAAGGCACTTCGTCTTGGGGACCCTTTATCTCTAATGGGGCAACTTGGGGAAGGTTAGGTTCAATAATGCTCAATTGGGAAAAATGGACTGAAATAAATGTCGATTTTAAATGTAACAATCTAATTATATCATATATTGGCTTTCCATGTGAGTTTATATGTGCTTTGCTCATTCTCCTCTTACAAGCTGATTTAAGAGTGAGAGTTCGACAAAAATTTAGATCCCATCTTTTTTCATTGAATATTGTGATAATAAAGGTCAAAAAGAGATACCTAAAAATAGAATTCTAGGTTAGTTATCCAAGTAATCTCGGTGCTATATGTGTCAATCTATCATGTTCTGCAACAAATAGCCTATTGGGTTACTTAAAATCGGACTTCTTGAAGTCCCACTTTGTAGGTGGCCCAATTACTATCATCCAACTAAGAGAATTGTGTATTTGTCATGCATTCTCTATAATGAATTCCTTGAAGATTCAATACACTTCCACTTGCTTTCAAATCAAAGAAATATTATGGTAATAAATGAAATTTATTCTAAAATCCCATCACCTACTTTTGCCTGTTCAAGGGCAAGCTTGAACGCGTATATTGAATATTTTGTCTACAACATATTCGAGCATAATGTAACAAATCTATAGAAAGAATTAGAAGGCTAAGAATCCTTCGTTATTTTATGCCCACCTCGTGCATAATAATTTCTCTATCTTTCTCGTAGTTTTGTAACCACGCCAAACTTTATATTGCAAGAGAAATACTTAAAATTATTTTATGGAATCCGACTTAGTGATTTTAGGTTTCTTTGTCACATATTTTCTTTGACAAAACAAAATTTTAAGAGTATTGCTGTGCAGCACCATGGATTCTTAGTACCAATCTAAGTGGTAATGGGATTCACTGCTTCATTGTTCAATGAATTAAAATGCATCTCAACTTCTTTGGATAATGAGAATCTCGATTCCACTTAAATTGATGTTAAACACTAACAATACTACATTTATGAGAGAGATGCATAAATCTATCACATCTACAAATGTCAAAGTTTGTCAAATCTATCGCATATATATCATGTCCTGCCTCACTAAGGTAGACCTGATATGGGCCGACTACAGGAAACGGCCTATATATGGCCCATATGGTTGTAAAAGGACCATAAATAAATAAAAAAAGAAATTACACCCAGCCCTAGTTTTAAATTTTCATTTTCATAAATCTCATCCCAAGTTTAACTTTTCAAAAATCAGGTTTCTTATATTTAATTTAATATTATTATATATTTTTCATCCCAATTAAAAAAACTCAAATCAACCCTAAAATTCATTCCACCTACTCTCCCATTGTCTCCCCTCCAACCCATCATCTCTCCCGTTTCTCACAGAAACCGTCGCCGTCGACGCTGCACTGCAGTCCACTGCCTCCGCCGACGCTCCCTCTCTCGTCTTCACTCTCCCTCTCGTCTATTTCGTCTGGACTCCCCCTCTCTCCTTATATTATTAATGTACATAGATCCACAATCCATTCTAAGATGGTTTCGGTTTGGATTGGCTGTTTTTGTTTACTCCTCTATCATAAGGTGTCCATACCAAGTCGGTCAATATTGACAACCTTGGTAATAAAAGTATTGCAAGTCTTTCATTTTGATTATTATTTTTAAAATTAGATACTTATTCGAGCTCTAGATTGATCAACTTGCTATTAATATAATATTAATAAAATATTGAATATGAAATTGTTTCCTTTAAAGGTCAATTTTGTTAAAATTAAGACGAGTATTTCAAATCCTTGCACGTCGATTAATGTTTTCATATTTAAAAGAAATTTTAGTGCTTTTGTCAAAATAATTATCTGAAAAGTGATTTTTTTTTTTTTTTTTTAGAATTTGTGGTTAAAAAGTAGGGGTGAACATGGTCCAGGTCGGTAACTTGAAATTTTCAGGTATTTAGTAAATGGAATCGTTGGGTCTAAATTTAATTATGGAACCGTTCAGGTTCGGTTCGATTTTATTCAGTTCTGGGATTTCGTACAATAATTAATTTTTTTTTATATTACAACAACGTTATATTAATTCATTTACCTTGGGGCGAACTTGCCTTATAAAATGTGGTCACATGCAAGTGAGAAAAAAAGATGATGTTAGGGAGGTCGTCTCTTGATGATATGCCTAAATATCTACTTCAATTTGCAGGGTCTCTTTGTGCCGGAGCTCCATCGGCTTGAAGCGTGCGATTTTCCTTCAAATGTGTTGCGACACAAAATGGTAAGCACGGAAGATGAGATAACTTTTGTAGAGTAATATATTTCGCTGTAAAACATAATTGAAACCTTAAAATGCATATGTGAATTATTCATTTATCAGAATCGTTGTAAATTATAAACACCGTGATTTATTATCTGATTGAAGATCTGGTCAAGATTTGTTATTGTGTTCACCACTGGTTTGATAAATGAGAAATTGTATTAGTATCATACCCAATTTTCATTTTTTAGAAAACTGGGTATGATAAAACCCAATTTATCCTCATCCGTAAATTATTAATTTAGAAAATGAGAACAACCTTCTTTTAAAAGTTGATAAATATTTAAGTTAAAATCAACAATTAATTGTAAACATACCTTTCATGAGATTCATAAGTTTTATCAATATTTCAATTATATATTTGATAATTTTATCAAAATCTATTAAAAATTAATTTTTTTTCTACACCAAAATAGAGGTGAAATTCTTTATATGATAACAAGTTCTCTCAAATGAGACGATGCAGAGGCCCAAATGTTAAAATCTTTGTTGCTTTAAGTTTCAGTTATGTAGTTAGGATGTGATTAACAATTCCTATTGTTAAGGAATAATTTGTTACTTTGACCTATTCCTCTGCCATTTTACCATGCATTAGGAAGTGGCTGCGTGGGCTGCATCTTTTTCTATTTTCGGTTATTGTAAGGCTATTTAAAAGCCAACTTTGTTATTCAATATATGCATTCTCTCAACTTTTATTGCATATCAAACACACAAATTCTTAACTGATACTTTACAATTGGTATCAGAGCGAGGTGATAGAGGTTTGATCGAGACTTGAAAAGCAGCAGTTCTTTCAAGTGATGGCAGAAAGCAATTTTGTTCAACCGGCGATTCCAAAGTTCGATGGTCACTATGATCATTGGGCGATGCTTATGGAGAATTTCCTGCGATCTAAGGAATACTGGAGCATGGTGGAAGCTGGGATTCCTGTAGCAGCTGAGGGAGTTGAACTTACTGAGGGGCAAAGGAAGACCATTGAAGATCAGAAACTCAAGGATTTGAAGGCAAAAAACTATCTCTTTCAAGCGATTGATAGATCAATCTTGGAGACTATCTTGAAGAGAGATACATCAAAGGACATATGGGACTCATTGAAGCAGAAGTATCAAGGAACAGCAAGGGTTAAACGAGCACAATTGCAAGCACTTCGAAGGGAGTTCGAAATTCTTCAGATGAAAACAGGAGAGTCAGTAAATGATTACTTTGCTCGAACCCTTACCATAGCTAACAAGATGAGGATTCATGGTGAGACTATGGGAGATGTCACTGTTATTGAGAAGATCTTACGATCTATGACTCCAAAATTTAACTATGTTGTTTGCTCAATTGAGGAGTCGAATGACATTGACACTCTATCTATTGATCTGCTACAAAGCAGTCTCTTAGTGCATGAACAACGCATGAGTGTTCCTATGATTGAAGAACAAGCCTTGAAGGTAACTTATGAAGACAGAGCATGAGGATCAAGAGGACGAGGTCGTGGAGGATTTCGTGGACGAGGAAGAGGAAGAGGACCATCAAGCTTTGACAACTCTGCTGTTGAGTGTTATTACTGCCATAAACTTGGACATTATCAATATGAATGTCCAAGCAGGGAAAAAGAAGCTAATTTCGTAGAAGCTCAAGAAGAAATGCTTTTGATGGCATATGTGGAGGATAAACAAGCAGAGAACGAAGATGTATGGTATCTCGACTCAGGGTGCAACAATCATATGTGTGGCAAGAAGGAATTATTCTCTGATTTAAACGAAAATTTCAAAGAAATGGTGAAGTTGGGAAACAATTCCAGCATGGTTGTAATGGGGAAAGGTAATGTAAGATTTCAGTTAAATGGAATCTCACATATCATTACTGGAGTTTTTTATGTACCTGAGCTAAAGAACAACTTGTTGAGTATTGGTCAGCTGCAAGAAAAAGGACTAACAATCTTGTTTCAACATGGAAGATGCAAGGTGTATCATTCGGAGAAAGGCTTAATCATGGAAACCAAAATGTCCATAAACAGAATGTTCATTATGTTTGCCACGTTTCAACCAGATTTGCCAGCCTGTTTCAATACAATCACTGAAGACTCAACTCAGTTATGGCACTGCAGATATGGACATTTGGGTTTTAAAGGCTTGAAGACTCTTGAGCAAAAAAAGATGGTGAGTGGTCTGCCACAACTCAAGACTCCCTCCAAAATTTGTAAAGATTGTCTAGTGGGAAAACAACAGAGGGATCCATTCCCAAAGAAGAGCACATGGAGAGCCTCTCAGATCCTGCAGCTAGTACACGCTGACATATGTGGACCTATTACACCTATCTCAAACAGTAAAAAAAGGTACCTAATCACCTTCATTGATGATTATAGCCGTAAGACTTGGGTGTATTTTTTAGTAGCAAAGTTAGAAGCTTTTGACACTTTCAGAAGCTTTAAAAAATGTGTGGAGAAAGAAGCAGGTACATGCATAAGGAGTCTGCGTACTGATAGAGGTGGTGAATTTACATCACAAGAATTTAATGCTTTTTGCAAGGAGAATGGCATAAGTAGACAATTGACAGCTGCATACACACCACAACAGAACGGGGTTGCGGAGAGGAAGAACAGAACAATTATGAACATGATTCGTAGTATGCTTTATGAAAAAAAAACATTCCAAGGACTTTCTGGCCTGAGGCAGTCAACTGGGTTGTTCATGTGTTGAATCGATGTCCAACAATTGCAGTGAGAAATAGGACTCCGGAAGAAGCTTGGAGTGGAGTAAAGCCATCGGTTGAATACTTTCGGGTTTTTGGATGTGTGTCTCATGTCCACATACCTGATAGTAAAAGAACTAAGTTGGATAACAAAAGTATGAGCTGTGTTTTACTTGGAGTAAGTGAAGAATCAAAGGCATACAGGCTATACGATCCAGTTTCTCAAAAGATCATTGTGAGCAGAGATGTTGTATTTGAAGAAGACAAAAGCTGGGATTGGGATAAAAGATATGAGGAAACAATTGCAGTAAATTTAGAGTGGGAAGATGAACAAGATGAAGCTGTAAATGTTAATGACAATGGAGCAGACATCAATGAAGAAATAGAAGGAGAAACGGAGAACTCTATTTCGGATGAGTCAACTGATGAAAGCTTTCCATTTTCAAATACAAGAATCAGACAACAACCTGTTTGGATGAGGGACTATGAAGGTGGAGAAGGACTTTCTGAAGAAGAAGAAGAAGAAGAAGACACGACCAACTTGGCAATGTTTGCGGCTGCTGATCCAATTTCCTTTGAAGAAGCAGCGAAGAGTGAAAAATGGAGAAATGCCATGAATTTGGAAATAGAAGCAATAGAGAAGAATGACACATGGGAGCTGACAGATTTACCAACTGGAGGAAAGAAAATTGGAGTGAAATGGGTGTACAGAACAAAGCTCAATGAGAATGGAGAAGTAGACAAATACAAGGCCAGGTTGGTAGCAAAAGGGTATGCTCAACAACATGGAGTAGATTACACTGAAATCTTTGCACCTGTGGCTAGATTAGACACAATTCGGCTGGTGCTTGCACTCGCAGCTCAAAAAGGATGGACCATTTATCAGTTAGATGTGAAGTCAGCGTTTCTGCATGGTGAACTTAATGAAGAAGTGTTTGTTCAACAACCTTGTGGATATGAAATTAAGGGCAATGAGCATAAGGTGTACAAGCTGAAGAAGGCTCTCTATGGACTGAAACAGGCTCCACGAGCTTGGTACAGTCGCATAGAATCATATTTTATGAAAGAAGGCTTTGAAAGGTGCCCTCATGAACACACTTTGTAGGTCAAGATAAATACAGGAGGTAAAATTCTGATTATAAGCTTGTACGTTGATGATCTTATATTTACTGGCAATGATGAGTCAATGTTTGCTGAATTTAAAAATTCCATGATGATTGAGTTTGATATGACTGATTTGGGAAAAATGAGGTATTTTCTTGGTATAAAAGTAATGCAAAGAATTGATGGCACATTCATTAGTCAGAAAAAGTATGTGATGGAAGTGTTGGAGAGGTTTGGAATGGACAAAAGTAATCCAGTCCACAATCCAATTGTTCCAGGAGAAAAGCTTCAAAAGGATGAAGATGGCATAAGAATTGACAGTAATTATTACAAGCAGATAGTAGGAAGTCTTATGTACCTAACCAATACACGACCATATGTTATGTTTGCTGTTGGCCTTATAAGCAGGTACATGGAGCATCCTACGAAGATACATTTACAAGCAGCAAGGAAAATCTTAAGATATTTGAAAGGGACAGTTGATTATGGAGTGTTCTACAAGAAGGGAGGAAATGAAGAACTAGTCGCATACACAGATAGTGACTATGCAGGAGACTTGAATGATAGAAAGAGTACTTCAGGATATGTGTTTCTATTGAGCTCTGGTACAATATCCTGGTTATCCAAGAAGCAGCCTGTAGTATCTTTATCTACTACAGAAGCAGAATTCATAGCTGCAGCAGCATGTGCTTGTCAAGCAGTTTGGCTGAGAAGGATTTTGGAGACGCTTGGACATACACAAAGCAATTCTACAACTGTTTACTGTGACAACAACTCGGCAATTAAGCTTGCCAAGAATCCTGTGATGCATGGACGCAGCAAACACATTGATGTACGTTTCCATTTCCTTCGTGAACTCACAAAAGATGGAACTGTGCAACTAGTTCACTGTAATACTCAAGAACAAGTCGCAGATGTGATGACAAAGCCTTTGAAACTTGATGCTTTTGTGAAGCTACGCAACCTGCTGGGAGTGTGTTCATTGTCAAAAGTAAACTGATTGCTAGTAGCATTCAGTTTAAGGGAGAATGTTAAAATCTTTGTTGCTTTAAGTTTCAGTTATGTAGTTAGGATGTGATTAACAATTCCTATTGTTAAGGAATAATTTGTTACTTTGACCTATTCCTCTGCCATTTTACCATGCATTAGGAAGTGGCTGCGTGGGCTGTATCTTTTTCTATTTTCGGTTATTGTAAGGCTATTTAAAAGCCAACTTTGTTATTCAATATATGCATTCTCTCAACTTTTATTGCATATCAAACACACAAATTCTTAACTGATACTTTACACCAAATTTATCATGTAGGGATCCAATAACAAATGTGGAAATTACATTAAACCAGCTGTTTAGTTTTGACTTTTAAAAAATCAGGTTTTTACTTTATTTAATCAAAAATCAGGTTTTAATTTCACAATTAATATTAATAATAATATTTTTAAATTAAATATATACCCACCCTACTACCTACTCCACCAACTTTATTTAAATATAAAACCCAACCAAAACCTAATTCATTCCATTTCATCTATCCCATCTCTACCGACGCCGCCGCCTCCGCCTCCACCGCCCGACGCCCCTCCCCTCTCCTCCTCCCTCCCGTCCGTTTCCTCCCCTCCCCTCCCCCCTGCTGCTGCAAATCCCAGCAGCAGCGTCGCACTCTGCTGCTGCGATCTGCTGCTGCTGCGATTTGCAGCAGCGATCTGCTGCTGCACGTTGCAGCAGCAACGTCTCAACGTCGCGACGCTGTGTGGCTGTGGCTGCTGCCGAATCTGCTTTTTTTTTTTCTTTCTCCCTACTACCAGATCTTGGGTTTTTGATTTATGGTGATATTGGGTTTTTATTCATTCTCAAATCTTGTTAGTGATTTGCACATTGTGATTTTTTTGAAAATGAAAATGGTGAGGTGGTGATTATTTTTACGTTTTGGTGGTGTTAGAACTGTTGTGGCGATGGTTGTGTGTTGTTGTGACGGGTCGAAGGCGGTGGAGGTGGCGGTCGCGAGTCTCTGTGACCTAGGTAGGTGTCTGTGACCTAGGAATTGTGACTGTGACTCACTGAAATAGAGTTGCGACAAGTAAAAGTTTTGATTTTTTTTCAATCTGTGACCTAAGTGGGTGTCCGTGACCTAGAAATTGGGACTGTGACTCGCTGAAATAGAGCTGTGACCTGTAAAAGTTTTGAATTATTTTAATCTGTGACCTATAAAAAATTACATGTGACCTTAAAATTCTTGATTTGTGACTTACAAAGTTAACTGTGACCTATAATTTTTTTATCAGTTTTGATCTGTGACCTCGAAATATTCCGTGACCCACCTCCATATATCTGTGACCTTAACAATTGTCGAAATTGGAGCAGTCGCCGGAATTCAGTGCGGCCGGAGAACAGTCGCTGGAGTAGTCGCCGGAATTCAGTGCGGCCGGAGAACAGTCGCCGGAGCAATGGGGGTGGTGGAGATGGAGTTTGGTGGGGTGGGGTGGGGTTAATTATATTATATTATAGTTAAATATTTAATTTAATATAATAATTGTGAAATATAATTAATTAATTCAAAAAAAACTGATTTTTGTAATTTTAAACATTGGGACCTGATTTTTGATTTCCTAAAAGTAAATCCCTGAACCATGAATTTTTCCCATAACAAAAAGGGACTCTATGAAAGCCCAAAAAATTTATTATGAAAAGTTGCCGCTGTAAAGTTGGCTCAGCTTTTAAGGAAAATTGACACAAATAGCACTTCTTCTTCTTTTTTTATAGAGGTACCTCCAGGCTCCAGAAATTTCATTAACCTTACTTGTGGCAAAGGAATATCGTAGTTTCATAAAATCATAATCAGAAGATTTAAAGTCAAATTGAGAGGAGAAAAACCTCATAAGCTAAGAATGTCCAGTTTATCCATACGCAAAGCTCCTCTAACTGATGATGAGATTATGGAATATTGATTAAAAAATGTGGTGATTGCAAAGAAAGAGACTACTTTTCAATTCTTTTTTAAATTCTTTGGTGCTTCTTAGTTTCCACTCTCTCTCTCTCTCTCTCTCTAAAATCACACTATACATTTCTTTATTTTCATCAAGTCTCTACCAAATATTTCGGTCACTATAAATAATGTGGGCACCCAACAATAATTGAATAATATCAATCACTGTTCATGAAAAGTAATTTTCGATATATTAATTGTGGTCAACCAAGTCAAAACGAAGACATTTCAATAGAAAATTAGTTCTCCAATAAAATTTAAAGAAGCACTCCTCTACCGAAAGCAAAAACAAAAGAACCTCATGCCAAACGGCCCTAGGCTGATTTAACAAAGTAATTAACGATGAAAATAAATTTGTGGCCCCTAAATGTGGTTGGTTCAACACTTTCATGTGACAACAGAGAACTCGTCTCATTCCGACAAAGCAGAACCATGTTTTGAGACTAATAACCCAAGAAAATTGGGTATGATACTAATACAATTTCTCATTTATCAAACCAGTGGTGAACACAATAACAAATCCTGACCTGATCTTCAATCAGATAATAAATCATGGTGTCTATAATTTACAACGATTCTGATAAATGAATAATTCACAGGTGCATTTAAGGTTTCAATTATGTTTTACAGCGAAATATATTACTCTACAAAAGTTATCCCATCTTCAGTGCTTACCATTTTGTGTCGCAACACATTTGAAGGAAAATCGCACGCTTCAAGCCGATGGAGCTCCTGCACAAAGAGACCCTTCAAATTGAAGTAGATATTTAGGCATATCATCAAGAGACGACCTCCCTAACATCATCTTTTTTTCTCACTTGCACGTGACCACATTTTATAAGAAAAGTTGTCGGAACGATCGCCGGAGAAGAGTGGTGGTCGAAACGGTCGCCGGAATAGTCCTCGGAGCACTAGGGTGGTGGAGGTGGGGTGGATTAATTATATTATATTAGAATTAAATATTTAATAATTTATTATTTCATAAATAAAAATTAAAAAAATCTGATTTTTGAAATTTGAAACTTGTTTTCTTATTTTTGAAATGGCACATACTTAACATCTTAAAAATGAAATTTTCCCTAAATAAAACTTATCAAAATTTATTCCCCAAAAACAAAAAAAATTGTATGATCTGTAATACCCATCCTATATAAATTCTTGTTTGATGTAGTTAAAAATAAGATTTTTAGTAAATTTTAATAAAAGTTGATGAAATTTGTGGTTAAAAAGTTGTAAATTCTATTAAATATGTGGTTACTTAAATTTTTATCAAAATTTTAAGTTACACCACACTCACAACCCAATATGGGTGGGTCATGCCAGGCCAAGGATAGCTTGGAATGGACCAAGTCAATTAATATAGTCTAATTTACGGCTCTAATCATACCCAACCCAGTCCGACCTAAAATTTTCCACTCTGTTTCCACGGTCCTTGTAGATTCACGAGACATTTAATTCAACGGCTTGCTTTTGAAGCCTTAAAAAGTGGAAGACAAGTTGGTCCAGAGTCACAATAAAGGAGATTTCGTGTTTGTCAAAAGCAAAAGGCAATTAAAGCAAAAGCGATCATTATTCTTTTCAAAGATGCTTTTGCATGGCCTAAATTATCTTCCTGCATTACTAATTATTTAATTGTCCGCCAGCAATGATCTCCAACACGTGTGAGTAAGCTTGACACGCTTGCACTAATAAATATTAATATAAATAAATAATTTTTTACCGTCAACGTGGTGCCTCATCTATCTCATTCAGTGTTCTAAAAGGAAAAAATTCGAGGTCTAAACATGAAACGTGAGAAAGGCGTTACGCATATTTGAAAAATCTGAAGAAGACAATCGACAGCACATATAATGTGGGGGCTACGCGACAAATGCAGGAGTAAAGAGAGACTAGGCACCAAGATGAGCGCAACTTTTATTTTGGGTTCTTTAAAGTTAAATAAATTGATTAAATAAAAGGAATTATTATTAATAATTTTATAATATTTACAAACATTAAAATTGGGAGGCTCGTAAAATTTGAGGCTTTACCTTGTTGCCTACAATGTCTCGAGCATTTTAGAACCTTGATCCCACTAAATTATGCTCAGAAATATTTTTCATAATTATGGAATGACATTTTGTGATCTTGGTGTTGTGTTTTCGAGTAGAAAAGAAATGAATTTGGTCTACAAGTAAGAGCGAACGACTTGCCGTTCAAATGGGTTCGATACAAAACCGAAATAAAGTGGAATGGGAAAAAAATCATTCATCTTATTCTAGAAATAAACCAAAACACATCCTATTCATTCTTGACCTCTTATGACCCCACTATCAATGGCAGCATTCATACAATTTCCATGTCACAACAGTAATATCATCCCTATTTTGGCCACCAAAAGCAAACAAACAAAGAATGCAAAATCCTTACTTTTACAGTAAAATGCTGTCATATGCTAATATTCTTTTCCAAAGCAAGAAAAGATGAGCCTGACAATGAAACTGAATCACCTTTTTTAGGGATAATTGCAACAAAAATCCCAAACTTTGGAAACATTAGCAGACTTTCCTCAAATATTTGATTTGTTGCAACCGTCACCCCAAATGTTTCCAAATGTTGCATGTAAAGTCCTTTTGGATGTTGACCAAAAATTTAGCCCTTGTTTGCCCCCCATTATATCACATTCCATTACATTAATTTTTTCTCTCTCTTCATCTCAACCATCCATTCATCAAATAAAATAATAATACACACAAATCAAAAACTTTTCAACCACACATCTCCCATCAATCACTATTCTAAAAATTATCTACCCCCCAAAAATTTAAATTAATGGGGGGCAAAGAGGGGCTTAACTTTGACTACATTTTTAATATTTTAAAAAATGGCAAAAGAGTAACTTTTCATTTATCACATTAAATAATGAAATAAAAAAATAAGAAATAAAAAAAACACAAACAGTGTCTTCTTCTTCTCAACCCTCACCCTCACCCACCTCCACCTCCACCTCCACCTCCACCTCAAACCCAAAACCCAAATTTGCAGAAGAAGGAGCTATTGCTACACAGACATATAATACTGCTTTGAGTGCTTTGAGAGAGGATGCAAGGAAGATTGCAATGGAGAAGAATATTATTGACAACATTAAACCTCCTACTTTTCAGGGCAGTGGAAATCTCCATAAAACATGGAAGAAAGAAAGCATCCACAGTAACTCCAGATATGATCCCGTCATTATGGCCTTGGCAAGAAACTTTGCCAACTCGTTTTAATCTTAATGATGTCAAAATACATGTTGATTTGAATCAGCCGACTATGGTTCTGATTGCTATCAAACCGGATGGAGGCTTAGTTGATAATACACTATGAAATAAACTAAAGACTTATTAGAACCCCAATTATCAGATTCATCAGCATGGGACTGTGAATCCAAGAAAAATCCTCATCTCTCCCTTCTCTCAAATCCATTACCAACCGTTAATTTCTTCCCTGCAGCCCAATTATTAGTCTCATTAGCACGCGAAAGGCCCAAACTCCCAGCTCGAGTCCCTATTAAAGCTTCCCTGGTGACGCGACTGCTCATCCTTCGACGGTTGTTCGTTGTAAGAACCGTAGGATTTGAAGTTTGCTGTGAAGGTGGCGGTGGTCGACGTAGATTTTGGGTTTGAGGTGAGGTGAGGTAGAGTGGGTGGGGGTAAAGAGGAAGAAGATACTGTTTCACGGGGTACCTTTCTTCCTGACACAGAAAAGGATACTGTACAGCAGTAGTCTACTCCGCTAGACTACCTTCCGCCTCTCTCGGTCGTTTCGGGACGAAAGACAATTTGACTACAATTTGTAGAAAGCTTGCAATATGAAATTGAAATGCATCAAAACTAAATTGATCATTGATTGCTTGATTGAAAACTAGAAATTACAATAGATGCAAGTAGAAAATCACAATGGCTAGTGTAGGGTACAAACACTAGAAAACTTGAAAGATTGTTTGAAAGACTAATACCTCATATAATAGACTTAACAACAAAAACTCAACTGATGGGAGTAGACATTTAAACACTGAAGAATCATACTAAACTTTTCTAATTTCTATCTATTTTACAATTCAAATAAACTATTAGAATGTGCGGCCGAAGTTGAGCAAACTGCAGCTGCGATTGGGTCACGGGGTTTAAATAAAGTTGCGATCCATGAAATTTTCCCACATTTATCTTGGCAACATCCTCAAAGCCCTTAATGAATGATATGCTTAATGGTTTCAAGGTTTCAAGGTCTTTTCCATTTGCCCAGTTATTCTTCTCGCTGTTGCATCCGCTCCATTTGATCAAGTACTCTTGAAGATAGTTCCTAGAAGCTCGGGTAGTTCGATGGCCAAGAATCTCTTTAGTATGAGGGAGTAACGGTTACTGGCCAGTAGTAATCTCGAAAGAACTCTTATTGGGAGAAGAGCTCTTTTGGGCATTGAAACACATCTGAAGGCATCCAGAAGTTTTATCCAAATTTTCTGTGAAGCAGAGAAGTGCTCAAGATAGTCAGCATTTAAGCCCTCCATCTGTCCGTCAGATTGTGGATGAAAACTCGAATTCATGCTCAAAGTTGAACCAAGAAGTTTGAACAACTCGGTCTAAAGTATGCTAGTAAATCGAGAATCCCAATCACTGACGATGTCCTTATGCAGTCCCCAATATTTAACAATATGTTTGAAGAAGAGTTGAGCTGTCTCTTTGACTAATACATCCTTAGGCGATGTAGTAAAAGTTGTCTCTTTACATAAGTCATCTATCACAACGATGATAGTGCTAAAGTCTCCAACTTTTTGGCAATCCACTAATATAGTCCATCAACACACTTTCGAATGGTCTGTTTGGGACGAAAAGGGGCTCCAGTGAGCCTGTTTTTTCTGATGATCCGTCATATTTTGCTGACAACCAAGACAAGTTTTCACGTAACTTACATTGTCGTCCCGCCTTTGAGGCCACTAGTTTGCACGATGTAGTAGTGTAGAAGTACAATCCACGATAGTCCCACTTCCTAACATTTCTCCCAATCGTTTTCGAAGCTCTTCAAGTTTCGGCTGAGACATACGGTATGGTGCCCTGGTGGGAGGTTTGGCACTCGGAACAAGTTCAATCTCAATATCAATTGCCTTCCTTGGTGGAAATTTCTTTGGTAACTCATTCGGTTTGATGTTCTCAAATTCCTTAACAAGCCTTTTGACAGGTTTTGGAATTGGACCAGTCACCCCTTCGATTTTCTCTAATCGAAGAGTGCACAAAACGAGGGTTCATTCCTCTTGAAACCCTTACTATATTCCATGGCTGAGATACCCTTCTCGCCTGCTTTACCAACTTGTGTAGGGATAATGCATGGTTTACTAACCATCATTATTAACGAGTCGGAATGCAGCAACACTGTTTTTCTTGTATCCCGAAGAAATTTCAATCCCAAAATGAGCTTGAAATAATCCCTCTGAACTTTCGACAAGTTCGTCCTTCCTTCGAAGGGACCTACTTTGATCGACACAGATTTCGCTACTCCTGCTATTGGTTGAGCAGCGGAGTTGATTGCTTTAACCTTTCCCTTACCTTCTACTAGAGCAAGTCCGAGCCGCTATACTTCGGTACTTACGAGGCAGTTGTGGGTAGCACCGGTATCTATCATAGCCCTAATTGACTTTCCATTGATCTTCACATTAATGTACATCAGGCCTTTCGCCCTACAAGTGCGAGCATTCGATTCTTCCATCTTCGACTCTTTCGAGGGACCATTTTCCCTTTTAGTAAGTCGGTGCGATAGTGTATTGCACCGATATGAGAATGCACCAACTACATCATCATCCTCTTCGGAGTCTGTCTCGCAATGACAGCTAGCTTGTGGGGTACCTTGATTTGAATTGGTTCCGCCACTTGCTAGTTGGCAATATGCATTCACTATTCATTTCTGAGGACACTCCGCCACTCGATGGGGTCCTTCACATAAAAAACACTTTAATATTGTTGCTGCCATTATAGTTTCCTTGACGGTTGTTTTGATAGTTTCCCTGCAAGTTACTCTGGCGATTGCCTTGTTGGGCTCCTCCCCTATTCTGAGAGTAACGTTCTCCCCCATTTGAGTTTGAGCTGGGTCTGTAAGGTCTCTTTCCACCTTCAATAAATTGATATTCCCCGAATGTCGATCCTCTCTCGATTTCGGTTGATAGTCACTTAAACATTCGGCAGCTCCCATAGCCGCACTTAAATCAGTGACCTTCTGTCTCTGAAGTTCCGTGCTTATCCACGGTTCCAACCTTTCCATGAAAGTGGATAGCTTGTCCTTTTTCGATATATCTCAAATATTTAGCATATGTCCTAAAAAGGCTTTCACGTACTTCCTGATGAAGCTTGTGTGTTTCAGTTCTTGTAAGGCCTGACGTGACTCATATTCCACATTTTTTGGGAAAAACTGAGATCTGAGTGCTTCTTTGAGAATATCCCAAGAATCTATTCGGACCTTGTTGACCTGAATATTAGCATACTTCGTCTGCCACCATAGTTTTACATCTCCACCTAGATACATGGTAGCTGTTGTAACATTTCTCGCTTCGTCTTTGATCGAAGCCATAAGAAAGTATTGTTCCATATCGAACAAGAAGTTCTCAACTTCTTTAGTATCGCGTGCCCTTCCGTAGGTACACGATTCTGGAGTTTTGAGCCTATGCACAGGCTCTTGTGCGGTGGCTTGCCCATTGCCAAAATCCCGTTGAAGAACTAGTAATTGTGCTCTCAACGCTTATATATCATCCTGTAAATCCAGGATGATAGCAATAGCTTCAGTCATTGATGTGCAAGCTATTCGGCTTTCACCCAGTTGGGTGTTTAATTCGCAAATCTCCACCTCTGCCGCCTTGACTCTTTCATCGAGACTCTCCGCGACATAGCACAACCTAGTTGTTGTCATCTCAAGCGCATCCACGCGCTGTTTCGTGTTCCTCTTTTGAGGATCTACCACCTCCGTGGTGTTCGATTCCATTGGATCCATAGCTTTCTTATCAAGGATCTTTAGCCGCAACTCTGATACCAACTTTCACGGGGTGCCTTTCTTCCTAACACAGAAAGGGACACCGTGCGACAGTAGTCTGCTCCGTTCGACTACCTTCCGCCTTTTCTCAGTTGTTTCGGGACGAAAGACAATTTGACTACAATTTGTAGAAAGCTTGTAACATAAAATTGAAATGCATTGAAACTAAATTGATCATTGATTGCTTGAAAACTAGAATTACAATAGATGAAAGCAGAAAATTAAAATGGCTAGTGCAGGGGACAAACACTAAAAAACTTGAAAGATTTTTTGAAAGACTAATACTCACTATAATAGACTTAACAACAAAAACCTAACTGATGAGAGTAGACGTTTAAATGCTGAAAAATCATACTAAACTTTGTTAATTTCTATCTATTTTACAATTCAAATAAACTATTATAATGTGCGGTCAAAGTTGAGCAAACTGCGACTGAGATTGGGTCACGGGGCTTAAGTAAAGTTGCGATCCGTGACACAATGTGTGTTTTTTTTTTTTTTTATTTATTTTATTTCATTATTTAATGTGATAAATAGAAAGTTACTCTTTTTTCCTTTTTTAAAATATTAAAAATGTGGTCAAGATTAAATTTTTGGTCAACTAATAGAATTATGGATGAAACAAATTAAAAATTTGAAGAAAGTTTGCTAATGTTTCAAAGGTTTGGGCTTTCGCAGCTATTACCCCCTTTTTTATAGGTAAAAAGTAGGCTTCAAAATCAAAGAAAAACTGAACTATCGCACAAACTAATCAATCAGAAAAAAAGTGATAGTTAAGTGAATGAAAGCTGACACGTTAAGCTCAATTAAAGGCTTATTTCCTCGTTCACTCAAGTAATTATATAGGGAAAAAAAAACAAATTCTCTTCTCAAATCTTCTATGGGTTTTGTTTTGAAATTTGTTGTTTCATTTCTCTGCCTCGCTTCATCAGTTTTATGCCAAGTTTCAGGTATGTTATTCTTTAGATCCGAATTGTACACAGTACTTGGTAGGAATAGATAGTATAGTTTCTTCATCTATTATACTGTCGAGTACTATCTAATCTCAGGGATTAGAGTTTAACGAAAGACGGATAACTTCGTCACTTCTATGATTGATAGCATAGATTTTGTAGATTAAGGTAATTTGATTTTGCAGAGTTCATCAGTATAGACTGTGGAGGCACAGGTAATTACACTGATCAGACTACAGGCTTGGCATGGATTTCAGACACTGGAATCATAAGCCAAGGCAAATCAGTGAAAGTCGAAAATACGAATGGTAACTCACCGCAGTATCAGACGCGAAGAGACTTTCCGATAGATAGCAAGAAGTACTGTTACACTCTAAAAACTGAAGAACGAAGGCGATATATTGTCCGAGCAACGTTTCTATATGGAAATTCTGTAACAGGGGGCGTGTACCCAAAATTTCAGCTTTACCTGGACGCGACGAAGTGGTCAACAGTAACAGTTACAGAAGATTCGAGGGTGTATGTTAAAGAAATGATCATTAGAGCGCCCTCTCAATCTATCGATGTGTGCTTGTGTTGTGCAACGACAGGTTCTCCGTTTATATCCACTCTTGAGGTGCGGCCTTTAAACCTGTCAATGTACGCGACTGATTATGAAGATGATTTTTACTTAAAAGTAGCACAAAGAGTAAATTTTGGGGCTCCAAGCACAGATCCCATAAGGTAATCTTCAGTACAAAGTATTCGACACGGCTAGGCAATATGATGAAAAATATTTTGAGTTGTCAACATAGGATAATTTGTTCACCTGTTTTACATTCCGTTATTGCAATGTCATCGAATAAAGATTTCTCTCAGGTACCCCGATGATCCTTATGATCGTATATGGGATTCTGATCTCGATCGAAGGCCTAATTATCTGGTCGGGGTGGCGCCTGGAACGGAGAGAATCAACACAACAAAAAACATAAATGTAAACACGAGAGAATATCCGCCTGTTAAAGTGATGCAAACTGCAGTTGTTGGCACTAAAGGAAGTCTCAGTTACAGGTTAAATCTAGAGGATTTTCCAGCTAATGCTCGAGCTTATGCATACTTTGCCGAGATTGAAGATTTGGGAGCAAATGAAACCCGAAAATTTAAAATGGAGCAACCTTACTCGCTTGATTACAGCAATGCTGTAGTTAATATAGCTGAAAATGCAAATGGAAGTTATACATTGTATGAACCGAGCTATATGAATGTAACATTGGAATTTGTGCTATCATTTGCCTTTGTGAAAACACGGGATTCTACTAGAGGACCACTACTGAATGCAATTGAAATTAGCCGATATGTGCAGACTGGTGCCAAGACAGATGAACGAGATGGTAAGCATATGGTGTCCCACAATGGATCTTATCATAAGTAGCTATCCTTAATTCCTCAATTTACTGACGAGTACTACATTTTCATATCGAAGTGAATAATCTCAGTTCCCTACACTCTATGTCTGTAAGTGATTGGACAGAGGAAGGTGGCGATCCTTGTATACCGACAAATTGGGAATGGGTGACTTGTAGCACTACTACACCACCAAGAATTACAAAAATGTGAGTAGCTAAGCCTTGTCAATGAACACTAATGTCATTAACGACATGGATCCGTAATGTAATAAAAAGATAGAATCCACAATAACATCGCCCTAAGTCTTGTTTATTCTAACTCAGAAAGAATGTGGCAAAATCATAATCCTAACTTATTTGAACAGTGTCCTCTCAGGTAAGAACTTGAATGGTGCAATCCCATCAGAGCTCAAGAACATGGAAGAATTGACAGAGTTGTAAGTTTGTGAATAGCAAGAACTGAACGTGATAACTGAATTTTCGGCTCTTTATTCTGTCCACTTGTTTCAATTGTACAGGTGGTTGGATGGAAACTCACTCGATGGTCCAATCCCCGACATGAGTAATCTTGTCAATTTGAAAATACTGTAAGCTCTTCATCCACACGACTTCCATTTAAAGAGTATAAAGAATCCAGTTTTGTGACTAACGGATAAACGTGCAGGCATCTAGAAAACAACAAGCTGACTGGTCCATTACCCTCGTATCTTGCTAGCTTGCCAAACTTACAAGAACTGTATGTGGTGATCTGGCTGAATTTTTTTCTTTTCATGTGCAGCGATGTGCGTGTGTGTGTGTTGAAACATGCATTTGTTTATCAATTTTTGTCAGGTATATACAGAATAACTCTCTGTCTGGGGATATACCTCCATCACTGTTGACAGGAAAGATTATTTTCAAGTAAGTACGCTTATAATTCAAATGATGACTATGTTCTCCTATCCATGAACACATTGACTTCACTTGACAATGTAGACCATACAGAAATATAGCATGTGCGAATAATTAGGTGTAGATATTTCATACTAGATATAATAAATCTACGTTACACGAGTGAAAATTCCTAAATTTGAACTCGATCATTCGTCTTTTCATGGTAAGCTTGAGCACAATAAAGGAAAGTTCTGTCTTTTCTCATGCAGGTATGAAGGTAATTCTCATCTTAGGCAAGGGAACAACCAGAAGACGCGTAACAAAATAGTACTGGGAACTTCGTTTGGAGTGTTAGCTATACTTATTGTTTTATCCATCGCAAGCATACTACTAATACATAATTATAGGAAAAACACAAATTCGAAGAGCGATAGAAAAGGTATGTGAATTTACATTTTGATCCCTATACGTCATATTACAGTTCATACCTGCAAAACAGCACTTCTCTTCTGCACCTCAGGCACTTCTTTGCGAAGCAGCACCAAGCCTTTGACAGGATACTCACTTGCACGAGGTGGAACTTTAATGGAAGAAGGTGTAGCATACTATATTCCCGTAGCAGAGATCCAAGAAGCTACAAATAATTTTTCCAGAAAAATCGGTAAAGGGAGTTTTGGACCGGTTTATTATGGAAGAATGAAGGATGGAAAGGAAGTAGCAGTAAAAATCATGGCCGATTCATCTAGTCATGGGACCAAACAATTTGTTACAGAGGTAGTTAAACATTAAGCCGATAGTAAACAACGTAATGAACTTACTACAAACATTATGAGAAAGTGAGTAAGTAAATTTACTATGCTCTCTAAATAGAAATATGTACTTACAGGTTGCTCTTCTATCAAGAATCCATCACAGAAATTTGGTTCCTCTAATTGGATACTGTGAGGAAGAGCATCAGCGCATGCTTGTCTATGAATATATGCATAATGGGACCTTACGAGATCACATACTAGGTTTGTGCTCGTGCTATCCGTTAATTAGTCCCTTTTTATCATTACATCTTTAGAGAATAATCAGAAAATAACAGAAATAAACTTGCTCACAGATTCTGGCAACCAGAAGAACTTAGACTGGTTAGCACGTCTTCATATTGCCGCAGATGCAGCTAAAGGTTGAATTTGAACTTTTCTCTTCCTGCATTGATATCCTCTTTAATACTCGACTGGATAGGATATTATAATGAACAAGATTTTAGCTTTTTTTTTTCATTAATACTATCCAATAAGATCTAAAGATTTTATACTTCCGCAGGCTTGGAATACTTGCACACCGGTTGCAACCCTAGCATCATTCACCGAGATGTGAAAACAAGCAACATCCTCCTAGATATCAATATGAGAGCAAAAGTATCGGATTTTGGACTGTCAAGGCAAGCTGAAGAAGACTTGACACATATATCAAGTGCGGCGCGAGGAACAGTAGGCTACCTCGACCCAGAGTAAGCCATATTTATCATACCTTATATGTATGCAAGTGCACCGATTCTTGAAACTAATTCTCATCCTATCCAAACTAGGTACTACGCAAATCAACAATTGACAGAAAAGAGTGATGTTTATAGTTTTGGAGTTGTTCTTTTGGAACTAATCTCCGGAAGAAAGCCTGTCTCAATGGAGGAATATGGCTCTGATTGGAGCATTGTTCACTGGGTATGATTTTGAACGTGACAATTATATTTTCTAATATAAGATGATAATATGTTCATAAGTTTGGTTGACATGAATGATAAGATTAAGCTCTCTCACTCTCAAGCCTCAAATCAAACCAATAAATCCGATTGTTTGGTATTCTTTTGTAGGCGAGGTCATTGATTCGTAAAGGAGATGTGATTAGCATTATCGACCCTAGACTAGCCGGGAAGGTTAAAATTGAATCCATATGGAGAATAGCAGAGGTCGCTATACAATGCGTTGAACAACACAGCTCCTCTAGGCCAAGGATGCAGGAAATTATATTGGCAATACAGGATGCAATCAAGATTGAGAAAGGGACCAATAAATTAAGTTCATCGGGGAGTTCAAAAGCACAATCTTCGAGGAAAACACTTTTAACGAGCTTCCTTGACATCGAAAGCCCCGACCTTTCTAATGGCTCCTTAGTTCCATCTGCTAGGTAAAAATGTAACTTTTTTATGATTTGTGTTGATATTCTCCAACAAATATGCATAAGCCATAGGCGTAGACTCAGATGATGTTAGCTTCTAATTTCTGAAGGGTGAATAAAATTCTTGTGGTAAAAGTATTTCTATATATTGTGAGCGTTTATCTTTTAAGCATAAAGATGTGCTAATGAAATGTGTATTTCATCTAGAGTTAGTGAAATAAAATTTTCCACCGAGTTCTACTAGTATTCTACCATTACCCCCATGGTTTATTCAGTTTAGTGGAGGATAAATTATGACTCATTGTAACATTAGTCAACAAATGTAACAAGATCAAACCACCAAGGAAAAAACAAGAAAGTGAAGAGTTGATCAACTGATCCCATGATTAATACTTACGAGTAATGGAGTAGTGCTATTTATCACCATCGGTGTTCATCATGATCTATGTCACTACCACATTGTTCCATGAAGTTGTGATGTGTTTTTATACATTAGACAACGTAGTAGTGGTCCCACTATTACGTAAGATTCCATGGCTACTGGCTAGGCTTAATTCGATGACAGTATACTAAGAGCGCTCCACAGATAGCGTATCTTTTAAATCAATTTATAAGAGAAGGTGGTCCGAACATATAAATAGACAATGCAGGCGCTCCACGAGTGATGTGAAATTCATAGGCAGTCATTACAATCCACCTTTCTTCATAAATGATGATGATAGTGTTAGTTTTTTCGGTTGGCTACTTTTAAATAACCCAATCCTTCAATGATCATGCTTCCACAACGAGGGTCTCAAAGAAAGTTGACTAGTATGAGTGTCACGAGTATCTTGGGAAGAACTCGCTCATAAAACCAATTTATAAAGAGAGGACGTTTAAAGTTCTTGTGAAGCCACACGGTACCTTTTTTATCAAGAAAGTGAAACTCAAATCAAGTTATTACGTAAGATCTTGAAAGTTGAAAAGTAGAAGTCGGATGCATTAGAAAAGCCATTTAAGCCTATGTTTGGCTTGTGTATATATAACATTCAATTAACTTTTTATTCACACATTTCGAGAGAGTCATAAGTACGACCAACTTATGCAATATTCATTTTTATCTATTTATAATTTAAACAATTTTACACTTCCTAAACATACTCTTTGTCTAGATTTCTAATTATAAACTCAACCAAAAACAGCATAAATATACATCATAGGTTAAAAACCATTTAATTGCAATTTATGAAGAAGAGGATTGTGAAAGGATAAAGGAGAGATGAAATTGACTTGATCTGAAGAAGAGGGCAAGTGATCCTTCATTTATTCTGCCTATTAATTTATTGCAATGTTATTTGCAAGTAGTCTAAAATCTATTAAAGATTTTTATGTGGATAATTTTTTAACACTGAAGTGCTGTGACTCAAGGATACACTATCCCAAAAATGATAACTTCGTAAGGAATACAAATTATGTTCGAAATTAACCTTTTAATTTCGTTGGTGTTTCAACCATTTAGCCATGAATGCAAAGAGACTTGATGTAGGATCAATTCAAATCATTCAACAGATAAGAAGAAGATATAGAATAGAAGAAGAGAGGCAGCAGGAATGAAATAGCAAAAAGAACCATAGCAAGAAGGAGAAGAAGAATATCCTAGAAGAGTAGAAGAAGAAGAAAGGGAGGAGACAAGGAAGAGGAAGGCGTTGGCAACAAGCCATGAATCAACTTTCATTCATTGTCTGTCTTTACAAGCAAGATTACAAGCCATATATAGAAAGAAAAAGGGAAAATTACCTTGAAACCTACAATTAAAAACTAATTATCATAAATCAGGTGGATTAGTTTAAACTTCATATATCACGTGATAATTAGATTTTAAAAATTATAATTAATAAAAATTTAATTAAACATAATCTATTCCACCCCTACCCATCCCAATCAATTTCATTTTCAAACTTTCTCACTCTCCTCCTTCTCTCTTCCTTCTCTCTCACTCTCACTCTCCCTCCTCCTCCTCGCAGCAGTGGCATGATTTTCTGGACCAATTTCAAATCATTGGGCTGTAAATTGGAGTTGACCCATTGCTGGGCTAAGTGTGCCATGTGGTGGGGAAGATGACCCAGGTAGTCGACGATCGTGGGTCGATCAGACTGCACCGAAATCAGCACATGACTGCGATAATTTTTGTGGCGAACTTAGATTTATGGAAGGCTATTTGGGATAAATTATGGCATGATTGGGGTCGTCTGGTTGTGGGCAGTCGGCCGGAGGAGGACAGCAATCGTGGTGGTGGCCGGGAATGTGTGATTTTTCTGTTGGCCAGTAGTGTTTAGTGTTGGTTGGATTCGGCTGAGGTTAGGCGTGGTGGTGTGTGGTGCTATGTCTGGTGGTTGGGTGCAGTGGTGTTTTGGATATGGTTTTTTGGGTGCAGCGACGATGTTTGAATTTGGTGGCACCGGATGAGATTTCGACCAAATATGTGACGGTTTGTGACCGGTTGTGGATTGTGACCAATTGTGACTATTTGTGACCAATTGTGACTGGTTAATTGTGACTCATTGTGATCTATTGTGACTTGTAATTCTGAAATTTTTTTGAAAATTGGGAGTGGATGGATGGGTGGGTAAGCTGATTGAAACATGCGTTGGAGTGTTATTGGAGCAGTCGGAACTGTAATTGGAGTGGCCGCTGGAACAGTCGCCGGAGAGGTGCAGTTGTCGGAGTAGATGACTGCCTCCGGAGAGAAGGGGTAGGGAGATAATAGAGAGTAGATAGAGAGAATGATTTGAATTTGGATTTGAAATTTAATAAATTGAGATAATTGTATTATATTATAATAAAAAATATTTGATAAATTGATTTAACACCTGATTTTTGAAAAGATTTTTGAAGTTTGTTATTTATGAAAAGTGATCTTTAAAACAATGAATTATGTATTGTTCCCAAAGAAAAACAACCATACAGATGAAAAGGGCTTGGACTGGCCCAATATACAAACCCAACTACTAAACATAAATAGAAGTCCATATAGTGATGACCACATCAAGACTTGTCCGGGATTCACAACTCTAACTCCAAGGTCTCACATGGTTAGAATTGGACTCTTTATCCAAGAGGTACTAGGTCATTTATACGATTGAGTAGCTAGTGATGAATATGAACTAGAGCAAGGAAGATATTATTAGTGGACCACTCCCTTGAAAAGAAAGGCAAATAAAGTAACAATATCCTTTAGGTTTCCTTAACTTTAGGACAATTGATAACCCATAATACCTTATTTGTTGGGATGTCTAAGGTGGTTGGTCTGGTTTGCCTTTGGGGTGGCTATATTGACGCTACAATTTATTTTAGTCATACAACTTCTTAATTGCATTAAAATTTTCAACATTTGCTTATTACGTTACTTAGGTTCACACTTTTTTTGTCGATTTCTTATTTTCAATTATTAAAATAGTACATATGGTCTCTAATGATCGTTATTGTGCTTTACAGTGAGGGAAAAATATTATGTTGAATTTTTTGTATATGTTAGTTTTAGCCAATTTAAAAAAATATGATGGGTAAATAAGTCTTTTTATACCTAACTAATGGACTTTTTGTAATGAAAGTGCTAATTAATAAAAATTTGACGATAAGAATATGACGAAGAAAGTTGCTGACAAATGATATAATAGCACAGATTAAGGACTTCTAATACAATTAAAAGTGGTGCAATGAAAATAAATTGTCATAGTAATATAATTGCATTTCCTTAGTGCTTCTTAAAATATCGAAATAATGCATATTTTTATGAGACCAACAAAATAACTAAAACAATATTCAAAGCTCAAACACATTCCTGGAGGGCAAAAGCTCTTTTGATTAAAACAATGGATGTTCGGTTAATGTCAAAAAGTGTTTGAGCCCAAATTTTTTTTTTTCCCTGTAACTATTTTAGAGAAATCCAAATTTTGAGCGTCTCTAATATATCTCTAATATATCGACCAAAGGCTGTTTCTTCTTCTTTTCCTTTTGTTTGTACATAGGCGGAGTGACAGAATGCTACAAGAAATCTCGGTATTCTAGCCCATAAGTGACAGTCAACAAAGGGTCGGTCTTTTAGATTTCTTATAGAATCACTGTAACCCCGGACGGATCATATAGTCAGTATAACACTTTCTGATGCTGAGGTTCACCATGAAGGTGCAACTGCAGAGCATACTTATGCTTCTACTCAGATCTTACTCCCTATCATTCAAACATATGACTATCTCATACTTTGCAAAAACCAAGAAAGAACTGAAGAGTTTTAGATGGATATCATGATTAAAACCAATAGAATTTATTTCTCAACTTTCGATATCTTACAATGAGGAAGAGCTCCCCTTTTATAGAGGAAGAAGAGCATAAAAACAAACACGAGACTCATGCGTTTTCGAAAAGATGGATGCGCGGTATTATTTTACACCACAATACTAACTTTATGACTCAGCTTATCTTTCTTTTATAAAGAAAGATACTAGTTACAATATTTATACAAACAGACAAATGACTCAACAAATAGACAAACAACTTTTACAAAAGGCGAATCTTGCTTTAATAAAGTTCATGGTGTGTCCAAATTCATAGAATCTTCTGGTCGTAGAGGCAAACCATATTGATCCAGCCATGGTTCTTGAGTGCTTGTGGGTTCATGTGGTTTTAACAGTTTCATGAGTTGTGTTGTATCAATTTCATATGGGTCTTGTGAGTCTTGTAGCATGCTATAATCATAGTTGAGCTGGCTCGTTTCTATATCCATTGATTTTTTCCTTTTTTCTGACTGATTACTTGATTTTGCTTTTTCTTTTCCTTTTTCAGTTTTCGGCGAATTATTATGTTGAGGACCCCAAGTGTCTACATTTATTTCGTTGACAATTTTTTCAATTTCTTTTTCAATAAATTCTTTTTCTTTATCAATATTGCGATGCAAAGTGTCAAGAAGTTGTCTTGCAATTTTCATTTGTTTTTCTTAGCTGGCTTCCTTCTGGAGTTCTCTCTGAATATCTGGATGTTTCGCCAAGGCTTTGTGTAGGTCTTCCAAGATACAGCTGTCCCCCATTGATAATTGAATGCATAATCATACTCTGGGTTGCTTACTGTATAAAATCTTTGAAGATGTTTTTCCTGGTGCATCTGAATGTCTTTTGCAATTCTTTGAGTATAATCTACTGGCAAAACTTCCCATGGAGCGTCGTCTTTATAGTCTGGCCAAATCTGTGGAGGAATGGTCTGATTTATTTCAGCCATTTTCCTTTGAAATTCTCGAAATTCATGAGCATAATGTTCCCAAAGTTGATGTATGTTAAATGGTTGAACTGCATATTCCTTGACATGAGAAAAATGAGCATAAACTCCAACTTCAGTGAAATATTCCTGTCTTTGAAAAATTAAAGTCACATAAATATTCTTTTTAGAAGTTCTAAAATCTTTAAATTTCAAAGAGAATGCCCGAAACATTTTTATCCGGTGAGAAATTGGATAGAACCACTCAAAAAACTTTTTTACAAAATGATCAATGGTTCTAAAAGGAAAATCCAAGCTCATTTGACAAAATGTATCCAGTGTCTCTGAAACATTAAAAGAAAATCCAATTTGCCAAAGCTCTAAAAGATACTATAAAAAACAAATTGTTTCTTTTGAAAATTTGAAAGCAACATGGTTTGGATCAAAACGAAAAAGTGTAAAGAAAGGATAATCTGGATGAAATACTAGACCACCAAGTATTTCAATTCCAGTCTGTCTAATCACAGTAGATTGGTATTTGAGCATGAGATCTTTGGATCAGGATTTGAGAGTTTTTTTCTGATAAGCTCATTGATTTCGGGAGGAAAATGATCTAGGACTGGGAAAGGTTTGAACATTTGGAACTCATCATGAAAATTATTGGAATTGAAGGGGGAATGATTTGAGAAGCTTTTGGTCTTGAAAGAAGATCTGGTAGAAGGTTGTGTTTTCCTTTAATGTGTTTGACATCAAAATCAAAGTTTGAAAACCATTCTGTCCATTTGAGAAGTTGTGAATTTGGGATTTGTTTTCTCTTGAAAAAGAGCATTTTTGGAAAAGCTGATATATCCATTTCTACCAAGAATCTGTGTCCAATAAGATGAAACTGGAATTTCTCAATTCCTCTTTTTACTGCAAGTATCTCCTTGAAAGTAGAATGATAATGATTTTCTGATTCTGTGAAAAATCCACTTTTATATCCACAAATGCGTTTCTTTCCATCCTTTTCTTCAAATAAAACTGCTGCCCAAAAACAATCACTGGCATCTGTTTGAAGGATCCATTTTCCATCAGTAGGAATTTGTAAGGCTGGAAGATCGTTAACCTTCTGTTTGATGTTTTTGATTGCCTGAGTTTGATCTTCTGACCAAGAAGGAGGGTTTTGTTTGAGCATAAGCTGTAAAGGCTTCATGATTGATGAAAGATAATCAAAAAAATCTGCCATATAATTGACAACTCCAAGAAATTGCTGAACTTGTTTCTTTGTTAAATTTTCATCAGGGAATTTAAGAAGTTCTTGACCAATATGAGGTTGCAAAGAATATTGACCATCTTTAATATGCATTTCCAAAAAATCAACTTCCTTGACTCCAATCACCATTTTTTTGGGAAAGCATAATACCATAATGCTTAACAAGATCTGTAAATCTGGAAAGCAAACTAGCATGAGAGTTTTCATTTTCAAAGAATAACAAGATATCATCAACATACACCAAATCTGTATCCAATAATGGATTAAATATTCTTGTCATTGCTTTCTGAAAGATAGAACGGGTTGTTTTCAGACCAAAGGGCATCACCGTCCACTGATAATGATGGTTTAGAATGCAAAAAACTGTTTTGTGCCTTTCTTCAGATTTAATTCTCAACTGCCAAAAACATGCCTTAAGATCAAATTTTGAGAAAACCTTTGCTTGTGATTGATTTGCAAACATTGTTTTTCTATCTGCAAGAGAAAATTTATCGTCTGTAAGAAAAGCATCCAATGGCTTATAATCAATAACCAATCTGAGTTTTCCTCGAATTTGTTCACTTCTTTTATTGATATAGAATGTTTGACACGCCCATTGTGAAGTAGTTGGTTTAATAAGACCCTCAGTTTGTAATTGAGAGAGTTCTTTTGCGGCTAATTGAAGATGTTCTGGGTTCATTTCAAGATGACTGGCTTTTGTGGGTTTGATATCTTCATTTCTTTTGAATGGAAGAAAAATAAAGAAATATGGGTTTTTCCAAAGTGGGTTTGTGCATTTAGTTAGGAAATCTGTATGAGATTCTGCACAACAATCTTGGATAAGGATGTCTGTGAGATTTGGAATGGTCATGGTGAAATATGTGGTCATTTGTATGTAAGGCTGAAAATAGAACTTGTATCTGAGACCATTTGGCAAGGAATAACATTCTTTTCCCACAATTGGTTTATAATATCCTATGCAATGATGAGATCTTTACCAGGTAGAGAAGAACCAAGTAATTTGTGAGAAATACCGAGTTCTGGAAAGAACTGGATGGTGACCGGTTTGCTGATTATCTCCGTTGAAAAGCTTTCTCCATTTGCAAGCTGAAAAGTTTGCTGATAACTTTTCCACCTATGGTCAGGAAGAATAGCTGGATTAAGAATTGTACATGCTGCCCCAGTGTCAAATAGTGTTGCAACTGTTATAGGCCTTTCATATTTTCCTGTAAAAAGCTTGACTTCCAACATAGGTACATGAATGAATGAAAAGGTTGGATTAACAACCTGTAGACCATAGCATTCTTCAATTTCTTCAGAATCATAGTCAAGAGCAAAGATAGTTTCTTGAGATTATTTTTCCTACTCAGAAAAAAAAGACTCCAGTTCTTCATCTTCAGGATCAATCTTGGTAGCTATAAAGATCTGGTGGAGAATCTTGTCCCTTTTCTTGTTAGGACATGCTTTTGCAAAGTGGTCTTTCTTTCCACAGATAAAACATTTGTTTCCTTTCTTTTTTGAGAATTTTAGCCTAAAAAATCTTTTCTTTCTTCTGAAAGGATTAAAAGAAGATTCTTTGCGTGAAAACTTCATTATCCTTTTATAAAATTTCTTTTTTCCTTGACAATCACAATCTTTCATAGAGCGGCTACACTTTATTTGCAAATAAGGCTTATCACAAGCCTTTTCCAATTTTTTCCCTGTAGCATTGATATCTTTGAGGAAAGCATATTGATTACACGGCTTCTTTAATGTTCTCATAATCCACTTATGAAGTTCTCCAAAAGATGTAGCATTGAGAGGTTGGCCTTTTAACTCCATTGTTCACAAAGTTTCCTGACCAAGAGGTTGGGGAATAGACTCCAAATAAGCCTATTGGTGTTAGTATCATCCATTCCACCAATGACATAGTATCGTTGAGCAGCATTCCTGAAATGTTTTTCAAGATCCTTAGGATTGTAAGAGCAATATTTTAGTTTGAAAAATTCTTCTCTAGCAATTTCCTTATCATGATCAGACTTTTCATGAAATCATCTATAGTATTTGACTCCTGGGTAAACTGAAGTTGTCTGTATTCACCCATTAAATCATATCAATCTCTGAGGAATCCTGTAATTCTTGCCAAAAAGCTTTTATGACCTTTGTGTGGGTCATGTTTGGCTTTTGAAGTTCCGCAGTACAACAGGCTTTCATTTCTTGTAATCTGTATTTCTACAGTGATGGAGGAACATCATCAAAAGTTAATTTTGATGAAGAATTGCCATTAGAGTAATAATTATTTGTCATGTAAGCTTCGGGCACATCTTCATCATGTACTTCTAATTCATCAACAATTGGTTCAACTGGTGGTTGAGTGTGAGATTGACCTAAATATGTTGGGTCAGCCATATAAAAAGGAGGATTTTCATCATCAGACTCATTGTGTGAATTTTCAGAAGATTTAACGGACTCTGTTTCAGAACTGGTATCATTTGTTATAATATGAACAGGGCGTGGTTGGTTATTATGATTGTGAGTTTGTTAAAGAAAAGTGGAAATTGGGTTTTTTATCATCATCTGAGGTTGTTTTGAAGGATCTGATGGTGGAAGGTTTTGAGAAGAAGAAGTTTGGGAAGGTGAAGTTTGTCGAATAATGATTTTTCTGGTCTTTTTAGAAGGTATTGAGGCTTTCTTCTTTTGTTCCCATTCTTCAAGAGTAAAGAGGGTTGAAGTGGAACCTTGATAGGTAGAAGTGTATAAAGGACCCGTTGGTGTTGATGGTGGAATCATTGGGTTTGATTCAAGAGAGGCTAATTGAACTTTCAGATTTTTTTGTTTATCTTTCTTGGGCATCAAAATGTATTGGTTTTGTAAAAGGTTCATTATATCTGTATGCAAGGCTTCAATTCTTTGTCTGCAAACTTGAAGATGGGTAAGAATAGCTTGAGTCTGTTGTTGCAGAGTGCTTTCAATCCTTTGCTGACTTTGATCAATCTTTTTCAACAAAACATTTTGTTGTACTGCATTTTTTGATTGTCAATTTAAGGTTGATTCTGCTGCTGAAAGAGGTTGCATTGATCCATCTGATCTCCTAGTGCTAGGATTTTTGATTTTCCATGAGTGAGTAGACTGATTTGTTTCAAAAGTTTCCAAAGGAGGAAACTCCTCTTGAGTTGGTGGATGAAACATTACCATCAGAAGAGAAGGTGCGTGTGGATTATTATCCAAATCCCATTTTTTATAATATCTACTGTAATCATCATCATCATCCCAACCAGTAGGAATGATAGGATCATCATTTTTGGGTGGTACTGTATATTTGACATAGTAGTCAAATTTTCTAGAGGGTTCTCCAAGCAATCCAACTTATGGATTATTGTCATAGAAAGCTTTATGTAACTTTCTTGGCTGCTTCACTTTGTTTTTCTCCGAGGAACATCATCATCAATATTCACTGCTAAGCAATCAGCACAATTGCAAGCATCCCAAAAAATATGTCAAGTTTTATCTGTTCTGTTATAAACTAGCATTCCATTTGCATCAAAAGCATAAATATGAATTTATTCCCTTGTATATGCAAATTGAGTAGGAAAACAGAGAGGCTTCTTTTCTGCAACTTCCCTTTTGAAAGCAATTTCAACATCGCCATTGGACCTTTTTCTGAAAAAAAGGTTATGTGGATTGGATTGAAGCAGAATTTTTGTTCTCCTTATGAGTTTGCTCATAACTGGTTATCCAAGTTTCAGGAATAAGTTTGAGCAATTCTGGACGAGGAATTTGCCTGGGTACATATGTGCAACTAGGTACATGATCTGACTCTACATGAAGAAGTAGAGCATCTTCTATTCCTTGAGACTATGCAAAATCAAGAGAATGATTTTGAATTATGTACACCATTTGATAATGAAAAGTAGCCTCATATGTGATGGAGGATGGTACAGCGCCAACTATTTGGTATCAGAGCCATGTTGTTATCTTACTCATATCATGATAATTTATGCTATCAAGTGCTGAACAAAAACTAAGGAAGAATATTTTTCAAACATGTCTTCCTCAAAAAATACTATCTATATCTCGTTGTCTAAATTCTCTTCAGCGTCTTCTTCTTCATTCTCATCTTTTAGAAAATCTGATGCATCTAAGATGGAATATCTCTATAAGATATCTTATCTTTCTGAATTTGATAAAATCTCACTCACAGATCTTCCTCTTGTAAACTCATACCTCCCATATACAAAACCCCGTCAATCTATATCTAAAACCGTCCGTAGTCTTATCTCTCCTCAAAAATCCCAAGCCAAAGAATTTGTTCGAGCTACAAAGTTTAATCAACATCTTCTACCTGCTACAGAAAAAGAACCGTTTGTTACACTTGAAACGCCCTCTCATCTTCCTAGAGTTTGGTTATCAGAAGGCTATACACATCTCCACTTTGGAGCGGTTAGATTTGCTTTAACTCTTCATGGAAGAAAAGGTCTCCCTACAGTTTCAAGGATTGCCTTACTTGATACTCGTTTCACTGAGTACTAGCATGCGTGCATAGGAACTGTAGAAACAACTCTTAATGATGAACTATTTTGGTGACAATATTTCCAAATTTCAATATGCCTATATCAGATCCACAATTACTCACAGCATTAAAAGTATAAAAGACATTTAGAACACCTGTATGACTTTGTCGATGCTTCTTTGGTTATTGCCAATTCATGCTTCAATTCATGTACTCTTTACTTCAATTTTTTATAATTGTAAAATATACGTTAATGATGATTATTAAATATTATAAATTTGAAACGATGATTTATCATGTTATTGTTCCCGAAGCACAACATTATAATTAATATCCTGAAGATACTTGCTTTTGAAGAGCATGAATCATAATTTTAAAAATTCCAGAAGGATATTGGCATATTGCTATGGAAAAGGTAATGGTAAAATACAGCGTGCTCCTAAAGTAACACAAGTTTTGAAGAATATATGAATTTAAATTAGTGTCTATCTTTGAAGGAAAACATAAGACTCATGTCAATTGACAATGACTACTTGTTTAATTATTATGTGATTATACAATATTTAATCATATTTTTTAAAATTAGATTTTGATTCATCATCTATTATTAGGTATCTTGAACCTTTAACGAATTATCAATTTACTGCACGATTTGCATATTGTCATTTTGATTAAATGACTTTCCTAAATTTGAGAGCAATAAAACTATATCCTAAAAACAAGGTAATTTTTTTTTTTTTTTTAAATGAAACAATTCTATCTCATTTTGATCCCCCACAACAATCAATGGGAGTATGATGTTGAAGAAATCATTCATTTGCAAAAAGTTGTAAATCAATGACCTGATATATTTGTTTTAATATAAGAAAAGTGACAAAATCATAAATATCAATAGAAAATATTTCAATAAAAAAAATTGGTGTCCCTAAAAGACAATTTATTGTAGCAAATATGCTAGAAGCGTGGTCGATCAATTTGTTCAAAAAACTCTGTATCTCGAAAATGAAAAGTAAAAGAGAAAAACTAACCAAAAATTGCAGAATAAATAATATTTGAAAAAATTGATTAAAAAAATATTGAAAATATGGTTTCTAAATAACCATAAGTGTCCGAAAATAATAAGATTTCAATAAATTATGGAAACAAAATAATATTGTTATAGATAACATTTTCGCCTTTAACATGGTTTTTGATATTATATAAAATAAGGATTCCGAACCATAGCCTGCTAAAAACTATCAACATAGAAATGATTAGCCAAAATGAAAAGAAGCCATACAGGCTAAACTGAATTCCTGAAATGTAGTTCGAACGCCTGAAAATGTAATCCCTGAATGATACAAGTCAGTTTTTGTACGGAAGAGAAATGAAAACAATGAAATTATAAGATACAAATCTCGACTCGTAGCTCCAGATTTCTCACAAAAACCTGTAATTGATTATGAGAAAACATATTCTCCTGTAATGGACACTTATTTTTAGATTTTTAATTAGTTTAACTGTGTCGTAAAGGCTTGACATGCGCCTTATGGATCAAGTAACTTTTTATTTGTATGGTTCACTTGATAGAGAGATATACGATAATCTCCGAAATACTTAGGGTGTGTTTGATAGGGTTGTTTTTCCATGGACAATTTTTCATATTTTTTGGTGTTTGATAGCATTTTTTTCCATGCCAAATGTTCCCCCCCCCCCCCCTCCCCCCCCCACACATGCACATTTTCCCTTAAATTGGTGAAAACATTTTCCCACCATTTTGGTGGGGAAAGGTTTTTCGGGTGTTGCTTTTTTATTTTATTTTATTTTTGCAATAGAAACAAATTTCATAACTAATTGTAAAAAAAATTCACTTTAATGGACAACTTCCATATAAAATAAAGTCAAATGAACACTAAAACTTTGATCAAATAATATTTTTTAGGAAATATTTTTTTTTTACTTTTTGGCAATAGAAACAAATTTTATAACCAAATGTGGAAGAAATTGTCATTTTAATGGACAATTTTCATGTAAAATAAAGTCAAACGAACACAAAATTTTAAAATTTTTCAGGTAAAAAATTATACCAATCAAACACATTTAATTACCGATTCTCTGTAAAACAATTTTTAAGTAATTACTTTCCCTAAAATTCATTTTCTTTCCACCCTTTTTCCACCCTTGCAATCAAACGGAACATTAAAGTGCTAAGAATAAATTATATATATATCCGAGTACTATGGTATCGATTAAATTACAAAAATTATTATATGGATTGAAATAATGCGGAAACATGTGATATAATTGCCTCAACGAATATTTGTTAAATGATGATTATAAAAATGACGATATTTGTCTATGTATTTTCATAAATAAGATAAATATTGGATTTGCAATTGTAAGAGTTTATATTAACGATTTAAATTTAATTGGAACTTGTAAAGAGCTTAACAAAACTGTAGATTATTTAAAAAAATGAATTTGAGATGGAAGATTTGAAAAAAATAAATCAAATTTTGTCTTTGGTTACCGATTGAGCATTTCATAGAAAGATTATTTGTACATTAATCTTTATATATAGAAAAAGTTTTAAAACGTTTTTATATTGATAATGCACATCTATTGACATTACTTATGCTTGATCGATCACTTGATGTGTAAAAAGTTCAATTTCGTATACTTGAAGATGGAGAAAATATACTTAATCCTAAGTACTATATCTTAGAACAATTGGAGCATTAACCTATTTTGCAAATTGCACTCGACTTGACATAAATCTCTTTGATCCATGTAAAACTAAATCAGAACGAGATATGTGTTTACACGTGGATGAACAGCTATATTATGGGGATCTGTGATACAAACTTTGACACAAAATTTTCAAATAATTTTGAAATTATTGCAATCCATGATGCAGGTCGGGTATGCATTCCATAATATTCAAGTATCATGTGGATTAACTTCCTCAACAGATAGTTCAACAATTTTTTATGAAGATAATACAACTTGTATTGCACAACATAAATGATGATATATCAAAGGCGATCGGACGAAGCATATTTCTAAAAACAAATTTGATACATATGAGCTTTAGAAAAATGTGACACAGATATTTAACAAATTCGTTCAAGTATCAATGTAGCTCATCTACTTACAAAAACACTGCCAATATCTACATTCAAAAAATTGGTTCATGAGATTCAAATGCGTCGACTCAATGTTTTTTTGTGATCAACATGGGAAGAAGTTGCACCCTTGTTCCTTCGCTTAGACTTTATCCCACTGAGTTGCCCTAGCAAAGATCTAGTGAGGGTACTTTATTTTTAATACTTCAAAATAAGTGTACTCTTTTTCCCTTGTTTGATTTTTTGCCTCGTTCAATTTTTATCAAATAAAGTTTTATCGAAACATATATTTTGTAATGTGTAATTCAAGGAGAAATGATGTAAATAGTAAGTTTATTAGTAAATGACAATTATATTCATACAACTCTAAAAATAATTACCATCATATCTCCAATCATTCCCAATAAATATGAGATTTTGATTCTCAATAAAAACACACACAAACATATTTATTCATATTCACTCTTCTCCCAATATGTATTTAATCAAACTTTTAAAATGGCAACTCCAAGTTAAATTAAGTTAAATAGCATTGCAAATATATCCAAACTTTAATAAAAAGCAATAAATATATGCCATATGTTGAGGCGTATAAATATATTATAGAAAATTAGTCAATACACGTAATGTGTATAATGTCATCAAATAAATTTTAATAAAATGATTATACTAAAATAATTATTATCCACTAATTTTTAATTAAAATATCAATTTTAATAGATTTTATAGGATATGAAATGTTATTTATATGATATAAATAATTAAAAAATAAATTTCCGGATAAATAAATATGTAATATATCATAAAATTAAAGCAATTTTATAGTTATGCTGCTAAACAATTAATTTAACTTGAATCGACGTCAAATCGTCAACAACTATTTTGTAACGACTTTCTTGAAAAAGTTCTTTGAACCAAAGCTCATAATTCAAAGGTTTTACCAACAAAATAGTTGTTCCAACGAATCAGACAGTTTCAATTATAGACTCTAAGTTGGAGAAGAATGCTGCAATTTCATTAAAACCACATTTTTATTTCTTGCTTCTACGTGTTGTCCAAGAACTCGATTCCTAATCAAATGATGTTTTAATATAAAAAAATATTGCAATTTGCTTATATACGCCTCTACACTCGAAAGAATATTCTGACTTTTAATTAATAGAAAATTAAATATGATTTGACACTAATACATAGGCATTTCTAACTTTAATTATAACTAAAACTAACAAAAATAAAAATAAAATTAAGGGCTCGTTTGACATGACTTTTGAAAAGTCAAAAAAGTGTTTTTGAGATCCAGAAACTACTTTTGGGGACTCGTTTGTCTATTTTTATGAAAGTATTTTCAGTAGTTAGAAGAACTTTTGGAGGAGACTGGTGCACTGTGAATTCCTTTAAAAGCACTTATAAAATATAATGTATTTTTAAAAATTAGTTTCCAAACACAAATTAAGGTAACTTTCTCCAAAAAATTCTTCTATAAGAAGTAAAAGAAAAAGTTATGCCAAAGGACCATAATAATATGAATATTTCCATCCACCAACCCATCTAATTATTTTCAATTAATTAAACTCCACGATTAAGTTTCATAATTGGATGCCAATGGATCGTTTTAATTGTTAAACCATTCGCATTAGTTCTCTGTTAAAGAAGAAATTTACGTTCTTGAAATATTAATTATGTATATACATAACCTATTAAAATTGTTTAATTGTATCACCGTCAGGTAGAAGTTCTAAGTTTGAAATTTATGATTACTCAACTTGGTATCACCATTAAGTAGAAGTTCTAAGTATGAAATTTACGATTACTCAACTATGAAAACCGTTGACGCGTTAGCATTTCTTTAATAAGAGATTAAATTTTACGTGCACGGAGAAAGTTCTTTTTCAGACATTACTTGAATAAAAAAAATTGAGACCTCAGTTGAAAGCAATAGAGTAGGCAAAATATGTTAGGTTGATGACAATAATTGAAAATAACATAAGAAACAAGTTTTAGTAGAAAGGAAATGGATTCTAACACCAATGTTGTCATCCTCAAAGCCGCCCCATATATATTCACAAAATATTGTACAAATAAAGTTTGAGGCTGAAAAGAAAAGAACCCAAGAGAGGGCAAAGGGCAAAGGAATTCTTTTCTTTTTCTTTTTACATGTCTTTTATCGGCATTTGTTGTCTTGTAATGAATCCAGAATAGTTTTCCAAAAAAAAAAAAAAAAGGCAATTACTTTTCCCGCAGCTTGAAGGAGGGTTGATCTGCACTTAGCCGCGAGAGTGCTCTTTCGTGTCTTTTAGCTGAGGAAAGAGGGCATTTTCTTGAAAGAAACAAAAAGTATACGGAGAAAAGAAGAAGAATAGAAGGGGCAGAGATGGAGATGATGTATTATCAGCAGCTGGGGAAGAGTTCTTATATGGATTCTTTAAAAGTTCTTGAGGCTGATATACAGTATGCAAATGCTCTGTAAGCTTATTTTGCCCTTTATTTCTTCTGGGATTATTATAATTTTGTTTACCAGTTCATTTTGAGTCTTGTGTTTCATTATGATTTTGTTTTTGTGTTTAATCCATGTTCCCTTTTAGGATAATGGCTCGTTTGAGATAACCAATCTCGAAATTTGAATGCTTGGTTCAGCTTTAGACCCTTTTCTTGATGTGCATGTGTATTTAGATATTGATTACTATTTTGATATGCATATGGATGTATTAAACATATGTTGAGTACATTAAGTTTCTATTTATAGTGATTATCATCATTGCAATTAACGCTCAGTTCAGGGGAAAATGGTAGCAGAGCTAATTCATTGGTGTATCGTGCGATGCCTTCTTTTCATAGGGATTATTTAGGGGTTTAAGAAGGTTACTGATATTGCGTTTTATCAAGCATAAATTTGATCATGTTGTAATCATTCCGGGTTTGGCATACTCAATTTGAGTCTGTTTTCTTGGGCTCTTCAAGAATGAGGAGATATTCCGTTGTATTATATGTCTCTTGATTTGAATGGAAGATGGTTATGAAAGGGAATCCTAGGGTTGGGCAAAGAGGGTCTCTTAGATTTTTTTATTTTATTTTTTCTGGGTTCTCTTCTCATCCGATATATCACATAGACTTGCACGAATGACTCAAACTGAAAAATACTTTCTGGGAGTTTGGTGAATTGATTCCTGGAATCATATAATTTATAATCACTTATGTGATAATTATTAGTAACAGTATGAGTATTTTTGGTTACTATTGGCATTGCATTTCACGGTTTTATGTGTGTTTATGCATAATTCTATGTTGGCACTATATTTGTTTCTATAGGATAGGAAATGTGTGCTATTAGTTTTTGTTGACTTCTCATTTTGTAGGGCTGCTGCAATTCCTAATGCTAAGGGTGGTGTATGCCTTCAAATGAAATTGGTCTACAATCATTTGACTTCTCTCTTTCTGTTTTTACTCCCATGGGTGGATTGTTCCTGGACGTGTATTTTCCCTAGATATCTGAATCTTTTTCACATACTTGTTTACAAGGTGCCCTGTTATTCCTTATTATACATTATACGTCATACTAGATGCTCATTCATGCTCTTGCTTGTGCTAAAAAAGAACCACAGTGACTTGGATTCTAGCCATGTTACTCGGAACTGAATAATATATGTTCCAACTGGTTTTGATGTGAATCCTTTGTTTTATATTGTTTTTATCTTCTTCACCAAATGCCTAAACTTGTTAACTTTTGACCATTCTTCTCTGTGCACCCCTTCTCTTCCACAAACAGTCACCATCCATCTCTAACTCATCACATGAAGACACCCTAGTTATATTTTGAAGTTGTCATTGGATTGAGAAGGAAATAGAGATTAGATGTTGACTTCATTGTTTGACCAGAGTCATTGAGTTTGATGTCAATCTTGAAACTTGTGGTTTTTGATGTTCATACATTTTTTATAAACCTAGAAATTTGATTCTTGAAAAGGAGATTTCCTCTTTAACCGCTAGAGTAGAGAGAGAGAGAGAGTCAAAGTATAGGGGCATAGCAGATGGTGGTAGCGTGATGAAATAACGGAATGAACGAGGAGTTGGCGTATCATTAGGAATTTTCCACATGTTCAGTAACTCATATGTTGAAAAGAAAGATGAGCATCTTGTGATGTTTTGTTTTCAGTAACTTTATCAAAGTAACACATAGCTTCAGACTGATAGCAAACATAGAAAGCTGGCGTGAGAATGAGCGTTGTAGGATTGCTCTATGAATCATATAATAGTTATTTAGCCCCTGTTTGGTACGCATTAAAATTTTCATTCTCATTCCTCTACTCATTTTCAACCACACAATTTTCAATAAAATAATATTTTCTATCACATCAATAATTTTTCCTTCTTTTTCAACCACAAATTTCACATCAATCTACTATTCCAGAATACATTTTTCCAAAATAATGTGGCTCAAACACTCCCTTAGAAAGAAAGAATCGAGAATAATCATCTGTTGCATTTTGTTTTTGATTTCTTTCCCGTTTTATCAAATATCAAGTGAGGATAATGTAATTTAATTGATTTAGTTCATATTATCTCTTCTATTCACAGGTTTACACAGATGGGCGGCCAAAATTATCAACTCGTGGAAGAAAAGCAACAGCTAGAGATTTTTATGGTTCGTCATTTCATCTGCTCTATTGAACTTTACGAAAAGAGACATCTCTTATGTCTAAATCATACAGTTATTCTTTTTTTGGTTCTCGAACAACAAAATTGCAGCTGTTATATTACCATCACTTCAAAGGATCCATAATGACTTTGTAGAGCTTGACAGTAACGATGATAATCATGGTCTTAAAAGTGTTAGCAAGAAGAGACTAGAAGGGGACAGTGGGCATACCTACGTAGATGCAGAGAGAGACGATGAATGTGGGATATGCTTAGAGCCTTGCACCAAAATGGTCTTGCCTAATTGCTGCCATGCAATGTGCATAAACTGCTACCATGACTGGTAACTAACACCATCTCTTTTTTTCTTCACATCTCTACCCTTAAGAATAATTGTTGATGAAGAAGATTGTATCTTTGTCTTTTGCCTAAGTTCTTTTTAAGGATAATTAGTAGATAACGTCTTTACATTTCACTATTATTGTGGAAAACGTCCATATCTTTCATTTTTTGGCATTTCGTCCTTAATTACACCTTTGATTGTGCAAAACGTCATTTCCCTCCAATTTCTCAATAAAAAATTGTGAAATGACGAATATGCCACTATATTTAAATAAAACAAAAAGAAAAGAAAAATAAAGAAAAATAAAGAACTAATTGCAACCATAGTTCTAAACTTAGGGCTTGTGTGGGAGGGATTAAAATCAGATTAAAATTGAAAATATAGCCGTTATTGTTGACTTTTATTAGACAAGTGGGGTCCAATAACGGTCATATTTTCAATTTTAATTGGCTTTTAATCCCTCCCGAACAGGGCCTTATTAAAAATGTGAAAACGAGTCCCAAATAAATTATTATAAAATTAGAAATTTAAAAAAAAAAAAAAATTGACTTTCTCTTCCTACCTATCCCTTCCTCCCACCACCACCACCACCACCATTCAATATAATAGCAGTATAACCAACTGAAATTACAGATTTTCGACTGCAAAATATCTAATTTCTATTAAAACTGAAACCCATAAAGCACAAAACAATTATACAACAATCAGAATTAAATCAATCCCATGTAACCCAAAATTGAAATCCAAACTGGATCCAGGAATACACAAGGCGGCGATGGTGGTGGGAAGAAAATGGTTTCATTAGACTGCGACTTTAACCAATATAAATATTCAAATCATTATTTGCTAATTTTGGTAGCCAAAAAATGGTTTCATAGACACCCTAACCACCAGAGAAAAGGGGACAACACCCACCACCGTAAATGGCAAGCCGAGGCCGACAATGCCGATGTTTTATACGCGGTTGGGGTATTTTTTTTTATTCCTATTATTTTCTTTTGAGGTTCCTTCTCTTTGATCAATTAACCATGGATGCTCAGAGGGCTTTGCTTGATGAACTCATGAGTGCCGATCAAAAGCAATTAAACCTTAATTCGAAATTTCAATTCCATGCTTCCAGTCCTTCGATTTCCATTTCCATTTCGATTGTGCATTTTGCACTTTTGATAGCTTAATCAACTATAGAGAACCTAAGAGTTGTGCTTGCCTGCATGAAATTAAGCACTGCAATTGGTACCGGGAAAAGTGATTGTTTACTGTAATTCCTTAAATTTCTGATTCATGATCTCCAAAGTTTAATTTTTTGGCTTATGCGATTTACACTAGTTTTTTTTTTTCCGTTTATTATTTGATCCAACACACTTGTATAATGGAAGTGTAATTCTTCATAAACCCATTTTTCGAAATTTTTATTGAATCTCACTAATATAGCGGTTTGGTTTTCCATGCATGATTTGAGATGGTTGGTGAGTTAGTGGTCCGACGGCGGTGGTGATGGAAAGGGGTAGGTGGAAAGGGGAAGACAATTTTTTAAAATAATTTATTTGGGACTTGTTCGCACTTTTTCAAAAAAATTGAGACTATGATTATAATTAGATCTTTTTTTCTTTTTATTTTATTTAAATAGGAGAGTATATTGGTCATTTCACTGCTTTTTATTGAGAAATTAGATGAAAATGATGATTTCCGCAATGAAAGTTTGAAATATGGGTGAAAATGCAAAAAAATGCAATGTTGTGACATTTTGCACAATGAGCTCTATATGTAGTGATATTTTGTGCTAATAACCCTTCTTTTTTTTAACTTTCAGGAACACAAGATCCGAGTCGTGCCCTTTTTGCCGTGGTACCATAAGGAGAGTCAAATCGAGAGACTTGTGGGTTCTTACATGCAAGGATGATGTAGTTGACCCCAACATTGTATCTAGAGAGGATTTGCTGCGATTCTACAATTATATCCGAAACCTGCCCAAAGATTCTCCTGATGCCTTGTTCTTAATGTACTACGAATACTTAATATGATATAAGTAAATGAGAAAAATGGTGTACATGTAGAAGAAGCCGACCTTGAAATGTAAATAGAGTCTGGTATAAAAATTCTCTCGAATTACAGGTAACTACCGCATTTGTCCATGCGGTGTTCTGTAGGATACCTCTAAATTGTACTAAGAAAATAAAGAATTCTCAAACTTTGTGTTCCATTCATGGAGACAATTATTGGTGATATAATATCATTTTCACATTCAAACTACTTTGACTTAAAATATGTTATTATTTTCTCGCTCTCTTGACGAATCCATCCGGAGCGGTAAGATGTACTGGGTTGTGGTGTGCATGCTGTTCTACATGCATGTTTTACGTTTGATCAGCTCGTCAAATGATGGTTGACAGAATCCCTGATTGAGGAAGAGATCAGACAGGTGTTTATACATAGCTTCCGTGAGATGGATTCCATCCCAGCTGATGAATTTACTTGGGTCCTTGCAGACAGTTGCACCGGGGGAGCCACATAGTTTATGCTTGTTGAAGTTCAGATTTGATCCAGTTTCACCAGATCCACAGCATGCTTTAATGGGTTCTTCAATCTGGTACTTCTTTGGATTTGTTAAAATCGTCAGGTACGCATTCCAGTAATCCGCATACACGATTGTACAATGTGGGTTGATTTTCCTGATATTTTCCAAATTACGTTGAAGGATTTGGTTGTGGATCATTATTGCAGAGTTTACAGCTGCGGCACAGCCCATTTTATTGAGGTTTTTCAGTGGACACAAGGAGATGCCCATCGGGAGGCACCCCACAGGTGGTAGTCCTTGAACCACAACATATTTTGCTCCAGCAGCCAACAATGTCTGTCACATTATGTAGAACTAGGTTAACAATGTTTAATGGTTCATCTTATATGAACAATCATATCTAGCAAGACTTTTGAAAAGCCAAAATCATCTTCTAAAACTAAGAAGCAACTTCTGGGTATGTTTAGATTTAGATAATTTTTGGAAGTGCTTTGTCAGGATAAAAGCAGAAGCAGAATCTATCTCAAACAGGTCGTAAATCTACTTTATCCTAACCATGTGTTTTTTTTTCTTTTCTCTCTCTGAGTTTAGGTTGCATACCTTGAGAAGTTTGCAGACGGTTCGAACAGAAATCTCTGAGAGCCACTGGAGAGAAACAGGCGACCCGACAGAACGAGTATAGTCATTGACTCCCATCTCTCCAATCCAGAAAAGTGAGTTCTGCATCTGAGCCTTGCAGGAAGCACTGTTCTTCCCTTTACATCCTGCCTTTATCTGAAAATCATTGAACCACTCCATTTGAGTCTGAAAACTCTTGGGCAATCCATTCCAAATGAAGGAGCTGAGATTTTTTCCTAAAAAATAATCTCTCGGAATAGACGTTGATCCCGCTATTGCAAAGTTGACACCGGCCGAGAAGTTTGCAGACGGGTCTTTGTAAGGCGCTGGGGTTGCTAGAGAAAGTGCATCGCAAAGAAAATCAACCACGAGTTTACCATTAGACAATCGACTCATATGATTTCCTCCTAGTGCTCCGATTGCTCCCTGTGCTAGTGATTTCAACTTCTCTAACGGGATGTTGTTGGCATCGACCGAGGCATTGAAGCCTCCAAGAAACTTAGCATTGCCTGTATCCGTGTACGAGTCGCCAAAAGCATAGACTGTGGAGAAACTTCCCTTGAGATCAACAGGCAACTTCTTGTCATGTGCTGATGTAGGAGACAGCAACAGAAAGGACAAGAAAGTAAGTGCTAAAGATTGATAAATTGATTTAGTCATTTTGTGTTTGTGTTTGTGTTTTGAAGATTGCTTGCAGAGGCATGTATATATATATTTTTTCTTGTTCAGGCAGAGAGGTGAACCAGATACCTAGGAAAAATCATAGGTGGTGGTTGTTTTAAGGTAATTGTAACCAAGAACCTAGCTATCTATATGCTAACTACTTGAGGCTCTCAGTTATGTTATGTAGAATTTTTATTTATTTATTTTATTTGTTGGGACACTAAGAATAATAAAAACTCACCAATGGTAGATTATTTTATATATAAAATTGTTTTTTTATTTTATTTTATTTTAATTTGTATTCTTTAGTACTTTTTAGGGTCAAAACTGGCATTCCTACTTGGGCTACACCAAAAGAGACCCTTCAGATTATGGGCTCCAGAGCAGCAAGCTTCTAATCTCAAGATAGCCTGGCCCAAACCAAAATCGGCCTGTATAAGAATGTGCCGCAAGCTTTATATGCCTTTTTTGCTTGATGTTATTTGCCCATGCGCTAACTACGGAACGTACAAAATTCACTCCATTGATAGGCAGGGATGGAGCCCCCCTCGGGGGGGGTGGGGATTAGAGGTGTCAATCCGGGTGGTCCGGGCCGGGTCGGCCCGCCAACATGTAAGCCCGGTAACGGCCCGCGTGAAAAAAAGCCCGCCCGCTGCGGGTTCCGGGCCGGTTACGGGTCGGCCCACAATTTTGGACTACAACCCAGGCCCGCCCGCTGACCCATCCGGGTCGAGCCCATGCGGGTCACGGGTCGCGCGGGTCGCGGTTCGTTCCGATTTTGGCCCGTATGATTGTATAAATAAAATTATAAAAGTATAGAATTTTTCATATTTATAGCAAAAAATATATTTTTTATTAAATGTAAACTAAGAATTGAACAAAATGATAAATTCATAATTATATCAAGAAATTTTTACATAGAATTCAAATTTAATGTTACATGAATTATTTATAACTTTGCAAACTTCTACAACATTATCATCTTCTAAATTTATTGGAGAGCAACTATTATTGAAAATAGGATTTTGAGAAAAAGAATCGTGAGAATCTATAATATAGTAGGATTAAAAAATTTAGTAGTGACTAGTGAGAATCGAGAAGAAAGAAATATAATCAAGATGATGATGATATTTGCAATTGAATAATTGTAATTGTAGTAAGGTAGTAACAAGTATGAACTATAAAGTATAAATGTATAATAACTAATGAGAGGGTATTGTAAAAATAATCTCTCCCCTTTTTTTTAATTTTTATTTTATTTGATTTTTAATTTTTTTTTTTACGGGCCGCGGGTTAACCGCGGCCCGTGGGGGTGCAACCCGCGAAGCCCGCGGGTTACACCTCCTTGGCCCGTGAACCGCCCGCACGGGTCACGGGTCGGCCCGCGGTCCCGATTTTCACGGGCCGGTTTTTACGGGTCATGGCCGGCCCGTCCGTCTTGACACCTCTAGTGGGGATTCAAAAAAAATTTATTACCTGAAAATATTTTTTCCCTTATAAATTTTAATTGGGCCTGGAGCAGATCTGGCCAAACCCTCCGCCCCTATCGTTAGGAGTATTCGCCATAATTAGTTAGCAGTCGAGCAATCAATCGCCTAACTCTAGTTGGAATTGAACTCGACGCCAGTATTAACAATCCTAAAGCAAATTTACTTCATCGAAAAATAGCAACTGAGAGCAATTTTATAAAGGGAGGACGAATATGATGTAAAACATGCATAGATACACATACTGCGCTTATATATGATTTTGTTTTTTCTATAATTCGCTTCTAATTTAAATGTTGGAGGGTCATACGTCGGAAATCCGTTGGGCGTACCATCTAACACTTGCTTGCGAGCGTATGTACGATATTTAAGGGATTAACAAGTACCATCTAATATTATTTGATCCATGCGATTGATTAATAACGAATTATTGAGGAATTATTTCCATGAGAAAAATTCATAAATAAGGTGTATTCTTTACACCAATTCAAAAATAAGGTTTATAGTTTGAAACTTCAAAAATCAGGTTTTTTTTTTTTTTTAATTCTAATATAATATAATATAATATAATAAACACATCCCACATGCACCACCCCCCTGCTCCGGTGACTATTCCGACGATCATTCCGACCACCACTCTTCTCCGGCTCTGATTCTGGCGACCATTCCGGCGAGGTCACAGATTTTTAAAGCGTCACGTATTATTATAGTCACCGGTCACATTTTGGTCACAGATTTACAATTTAGTTAGTCACATATTATTTTTCAGTCACGGATAATAATTTTTATACGTCACATATTATTTTACGGTCACAGTTCAAAAATTTTGTAGGTCACAATTATTTCTTTGGTCACATATTTCAAATTTAGTTGGTCACATATCAAAATTTATAGGTCACACAGTCACATATTTCAAAAACTGGTTGGTCACAGATTATTTTTGAGTCACATATTACTAAATTTTTAGATCACAGTTGAGTAATCAGTCACAGATTACCAAATATTTGGTCACATACCCTCAAATACTTGGTTATATAACCAAGTAATTGGTCACATACACCAAATAGAGGTCACACACCACACCACACCACACTACCGTCACCAACACCGCTTGTCACAGATTAAATATTTGGTCACAGATAACCAAATATTTGGTCACACACCACCAACAATAACCACCAACGTGGCCGCCCCCGCCACAAAATCGCCACCACCACCATAGATCCACCAACAATAACAATCAACGCACAGCACACCACTCAATAGCCAAAAAAAAAAAGAAAGAAAAAAAAAACTAAAATGCAGCCGGGAAAGCAGCAGCAGCTGGGCAGCGATTTCGCTGTCGGGAAAGGAGCAGCCTTTCCCGGCGATTTCAGCCGGCAAGATCTCCCAGCCGAAATCGCCGTGTCTTGGGTTTCGCCGAGGGGGGAGGGAGGGGAGGAGAGAGGGAGGCAGCGGCGGCGGCGGTGGCGGTGAGGAAGAGGGTGGTGGGAGGGAGAGAGAGCGGGGGCAGCCGTGAGAGAGAGAAATTAGGGTTGAAAATGAATTAGGTTTTGGATATATTTATGGTTTGATATTTAAAATAAAATACCTGAAAAGTGAATAAAAAAACGTACAAACCTGATTTTTAAAAACCACTCTTTAAACACCTGATTTTTTATAATTTCCCTATTTCCATTCTCTTTAGTGGGCTAGAGAAGCTCCAGCAGACCTGGAACCTGATGAAGCCCATTGGAATTGGGACGATGACCCGACTCGTAGATTGGAAAGTGGGAATTATCTTATTCCTCTCTAAGTGTCCGTTTGAGTGTAAGGGTGAAAAATGAGTGGAAAGAAAATGAATTCTAGAGAAAATAATTGTCTAGAACCTGTTTTCCATGAAATTGTTAATTAAGCCCCTGTTTGGAGCACATTTTTGGAAAAAATATGCATTTTTACTGTTGATGTGATGGGGAATGTGTGGTTGAAAAAGAAAGAAAAGTTATTGATGTGATGAAAAATATTATTTTTTTGAAAAAAGTGTGATTAAAAATGAGTAGAAGAATGAAAATGAAAAAAATAATGTGGATCAAACATGACCTAAGTGTGTTTGATTGATATAATTTTCCACCCGAAAAATTTTAAAAGTTTGGATCTTTTTGTGTTCTTTTGACTTTATTTTACATAGAAATTGTCCATTAAAGTGATAATTTTTTCCACAATTGATTATAAAATTTGTTTCCATTGCTAAAAAAAAATAATAATAAAAAATAAAATTTCCTAAAAAATCATTTTTTAAATCAAAGTTTAGTATTCGTTTAACTTTGTTTTACATGGAAATTGTCCATTAAATTGATTTTTTTTTTTATAATTGGTTATGAAATTTGTTTCTATTGTCAAATAAAAAAAAGGGGTCAGAATTCGATTTTCACGCCTAGAAAATGGCGCGTGGAGGGAAAACTTCTTCCACAATTGGGTGGAAAAAGTTTGGACATCAAACAACACCAAATATGGAAAATGGAAAACACACCCTAATATTATTATCAAAATTATAGTTTTTATTTATAAAAAAATTGAACAAAATGCTTAATTTCTTTATTAGAAAAAGAGAAGGGGGATCAAACTTTGCAATTAATTCAATGTAATTTGATTTTTTTTTTTTTTTTGGTATTAGGATAATATTATTTTAATTTTCTAAATTTGACATAGTATACATGTAATGATTATTAAAAATAAAAATCAAAGAAAATATCACTAAAATGAAGAGATATTTAGCACAATGGATGAGAAAGGAGGAAACAAATCCTATTTCACAGGAAGAAATTATTTTTTTCTTTTTTAAATAACATATTCAAAACGGTACGGGTACAAAGGAGTAAAGTAAACAATATATATTTAATTTCGACGACCACACAAAATCCATATTGTAAATAAATCTCAAAAAAAGATTTCTTTAATTCGGCCTAATTTCCAAGATTCAATTATGAAACATGTCCAATAGTAAGGATCAAGCATGTTGGAAATGTCGTTTGAGTTAAAGCTGGACAAAAAAATCGTGAAATCACAAATCGAACCGAAACCGTTGGTTCAGGTCCACGTAGACCCGCAATTTTTTTCCCTCAATTTTCAAAAATCGTATAAAATCGGATCAAACCGTTTTTAATTTTTTTTCAAAAAAAAAAAAATCATTTTATTAATTTACAAATTTTCACTTTTTAGAAAAAAAAAATACCAATTTAGCAATACAAATTTCAACCAACCTATTGAAATAATCATATAAAGTAAATTAAATTCATCATTATTGATCGATGATTTTATAAGTCCATAACACAGGTCTTGACCTGATATCTAATCTAAACTAGAATTGATCCCAAATCATATGAAATAAAAAAAATATTTATTTTCAACAATCCAAATCATAACAAAACTACGACATCAAATCACGTCCACAAGGCCACAACTTCAGAAACCCTAACCTAAACTCTCATTTCTCAAAAACTTACGCTTGCCTGCCACCGTTGAACAAAATGTGATTCTCAATCGCAATTCGCTAGTCGCATTTTGCTTGTTAATCTGTTAATTTCTAACCAAATAACCTTTTTATCTCTTGATAAGTTTTAGATTCCCATTCAAGTCATATTTTTCATTGTACTTTCTTTTATTTATTGTTTTTGAACTTCTTATACACATGTGAGTTGTAATTTGGATTAAAAAAAAAAAAAAGACTGTTTGTATGACTAGGTGATTAATAAATTTGTTCGTGTTTTATAAAGAACGAAGGATAGAATGTATTGATTGTGTAAAAACATTAAAATTCCCTAAGTAGTACTATTACATTCTACTTTCTTAAAATCGCTAGAGAATAAAATTTGTCAATTTCCAATAAACCTGAATTCTATCATTCATGCAAGCATGTTTGGGGGGAATTTTAATCCGATTAAAATTGAAAATATAGTCGTTATTGGGTTCCGCCCGTCTAATAAAAGTTAATAATAACGGCTAATTTTTCAATTTTAATCCGACTCCCAAACAAGCTCCTATAGTAGGACGAATGAAGTTTTAACCAAACAATTATAGCAGAGTGTGACTGTTTTTACCAATCGCTATATGACAATACGAAAGGCAAACAAGAAAAGATAAATAAAAAGGAAGAAATATATATTCTTTATATTAATATTTTCTAGCAACCAACTTTGGAAATAATTTATTCACGGGTTTCGTGGGAAAGATGAATGTAATTTTACATTATTAATTATCGTTTAAACTTATATGTTAATATATTTTAAATATATTATTATAATGTTGATAGGTAAACGGCGGATTAAAACTAAACCAACCCGCAAATTATGTTTTGGTTCAAAAAATAAAATGGTTTGATTTAATTTGAAAAAATTTCAAACATTGAGTTGAAAATATGGTACAAACCGCAATCGAACTGCGTTGACCCCTAGTCTAAATGTAAGAACCAACTTGTGTAAAACTTACCCTTAAAATCAGTTTATAAAAGGAAGGTGTTTATAAACCCACAAAGTAAGTCTTACGATTACAATTAGGTTATTACATTTCACTCTTCAGAATCTATACCCTCGACAATTTTATTTTCCCAATTAAACCAGTTAGCTATCTGTAAATCATCTTGTCTAATAATTATTTTGATTAGAACTCGATCGTAAATCGACTTATAAAGACGAGTTCTACTTCGCAGACGTATGCAAATGCAATAACAATCAACTTCGGGTAAGAAATATAATTTAATGATGATTCTATTTCACACGTACTTTATTGACCATACGTGTAAACATAATTAACACGGTTTGGCACTTCACTATTTAGCCTTCCTAATACGGCGTCGTAAACTTGTCACTGCAAAGCACCGTTATAGCGCAAATTTTACTGTGCTGGCACCTCTGCAAAATCCAAGATCCATAATCAATTCTCAAGGAAAAAACCCAATTTCCAGGTCAAATGTTTTACCCTGAAAATTATTTGATGTTTCTATTCCATTTTCTTGAGTTTTCGTTTCTTTTCTCCTAGATAAACATGCATATTCACGGATGTTTACGGAATCTAGTTCAAGAACGACAATTTGTCGTTTCTATTATATAAAGATTAAATCTGTTTATTGTTTTCAGATCCGGGCAGTTGTGAAAACGGAGAAATAGGCAAGTGGGCTTGTGTGATTCTGTGTTATGATTGATCGAAATGTCAGATAATCATGTAGGAGAAGGCCTTTTAGCTGGGGAAGATGGAGACTCAAGGGGGGTTTCCCCTCCTGGGTCCCCTAATCGTACCGCCGAGAGTGCTGATAGTTCAGTTAACCAGGTGCCCACTGATAGTTTTTTCCATGTTAATTCGGTGATTTATTGGAAATATGTGAGTTTTTTTTTTCCCTGTGGTTAGACTGATCACTGATGTGCATATTCAAATTTGTAATCATTGCCTCAATTTTGGTAGAATGTTTCAATGAATTCCTTGAACCTAGAAATGTTACTTTGAGTTCTCTGACAGGGAGGGCCATCAAAAGTAGAGCTTTCTTGCAGTTTATACGACAAAACATACAATTATATATATTGTGAATTAAAGTGTTGTGGAATTGTAGGTTGCTTGATGTATCTTAGTAGATTGTTGGCTTCAAGAATTTCTAAAACAATTCATCTGGGTGTTCTGAACTATGAATATGTACTTGAACTAGTAAAATGATATTCATATGATACTGGAAGAGGGGGTGATGGTTAGATTTGATGTTCTTATCCCTGAATTTCTGGATAATCAAAGATCTAATGGGACCTCACAGAACTGGATTACGTGTATTACTTTTGTTGAATAACTTCAATCAGTATTTTGTTTCCCAACACTCTTGATATGCAGGTGGATCACGCAGACCAAACTAATGGGATCACCCTGGATTCTGTCCAACAAGATCCAAATGGCACAAGGCTAGCAGAAGATGGAGGAAGGGAGGACATGTTTGTTGATTGCCCAGATGACATAGAAATTTCTGAGATTCAACAGACTTCAGAGGAAAAGGATGATACAAAGGACACCCAATTCAAAGAATCAGATGGGATCAAAATCCAGAATTTGATGACCGAGATGGAACAGTTGCGTGATATGCACGAGAAGAGTGTTGCGGAGAAGGATAGAATTGTGCAAGGATACGAGGTTCAGTTCTTGACATATTAGTACAGTTTTACCCTTTTCTTATCTATGTATTGGTCTAAATGTGAATTCCACCTTCCATGCAGGAAGAAAGAGCAGCACTTTTGAGAGAACTTGCCCATCTTTGTCTTCAAGCCAAGGGTTTAAATGAACAACAGTTACCATCTAGTGAAAATGGAGAAGGATTGGTTGAGGTTTCTGGGGCCTCGTTGCTTGAGATAATAAGTGAGTGCTCTAAGTGCCTTGGCAGTGCTCTGGAAGATCGTTTGGAGACTGAGGGAAAAATTAGAGACCTGCAGTCTATACTAAATACGAAAGATCAGGAAATTGATCTCCTCAATGTAAAGGTTGCTGAAATATCCGAATCAAGCCATGTTGTTCAGTCTGATTTAACTGCAAAACACGAACTTTTGTCTCAATCATACGAGGCTCAGCTTGAGAAGGATCGACGTATAGAGGAAATTACAAACAGGATAATAGCATCTCTTTCTGTGACAGTGCATGAACAAGAGTCTATGGACATGTCACTTGAAGTAAAAATCTCTCATGCTGAGAAGAACATCACACATCTTATCGAACGGAATAATATATTCATTTCTGAGATCGACCGTCTTAGAGTGTGTCTTACTGAGGTTGTACCAGATCTCAATGTGCTCGATGAAATTGGCATTTTCTTTGCTGCACGTGATAAATTGCTTGAATTAAGAAAGAAGGAAGAGAGTTTGTGCCAAAATATAAGCCATTTAGAAGAAGAAAACAGAAAGTTGGCGGAACAACTTGATGAACACAAAGTAATGATCGAGAATGCAAATGGACAAATTGGAAGACTAAGTGCAGAAGTTGAACAGGAGAAGACCAAGTACTCTAATACCAAGGAGAAACTTAGTTTGGCTGTGACAAAGGGGAAGGCATTAGTACAGCAACGAGACTCGCTGAAGCAATCATTGGCTGAGAAAACAAGTGAGGTGGAAAAATGTTTGATTGAACTGCAAGAAAAGTCGAGTGCTCTCAAGGCTGCAGAAAGAAGTAAAGAGCTATTGGCAACAAGTGAAAATTTGGCTGCTTCTCTGCAGGAATCTCTCGTACACAAGGACACCATCATTCAGAAATGTGGAGAAATACTAGCAGAGTCTGTTGCAATGGAGGAACTACAGTCAACAGATATCGTCGAGAAACTCAGCTGGCTTGCAGATGAAAGGAAATCATTGAAGGCTATATCCTTGGAATACTATAAATTGACAAATGCCTTGTCATCATTTGATTTCCCAGAAACAATGCTATCTAGTGCATTTGACACCCGTGCCCATTGGCTTGTGGAATCATTTTCTCTGTCCAGAGAAGAAGCTGTAAACTTAAAACATGAGATAGAAGAAACAAAAGTAGCTGCAAATAATGAGATTGATCTACTAACTGCTTCACTTTTGGCCGAAACACAGGAGAAAAGTTATCTTCAAGCAGAACTGGAGGATTTAAGAAACAGATCTGATACATATGAGATGTTACAACATGAGGTAGCTGCCGCAAAAGAAGCTGCAAATAATGAGATTGATCACCTAAGCTCATTACTTTTGGTAGAAACACTGGAGAAGGCCTATATTCAAGCGGAGTTGGAGGATTTGAGACACAAATATGAAGGGATTGTGCAAAAGGAAAATCAGATTTCGTTAGAGAAGGATAGGCTGGTGAATATGTTGCTGGATGCATCCGGAATTGAAAAAAATTATCAGGAAGAGGTTTGTAAGGAGCAACCCGACATGACTGTAATCATTGACAAATGCATTGCCAAGATGAAAGAAGACTCCAGCCATCCTGAATCTTCTCAAGTGGAAATGGAAATTTTCGAAAGCTTCCAGAGTCTTCTATACATAAGAGATCAGGAATTAAGGCTATACGAACTAATATTGGCAGAAGATGTATCAGATAAAATGCAGTTGAATTGTCTCTCAAATGAATTGGAAATGGTTACTCAAGAATTCAGTGCACAAAAAAATGAGAAGGTTGTTCTGCAAAAAAATCTCGAACAGTTGGAGGAGAAAAATGTTCTTCTGAGAGAAAAGTTGTCTATGGCAGTCAAAAAAGGCAAGGGGCTTGTCCAAGAACGTGAAAATTTGAAAGGAGCTTTGAATGAAAAGAATGCTGAAATGGATAAGTTGAAGACTGAATTACAGCAGCAAGTATCCAAATTCGACGAATGCCAAGATCAAATCGGTAAATTGCTACGTGAAGTGGAGCGCATTCCCCAGTTGGAGGCTGATCTTGTTGCTATAAAGGAACATGGAAATCAACTTGAGCAGTTCTTAGTAGAGAGCAACAGTATGTTACAAAGAGTGATAGAGTCAATTGATGGCATTAAACCTTCAGTTGATTTGGTTTTCGAAGAGCCTGTAGAAAAGATAAAGTGGATTGCTGGATATGTTGGTGAATGTGAAACTGCAAAGATGGAGGTGGAACGTGAATTGAGGAAAATAAAGGATGAAGCAATTTCTTTGGCCAGCGAGTTGTCGGAAGCTCAGACAATGACAAAGTCACTAGAAGATGCCTTATCAGTGGCGGAAAACAAGATGTCTCTGCTCCTTCAAGAAAAGAAAGAACTAGAAGTTGTTAAGACACGTGTGGAGGATGAATTGCAGAAGGCAATGGAGGAAGCTTCATCTCAAACAAGCAGATTTAAAGAAGTTCATTCTAGTAGAAGATCACTTGAAGATGCTTTGTCATTAGCAGAGAACAATATTTCCAAGCTCATGAATGAGAAGGACGTGGCTCTAGAAAGTAGAGATCTTGCAGAAGAGCAGTTACAAAAATTGAAGGAGGAGTTTTCTATTAATACTAGCAAACTCTCTGAAGCTGACATCACTATACGAGCCCTTGAAGATGCATTGTCCCAGGCACAGAAAAATGTTTTGCTGCTAACTGAAGAAAGCAGTAAGGCACAAACTGGCAGACTTGATTTGGATAATGAGATGATGAAACTCAAAGAGGAAGTTGATTTACAGGCCAGTAAGCTTGCTGATGCCTCATTAACTGTCAAATCATTAGAGAATGCATTGTTGAGTACAGAAAATAACTTGGCTGATCTTGTTAATGCAAAGAAAGATGCCGAACAAGAGACCTTAGCGCTTAATTCCAAGTTGAATGCTTGCATGCAAGAGTTGGCTGGAAAACGTGGTAGCTTAAAGAATCGATCTCTGGAGCTCGCTGGACACATTAGTCATCTTCAGATGCTTGTTAAAGATGAGAGTTTGTTGTTAACACAACAAAAATGTTTTGAGAAGAAATTTGAGAGCCTAAAGGAAATGGATCTTTTGCTTATAGAAATAAAGGATTCTTTTCATGAAATGGATTATGATGTGCTTCCAAATGGCCCTGTCATGGAGGTATATAATTTATATATATTATTGAATGGACATGATTTGTATCTTTCTGACAGCACTCTTGAACTCTCTCTTACACGTACATACCTAGCCACAGAAACAAATCCAATTTTTTTCTGTATGTTGTGTGCCTCGATGTCTATGTACATGCTATGTATGTGTGTACATCTAGGTAATATAAGTTTTTTTCTTGTTCATCCTGTGATTTATGTATTGCAATGGTTTTTTTGACAATGTCCCTATTGAAGATTTTGCTTCTTTTTTACCTGATGGTCTCTGCGTGTTTCCCATTTTTGTAGGATGATTTGCCTATTTCATCTACTTTTCCATCTAGCCTTGATAATGTTTTGAACGTGGAAATGGTTGATGGTGAAGTGAATGCAACAGATGATGAGAATATGTTGTTACATATTGGGAAATTGGTTGAAGGATTTTATATGAAAGACAAGATTGTCGCAGATAAATTTGATAACTTATCTAAATGTATGGATGCGTCAAATGCAGCAATGTTGAGAAAATTAGACATAATGAAGGATAGGATAATGAGGATGATCGAGCTTATTAAATCTTTGAAAAAGAGAGTGAAGGATGTGGAAACAGATAAGCAAAGACAAGAGAACGCTATAGACTCATTGGGAAGTGATATTAGAATTCTGTTCTCTGCTTGTGCCGATGCCACTCGAGAACTGGAGTTGGATGTTAAGAACAATAAATTGGAATCGAGATCTGTCCAAAAGTTGGTAAATTTGGATGGCAACATATCCATGTATCCAGGAACAGTTGGTGAAGATGAAGCATCGGCACTTGTTAGTGACAACTGTGCGAAGACAGCTGAGAAGCTGTTATTTGCTGCTAGACAAAGTCGAGATCTAAGTAAAAAGTTTCAGGATGCAATAAATAAGTTGGTAAATTCAATTCATGATATTCAGAATAAATTGGAAAAAACCGAGCTAACTCGTGATGAAGTCTTGAAAGAAAGAGATATAAACAGAGACAGAATCTTTAAGTTGGAGACTGATCTGGAAGCCAGGCAGAACTTGTGCAATGAGATGTCATTTGAGCTAGAGAGTTTTCGGACAAAAGAGGCTACAGTCAAAGAGAAAGAATCAGATTTTTCATCTGTTGATGCTACTATATTATCACAAGTTCAAGGTACTTTCTATTCTGTTGACACGTTAGTTTAATGCCATTTACTGCCTTTCTATCTTTTTTCTGTTTTTCTTTTCCTTACCCTTATATTTAGCCCTGCATGTCTTTTCTCTTTTTCAGAACCGGAAGTTTCTCTTCTATCATCATCTCAAATGAAATCACTCTTTGATAAGATAAATGAGATTGAAGTCCCTGAGTCTGCATTTCCAGTAAAAGAGGTAGAGCTCCATGATTCAGTCGATGTAAGGAAGCTGTTCTATGTATTAGATAGTTTTAATAAATTACAGCAGAAGGTAAGCTCACTGTCTCATGAAAAAGAAGAGCTTCAGTCTGTTCTTGATGAACAGGTTCTTGAAATTGAACATCTGAAAACTGAAGTTGAATCTCACATGAGAAATGAGAAAGGTTTGGAGAATATAAAGAACGAGCTGGTAGAGATTGAAACAGGCTTGAAGAATATTGTAATGAAGCTTGGGGGTAATGAGTTTATTGATGATTATAAAGTAGGTGGTGCAGCATGGCTATTACCTGTACTTGATAAGCTGGTTATGGCCACAATTCTGGAATCCGAAAATTTGAAATCTAAAAGTGATGAGCTTAAAGCCAAGCTTCTTGGGACACAAAAGGTTGTGGACGACTTATCGAGCAAAGTTAAATTACTAGAGGATTCTAATCAGGCTAGAAATTCTTCGTCAGAATCAGGCCTAGAAAGAGGAATGTCCACAGCTTCCATGCCTACTTCGTCAGAGATAAGCGAAATACAAGACATGGTAAATTTGGTTTCACTTTTTTCTTCGATATATTGAACTGATACTGAGGCACTATTGTCATTTGTGAATCTTTTAATTGGTGGTTAGAGAAGGATATTATTATATTTTGTGCATGATGTCTTTACCGTCAAATTTTACAGTGATATTCACCTGGTCTGCATTATTGAATTGGTCAATTCTACTGTTCAATCTGACTATTTGTTTTATTCATATTATGTATCTATTCTATCATAGATCGCACCCCGAACCAAGAAAGAAAAAAGGGGCACTAAAATTGTTAGTTAACTCCTGCAGGGAGCGCTCGGTAAGAGTAACATTTTACCCCCTGTTCCGTCTGCTGCTCATGCGCGAACTTTGAGGAAGAATTCAGGTGATCAACTTGCTATTGATATTGATTCTGAATCTGAAAGATTGGTTAGCAAGAAGGAAGCTGATGAAGATAAAGGTAATTGGTTTGAAAATATATACTCGAGCATTTGGGATGCGATATTATCTTGGACACTAGAAAAAACAATATTTTAGCTTAGCTTTCTTCTTTAGTACTATTGAGTATTGTACATTCCACTTCACTAAAAAAAGACGAGACTCTGTACAAAGTCTGAAGGTTGTAATCAAAACTCTTGTTTTGCAGGTCATGTGTTCAAGTCTCTTAATACATCGGGTCTCGTTCCAAGACAAGGAAGAACAGTTGCAGATCGAATTGATGGAATCTGGTAAAAGTGCTAAAGCTGGTGATCTCTAGCTTGTTTGGCCTAAATAATTCATAGTTAGACTTATCTTTATGGTTCTAATGCATACTTCTGATTTATTCAGGGTGTCTGGTAGTCGAGCTTTGATGAGTCGTCCGAGAGCAAGGCTAGGTCTCATTGCTTATTGGCTTGTCTTGCATATTTGGCTGCTGGGTGCCATTTTGTAACAAATCCATGGCCAATCAACAGTAGTTCCTAATATTTTACTCAATTTGTAAAAATAGATATATTTCACATTATTATTCTTTTCATTTTGTACCTTTCAGTTCGTCGAAAATGTAATTTTTTTTGGTGTTATTCCCAATTTGATTCTCTGCAACCAAATATTAGGGATTCAGAGGATTTGTATCTTGTTACGTTATACAGATTCTGCTGCTGTTATATGTAACATGATCAAGGCATAATTTTTGCCAATAAAAGTTTGGCTTTACTGCTACATTTAAACCTTTTTGCTGCCTATTCTTGGAGCTTCGGTATTATGTAAATGCTTCTTGTAGATTCATACACGAAGGTACTCTCTTGATCAAGCTGTCTGGCTGCCCTGGCTTTGGACAGCCTGGCACTTGCCGGATCAGGTCTGTGATGCTCATGTCACGAGCCTGGCAGTCGAGAGATGTGGTTTGTATCGGGTCTAGCTCTTTAGACCACACTGGAAAAAAATAAAGTGTTAGGCCTGGTGACCTGGCAGGGACGAGTCTTGTTTTCTAGGGTGCCTGGCTCGCCCAAAATCGAATGCCCTGCATGGTCTTTGCCCGGGCAGCTAAACTCAATTTACATCAAAAATCTTGGCCAGAGTTAAATTTAGAACTGCAAATGTGATATTCATGTGGAAAAAAAAAAAGCACTGGAATTCTGTTTATGTTAAAGAATGTGAAATTCAGATACTTGATAACACGATCATCGTGTGACCTATCCTCTACTATTAAACTTTATTTCTTGCTGACAATACCGTGCACTTCCAAGAAAATAAAATAAAAAGTTAAATGCGTTTCAGATATTGACCAACTGACATTACCTGTCGGCTTCTTAAATGGGTTGACCTTGAAAACCATATGTGGTTCTGAATTGATCAACAATCTAAAACAGATTTTTATTCATTCCTTTAGTTTAGTTTAGAAATTAAGCAAAAATATTTTAGTTTAGCCCATAAAGTTTTTAACAATTTCTCTTGAAATTCATCATTAAAGTCTTCATTGTCTTCTTGGTGAGTTGTTTTCTGAGAATATAAGGTTATATTCACAAGAAGGCTATGCAGACCACAGAATGCTGGTCGAGGATAAGATACTGCAATCTACAATTACCGGTAGCTTTTCGATTCTTCGCAAATTCCACTTATTCATGTTAGTTCTCTCTCTGCGGACACTATTTTGTTTATATTTTCTTTATTTTGGACTGAAAATTCATTGTTTGTTATAGGTTTTAGTTAGTAATCTGACTGGTAAAATGTTCAAATTTTGATCAGGTAGAAAAAGGGATATATGTGGCCACCGTAGTTTAATGAAATTCTCCATCAGATTATGCCGTGTGAGTTTTAAATTTTGGGCATATTTGATTTGATGCGTTGAATATGACGTTTCTCTATGTAATACTGTCGAGTACTGTCCAATCTTCCGACGAAACTCGACAGTTTTTGGTTCTCTTTCATATCTGCTCTTGATTTTGTGTTCATCTTTTCGTCCAGGGAGATAAAGCTAATGTAAGGGCTTTTGCCAGTCAGAAACAGAAGAAAAGTCTGAGAAGATTAGTTAAAATACAAAAGGGTAAAAATTTACAGCCAGACGAAAGCGATAGTCTAGAAATTGAGTCGGCTTCAAGGGATGATCGAGTACAAGATGACATTCTGACGTCGTCTTCTGATAATTTGGAGGTTCAGAACTCGTTTACGATACCATCAAGGAATGCAGTGCTTCAAGCATGCACTGTCACTTCTTGTTTGATTGGTGCGTTGGGTATTTTAATCCGGCAGGTACCCTTTTCTCAACGAATTTTTGATTGCCTTAACTGATTCAATGAATCATTAGGCATTATTTTTACACGTCGTATAGAAATTTATGTAATGGTTGAACCTGTAGGTTTCTCATGTTGCATCGGCAGAAGGATTGCCGATCATTGACTGCTCGAAAAATATAACCTGTAAGACTGAGCAAATATCTTCCCTTCTTTCATTGCTATTGAATCGCGAGGTGGTTGTGTTGGACTGCATAGATTCTACTCATGTCTCACCTAATTATTCGAACTTCTTTGGCGGGCTGGCTGGTTTTGAAACTTGTACTCTTTCGATCTCCCTGGAAATCTAGGTTGATCAAATTGTTCATTGAGTATAGATTTCTCTTTATAATATCCCTAAAATGCTGCTGACTTGCTCATTGAAATCGATCGAAGCTCATGGACAAGAATGTTGTTTCGTCATGACATGCTTTAGTTCCAACTCAAAGCTTGTAATAATCTTCGGTTACTGTGTGAGATGAGGTGTTGAAATTAGTATTCTATTATTTTGTACGGTTATCTTGATCATAATGTTCTTGTGCAGTTAGCTTCGAATTATCACATGTAGTGTTAATTACGGAACTAGTTATACTGGTATCCTCGTGCCGTTACTTGTTCTTGAAGACATGGCCAGATTTTGCAAAGTCTAGTGAAGCTGCTAATCGGCAGGTTTCTCCATTCATTCCCTCCTTTCTATGAATAATTGGTTTTAATTCTTTTCTGTCAGTGCTATACGACTATAGTAAGGAAGAAAATGAAGCTAAAATCTGTACTCTTCGTTTCCAATCTTTTCTTGTCAGACGAGTGGGCATTTTGTGCAGAAGTGATTGCGTCTAATTATTTTCTTTGCCAATTGCAGGTTCTTACTTCACTAGATCCTCTGGATTACATAATTGTGGCATTTCTTCCAGGAGTTAGTGAGGTGAATCTTGTTATCCTTTTAAGTGAATTCATTACAAATACAGAACATGGTTTTACGTTGGAACTAATGTCGAAAACTACTTCGGATTCTTGGATTTTTGTAGGAACTTCTTTTCCGTGGCGCGTTATTGCCTCTTTTTGGTGGCAATTGGGCGAGCATCTTTGCAGTTGCAGCGTTATTCGGGATATTGCATTTGGGAAGTGGTCGAAAATACTCCTTTGCAGTCTGGTATTTCCATAATTTCTAACATCCTCCCATGTGATTTCCACAACCAATCATCCTACACGACATTGTCTTTTACATCGTGCCACCTAGCAAAATACCATTAGACTCCCGTCCACAATTTTCAAAAAACAAAGATAATGTCAAAATCAATGTAAAGGAATGAGTGTACATTTAGCATTATTGTTCAATCACGCATTCACACAATAAAAGACTGCACGTAAATTCAAAAAAATTTCCTTCTTTTTAACCATACATTTCGCAAAAAGTCACTATTCAAAATGTTATTTTTTCAAATAATGGTTGTCAAAGAGGGGCTAATTCGCTCCAAGAGGATGTGTTATACCCATATCCAATGTGGCATGCGCGTGGCTAGAATAAAAGGGTCCCACTAAAGTCGGGACCTAAGTCTCAAACTAATTACCCGAGTGTCAGTTCGGGAAATCTTATAAGGTGGGAACTGATTAATATAATGTGAATGTGTTGACAGGGCAACATTTGTTGCAATTGCATATGGTTATGCTACGACTTTATCTTCAAGCGTCGTTGTACCAATGGCTTCTCATGCACTTAACAACTTAATCGGAGGCATCATATGGCGCTACACAATGCAATCACCTAAACAAATCGAGTAATCGCACCTCACTCTTCCATATATGTTCGCATTGTATTGATTTTTGGATGGACTTAACAAGTATGGAGACATCTTCACCTTCTAGAATTTCTTCTCACGAGGATTGAACCTCATGCTGGCGAAGTTTGAGACTTGAAAAAAAGTGTATCTCGACCTGCAATGTTTGAGTATGCCTCTAAATGATTTAAATTATTTTTTTTGTTATTGTAATGGTACATTATGAGTCGCGAAAATTTGTCATGTATTTCTTCTTTAATGTTCTTCAATTTTGTTGTGTGATGATTAAGTAAGATCATCAATTTTATTTCGGAACAATAATTTAGATTGTTTTGAAGTCCAAAAAATATAAACACCAAATCCAAATTATAGATGCGATCACACCTAAAATTTTATCTAAATCTAATAAGTGTATAAATCTAACAATTTTTATGGCTTCTTTATGAAGAAAGAATTAACCTAAGTTGTAATAATTTTATCAGTCTATTAGAACTCGTTTTACTTTAGTTACCCCTTTCAACTATGACAAGTTGATATCGAAATCTCTTTAAATGAACTAGCTAATCACTCGCCTTCAGTCGAGCTAACCATGTAAACAGGGACGAACCCAGCAAACAATCCCAGCCCGGGCGGACATTGACCAATCAACGTCGACAATTAGTAAGAAAATGGGCCAAAATCCAAATCACAACTCAATCAACCTAAACCCTAAATTAAAATTCGTAATTCAAAATTTCAAACAACAGTGCAAGTGTGCAAGTGCAACACATAAATTAGATTATCAGACTACAGACAATCAGTGAACTAATTTCTCATAATCTCACAAGTCATACGATACATATGATAAACCATTAGCAAAGAAATCAGATTCACTGATTGCAATTAATTTCTCATTCCAAATCAATGCACAACAGTCAAAGGCAACATCACAAGACAACAAATTCATTGATAACTGATTGCAATTTGCAATTTGCAGAAGAACCAATTATACCTAAAACGGCTAAGCTTCCATCAGCAAAGAAATCAGACAATGAGACAAATAGAGACAATTTGTGCATTTCATTGCACTTAAATTTCATGATTTAACCTCAACTATAACATGACCAAGATAATTCATACACACTTACGGTTTCAGATTCAGCAAAACTCGCGACGGATGGGACTCGAACGGACGGACGGGGTGACGGAAGGGAAGGTAGCATCCTGACAGCGGGCTGGCCGGACTGGTGGTGGTGGTGGTGGTGGCAGCAACACTGCAGCCAGGGACGGGCGATTAGGCGAGTCTCGGGAGTCGAATTGGGAATTGGTGATTTGGGGATGGATTTCAATTTTAATAAGAGGGTCATTGGGCTTATAAACTATATATTTAAGGATTGGGCCCAGTTTAAAAAACAAAACAAAAAAAAAAAAAAGATTAGGGGCTGGGCCAAATTGGCCCAATTTCACAAAAAAGAAGAAGAATGCAGAACACAAGACGAACCAGCACTCACAGTCAGAAATCAGAAGCTGCCGGCAACCTGTCGAAATTCCCAACTGCTCCGGCGGTCTGGCTGAGCCCAGCACGCTCGGCCGCGCCCCCGTGCTGGGTCCATCCCTGCATGTAAAGCACTTACTTTCCCACAGCGCACCGTGTCAATATCGACTCGCGTACGAGATTAATTATCAATGAAATTTCTTACTCACATTCCAAATATGGACTAGTTTGGTCGATATATCCCTCCTTCTCTTAAAAGAGGGAATCCTTGATTCACTATTCATTTTTGTCACACTAGTTTCCACACTTGACCTCTTTTCAACTGGTTTGGTAATGGTTTCTTTTTCATTTTTTGTGTTTGTATCTATAGTGTTAAAATTGCATATATAATATAATATAATATAATAATTATAAATGGATGAAATATCTTCAACACATATCTTCTACCATAAAAATCCCTCATTCTCTTAAAAGAGGGAATCATTGATTCACTATTCATTTTTGTCACATTATTTTTTACACTTGACCTCTTTTCAACTGGTTTGGTAATAGTTTCCTTTTCATTCTTTGTGTCTGTACATGTAGTGTTAAAATTGAGTATATAATATAATATAGTATTTATAAATGGATGAAATATCTTCAACGCATATCTTCTACTGTAAAAATATCTTTCAATTCATTCTTCCTTTCAAAACTTTTGACTTCCCACTCTCTCTCTCTCTCTCACTTTTTCTCAGTAGCGCCGTGAAGTGGCAAAATGATCTCCATCGGGTAAGGGCTTTCGATTTTTCAACTGGTTTGGTAATAGTTTCCTTTTCATTTTTTGTGTCTGTATCTATAGTGTTAAAATTGAGTATATAATATAATATAATAATTATAAATGGATGAAATATCTTCTACCATAAAAATCCCTCATTCTCTTAAAAAAGGGAATCCTTGATTCACTATTCATTTTTGTCACATTAGTTTTTACACTCGACCTTTTTTCAACTGGTTTGGTAATAATTTCCTTTTCATTTTTTGTGTCTGTATCTGTAGTGTTAAAATTGAGTATAATATGATATAATAATTATAAATGGATGAAATATCTTCAACACATATCTTCTACCGTAAAAATATCTTTCAATTCATTCTTCCTTTCAAAACTTTTGACTTCCCACTCTTTCTCTCTCACTTTTTCTTAGTAGCGACGTGAAGTGGCAAAACGATCTCCATCGAGTAAGGGCTTTTGATTTTTTCGGTTTTCTTAGTTTTATATTTTCGTTCTTCCCTATCTTCCATTAGGTATACAGAAATCTTTCAGGAGGATTTTGTTTTGTATTGTCTATAGTAATGTCAAAAGGTAAGCTTAAAATTTATTTTTTTGCCTGATAAAGGGTAGGCTTAAAATTTTATACACAGGATGATAAAAACTGTATAGAGAGCGGGGAAAGAAGAATGGAGAGAAATCGAGAGGAGAGAAAAAGAAAGAAAAAGAAGGGTTGAGAGACAAGGAGAGATCGTGAAAAACAAAATAAAAGACAAGAATAAGGGGGAGGAAGAAAAGAAGACGAGAGAGGAAGGAAAATGATACACTAGAAATCTTAAAAATTGGAACCATTTTATCTTTGCTCTCTTAGAATAATATAATAAGTTAATGCTTTTAGAAAAAGAATGATAAAACACTAGCAATACCTTTTCAAGTCAATGCGAGTAGTGAATGGTTGTGTGATACAATGATAGCAAGAGTATTAACCATTCAGAATGATAAAAATGTTGGCTCTAGAGAAAGAAAAATAAAAAGGTCCGATGGTGTCTCCGTGCGCGCATGGAGATGGTGTCTCCGCGACACGAAGACACCATATCCATCTCCGTGTGTCTCTGTGTCTCCACGGAGACACACCAGTGTCTTGGTGTGACACGGTGGCACGGAGACACCAAGACATCCGTGTGTCTCCGTGTCTCCATGAAGACACGCCATCGTGGACATCCGTGTATCTCACACAAAGACACCCCATGCACGGAGACAATTTTTTTTTTTTTTTTTTACTACAGTGCTAACAATATCATTTTCACTCATTTCTTTTAATAGCCTAAAATTGTTTGGAACAATTGGAAAAGTTGTGGAGAGAGAAAGGAAATAAGATGGGTAAAGTGAAGAGTTTTTTCCCTTTCTAAGTAAGTTATGAATTAAAATTTGAGGTTTGCTAAAATTGGGAATAGTAATAAAGGAAAGGAAGCCATTGAAAGGTGATGGGAACTAAAGAGTAATTGCGTATTTGGAACATTTGGATGGTCGGCGTTTGAAGAAAATGAAGTAGCTTTTGCATACAGTGTTCGTTTTGGGCGCATGACCCATTTCGAAAAGCTCGCGACGATTCCATTGAACTCACCACTTTGTCGTAACGTATGAGGGATTTTGGACGTTTGAATTCGTTTGCTAAGTCAAAACGACATTTAATATTTTTAGTTCATTATTTTCAGTATTTATTTATTTTGCTTTGTAGCATAGCCCATTAAGGGATTGCTGGCCAGTAGATTATCTGTTCTTTTAGTATTTAAGAGTTTTTGGTTGTTCATGAAATAAGAAAAACATTTCTTTTCTTAAGGTCCAATCCATTTGTTAGTGTGTTTGTAGATTCAATCTACATCGGTTTGTCAAAAGTTCTAATCAATAAAGTTATAATTGCATATATGGGATACAGAGTAATGAAAATGAAATTCAACATTGAAGAAGCAATTGGGCTAAATACATTTTTTTTTGCTGTTTTTGACTGTTTATTTGTGTTACTTTATGTTCACATCTAACAAGTTTGCAATATGTTACTTCTCTTTCAATTCTTCATTTACTTTAATTTATTTCACATATTTCGATTTTTGATTTTATTATAATTTTCTTTAGTTTGCCATAATATTTTGTCGATATTGAATTTGTTTTCAATGTTTTGTTTTAGGTTGCAAGATATCATTCTCAAAGTAAAAATATTAAAATGTTCAACATCAATTGAACTGTGTTATCTTCATGTATGATATTTTTGTTCCTTTTTTTTTTAGATTTTGTAGAGTCTTTGTATTTTTTTCCTAAAATTTCTATTATAGTATTTATCATTCAACTATTATTAACAAATAATTGACTACAATAATGCACTCTATCTTATGTAAGTTTCTCCAATTGAACTATTCAGGTTTTTATTTATAGGTTTATGTAATATGTTTATTTTGGTTATTTATTTATAGTACCTTGTAAAATTCGTAATAGGTTGTTGGTTCTTGAGCTTTCTTTGTGCATATTATTTTTTTTCCTTTTAAAGTATATTTTCAGTCATTCTTAACAAATCTTTATGAGCCCAAAACATTATGCTTTTCACTTTCGATTTCTCAGACCTAATTTCGTACTATTCCTGAGGCAGTGAGATGGACTTTACTATTCTCATTAGTAAAACAAAAATTATCTCCAACTCTTTGTACATATTTTTACTTCAATCTGATTTTCGTTCATTAACATTGTGTAAGGTCTGAATGCTATCCATCTCTGGAATTTCCTCTTTGTTTTGCTTGGGTGAAAAGGTAAGAATTTCTTCTCTTCTAGAAATTTAGCTTCATTTGATAATGTCAATTATTATTTACTTGTTGATACTAGCATATAAATAATGTTTATAATTTTCTTTAGATTTTATTTCATCAATGTTTGAGGCAGCAACTTCAATGTTTAGTACTATCGCATTGAATTTTACAATTTCATTACTTGACTTTAAATTTATACATTTTATAAATGTTATACTAGAGTTTTATGACTTTTATCCATCAATTTTATTTCACATTGTGCTAAAGTTGGTATTATTATTATTTGTTAGTTGTTTGACTAATACATATTTTCTATTTTATTCAGATCAGTGGTATATGTATTGTCCTGATGGATTCTCAGGAAACATCTGGTAGTGAAGAGCCTGATTTTATTAATTTCGAAAGTATTTTTGAAAGCACAAGTAAATCATATAATGCTTTCATTCACCAACAACAAAATCGAAGGCAGGTGGATAGGAGGAATCGAGTTCAAACCGTAAGTATTGATCATCGTAAAATTATAAATGATCTCATGTTATCTCAAAACAATAATTTTGGTGTTGTTTATGTGGATGAATCTATAATACATTCTTATTCTGAGGCTTCCACTTCAAATGAAGAGTCGACTAATGTTTTCGATTATGAGTTACGTGGAAGTTTTAACATGTTGAATATACCAACTACTGTATATGTGTTACCAACGTGAAACTATTGTAAGTGTTGTGGTGCGCGGAAATTTCATATAGAAACAAAAAAATTTTGTTGCTATGATGGAAAAGTAAAACTTTTTATGCCTAATTCACCAAATGAATTGTATGATTTATTTATTTCTAAAAAACCTACATGTATGGAATTCAAAAGACTTTCATGTGGATATAATAACCACATTGCATTCACTTCATTTGGTGTGAAGTACGAAAATGAACTCTTTAAAGCATACGAAGGTATTTACACATTTAGAGTTCATAGACAGATATATCATTATGTAAATCAACTTATACCACAAAATAATACGTCAAATTATATGCAATTATATTTTTATGATACAGATAATGAAATTGAAAATCGTATGAAAATTTGGTAGAATCTACTTTGATTCTTCTAATTGAAATCTTAAAAGTAAATCCGTATAGTAGATTCTTCAAGTCTTTAAGTAATACAACAAATTTGCACGACTATCAAATAGAAATAAGATGTCAACACGGACTTGATTAGAGAGTCTTCAATACTCCTTTAGCGTCTCAAGTAGCTGTTGTATAGGTTGAGGATGATGAGAATGCAAATAATCATGTTCGTGCTATTACTATATATGGTCATTCTGGTGATTCACATATGATTCATTATTATTATGGTTGTTATGATATTTTACAATATCATTTGCTTTTCCCATTTGGTGAATCTGGTTGACATGAAGACATTCAAAGATATAAACACACGTTTTCTCAACCTGTGAATTTGGTTGACCATGTTGTTATTCCTAAAACAATAGATTCTGCAGCTCAAATTATTGAAAAAGAGGCTGAAGGTTTGCTCGCTCATATACTATCCCATATGTTTTCTAGTTTTAAAAATATGGATGTTTTAATTACATATAAAAATTGTTTCATTTTTCCTCATGCCACGCTTCATAAAATGAAGAAATGATCTCAGGTTTCATGTCGTGAATATTATCCATACGAGCTACAAATTAGGTCTCCTGGTAAGTTTGTGTTGCTTCACATTAGTAGACTTTTTAAGCAATATGTTGTAGATATGTATGTTAAGATTTAAACATCCTGATTAGATTACTTTTGTAATAACCAGAAACAAATTCGTGCTGAACTTTATCAAGGTATTGTAATAGTGTTGAAAAATGGGAAACGAGATGGTACAAAATTGGAAAGAAATTCGTTTTACCACAATTTTTTACGTGTAACCTAGAGATATGCTAAGGAGATACTTAGATGTTATGGCTCTTGTCCAATGTTATGGAAAATCAAATATATTCTTAACTATAACATGTAATCCGAATTGGCCAGAAATTAAGCAAGAATTGAAACATAATGATGAGGTTCAAAATCGACCGGATCTAATTGTACGTGTATTTAGAACAAAATTAGAAGAGTTTAAAAATGATTTGTACAAGAACAATATTTTTGTCCTATTGTTGCTCATATATACATGATTGAATTCCAAAAAAGAGGGCTTCCTCACACACATCTATTGATGATTTTTAATTGTGGCCATAAGATTTATTCCGCTCAACAAGTTGATAGGATAATCTCTTGTGAAATTCCTGATAAAAACAAGTACCCACATCTTTATTCAGTCATTGTAAAGCATACTATGCATGACCCTTGTGGAAACTTTAATCCCAAAAATGTATGCATGGTGACAAATAGTGGTTATAAGAATAAATATCCGAGAGATTATTGTAATAGTATTATATTTGGAGATAATCCATACCCATTGTATAGACGTCGTAATAATGGTATTAGTATTCAAGTTAGAAGTCAAATGTTAGACAATCAATGGGTTGTACCATACATCCTTATTTAAGTGTAAAATTTGACTGTCATATCAATGTTGAAATATGTTCTTCTATGAAAACTGTAAAATATTTGTAAAAATGTGTATAAAAAAGATATGATCGTATTAATTTGTTCGTTAGTAAAGATGAAAAAGAATAAGAGATTGATGAAATATCTGTTTATCAATCTGCTAGATGTATATCTCTACCTGAGGCTATGTGGATGATTTTTTTCATTCAATTTGTCAGAAATCTATTCAATTGTTTATTTTTTACAACTTCATATCAAAGATCATCAACAAGTTACATACAAAAATACGGATAATTTATCTACTATTATTGAGAATGAAAATATAAGGAGAACAATGTTACTAAATTTTTGCTATTGAATAAAGTAAACGAATTTGCTCGAATTCTTTTGTATCGAGATATCCCAACATATTTTGTTTGGAATGCAAATAACAAAATTTGGATTCCCAGGAAGAAACAGATTGTTATAGGACGAATTGTCTCAATGAATCCATTTGAAGGAGAACAATATTTCATTCGCATTCTTCTTAAACATATTAGAGGGCCAACATCATTTGACGATATAAGAACTTTCAATGGAATAAATGTTGGTACATTTCGAGAAATATCACTTTTATATGGTTTATTAAGTGAAGACAATCATTGTGAAGAATGTCTATCCAAAACTATTATTTACGAAATGTCTTGTTCTTTAAGACGATTTTTTGCTACACTTCTTACGCTATGCAATCCTAATCATCCAAAGTTATTGCCAAATGAATTTAAATATTATATAATTGATGATTATGTACATCAAAATATATACATGTTGAAGTTGCTGAAATACGAGCTCTGGAGGATATACGTTCTATTTTAGAATCCATACATAAAAATGTAAATGACTATGGAATCATGTCGTTTAATGTAAATATAGACGAGGATGAAATGTTGACACGAATGGTTGCAGAGGAAACAATTAATTTGGATATTCAAGGAAGCTTTGTTTGTGCCACAATGTTAAATAAAGAACAACAATTTGCATACAATATAATTATGAAAAAAGTAGAATCTGAATCAAGTGGTGCTTTCTTTATTGATGGTTCGGGAGGGACATGTAAGATTTTTTTTATACAAAATACTCTTAGCTAGAATAAGGTGTCGACATTTAATTACTTTGGCAACTGCGTCATCTGGAGTAGTTGCATATTTAGTACCTGGAGGTCGAAAAGCTTATTCGAGATTTAAAATTCATTTGGAAACAGTTGGAGAAGTCAACTGCTCTGTTAGCAAACAATCGGCTTTGGAAACTTTGTTGAAAATGTCTAGACTAATAATTTGAGATGAGACACATATGGTAAATCGTTATGCTATTGAAGCTGTAAACAAAATGGTTAGAGATATTATTGATTGTAATTTGCTTTTTGGTGGAAAAGTGGTCGTTCTTGGAGAAGGTTTTTGACATGTTTTATCAGTTGTACCGAAAGGAAAAAAAGAAGACATAATGAAAGCTAGCCTGGTTTTTTCACATCTATGGCCTTTATATGTACATCTACCATTGGTTGAGAATATGATAACAATGTTCGATTCCATGTTCTGCGATTACTTACTTAAAATTGGAGATGGAATAGAACAAGAACATACTTATAAGTGTATTAAGTTTCCAAATATTATAATTTTACCATTTGAAAAGGAAATCACGTCTCTGAAAACTTTGATACATAGTGTTTTTCCAAATATAGAAGTATATGCTGATCATTTACACACCATGGTAAACCGTGTTATTTTTATGCCTACAAATGAATGTGTTGACTATATTAACAAATTTCTGCTTGAACAAATTTCGGGTCAAATTTTCACGTACTAGAGGTTCGATGAAGCAATTGAGAAATCAGAACAGAGCGTGCGAATACATTTCTTGAATACTTTAACATCAAATGGTATTCCACCTCATGAATTGAAACTTAAGGTAAATTGTCTTGTAATATTATTGCGGAATATTAATCTTTTTGAAGGGTTATGTAATGGAACACGTCTCACTTGTCAAAAATTTGAGAGAAACGTTATTTTTGCTAAAATCACTACTGGTGAATATTGTGGAAAACAAATTTTTTTACCAAAAATTTGTTTTATACCCCTTAAATATGATTGAACCACAATTCTATTTAAAATGACTCAATTTCCAATTAGGTCATGCTTTGCAATGATAATAAATAAATACCAAGGTCAAATACTTGATTTTGTCGGTTTGTATCTTCCCGAACCAGTTTTCTGTCACGGTAAGTTATATGTAGCATTATCGAGAGCAAAAAAAGTAAATCTCTAAAAATTTTATTGAAAACATCAACCACAGATACTTCGCACAACTCATGTACTAAAATGTTGTCTATAAGGAAATTCTTTCCTTTATACATAGAACAACCTTCTCACATGTATATTTTATGATATTTGAAAAATTATTACAATTTTCTACAATTCAGTAATTTATTGTTTATTTATAAAATAGTATTTTGATACGCAAAAAATAATTTTTTTCATTTTATATACAGGTTATCGAAAGTTCTATTGGTGTTATTCAGAAGTTCATATCAATTCTCTACTATGTTTGTATATTTCACAGGTATGAATCAATTTAAAAATAAAATATAATTTTTTTATTAAGATCTAATACATTATGTTATTGTATTTTTCTAACATTTGATAGATGTACCCAGTATAGTTCTCAAAAAACAATTTTCCATTATTTTTCAACTTATCCACCACATTTCTCTGCAAATAAAATACTAATTCATCCACAAAAGATGCATTCTATTGCATTTACAAACTTATATGAGTACAAAGTTGATCTGTTCATAAATAAAAGCATTCTGTGATATTTTAAATTTATGCATTACTTTTGATTTTGAACCAAGTAGTTCGGTTTTTAAACTTTTTTTGTTGTGTGTTTGTTTATGTACATACATCAATATAAGAAAGTACTTGGTGAACTCTAGAGATGTTGACACTTTTCTTTTGCTACATGATAAAATTAAAATTTGAAGATTTAAGAAACTACAGTTTTTTTAGAAGATTGAACGTGAACTTTTTCCCATTTGGTTTAGTTTGTATGTCTGGATAACAATATATATACGTGGAAATGAAAATTTTGATGGAAGAATAGAGTAATTTCAATTATTGGATTCCTAATTTGTGCATGGGCAAATTTTTTCACTTCTCGGAATAATTCTTCCTGTGAACTTAAATTTTTTAATTTCATTTCTATATTTAAAAGTTACATTGTTCTAGCATTAGCTTTGTGCAACATTTCCATGTTCCAGCCTCAGCCTCTCAAACAATGTTGTCAACTAAAAAGTTGGTTAATTGCAAACGGAATTGCTAAATTTTTTGCATCCTTGTTTTGACAACGATCAGCAAGGTACCAGGTCTTTGCGGTAATACCCTATTAGTTCAAGCCTTGAAGATTGGAATGGTTTTTTCTAATACGGAAGCTCCATGAAGACACAACGTTATTTATAGAATTTTTTCTTTGTATCTCTCAGTTTCACCATTTCACTTACGATTTGCAATGTTTGCTTTCTGAATTCAATAGCCTAAATTTTGTTCATGGGTTGCAGATTACTTGCATGATCATTGCAAAGAGAAAACATTTTATGGGCTCAGGGGTAGATCAATTCAGATAATCAAATGCAAATATATATTTTTGACTCCAGAATACATTTATCCTTACACAATTTAAGTAACTTTCTAATTTAGAGGTGTGTTTGGTATATATTGAAATGAGAGAATGCATTTTTTTGAAGTGATGTGATAGTAAATATGTGGTTGAAAAAGAAAAAAAATTTATTGATGTGATGAAAAATATTATTTTATTGAAAAATGTGTGATTGAAAATGAGTAGAAAAATGAGAATGAAAAAAAAAAGATGTCAAACAAGGGCTATGTATACGATGTTCTTATTATTTTATTGATCCATTTTTTCTATGCTTTTAAGAATTAGTTTTTCTGACTCGCTTAGTTCTATGAACTTTTTGTAGATGAAATTTTTACTAAATGTTATAATAGGGGACTCTTCATCTTCTTTCAGGATTTCAGTCTTATAATATCCTAAATAAGAAGGCTACCTGGTCAAATATTGTTTATCTCTTGTAGTTATCATGAAGTTGTATATCCTTGGCCTTTTTTTGGCAAAGGATGAAATGAAGTGATATGTCAAAGTTAGTTCTCCAATTTTAAATTATAGAGTTTTTGAGATTGTATTTGTACATTATATTGCTTTGAAGATGCCATGTATCCGCTCTCTTACATATAGACATGTATGCCTGCATAAGTTTGGATCTATCAGTTCAATTTGTACTTTCCAGTGCAAATCCTTTCTGGTCACCTAATGCTTTTCTATTTAAATGCAGGGTACTAGTATTGACACTAGGATGGATAATATTTCTCTCGTGTTATTTTCCCGTGCATACCCTTTTGAACTTCTGCGTTTGTTATCTGTTCTGTTATATATCAAGAACGGGGTAGTAATATAGATCTTACATTTCAAGCATAGGAATCAATTCTCTTTTATATAGACGATACACATGAGTAGATAAGGAAATTTTGTATTACCAATGTAGTCAGCTTTGTGATGTACAACAATTAATGACACTTTTGTACACCATAAGAGAGATTGGTTTTAATATTGGATAGTAAATTAGTAATATAGACAATATTTTAGCTTATTTTTCTTTAATGTTTTCCAGCATTGATTGATATGTACAATTTTTGTAATTTTTGAGTTAGTGAATTACTACGAGAAGTTGCTTTATTACCGCTTTACTACATTTGAATTGACTAAAAGTTCTTATACATTTTTCTGACTGTGGTAGCCAGACAGAAAAAAGGCCCTCAGTGGGTGCCGTTTACTTTGCCTTTTCGACCAAATCAGTTGAACGTGACCATTGCAGCTCGAGATGGGATCGAATTTCTTTCAATGGGTACGCATTGGCTTTTCTGAGACATTTATAAAAATTTTGAATTGCTGTTAGTTTCTGTAAATTGCATCAAAAGATTGTCAACTTATTATGTTTTCTAAGTTTCTGCTTAATTGCATCTGTTCTATGACATTTATAAAATTTATGAATTGCTGTTAGTTTCTGTAAATTACATCAAAAGATTGTCATCCGTGTCTCTATGTCTCCACGGAGGTACTGCAATAAAATTGGGAACAATTTATTGTAAAGGAGGGAAAAAGGGTGGATGTGTTCGTCACCCTCTCGACCCCGATTTTACCTTGTGTTGCAGTGATTTCTACAAGGATAAGTCATCATTTTCATCACCAAACTGTAACATCAGATTTATCTGGGGTAAAAACATGCTTTAAATCTATTGGGATTTATATGCCGATTTTGCACTCATTTTTAATGTTGCAAATGATTCTACTTCAACACAACCTCGATCTAAGATTTTGCCTGGCCTTATCTTCTTGAAATTTATTATTTTTTTTCCTAAAATTGTTGTTTTAATATGCAATTTTCTTGACAATCTCTCTTGAATTTTTGATGTGGTTTATTAGGTTTCTCTCTTGCCTTTAAAATCGACTGCTCGTCAAGTGTAATCTCTAAAATACAAAGGACCAAAATTCAATGGGGCCAACTGCCCCTACTTGTTCTGACTCAAGATCATTGAGACATGTTGTTTCAAGATGTTGGATAGATAAGCTAGAGTCTTTAAGTTGATAGATTGAAATCTTAGTCTAGAAACGTGTTATCGCACTTCAAACTTCACCATGTTTTGGCGTATGGCTGACCTCCCCACTGCATCTTCAGTACGTGCTCTTAATTTTGTTTGCAGAATATGTTATGCTTTTGTTTTTAAATGCTAATTTGGATCCAAGTAATGGATGTTGGTATTGGTTAATAGTTATACACCAGCTTCAGTATGTCATCTTCGATGAGGCTCTATACTTGTTGATTCAAACATTAAATTGTTGAGAAGATTGTAATTTTATGTCAAAAATTGGTAAGAATATTTTCTTAAATTCCAATTTACACGCAAGTTAACCAACCCTAATCTTTTTGCATTTGATGTCATAACTTCGTTAGGTAAAATGTATTTACTATACAATTTTACTGATATCACAAGTTAAGTTATGAAATATTATATAGTAAAAATATAATTGAATGAAAAAGAATTCAACACATTTAACGTGCTAACATTATCTACAAAATAACCAATCCCGCAAAAACTAGTCAATGATAAAAGATTGAATTAAATTTGATTTCTTTGAAGTGACAAAAGCAAGAATGGAAATCCAATAATAGATCCAAAAACTTGGAAATACTCATTTAAAAAATTAATTTAAGGGTCAAAGAAAGAGAACGCATTGTTTGACTCAAATTATCGTCTACTGATTGTGCACTGGACATTTCTACAAACAATTAATGAGCATTCAAGCAAGCTTCTGACGTTGAAAATGGTGAGCTGCGCAGTGGAAGGAGGCTGCCCGAGCGACTACGTCGCCATTTCTATCTCAATCCTTTCCATTATCTTGTAATTCCCATTTCTCAGTTCTCATATTCCTGTGTACAAAAGATTTAAAATCGTGGATATATTATGTATGCTTGCCTTATGAATACGTTTTGAGTAATATACTGTGTTGAATTTCTGGGGATATCGGTTTTTAGTTGATTTGATGAGTGTTTTACTATATTGGGGTTCTGGGCCTATTGATTTTTATTTAATTAGTTGTTGGAAATGCAATCTATGAATCTAATTGATGGGTTTATCGCACTGAATTAAACGAAAACGAACATTTTCTGTGTAAGTGGAGCAAGAGACTTTATCTTCTTTAGCATAATTTTGATTTACTACGTTTGCAGAAAGGGGATGGAAAGCTAAAGATTAAATCTTTTAACTTGATTAATGTCTTAATGTAAAAAATGAGGTGAAGTTTAACATGGAAATAGTATGCCTGAGGGTAATCCGGTTTTGAGGAGCTGTAGCAGCAATAGATTGAGAAGTAAACCACTAAAAATCAGATTTTCTATCTACTGCATAATTCTTGTTGGTGGCAGTAAAATGCCTTTGTAGTTAATAATTGGTTAATTTCTGCATCTAACTCTCTGGAATTTGTTGGATACTAAGAAAATAACCCCTAAAGAGGACTTGTTTCTGTGGGACCAGAATGGGACGCTAAAGATTGAATCTCTAGTTGTTAACATTGCTCTTGATTGAGTTACCAGTACTAATTGATGGTGGAGAGGGTTTAGAAAGGCAGTACGATATTTGGGTATGGATTAAGCAAAACCCAAGCTGAAGAAACTCCATGCAGGAAAAAAAAAAAAAGTTGAGAGAGAACCGCTAAATACTGAGGTTTCTCCTCTTTGAAATCTTCCTATGGTGTCTTGTTGAATGTTGGCTGATTGTGTTACTGGTTCAATATATGAATCATGGTTGGACTAAAAATAAATCAGAATTTATAAAACAGAAAGATGGTGCAAACATGTAACAATCAGCTTAAAATATGTGTCATAAGTTAAATGCCCTTCATATGTGTGTTGTTACACTTCCTAGACTTTTAGTTATATATTTTTTAAGAATAAAATTGGATAAGGATGATACGGTGTTCATGTGCATGTCTCAATGTGTTCATATACACGTGAATAATTGTTATTCTTCTCTCTTTCCTTGTTTAAACTTTTGCATTTAACTCATTTTCACAAACATATATTAGTCTGATGAAGAGACACATATAGTCATTATTTCCACTTGTTAGTGTTATATGACACCTGCTAAGTGGTATATGTACAGTTTCCTTGAGCATGTGTGAAGAATTGTCTTTTCATTACAGGCTTCTTGCCAAGGCGGTTGCACCCTATCTAATTTACAAAATTCCACGGCCAAAAGGCAGTAGCTTTTGGCTTGTAGCAATTCAAGTTCTTGCCAGCTTCAACCTTTTACTGTCACTTGTGGTAAAAGATTTTAGCCTTATCCTAGTTAAACTTAAGCAACTTTCTTGGTATCTTTTTTCTGGTTCCAAGAGTCAATTTTTCCCCAATGGCCTCATGATTTTTCCCATTTTCCTTGGGTATTATTGTGGCCTTTGCAGATGGCCCTCAATTTCTTGAAGTTCAAAAGGAGTCATTGGTGGAGTTCTTGCTATATTTGGGCAGGTAATCTTTTAAATCATTGATTACTGCCTTAGTTTCTTTTCTTCTTGGTTTAGTTGGCAACTCTTCCTTTCACATTATTTTCGCATAGGATTGGTAATTCAAAGGTTGATTTTCTCTCAGTCTGGTTGGAAGGTCCACTAGGATTTGGCTTGCTGCTGGGCTGTCGCATCGTACAGGGTTTCCAACTATATAACATATTTGTTAAGTAAGTGAATATCTTATTTAAGAAAATTAAGTAGGTGATGCATTAAAATCTCAAAGGACTTGAAGTGATTGTTTATTTTCGTGAAAGAAAATAATTACATTTTCACTTCATTGATGAGGATGACCATAAGCTGACCATAAGACATGCTGTGAGCAATGTGATGGGAAGAAAGACCCCTAAAAGTGGACGAATTTAGTTCAAAGTTGAGATAATTTTTAATTCATAGAAGTTTAATATCGGAGTTGATTGTTCCAAAAGGTCAAATCTAGAGAAAATAGTTCCCTTGTGCTTAAGGGAGTTAGGTTTTGTGTCTGATACACAATTCTTACCACTCATGTCCATATAACTAACTTAGCCTACAGTTTTTTTTCTTATTTTTCCCCAACCATTAGATATTTTTAACAGTAGATACGCATCAAAATTCTGCATATGATCTTATTAGTTACGTCTGATGCTTACGATGTTTCAGGAGGCGTTTGCCACCCATCCGATCATATATATTTCTTCCACTGGTTCTCTTGCCCTGGATTGCTGGTTCTATATGTAAGACTCGCCAAGCCACAATATATATCTAGTCAGTTTTTCTACAGTTCCTTTTTTTGTTCAAAGATACTTTAAGAATCTTTTCGGTCTTGGTTCATTTATGCTTGATGCTCGAAAAACGTTTGAATGATATATGGGTTTATAAGATACAGTTTCCGAGTCAGATGTAAAGTTAGATGGTCAATATATGTAAATGATTCTTATACCTTAAAAAACAGTTGAGATTTCTGCTATTGGAGGGTAAGTTTGGTGCACACTTCTTGGGCATTATTAGCAAATTGCCCACTAGTTTTCCTTGTGGAACATGTCAAAGATTGGGTTAGTGGTCAAATTTTTTGACTGAAATTTAATACTTACTGTAGGAACATGAACTTTGAATGCTGTGTGAATGGAGACATACACTAGAAGTAAGGAACATTCTACGTCTTTTTAAAGATCTTTGTGATATAAATCCTTCCCAATATTTAATTGCCAATTATTACACAACTAATTTCCAAGTTCTGACTCTGTAGCAGTTTGGATCCTATGAATTGATTTTTCGACCCACTTGACCATGTGCATAACGTTAACTGGGTGAATCTATATTCTCTTTGCAATAGTTTACCTCATTTTTGAACATATTCACTTGGTTGCTAAATTCCATGTTAGTTCTTTGTTTTAATATCAAATGTTTCATTGGTGTAGTTATTCACTTGAAAAAACCTCTAAATGACCGTTGCCACATGGGGACTCAGTGGATCATCCCAGTTATTTGCCTCCATGCATTATATATTGCTGCTTTGGTTGGTTTTACGGGAGCCATTCAACATATAGAGTTCAGATTCCATGAACTCAAAGATCTTTGGCGGGGAATTCTCGTGTCCGCTTGTTCTATTGGTACCAATTAGTTTCTACATTATCACATGGGTTTGTGAACATGAGATGTTCCAAATTGTTCACTTACACGATTTCAAATTATTATTTCTTTCAAGGGATATGGGTGGTTGCTTACGTTCTGAATGAGGAACACGAAGAAATTTCATGGGTTCAAATTGTCTCCAGATTTTTATTGCTAGTTACGGTATGCTTAATATGGAGTATTATTACATGGTCATTCATTGCCTTCAACAATTTTTATATGATTAGGATCTAGGTGCATGTGCCCTTTAATTTCATACATTTTCAGATGTTTGATTTTTCATTTTTTAACATGATGCATGAATTTCATCATGTCACTTCTATTTTCACTGTTTTCTCAGACAAGTATCCTTGTGCTGGCTTTCTTCTCTATTTCACTATCTCAACCTCTCGTCTCACTTATGAGCTTGAGAAAAAAGGATCATCCAGAATACGAGACAATGGGCCGTGCACTGGGTATACCTGATAGTGGGCTAATGTTTCAAGAGGAACCAACTCAGTTTGCAAATCCTAAGGAACCTTTGGATAAGCTTCTTTTGAACAGAAAATTTCGTCAGTCATTCGTGGCATTTGCTGATAGGTACCAACTGTGACTATATATCACTTGTAAAAATTATGTTTTTGTGGTTTCTTGCAGGTCTAGAGATGTTAGAGTACATCTATTCTCACTTTTTTTATTTTTTATTTTTCTTGCTATGTAGCTGTCTGGCTGGTGAGAGTGTCCATTTCTACGATGAAGTGCAACAGCTTGAAAAAGTTCCCGATAATGATCATGTAAGAAGAATTTACATGGCACGACATATTATCGACAAATACATAGCTCCAGGTATAACATATATCACACCTATGATGCACCGACACGAATACGTCGACACGCGATTTTTCAAAAAAGTTCTAACTAAATCGTTACTGACACGTTGATTAAATTCTATAAAAAAATTCATTTATATAGTATAAATTTAATTTTGTACTTGTTATAAATTTTTTGTTGAAGTCTTTTAAATATGAGTATGTTTATGTTATTTATTAATTAGCTTGAGTTAAAAATATATAGGGCTTGTTTGAGCCCAATTTTTGTCAAAAAAAAATTCATTTTTGAATAGTATATTGATGGGAAATGTGTGGTTAAAAAATAAGGAAAATTTTTGAATTTGTGTGTAATATTATTTTATTGAAAAATGTGTTGTTGAAATGGGATCAAAACACTTTTCGAGAATGCATTTTTTTTGTCAAAAAAAAGTGGCTCAAAAAGGTCGTAATATTTCTAATAAAAAAATAAAAATGATTATGGTAGAGTGTCCGAGGAGTATCGATATCTACACATGTCTGCACGGACACGCTATCCTAATTGAAGTGTCTGTGTTATAGAGTATCACACAATTACATTGACTTTTAGGGCACGTTTGGAAGACTTTTTTGGATTAGGGGGATAGGATTAGGGTCAATAGTACTCAGATAGATTAGGAGGTATTTTTCTAATAGGATGTTTGGTGGTGCAATACCGTATTAGAAGATTGTATGATTAATTAAATATAAAAAAAATGAAAATATTTTGTTATAAGAAATTTTTAAGCATATAAGTAAATTTTTTGCTTGTAAGTAATTTTTTTACATAAAAGTGAATTTTGTACTTTTAAGTAATTCTTCTACATTTAAGTGAATATTTTTACTTTTTAAGTGTTTGTTTTATATTTATAAGTGAATTTGTCTATAAGTAAATTTTTTAGATATAAGTGAATTTTTATGATGCACTGACATGGACATATGATACGTGTCAAACATGCCGATACAAGATTTTTAAAATACCGACACGATTAAATTTTTAAAATTCTTCATTTATATAGTATAAATATAGTTTCGTACTTATTAATTTTCTTATCGAAATCTTTTAAATATGAGTACCTTTTATTATTTAATAGTAAATTTTGTTTAAAAATATATAGTATTTATGATTACAAATATATATATATAAAATGACCATGGTAATGATGAATAGTTTTATTTTTATTTTTATAATAACTGAATATTTTAGTAATTATTTTTATTAATAAGTAATTTTTTTTTATGTTGTTTACTTATAAGTACTTGTATTTTCCTCGTTACTCATTACTCCAATTAGAAGTAACAAACAATATGATATAAACCCACCTAGTAGGATGGTTCTAATTTAATACGGGGTGTATATACTCTTCCAAGGTCATACTCGTTATCTTAACTATATGAATTCTTTCATAGAGAAAATTACACCTAGCCCTAGTTTTTAACTAATCATTTCAAAATCAGATTTTAAATTTATTCTTTAAAAAATTAGGTATACTCGAACCACCCACCCATCCCATTGCTTAACCCTAATTCATCTTCTATCCAAACAAAAGGTCGTAGAAATTTCTCCAACACCTTCCTCATTCTCCCGCTATGAATCACTTCTCCAACACTGTAGCGCACCACCGCACTCAAAGCGTAGAGTCATGCACAACAGCAATGAACGCCGCGCATGGTGAAGGGCATTGTTGCTTAGCCGCATTGTTCCTTTGAACTACCTAGCCACTGCGTTGCTGCTTAGTCGGAGTTTGGGATGATTTTTGTTGGTGGTTTGTAAATGGTGGTGATTAGTGGTGGTGGTGGCAGCGGCGGTAGCGCAATGGTGGTGAGATGGTGCTGCGTTTCGGTGGTGGTGGAGTGGTAGTGGGTTGGAGTGAGGTGGGATGAAGAGAGTTTGTGACCAATTATTTGGGTGATTGTGACCAATAAAATGGGTAATTTGTGACCAATAATTAATATGTAATCTAAAAAAATATGTGATTGCATAATTGTGTGTTATTGTGATTTTTGAATCTTTTTTCACAAGTTTCTTATTTTTGAAAGAATGTCTTGAAACCTTTGTAATTATGTATTTTTCCTCGTTCATATTCATGGTTCATATTGGAGAAGTAAAATATTTGTTAGGAAACAACTCTTTAAATCTATCACAAATCATAGCATTGGTATCTTCTATGTTGCTCATTATAATCCATCAATGCATAGCACTACCTTGAAACATGAAAGATGCTAATCACTTTATTTACTTCTGAAACTCTAAGGATCCGTTTGATTGTAAGGATTGAATTTGGGTGGAAAGAAAATGAGTTATAGAGAATTGAATTGTCTAGAATTCATTTTACTGGAAATTGTCAATTAATTGTGTTTGATTGGTATAATTTCTTACCTGAAAAATGTTGGAATTTTGGATCTTTTGGTGTTTGTTTGGCTTTGATTTCCATGAAAATTGCCCATTAAAGGGAAATTTTTTTTTTTTTCACAATTTGGAATAGAACTTGTATCCATTGTAAAAAAAAAAAAAAAAACTGAAAACCATTTTCCTACCAAAACCATGGGAAAAAGAATTCCTCAAAAACCAAGAATTCGGCACGTGTGGAGGCATAAGGTGGAAATTGAATTGCCAAGAACATTTGGCCAATCAAACATGGAATTTGGGTGACAATGAACTTTTCCTCAATCAAACAAGGCCTAATACTCTACTGTAAGCAAGCTAGTCAGATAAAAATAATCCGGATATTGTCAACACTAAACACCGTTGTAGGATTATTTTTACCCTATACAGTGTAATGCGGTTTACCAAAAACATCCTTTGGTAATATGTATCTTATAGAATTCTCCTTTTTGTGACTATTGATGAAAACGAGGTGTGTTTACCGTATCCAGTTTTGTCTCCATGCACTGTTCACATTGTCCTCATTAGGTTTTTGATTTTGCATATTTTGCTACACAGGTGCAACGATGGAGGTGAACATTTCTCACCGTTGTCGGCAAGAAATTCTATCTACTCTTGATTTAGCACACCCAGATCTCTTCAAAAATGCAGTAAATGAGTTGATGCACTTGATGAAGATGGTTAGTATTTCATACTGCTTGAGTTCTTTTAACTGATTAGGCTTTTACTCGTAACACTCATGTCCTGCCGATCATTCTTGTTTAATTTGTAGAATTTGGTGAAAGATTATTGGTCGTCAACATTCTTTATGAAGCTGAAAGAAGAGGAAAATATAAGAACTGGCAACCATGAGTTAGAAGAGGTTGGGGGTTGGAATTTCTCACATAGGTTGAGTTCTGTTAATTGTGCTGATGACCCTTTTCACCAAGAACATAGTCCAAACAAGCTGGATTACGACCTACAATGAGGGAAAACCTCGCACACTTTTGGTTCATTTTTACGAAATTTTCTATGCCAGTGCTCATCATCATGTCCGAAGAGGCAAAAAGACTGGCTCGTTTTCAGGGGATAATCACGGAGAGGAGGGGCGAAGATATACAACTAAGAGGTGTATCAGTGAGATTGAACTTTGCAGCGGTGATGAAGTTGTAAATGCTTGTCTTCCAAAGTTGATAATGATCCAGTATAATTCATTCTACCAAACAAGCCTCGATACAACTTGAATTGAGGTGGGACATCGTCAAGAGCAAAGGTTGTTTGAACTTGTAAATTTGTTGTAAATATATAAAGAAATATTCGCTAGAGACCCCTACACAGAAGGCAATGAAATGTTGAATTGAAGCGAATTATAGACTTGCTCGTTTGTTCGCTCTGTTTGGTAAAATTATTTAAAACTTATTTTTACTCTGCTTATGTTTTTCAAACTTCGTTTCAGGCGTATATTTTCTTAAGGGTAATTGACACAAAACGTCCTTACTTTTGGTGATTATTGTGGAGAACTTCCTTGCCTTTGATTTTTTAGCGTAGAAAGTCCATACCTTTATCTTTTCTTGCGCAAAACGTCCTTCCGTCCACAAACCGTTAGAATTCACCGTTAAATTAAAAAAAATGGATTTTTATTTTCCACAAGTAAGGGTAAAAACGTCCAACCACCATAACTTCACAACACTTCATTTCTATCCCGCCTTCATCTTCTTCAAATGTTATGCATGAGCAAAAAATATGAGTAATAAGAAAATTAATTTAGATGATGTTGTAAAAAATAAGGAAAAATGATGGAAATCACTAATTTCTAGTTGAACTTCATCATGACTGATGTAAATCTTGAAAAAAAAAAAAAATGGATTGGTATATGAAGAGATTGACTGTGGTTGATCATCCCCATTTTGTGCTTACAAAGGGTGTAAATAAGGGATACAGTGAGGAACAATTAAAATGTGCTTCTGTGAATGATGGTTTCGAATAAGAATGGAGAAGATGATGAACATGAACGTGTCTTCTTCCCAAGTTAGCATGAAATTGTCTTTGCGAGAAACATCCCTACCTTCCCTTTATCTTTGCGAGAAACATTCCTATCTTTACATTGTATTGGTGCAAAACATCCCTACCTTTAACAAAAATTGTGCAAAACGTCCCTGCTAGATACAACCCACAGACCCTATTTATATGACCTGCAACTCGCTATCCCTAACACCCACTTCGAACATAGCAAAACCAATAATCAACAACCAAGCTCAATAACCAAACCTAGCAATTAAACTACTCAACAATCAACCTCAACACCTAAACTCAGCAACAAAATAGTGAGAGCATATAATATTGCAATCAATGAAGCAAAAACCAGAACACTTTCTGTCCAGTTCAAAAACATCAAAAAAAAAATATATACAATTCAGCATATCCTACAACAATTACTATTGTAGTGAATGAATCATAACCATATACAATTCATGTGCAGTGATTCATTAAACAAAAAACTGAATTTTTTTATAAAAAGCTAAAACCAGTAGCATATATTAATTCCGTGCTAGTGGTAGTGTCCCTTTGCAAGTCCTACTATTGTGTCCTCGTGCCCTACATTTCTTTCATGTCATTATCAGCCCTGCTATTTTCCTTGGATCGGATGTGGCTTTACTTTCGGAGTCGACGGATTGAATGGTGGCAGTGGCAACTTCCAGTAATAATTAAATAAAATAATCTCCTTAAAAATTTTCTTTGAAAATTTTCTCACTTTTTTTTTTTTTTTTTTTTTGAAAATTTGCCAGTCTACAGAAACGCAGACCCGCTCTGATACCAAGCTGTAGCGCCCCGAGTTCTGTTAACCCGGATTGCCACGTCATCGTCTTTTGCCCTAATTTTGTCAATCAATTTTGCGGAAATAACCTAATTTTTAAAATCACATTTGAAATTGAAAACTACTTCGGCAATTGAAATACATTGGATAATTGTTCAAAATTTAAATATCGCGTTTTTGGAATAGCGGAAACGAAAATACGTTAACAGTGTTTCAATACATAAATTCGGAAACTTAATAAATTCGATAATCAAATTTTATTTTGCCACCACTGCCGGATCAATCGCGTTCGCCTCCGAAGTCTGCAAATATTGTTAAAAATAGCAGAATGAGTATTTCGAAAAAAATACTCAGTAGACTCATCGCCGATAATTAATTTACAGAATAATTGGAAACACACTCATGCAATATACAATGTGATATCATCTTTGGTTCATTTTCTTGAAATCATAGGCTCTTTAAAAACATGGGTTGTGGGTAGTCTTTCTTTCTTGTGCGGATGAAGCACATAAGTTATGCATAACATTCTTTCTTATCTCATAAGAGATTCTTTCTTTCTTTCTTTCTCATGCAATTAAGCATATAAGTTATGGCAAGCATAACAATATCATATATCGCATATGACACATTCTCATCCTATGCATAAAGCATATAAATCACGTAATTCACATAAAGCATGCAATTATAATTTAAACTAATTAATGGTGGCGAGTCTACCTCAATTGTTTCGAGTTGCGTGAAAAGTGAGCGGGAAAATAACTTCAAGTTCCTAATTGCTCGTACGTATCGTCTAGCCAAAAATAGGAAATAAATTTGAATTAGTATTTCGAACTTAAAGTTTTAAAGTGTTGAAATTAAGTTTAAGGGCTTAATTGAAAATTATTGGAATTGAAATAAATGACTTAAAATGATAAAATAAAGTCTATGGCTAATTTGGAAGTTTATTAAATCTGAAAATAAAAATTTAAGGGCTAAAATAGTAATTTTTAAAAGTTAGGGACTAAGCTGTAATTATAATAAACTGAAAATAAAAGCTGAAAACTAAAATAATAATGTTTAATAGTTTAAGGACTAATCTGTAAATATTTTAAAGCTGAAAATAAAACTAAAGGCTGAAATAATAATTTTTATACATTAGGGACTCAATTGTAAATATAATAAAGCTGAAATAAAATTTAAATGCTGAATTAATAATTTTTATAAGTTTAAGGACTAAACTGTATATATAACAAAGCTGGAAATAAAAGTTAAATACTGCAATAATAACTTTTATAAACTAGGGACTAAATTAAATAACTTTTAAGCTAGAAATAAGAAATTTAAGGGCTGAAATTAAAATATAAACAAATAAGGGACTGAAATGAATAAACTTGAAACTTGGGGCTTAAGGGCAAATTCTAAAAATCAAAATAAAATAAAAATAAAAAAATCATCTACCTCTCTCTCTCATTTCGAAATCAGAGAGAGAGAGGAGGCGACAGGGGAAAGGGGCTTCGCCCCTTCCCTCGAATCTCGCCACCACCGGCCGGCGGTGGTGGCGCCGGTCATAGAGGTAGGTGGGGGGGGTTTATTTGGGGCTTTTGGCGCGAGAATGGAGGTTAACCGAGGCTTGAAGGCTCGATTTCATTCGGGTTTCTTGGTGGCTATCGAGCTGCAAAGAGGGTCAGGGAGTGAGGTAAGCTGTTGGTCTTGTATTTCTTGAGTTTTGTGATTGATTGGGTGTTGTTTTGGGGCGTGGGCATGGCGATTTTCTGTGGACTTCCGGTGAAGCCGTGGGTGGTGATGAGGTTTGGCTTCGAAAAATGGGTGGTTGGTGTTTCGATCTCTGCTGTGAGGTGGTGAAGTGGTCTCGGTTTGGGCAGTGACAACTCAGCCAACTATGGGCTGCTGAGGCGATTCGGTTGGAGTTGGTGGTCAGTGGCATGAATGGGTTTTGGGTCAGTGAGCTTGGTCTCGAGGGTGATGTTGGTTTAAGGTGTTGGCTCGTGGGTGAGCTTGGTAGTTTTAGGTGAGGTTGTTGTTGGTTTGTGCGACTGCTTGTAGAGTTCTTGGGCTGGGTAGTTGGAGCTTGGTGATTTCCTATTGATCTCGGTTTCATGGGGTTGGAGTGCCTGCATTGTTGAGTTCTGGGTTGAGGGTTGGGTGGCTGCAGCTTGGGAGGCTGCAGCTCGTATATGCTTCTGGTGGTGTCTTGCTGTGTGGTTGTGTGGTGATTGCAGTGACCTTGCAGTGGAGTTGGCTGCATTGTGCAGTGGCTGGGGTTGGTTTGGTGATGGTGAATTTCCAGCTTGCTGATGCTAGAAATTGTTCTAGCATCAAAGTGAGCTGAGATTGTTGTTGATGCTAGAAATTGATTTTCTAGCATCAACTAGAATTTCCAAAATGAGGGAGATGATTCTTACCAAAATGGATGCGTGAATGAGGAATTGGAGGGAATTGTGATGAATAAAATAGTGTGAATTTAGGGCACAAATTTCAAGGTGGGTTTTCGGGCCAAACAGTTGGGCCTTTAAATTTTCTAATCGGGCTGAAATAAGTAAATTCAGATTTGGGCTCAATTGATTGGACCTAAAAATTGGGTTTATGTAATTGGACTTGAATTTAATAATAATTGGATTTAAATAAAATAAATCCGAATTGAAATAAAAATAATTATTCAATATTCGATTCGATTCAAAATAATTTAAATTCATATTTATAACGGCTAGACGAACGCGCTATTTCTTAAAAATTAGGGTTAAAGTCGAGCGACACGTTTTTCGAGAATTAATTTATAAAATTGAAAAGTTCGCGGTCGCTACAACCTTACCCCCTTAAAATAATTTCGTCCTCGAAATTTAAACTTACTTGATCTATTATATCTGGATACTTAGCCAGAATCTCTTCCTCTTTCTCCCAGGTAGCTTCATCGCTATTCTGTCTACCCCATTGGACTTTGACTAAAGGAATCTCTTTGTTTCTTAAGACATGGACTTTTCTTTCTATAATGCACATAGGTGTCTCCTCATAGGACAGATTCCTCTGAATCGAAATAGTCTGAAAATTTACCACGTGACTTGGATCGTGGATATACTTTCTCAATAGGGAAACGTGAAAAACGTTGTGTACGGCCGATAGCTCGGGCGGCAACGCCAAACGATAAGCCACGTTACCCACTTTCTCTAATATCTCGAATGGTCCGATAAAACGAGGTCTTAACTTCCCTCTCTTGCCGAAACGAATAGTTCCTTTCATAGGAGCTACTTTCAAAAATACTTTCTCTCCAATTTCAAATTCTAAGTCTTTTCTCCTTTGATCGGCATAGCTTTTCTGTCTATCTTGAGCGGCTTTGATCCGCAGTCTGATCTTATCAATAGCCTTAACTGTCTTTTCAATCAATTCTGGACCTAAAATTCTTCTCTCGCCTACTTCATCCCAATAGACTGGTGATCGACATCGTCGTCCATAAAGTGCCTCATATGGTGCCATTCCAATAGTAGCCTGAAAACTATTATTGTAGGCAAATTCCACTAATGGGAGGTGAGTCTCCCAATTACCACTCAAATCTAGTACGCAAGCTCTAAGCATATCTTCTAGTGTCTGAATAGTGCGTTCGTATCCATCGGTCTGGGGATGGTAAGCAGTACTAAAATTTAATTTAGTACCCATCGCTACTTGTAAACTCTTCCATAATCTCGATGTAAATCTCGGGTCTCTATCTGATACAATAGAAGCTGGTACTCCATGAAGTCGAACAATCTCTCTAACATACAACTGGGATAACTGATCCACATTGAGAGTCATTCTGATTGGTAGGAAATGAGCTGACTTCGTAAGTCGATCTACGATAACCCAAATAGCGTCATGTCCTTTCACTGATTTCGGTAACCCTGTTACGAAATCCATGGAAATTTTCTCCCATTTCCATTTTGGTATATCCAAGGGATTTAACAATCCTGATGGTCTCTGATGTTCAGCCTTTACTTGCTGACACGTCATGCATCGAAAGACAAACTTTGCAATACAACCCTTCATGTTTCTCCACCAAAAGGTATTGCGCAAATCACGATACATCTTTGTCCCTCCTGGGTGGCACGCATAAGGTGCTGAATGAGCTTCTGTCAAAATCTCATTTTGGATATGTTCATCCTTCGGTACACAGAGACGTCCTCTGAATATAAGTGCCGTATCAGAGGCAATCTCGAAACCTATTCTCTTGCCAGTTCCAACTTCGGATCTGATCTTTTCCAAGAATTTATCTCCAGTTTGAGCTGTTATAATCCGATTTGCTAATCTAGAAGATCCTTGGACTGATGGGGTTCGCACTTCGATTCTTAGATTCCTCAAATCTCGAATCAACTGATCTTGCGTCGTTCCCAAAGCTGATAACTGTCCGGTTTAACCTCTCAAGTCTGGTTTAACGCTCAGATTTGCTAATCTAGAAGATCCTTGGACTGATGGGGTTCGCACTTCGATTCTTAGATTCCTCAAATCTCGAATCAACTGATCTTGCGTCGTTCCCAAAGCTGATAACTGTCCGGCGTCCTTTCTGCTCAAAGCGTCGGCAACCTTATTTGCTTTACCTGGGTGGTAAAGAATGGTGCAGTCATAATCTTTTACCAGCTCTAGCCATCGACGTTGTCGCATGTTCAATTCCTTCTGAGTGAAGAAATACTTAAGACTCTTGTGATCGGTGTAAATCTCACATTTACTCCCGTACAGATAGTGTCTCCAAATCTTAAGAGCATGCACGACAGCTGCGAGCTCTAAATCATGTGTCGGGTAATTCTTCTCATGTGGCTTCAACTGTCTTGAAGCATATGCTATCACTTTGCCATTCTGCATCAAAACACAACCTAAACCATGTTTGGATGTATCGTCAGTAAATAACGAAACCTTCGTATCCATCTGTATCGTCAAGATCGTGTCGAAACGAGTCTGTCCTTAAGTTTCTGAAAACTTTGTTCACATTGTTCTGTCCACTGAAATTTAACTCCCTTCCTGGTCAACTGAGTCATAGAACCTGCTATTTTAGAAAAACCTTCTATGAATCGCCGATAATATCCAGCTAATCCAAGAAAGCTTCTCACATCTCCAACATTTGCAGGTGTTGGCCAATTCGTTACAGTTTCAACCTTGGAAGGATCAACCTCGATTCCTTTAGATGTAACAATATGACCCAAGAAACCTACTCTTTCAAGCCAAAATTCACATTTCTTGAACTTGGCGTACAACTTTTCTGCTCTCAGCTTTTCCAACACAATCCTCAAATGTTCTTCATGTTGTGCGGAATTCTTGGAGTAGATCAGTATATCATCGATAAAAACAATAACGAATTTATCAAGATACTGATGAAAAACTCGGTTCATCAAGTCCATAAATATTGCAGGCGCGTTCGTAAGACCGAACGGCATCACTGTGAACTCATAATGTCCATATCGTGTCCTGAACGCTGTCTTTGGTACGTCAGCTGGCGAAACCTTTAGCTGATGGTACCCAGATCTCAAATCAATCTTCGAGAAGATCGCAGTACCTTTCAACTGATCGAATAAGTCTTCGATCCTGGGTAGGGGATACTTATTCCTTATCGTCAACTTGTTAAGTTCTCGATAGTCGATACACATCCTCATGCTTTCGTCCTTCTTCTTTACAAACAGCACAGGTGCTCCCCACGGAGACACACTTGGCCTGATGAAACCCTTCTCTAGCAATTCCTCTAATTGCACCTTCAGTTCTTGCAACTCTTTCGGTGCCATGCGGTACGGAGCTTTAGAAACAGGGGCCGCTCCTGGTACCAAATCGATGGAAAATTCCACTTGCCTATCCGGCGGAGTGCCGGGTAGATCGTCTGGAAAAACGTCACTATATTCACATACTACTGGCACTGAATCCAGAGTAATCTCATCTACGGGTTTGTCTTGAAGACTAACCAAATAGCCATGACAACTATCCTTGGCTAATAGCTTTTCCGCTTGTAAAGCCGAAATCAGGCGAGGAAGTGCCTTAATCCTCGTCCCATAGAATCTGAATACTTCTTTACCATCTTTACGAAAAATAACCTCCTTCTCGTGGCACATAATTGCGGCACGGTTGGTGCTGAGCCAATCCATACCTAGAATAATATCGAAATCTTTCATTCGGATAATATTCAGGTCTGCCTCCAAAACTTGACCATCAAAATCGATTTGTACTGCCTTGACTATCTTATTAGTATCGAGGGTTTCTCCTGACGGCAAACTAACTTCACGGGTACTACCAGTCTCTATGCCTACTAGGTTCAGTCTTTCTAAGCATGTATCTGATATAAATGAATGTGTGGCTCCCGAGTCTATCAGAACATATACAGGTATCCCAGAAATAGATAGTATACCTGATATCATATTATCATGCTCAATATGGGAAGGAAAATACGGTATGGAAAGCAATTAAGACATGTACAAGGGTACTAGGATAACTAGTATACCTGCAATCACGTCGGAGTCCTGGGCTGCATCCATAGCGAATACCCTGGCTGTCCCCTTCCGGTTCGGCCTCGGGTTCATCTTCCGATTGGAACCCCGGGCCGAGCACGACAGTCCGTTGCAAAGTGACTCCGACCGGCCACACTTATAGCAGACTCCCTTCCCAAACAGGCATTCTCCCTTGTGCATCCTCTGGCACTTAGGGCAGGGAGAAATGACATTGGGCATCTGCCTCCCTGTTGGCCCTGGATTGGGCCTCTTGACGAATGGCTGGTTTCTGTTCTGGTTCTGGTTGCGGCTCGGACCTTGCCACTTTCTCTTGCCTAGGTTTCTCTGCTCATACTGAGGTCCCTGGCTTACCGTCCTCCCACCGGCATAGGCTACTGCTTGAGCCTTTTTTACTACTTCCCGGTAGGTTGGCAGCTCATGTGAACTGACAATTTGTCGGACATCGGAGCGTAGACCTCTCTCAAATCTACGGGCCTTTTTGAACTCAGTCTCCACCAGATGTGGAGCGTAACGTGATAGCTCTTCAAACCTCCTTTCATACTCGACTATAACCATATCTCCTTGCACTAGTCGAAGAAATTCGGCCTCCTTGTGATCTCGAAGAGCTTGTGGGAAAAACTTGTCCCTGATCTCTTCCTTGAAATCATCCCAAGTTAGGGCTGCCTGTTGTTCCTCGCTTCTCGTGCGGGATGCAGATTCCCACCAAAAACCAGCTCTTCCGATCAACATGAACTCGGCACATCCCACTTTCTTGAATTCCGGGCAGGCTATGTGCTTAAAAATTTTTTCAATGGCCTGGAGCCATTCTTCCACTGCCAATGGCCCATTTCCGCCGTCAAACGTAGGCGATCGTACCTTCCGAATTGTTCGATCACCGGAACAATAGGGTTGGGGTTTACCGGTCGGAATCTGTCTCATTTCCCGCCTTGAGTAATTCCCTGATAACGTCGGCTTGGTTCGGTGGTGCCATAACCTTCATAAATTTAAAGGCAGTTTGTAATAGTCGACTAGGAGTACTAACAATGCGAACAATAAGGATATCTCGAAATTTAAGTTTCAAATTTCATTTCATTCATAATTCAACTTCTTTTCAAGTAGGTACATCGGGTGGCGTGTATGCCAACATTTGATTAAAACAAAATGTTAATCCTACTCTAACTCCTATCATCTATTCTCCTTCGGTTACGCATGATTCAGCGTTCGAGAATTCTCCCAACGCTGGATCAGCGTCTTCCTCTGGTTCTTCTTCTTCAGGGTCTTCTTCGGGATCTTCTTCTTCTTCTGGGTCTTCCTCGGGATCTTCTTCCTCTTCGGGGTCTTCCTCGGGATCTTCTTCCTCTTCTGGTTCCTCCTCGGGATCTTCTTCCTCTTCTGGTTCCCCCTCGGGATTGCCCTCGGGTGCTAACTCATCTTCTTGCACCTGTTCAGGCTCAGGCATTGGCTCATGTTCTGGCTCCCCTTCAGGTACAACCCCAAAGCGGTGCTCAAAATACATGGGCCAATATGCCACAAATCTCAAGCAGAATGCGTCATAATCCATATCCACGTTAGGTGACGTGAGAGCATCCATGTATATGCTACGAGCTACTTCCGCATAGTCGGCCCGGAAGGTCGATAGCAAATGATGGATCGATCGGTAATCATTAGTCACATAGCCATGCTGTATGGCCCGATCGCGTACAATATTCAGCTGCTCGATGTGTTGGGCTATAGCCCAATCGAGTCTGGGCCTGAAACGGTCGTAGTCTCTAGCGGCTTGTTCCGCGTCACTTGGTGTATTTCTACGAATGGGCGCCATGTCCTAAACCAATTATGCAAAGTCCAATTAAGTGGGGTTATTAATCTCTTCTTAGTTAAAATTTACGAGGACGTAAAAATTTAGAAAACTATTTCCAATTATGCTCAAACTCGTCTTTCTTTCTTTTCTTTCTTTCTTTCTTTCTAATTCGGATACACTTTCTTTCTCTTTCTTCTAAGTCTCGTAAATCGTAAAACAGTATCCGAAATAACATAACAGTAAACTTCAATAACTTCTTTACTTTCGGAGTCGACGGATTGAATGGTGGCAGTGGCAACTTCCAGTAATAATTAAATAAAATAATCTCCTTAAAAATTTTCTTTGAAAATTTTCTCACTTTTTTTTTTTTTTTTTTTTTGAAAATTTGCCAGTCTACAGAAACGCAGACCCGCTCTGATACCAAGCTGTAGCGCCCCGAGTTCTGTTAACCCGGATTGCCACGTCATCGTCTTTTGCCCTAATTTTGTCAATCAATTTTGCGGAAATAACCTAATTTTTAAAATCACATTTGAAATTGAAAACTACTTCGGCAATTGAAATACATTGGATAATTGTTCAAAATTTAAATATCGCGTTTTTGGAATAGCGGAAACGAAAATACGTTAACAGTGTTTCAATACATAAATTCGGAAACTTAATAAATTCGATAATCAAATTTTATTTTGCCACCACTGCCGGATCAATCGCGTTCGCCTCCGAAGTCTGCAAATATTGTTAAAAATAGCGTAATGAGTATTTCGAAAAAAATACTCGTAGACTCATCGCCGATAATTAATTTACAGAATAATTGGAAACACACTCATGCAATATACAATGTGATATCATCTTTGGTTCATTTTCTTGAAATCATAGGCTCTTTAAAAACATGGGTTGTGGGTAGTCTTTCTTTCTTGTGCGGATGAAGCACATAAGTTATGCATAACATTCTTTCTTATCTCATAAGAGATTCTTTCTTTCTTTCTTTCTCATGCAATTAAGCATATAAGTTATGGCAAGCATAACAATATCATATATCGCATATGACACATTCTCATCCTATGCATAAAGCATATAAATCACGTAATTCACATAAAGCATGCAATTATAATTTAAACTAATTAATGGTGGCGAGTCTACCTCAATTGTTTCGAGTTGCGTGAAAAGTGAGCGGGAAAATAACTTCAAGTTCCTAATTGCTCGTACGTATCGTCTAGCCAAAAATAGGAAATAAATTTGAATTAGTATTTCGAACTTAAAGTTTTAAAGTGTTGAAATTAAGTTTAAGGGCTTAATTGAAAATTATTGGAATTGAAATAAATGACTTAAAATGATAAAATAAAGTCTATGGCTAATTTGGAAGTTTATTAAATCTGAAAATAAAAATTTAAGGGCTAAAATAGTAATTTTTAAAAGTTAGGGACTAAGCTGTAATTATAATAAAACTGAAAATAAAAGTTGAAAACTAAAATAATAATGTTTAATAGTTTAAGGACTAATCTGTAAATATTTTAAAGCTGAAAATAAAACTAAAGGCTGAAATAATAATTTTTATACATTAGGGACTCAATTGTAAATATAATAAAGCTGAAATAAAATTTAAATGCTGAATTAATAATTTTTATAAGTTTAAGGACTAAACTGTATATATAACAAAGCTGGAAATAAAAGTTAAATACTGCAATAATAACTTTTATAAACTAGGGACTAAATTAAATAACTTTTAAGCTAGAAATAAGAAATTTAAGGGCTGAAATTAAAATATAAACAAATAAGGGACTGAAATGAATAAACTTGAAACTTGGGGCTTAAGGGCAAATTCTAAAAATCAAAATAAAATAAAAATAAAAAAATCATCTACCTCTCTCTCTCATTTCGAAATCAGAGAGAGAGAGGAGGCGACAGGGGAAAGGGGCTTCGCCCCCTTCCTCGAGATCTCGCCACCACCGGCCGGCGGTGGTGGCCCCGGACATAGGGTAGGTGGGGGGGTTTTATTTGGGGCTTTTGGCGCGAGAATGGAGGTTAACCGAGGCTTGAAGGCTCGGATTTCATTCGGGTTTCTTGGTGGCTATCGAGCTGCAAAAAGGGTCAGGGAGTGAGGTAAGCTGTTGGTCTTGTATTTCTTGAGTTTTGTGATTGATTGGGTGTTGTTTTGGGGCGTGGGCATGGCGATTTTCTGTGGACTTCCGGTGAAGCCGTGGGTGGTGATGAGGTTTGGCTTCGAAAAATGGGTGGTTGGTGTTTCGATCTCTGCTGTGAGGTGGTGAAGTGGTCTCGGTTTGGGCAGTGACAACTCAGCCAACTATGGGCTGCTGAGGCGATTCGGTTGGAGTTGGTGGTCAGTGGCATGAATGGTGAATTTCCAGCTTGCTGATGCTAGAAATTGTTCTAGCATCAAAGTGAGCTGAGATTGTTGTTGATGCTAGAAATTGATTTTCTAGCATCAACTAGAATTTCCAAAATGAGGGAGATGATTCTTACCAAAATGGATGCGTGAATGAGGAATTGGAGGGAATTGTGATGAATAAAATAGTGTGAATTTAGGGCACAAATTTCAAGGTGGGTTTTCGGGCCAAACAGTTGGGCCTTTAAATTTTCTAATCGGGCTGAAATAAGTAAATTCAGATTTGGGCTCAATTGATTGGACCTAAAAATTGGGTTTATGTAATTGGACTTGAATTTAATAATAATTGGATTTAAATAAAATAAATCCGAATTGAAATAAAAATAATTATTCAATATTCGATTCGATTCAAAATAATTTAAATTCATATTTATAACGACTAGACGAACGCGCTATTTCTTAAAAATTAGGGTTAAAGTCGAGCGACACGTTTTTCGAGAATTAATTTATAAAATTGAAAAGTTCGCGGTCGCTACACCTTTCATTTCCTGCATATCCAGCCCACTCCACCCTTGCAAGTCCACTGTTCTTGTCTACAATTTTCCGAACTCTAGGGCCTATTGATGTTGTCCACCGATCAGAGGACTCTCTACGGGCAACAATCCTCTTCATGAAATAAATTCGAATCTCCTCTAGCATTGTCAAAATGGGCTTCTCTCTTGGGCTGACAATTGTTCTATTAAATGATTCACATAAGTTGTTTAGAAACATGTCACATTTGTTCCCTTCTCTGAAATGGGATTTACTCCAATGAGATGCCGATTTTGATTCAAGCCATTTGTATGCAGCCTGGTCCAAGTCCAACATTCTCTACATGTGTTGAAGCCACTGTAACACAGTTGTCGCTCTGGCTGCATCCCACAAACAATTCTTCAAAGACAATCCCTTGTGTGAAGCACTGAAATTGTTGTATAAATGTCTAACACATGTTCTGTGCTCCGCATTCTCAAACAATTTCTCAATTGCATTAACTAACCCCTTTTGTTTATCAGAAATAAATGTCCATTGCTTACTGACGTGCATGTGCAAATCATCCTTCAACAACCCCAAAAACCATCTCCAGTTATCCCCATTCTCAACCATCTCCAGTTATTAGGGCCTTCGGATCAATAAAAGTGAGAATAAGTAGTAAAGAAAACCTTCAACTAACCTGTTCTAAACACTGGATCCTCCATATCTGCACTAACGTTGAAAGCATCACTAAAATCCCCGCTTCTACCTTCATCCTCTTCACTTTAAATGCTTTTTAAATCATCAGAGTCTCTATAGTCGGTATCAGAATCCCTAACTTGTTGTGCATCAGCTGTACCAAATTCGAAATCAAAATTAACCCGTTGACTCCCTGGTTCACCAGTAGTTGCATGCTCATGCTCCATCTCGTAATCAGATTCCGCCAACCCTTCAACTTCATCTCCCCCACTTTGTTCTTCAGTGACATCTTCAATCACAACTTCATCCACATTTGCACCTTCGCCATGATGGTATTCTAAGCTTTCCTCGTACTGTGACCACAAATTTTCAGCATTCTCCTCAAAAAATTTGTCTGCCCAAGTAACTTCATCCTCCCCTCCTTGGTTCTCTTCGACAATTGGTACATAACAATCTTCAAATGTTTGGTTGTCATCAACTTCATGCGCATGCAACAGCAATGCATACGATTGCATTGGGACTGAATCAGCAAAAAAAATTGGGTGAATGCACATCATTTTTTGGGTTAAATGCACGTAGAAATTTGGTAGATTGAAGAACATACCGTAAATGGGTGGATCATCTCCGAGGTCCCTCAAAACCGGACGAAGCATGTTCAGTGCAAGATTTCTGATTTGAGTATATACTTGCATAACGGTGATAAACAACTAGAAAACTAAATGAAAACATTCAATCAAGCCAAAAATCGAAAGATTTTTCAGAAATCGTAAAAACCCATTTCCGGATTTTTCTTACCGTCGCTCGTATCTCACTGTGGGCTTCAACAAATCGTGGACAGTGAACGACGAGGCGGGGAACTGAGAGGAGAAGGCGGTGAACGGGATATGAAGAGACGAGTTAGGCGTGAGATGGAGAAACGAGGCTCGTCTCCCTTCCAAGCACTTGGGTTTTGCGTTATGAAGAGTTTAGGCGTGAAGTGCTGTGAAGTTATGGTGGTTGGACGGGTTTACCCTTACTTGTGGAAAACAAAAATCCATTTTTTTTTTTAACGGTGAATTCTAACTGTTTGTGGACGGAAGGATGTCTTGCGCAAGAAAATGTAAAGGTATGGACTTTCCACGTCAAGAAATCAAAGGTACGAACGTTTTCCACAATAATCACCAAATGTAGGGACATTTTGCACCAATTACCATTTTCTTAATAAAATAATTTTTCATGTGGATCATAATTTCCCCCCCTTTATAATCATATTCTAAAAAAAATACTTTTCCCGATTTAAAAAATAAAAAAATCAATGTAGGTGACATTTTTCATTAATTAAAAAAAAAACATGTAGCTATCAAAAGGTTGTACACTTCATCGAGGCAATTAAAATTATAACAAAAGTTCCAATAAAAATAATTAATTATTTTTCCTGAAAACCACTTCAGTATCCAACCCAAACCCGTCAACAGTCCGAACATGTACCAGCCCGGCTCTTTTAAATAGCTTCTTGAGCGGCTCAACACTGAACAAGTCATTAGCCGAGTATTTGTCCGACCGTCTAGACAGTGCCACGTGTAACACACAAATGCCACCCGGCTTTAACGTCCGTTGGATCTCTTCCGCGAATTTATCCGGGTAAAGCGCGTGATCAAAAACATTGGAGAATTCGAAGTCGAATGTTTCGTCGTCGAATGGTTGGTGATGAAAGTCGCCCTTCATAACCAACGGGGGAGATGGAACCAGATCAATGCCTATGGAATCGGATACCCCGACCCTTTTCAAAGCCTCCACTTCTTGCCCCATTCGGGCCCCAATACAGAGTGCTTTAGAAGAATTAAACAACAAATTCTTCTTCTTCAAATCACTGAAAAAGGCCGAAAAGACATGAATTTTCCGGTTCCAGTCCCGGGTTGTCCATATTTTTCTAAGTTTCGGGTCGAGAGTCTTGTTCAACTGACGTTGGATGTAAGAATCATAGGAGGTGTATCCTGGTCGAATTTTCAGACCCGGGACTGCAGCGGAGGGCAGTGACTCTACGGCGGAGCTGGTGGTGGCGGCCTTGTAAGAAAGAAATAGGAGGAAAGGTATAGAGAGAAGAAGAGATAGAGAGAAATATCTGGAAACAAATGGTTTTATGTATGATTCTTTCATATCTGAATATACTGCATGGCTTGGCTTATATGTGTGTGTGTGTGTGTGTGTATATATATATATATTTGTGTGTATCTAAACTTTTACAGGGGTAGTATATACACATAAACATACATATAGAGAGAGAAGGGTCATGAAGAAGGGGATAGAGACTAGAGAGAGAAACAGGTGGTGCATTATACGCATGCATGAGCCAAAGTGGCGGTTCGATACAGCGACTTTTTCTTTACGTGTAGGTTTATAAATTGGCGATTATGACAAAGCTTGACATGTAATGCGTCTTTAGTGCAAATTAATCATTATTTATTTAGAATATTAACAAATTTCTTACAAGTTGAAAAATTTGCCTATTTTAATAAGTAATTCTAAATCCTAGCATTAATTCACTTTTAGTCAATAGTGTAAGAAAGGGCACCAACCACAAACTTGTAGTTGGAGATTGATTATGTCTCATCGTCGTACTTAGTGATGAATGAGATGGGACCTCAAACCAAAGTGAGAATTACAATCGAAAATTTTAGACGATCATACAGAGTTAGTCAATGACTTACAGATTTTCATTCCACTTGCACCGTCGCCTTCAAGATTTTCATTCCACTTGCATCGTCGCCTTCATAGACTAGAAAGCGATCTTCCTCTCTCTAGGGTTAGCTCCACTAGACGGCGCCAATCGGAAGAGTTAACTGTGGGGTACAGAATAAACCCTATCTGACTAGACGACGAGAACGAAGTTTTTTAAATTAGCTATATTTAAAGCCAATTTATCCCTTGATTAGCTCACATTGCCCCCAATAAAGTTCAAACAAATTTGCTTTCACCATATTGTGAAACTAAAATGTAATGAAAAGGTCATTGTAGATCCTACGAAAGTGCTCACCGTATTACTTAATTAAAGGCCCTTAATATTCCTCTTTATTAGGACAACTAATTGTCAAAGAAAAATGAAAAAGGAAAAGCCATACATATTGGTTTAATGGTTCATGGGGTTGGTGAAGCATATATAAGATGGTTGCCCATGGTGAACTAAGCAACTTGTACGTGTACAACTTATTTAAAAATCCTACCTCATATTTCCAAGAATAACAATATGTAGCACTCGTGAAATTTCATCAATTTAAGTGACACTTGAATCCACATCATATAGTCCAATAAATTTTCTACCGTTAAGCATAGGCATAATTACAGCCAATTTGACACGACTTTTGAAAAGTCACTCAGAAGCAGCTTTACCAATTTTAATAATTTTTTTTTAAAGCACTTTGTTTTGCTATAAAAAACTGAGGAAGCTAACCTAATGTAATTTCCTCGTAATGTTCTTCTAAGAGAAACAAAAACCCTACCAAATGAGCCCTTACTCGATGCATATTCATACAAAGTGAAGCAGCAAGCAGTTTGTTTCAGGCTTCTCTACTCTTTAAGGATTACAATGCAGTGTAAATAACTGAACTAATCCTTGTTGCAAAACATAATTCAATACCCAAGTCGATCAACATCTGAAGCAAGATGACAAAATACATGGGCAGTATATCCGGTAAATGGTATCACCACTAACGCAAACGTTGACATTTAGCATTTGTATTATACCTGAATAAGAATTGCACAAATGCAAGTAATGCACGTTAAAAGTCTAAAATGGAAACGGGACAACTTGATGCTTATATTAATGTCTTGTTCTGCATTTGCTCGACCCTTCGGAAGTTGGAAGGTTCAACGTGTCTCCCAATCCTTCAATTTCTTGCTTCCTTTAGGTTTCGCAATGGGTGCACTCATTCCAGCCATTTTTGCATTGTACTTGGCCCGAAGAGCATCGTTGTAGGTCCATCTGCGTAGACAAAAATCGGTAATTGGCTGTGATCATTGATGTGCCATGTTATGCTATTCAAATTTAGATTACATGACCGTTATAAAAGAAGCAAACATAAACAGCCAATCATCTCAGAGAATAAGGCACTTGACGGTGCATGATTGAATCACTGAAGAACTTAACACCTCCAACCAGAAATGAGGATTGGGGGTGGGGGAAACATAGGATTGATTGCATTAGTAGTTTATACCTCTTAGTAGTGTCAATCAGCAAAAAGAAAGAGACGAAAAAAGCATGAGGCATACCAAGAGCAAAATGCCAAATTCAACAAGACCCAGAAGAAGAAAAAATATTAATGAGCACATGCCAAGCGCATGACTTCGGAAAGCGCTATTCCAGCAGCATACCACAAGAACGACATTAGGCATTGAAGCCAAGGAATACTTGCTTCAAAGTATGCAATAAAGAAAGAAATGCCCTTTTTCCGAACATTCCAATCAATGAAATGTTGTCATCGGAAAAGACGTAAAATTTTTAGTTTTTGCTCTGGTGAATGAATAACATAGTATATTTTTACATTGCTCCCTCCTGATCTCTCAATCTACATAACTAAACATCCATTAAAAATTAACACAAAATAACAACAATTAGGACCTCAGGAAAATACAGACACACTATTTTATGAAACTCATGGGTACAAAACACTAACCCAGTATTAGGTGGAAAGCTACTAAATCATTTTAAAACTTTTTGTTAGTTCTGTTTGTGAAATTCATGATAGGAAATGACTCCTCAATACGACTATAGACTTCCAGTTTCCTTGAATCACATTTAACTCAATTCATGAAAACATAAACTACAGAGTATTGAACAAAATTGCACCCTATACTACTAGTCAGTGCGTGATTTAGAATGTCTCATCAACATAGTACACATTAGCTTGTTTATTACATGACCCTAAAATTATGTGACATGCAAAAAAAATAAAAAAAAAATCTTAAAGCCTTTCCATTTACTGCCTTGATTTTCTTTCTGGACAGCTACTTTAATCTCAGCTTTAATAATTCCAGTTTCACCAGGTCATTCCAGCATTTCATTTTATTCATCTTTTCTAAATTGGTATAACTGAACAACTATAAGAAGAAACTATTGTATAGACAAGTCTTACGATTGTATTTTTTACTGTAGAATTCAGAGAATTGTATAGGTTAGAATAGCCCTTAATTAATCTTTAATAAACTTTTGTAAGTCCCTACATTGATATGATGATATCGAAAGCAAAATTGAGTTTTTTTGTTTTTTCCCTAGAGCATATACTACCGTCGGTAAGACTTGTGATAGCTGAAATCTAAAATTCTGTTTACGTCAATGACTATTCTGAGACACTATTACGAACTATGCATATTAAATATTCAGAAACCAGATACCATTCTTATGAAAGAAGAACTTACGGATTATTCCAATCAGTTGTGTCCTCGTTGACAAGATGAGTCCATTTTGTCCTTCCACTACGACCAAAGTGCTTAACCTGCATGACCTTGGGCAATATGGTCTTATCCATCTTATCCTCTCCAGTTGGATCTGAGAAATCACGTGCGTAAATATTATCAGCTTTGGCAGTTCCAGCATGATCATCAGGATCATTCTGGAAATAAGCACCCTTATGGTAGTATTTCTGCATGAACCTCCACTTTTGCTTGGTCTGCCTTGAAGCTTTAGGATTCTTCCTCTCCCACTCCCTCCTCTCTTCCTCTGTCATGTTTCTCACCCTCTCAATCTCCTCCTTCTCCTTCAACGTTGCTTCTCTGCCCTCTCTATCCCTCTTGACCCTCGCAATCTCTCTAGCCTTCCAAGCCTCATATTCATCTGCCTCATTCACTTCATCATCAGTATCCACGTCAGCAATATTCGCCTCCAACTCCATATTCCTATGAATCTCCTGGTCTTCCCGAATTTTTTCAACCACAATTTGCTTCGTCTCCACCCTCCTTTCTTCCATCCTCTTTTTCACAGCTTCCTCGAGTGCCCTCTCTTCTGCCTCAAGTCTCTCACGTTCAGCAATTGTATCTCTTTCAGATTTTGGAACAAAAACCGGTTTCACCATTGGTATGCCCATCATTTCTTCTTCAGAATCAGTCTCATACTCAGACTCCTCCTCCTCCTCTTCCTCAACTTCATCTTCCTCTTCTTCTGGCATTAGTGCCGCCTCCTCTTGTTGTCTTTGCAACAACTTCTCCCTAATCCTTCTTCTCCGCTCCTCCATTGCATCCTCATCCTCATACTCCAAATCCAATCCTTCTTGCCTCCTGCTTTCCTCCTCTATATTCGAAACGATCTCCGCCTGTCTAATGCGTCTATGATCTTCCCTCACCTCTTCACGATTATCAATTCTACTCTCAGCCAAGCGACGCAGTCTAGGATCATCCTTTCGCATAAAATCAGTCTCCTCATGACTCGGGAATGCTTTCTCAAGCGCATCCACCCTCGCCATCCTAATGTCCCCATCTTCATCATTATCATCCGCCCACTCTGGTGCTTTTCCGGGCCAGTACCTCTTCACTTTTGTCTGCCCAATTTTACCTTTAAGCTTATCCCTAATCGCAATTAGTGTGTCACTAACCCCCGCTGTCACAGACATGGTTACAAGAATACAAAACCCTCAAAGTTTGATACCCGGCCTGCATCAAACAGCAAAAAGTGTACGGCTTTAATAGAATGGATGCTTGACGAAAGAAGTGCGATTACCTTTCAGCATTCAGCGAATATAAACGTTTAATCTTTTCTAAATCAATAACAATAAAGATTCAAATTTAACAAGCACTTTCGAAAGCTTCCTACGGCAACGCAGTGGCAGAGCCACCTAGGGTTTTGGTCCTGGTTATTTCACCAATTACACTTGAGGGGCGGCCAGATCAGCAGTTTCAACAATTGTGTGGAAATTATATAATTTATAACCCTCAAAACGAGTGCGAAATCAACGTAGATTTAAAGCATGTTTTTACACAAATAAATCTGATATTACCTTCAAGTTTGGTGCGAACAGGCTGATGAACACGTCCCCTTCTTCTAAATTGTTCCCAAATTTTAGTGCAATTAGCAAGAAAAAACCCCTAGCCGCTGGTTCCCTTCTACCGCTCTGTTAACCGAGGGAATAGTGGTAAATGGCCTTTGACAATGTAAAAAATATAAATAAGTAAATTAAAAGGGTTAAAACGGTTTAAAAACAATGAAAAGTCGATCCAGTCGGTTGGTTGGACCTTTACTGGGTCGTCTGAATGGCAGTCGGCCCAATTCACTTTTTTTTTTCCTTTTAATTTAAAGGGAAAAATTCATAAATGAGGTGTTTAGTTTACACCAATTCAAAAATCATGTTTATACTTTATAGTTTGAAAATTCAAAAATCAGATTTTTTTTTTTTAAATATAATATAATATAATAAACTCATCCCACATGCACCACCCCCACTGCTTCGGTGACTATTCTGGCGACCATTCCGACCACCACTCTTCTCCAGCGACCATTTCAACGACCATTCCGGTCACAGATTTATAATTTAATTAGTCACATATTATTTTTCAGTCACAAATAATAATTTTTATATGTCACAGATTATTTTATGGTTACAGTTCAAAAAATTTATAGGTCACATTTAATTCGTTGGTCGCAGATCAAAATTTATAAGTCACACGGTCACAGATTTCCAAATTAGTTGGTCACAGATTTTTTACGGTCACAGATTATATAATTTTCAGATCACAGATAAAAAAATAGTTAGTCATAAATAATATTTTTAGTCACAGATTATCTAATTTTAAGGTCACATATTGTATTTTTGGTCACAGATAATCAAAAACACCACCACAGTTACAACCACATAAATGTCGCTGCACAAAACACCACCACCCAGCTAAGTTCACAACCATCAGCACCCAACCACCACCTTACTGCCACACCACCAACACCGTCTCTAATCTGAAACTCACAAACATAAACAAAAAAAAAAAAAAGAAAACCCAAAAAGCCGGCATCGCCACCACCAACACCCGCCAGATCTACCAAAAAATCATATACAAAACCGTCAACACCTCACTGCCGTCGTCACAACTAACCACTGTCAACGATAGTGTGCAAAATCAGATTAAATCCGTTGCACAAAAATCACCGCCATTTTCAAGTCAGATTTACAACCACCATTTTCAAGTCAGATTTGCGCAGCAAAGGACTACCACTACAGCGTCGCCGCGCCTTGAGCTACCGCCTCATCAGTCGGCGCAGTTTATTACAGTGTCACCACCGCCTCATCCGTCGCCTTGACCCACCGCCTCATCCGTCAGATCTTCCCCACTGCCTTAACCACTGCCGTTCGTTGCAGTGTCGCCGTTGGGCCGTAAGCCATCGCCTACACGCTCGACGCCATTCACAGAGAGGATAAAGAGGGGAGGGGAGCAGCAGCGTCGCTACCCTTCCATTCACAGAGGAAGGACAGAGAGAGAAGGAGAGCGTCGCCGCTGCGCCGTGAGCCACCACCTGCACGCTCGACGCTGCCATTCCGAGAGTGTACACACAGAGAGAGAGAGAGAAGGGGAAGGGGAGAAGACGGGAGAAGGGGAAAAATGAAAAATTAGGGTTTTAAATTTTTAATTACCTGATTTATGATTAAAAAACTTTGACACCTGACATTTGCACAGTAAAGTTTAAATGCCTGGAATAGTGTAATTTCCTCTAATTTAAATTTGGGAAAAATTTATTTATCCTACTTTTACTTTACACTATTTCAAAAAGGGAAAATTGCGACCGTGGTCCCAAACCTTTCATTTTGTTGCAGATTACACCCAAACCTTTTATTTTTGCGTCCGAAGTCCCAAACTTTTATATGTAGTTGCAGCGTCGGTCCCAATCCTTTAATTCCGTCCATAAAACCGTCAGTCAACGTTTCAACAGTAATTTTGACTCAAAAAAATTGCAAAGCTGGTCCCAAACCTTTCATTTTGTTGCAGATTAACCCAAACCTTTAGTTTTTGCGGCCGAAGTCCCAAACCTTTATATATAATTACAGCGTTCGTCCATTTCACGCATTCCGTCCATAAAATCGTCAGTCAACGTTCAAACAGTAATTTTAACTCAAATAACATCTTAATTGATAGGTAAAATTGTCAAAACAAGTTATCAAAAAAATAATTTTTTTTTTCAAATCCTTCAATATTTTCACAGGTATCACATTCTTATCATCGATAACTATCTGATCAGATAACAGTTCGATTCGATTTGTTATAATAATCGAATCGATAAATTATTTTTATGGCATGTTATTTGTCACTAAAATAAATAAATGAGAAAATAAAAATAAATAAACTACATTTGGTACTATAATTTGTATGTATTATTAAATAATTTTTAAATTGATTAAAAATAAAAAATAATATTAAAATAAAAAATATATTTTTTATTAAAAATTAAAAATAATATTAAAATTTTTTATTTTCTCATATATTTATTTTAGTGACAAATAACATGCCATAAAAAATGAAAAAATTGTAATGCTAATCCCAAACCGGTATGTTTAGACAAGGCATAGGCATAGATATTATTAAAAAATATTTTCTTATTTTAATATTATTTTTAATCAATTTAAAAATTATTTAATAATACATACAAATTATAGTATCAAATGCAATTTGTTTATTTTTATTTTCTCATTTATTTATTTTAGTGACAAATAACATGCCATAAAAATAATTTGTCGATTCAATTATTATAACAAGTCGGATCAGATTGTTATTTGATCAAATGATTATCGATGATGAGAATGTGATGGCTGTGAAAAGATTGAAAGATTTGAAGAAAACAAACATTTTTTTAGATAACTTATTTTGACAATTTTACCCATCAATTAAAATGTAATTTGAGTTAAAATTACTGTTTCAACGTTGACTGATGATTTTATGGACGAAATGCGTGAAATGGACCAACGCTGTAATTATATACAAAGGTTTGGGATTTCGGCCGCAAAAATTAAAGGTTTGGGTGTAATCTGCAACAAAATGAAAGGTTTGAGACTAGCGCTGCAATGTTTTGGAGTCAAAATTACTGTTGAAACGTTGACTGACGGTTTTATGGATGGAATTAAAGGCTTGGGACTGACGCTGCAACTACACATAAAGGTTTGGGACTTCGACCGCAAAAATAAAAGGTTTAGGACCACGGTCGCAATTTTCCCTTTCAAAAATAACAAAACAACTTTCATATTTCAAAAATCCGATATTTTGATCTATAGATACACATATATAAATATTTATTTTTATATATAAAAAGATATATATTACACCCCCACCTCTACCACCCCACCGCTCCGGTGACTATTCCGGCGAACGTTCCGGTAACCACTCTGATTCCGGCGACTGTGCCGACGACTATTCCGATTCCGGTGATCGTTTCAGGCGACTGCTCTGATTCCGACGACTATTTCGGTGATATAAATTTTTCTTGTACAGTCATAGCTCAAGTCACATGTCACAACCCAGGTCACAGGTCACAACGCATGGTTTTTTGTTTATAGTGATTGATAACACAATAAGGCTCATGTCTCACTTTTTGTTAATATTCACAGATTATTTTCAAATGTCACAACACAAGTCACAGAATATATTGCACATGGCTCACGATTTTGTTCATAGTCCCATGTTATTTTCGATGGTCACAACATAGGTCACAGCATTGGTCACAACACATGACTCAAGTCACAACATAGATCACAGGACATGGCTCAGATCACAGCATTGGTCACATAGACTACACAGCACTACCACTACCGTCTTACATGCCCTAACCCTACTCCACCGCTGCTACAACAACCAGCAACTCACCACAACCACCATCACTAACGTCGCTAACACAGCCTCACCAATCGGCGCATAATTGGTCACAGACACCAAGCCCCATCTCATCCCACCCACAACCATCGCTACGACCACCACTACCACGACACCGCCGTCAAACACACAGCACCGCCAACACCACCATCACATATTATTTCTTGGTCACAATTCCTCTATCTCATTGGTCACATGTTGTCTATAGGTCACAAATTAAATCTTTTGTGATCGAAACCAACACCACCACTCTACCACTGCACCGGTGTTGCAACCGCCGCCGCTAAAACCACCGCAACCATCTCTTGGCAGCCCCGTCATCACAGACACCACAACTAGCACCACCTCACCACCAACAAATCGGCCGGCCATGACCCGTAAAAACCGGCCCGTAAAAATCGGGACCGCGGGCCGACCCGTGACCCGTGCGGGCGGTTCACGGGCCAAGGAGGTGTAACCCGCGGGCTTCGCGGGTTACACCCCCACGGGCCGCGGTTAACCCGCGGCCCGTAAAAAAAAATTAAAAAAAAATAAAATAAAAATTAAAAAAAAGGGGATAGATTATTTTTACAATACTCTCTCATTAGTTATTATACATTTATACTTTATAGTTCATACTTGTTACTACCTTACTACAATTACAATTATTTAATTGCAAATATCATCATCATCTTGATTATATTTCTTTCTTCTCGATTCTCACTAGTCACTACTAAATTTTTTAATCCTACTATATTATAGATTCTCACGATTCTTTTTCTCAAAATCCTATTTTCAATAATAGTTGCTGTCCAATAAATTTAGAAGATGATAATGTTGTAGAAGTTTGCAAAGTTATAAATAATTCATGTAACATTAAATTTGAATTCTATGTAAAAATTTCTTGATATAATTATGAATTTATCATTTTGTTCAATTCTTAGTTTACATTTAATAAAAAAATATATTTTTTGCTATAAATATGAAAAATTCTATATTTTTATAATTTTATTTATACAATCATACGGCCCAAAATCGGAACGAACCGCGACCCGCGCGACCCGTGACCCGCATGGGCTCGACCCGGATGGGTCAGCGGGCGGGCCTGGGTTGTAGTCCAAAATTGTGGGCCGACCCGTAACCGGCCCGGAACCAGCAGCGGGCGGGCTTTTTTTCACGCGGGCCGTTACCGGGCTCACATGTTGGCGGGCCGACCCGGCCCGGACCACCCGGATTGACACCTCTAACCGCCAACACCACCATCACATATTATTTCTTGGTCACAATTCCTCTATCTCATTGGTCACATGTTGTCTATAGGTCACAAATTAAATCTTTTGTGACCGAAACCAACACCACCACTCTACCACTGCACCGGTGTTGCAACTGCCGCCGCCAAAACTACCACAACCATCTCTTGGCAGCCCCGTCATCACAGACACCACAACTAGCACCACCTCACCACCAACAAACCAGATACAAAATAAATTCCAACTGTGACGCCGCTGCGATTCGTAGCAGAGAGAGTGAGGGAGGAGGAGGGAGAGGAAGAGGTGGCGGGCGACGACGGTGGTGGTGGAGAAAAGTGGCGGTGGAGGCGGCAGACATGGTGGGAGGAGAGAAATGAATTTGATAGGTTAGGGTTTGGATAGATTTAGGTTTTATATTTGGTGGGAGGCACGTGAGTATATGGGTTATTTTAATTTTATAATATCACTGTTAATTAAAAATGATAAAACCTAATTTTTTATTAAATAAAACTAAAACCTAATTTTCATAAACTTGAAACTAAACAGCTAGTTTTTGGTAATTATCCCTTTTTTTTAATTCTTTCTAAATTTATTGCTATAATTTTTTTTGTTCTTTTTTTTTCTAATTGAAAATATATAAATTTTAATTAATCTTTTAATTTTTTTTCACGGTATAATTTGTTTTTCTTTATAATCTATTTTTAAAATTTTAATTTAATTTAATTGCATCTATTCAATTTTTTATAACATTAATTTTATTTCTTGAATTTTTTATTTTGTTGACTGTTTTTATATTATCCCTTTTTAATCTAATTTCATTTCTATATTTTATAATTGTAATTACTGTTTAATTATTTTTAGCATTCTAGCCGGTCCAGTTCACCTTATTTTTTTCCCTTGAAAGATATTTTCGTTTTTTAATAATTTCTTGATTTTTTCTTCAATTTAATTTTTGAGCAATTTCCTTGTTATTTAATTTCCTTTTTTTTAGCACATTTTTTAATTTATTTCTATAAATTTTATTTTTGTTCTTTTCTATAATTGGAAATGTATAATTTTTAATTAATATTTTCAATTTTTTTTAACGATATATTTTTTTAAATTTAATTTAATTTTATCTATTTATATTATTATTTTTTATAATATTAATTATAGTTTAGTAAATGTCTTTTGAATTTAATTTTGTTTCTTGAATTTTTAATTTTGTTGATTTTTTCAAATTATCCTTTTTAATCTAATTTTATCTATTTATTTTAATTTCATTTCTATGTTTCATAATTGTAATTTCTGTTTAATTACTATCTTTGCAATATCGAAAATCATAAATTTTTTACCGTTGTTCTTTTTCAAAATTAATTATTTTTATTTAATTTTTATTTCCTTCATTCCATTATTTCTTAATTTTTGCTTATAGTAGTTACAATTCGATTAATTTAATTTTCTAATATTATGCTTTATTCAATTATATCTTATATAAGATTATAACATTTGAAAATTCGCAAAATGGAGTACCATTTGAAATTTCGCAAGATGTAACTTTACTAGTTTCACGTCGGTACTAGAGTTGTTCAATGATGAGCATGCAGATATGCAATGACATTCCTATCTATGGCCCTTGTATCCGTTGCGCGACGTATAGTTTTCTAGGCAGCTATTCAATGCATTACTATGTCGGTTGCTTAAGTCAATCGACGACGATGTACTCCACTTCGATCTAGGGGTAAGGTAGCTAGATTCTCTATATTTGAATTTGCCCTTATCGTTGGATTGAAGTGTACGGGCGAACAAAAAGTGAGGGCTCCGTATTCCAATAAATAAAAGGTTGTTGAACGAATATTTTCATAGACAAACAATGGTAACTCTGTCGCAATTAGCGGATGCATTTAGGGCATGCCACCAAATGTTAAACAAATTGAAGTTGGGCTTGGTGCTTATCCTTGAGAGCGTACTGAGGTGCCATTACAAAAATATATAGATTTCATTTGGAAGTTGTTGATGATATTGATGCCTTCAACAATTATCCATGAGGGTATAGATGTTTTGAGAATACTTTACGCGTCCTCAAGATGGGGTATTCGATGCCCAATGGGATAAGCCTGAGCTTAAGTACGATGCATATGGCTAATATGGCGGAGAGAGTACCGGAGGATGTAGCAGAGGAGGTACCGAAGGGGTGGAGGGAATAGGACGCCGGATACGACGAAGGATGTCATTTTTATGTCAGAGGGGACGTTAGAGATGAGGAAGGGTACTTGAAGGCACTCGATATCATTTGACATTCCTAGTCAGGTTTGCACGTGCCGTTGACATTGAGCATAGCGCGCTCCTATTCTAGGGGATTGGGTACGTGGTGCTTCAGTATATGCTCGAGTGGGTAATATGGTTGGAGTTGAGTGGTGGAACCTTATCTTCGCCATGATACGGACTCCAAGTTCTTATAGCAGAGCACGAGGACATTTATCATCAATATGATGATGGGAATGGAAACCAGAAGCACGACTGGGGTCTTCGTGGTCCAAGATAATCAAACCATCAGTAAGAGTAAGGTAAGCATGAGACTTTTTGGTAGTACCGGTGAACCAGATGGCCGCGGCGATGGAATCTGGGACGGAGGACTTGTAGTATCTCTCTAGATCTGGCAAAAGCGAAAGAACCCCTAACATAATTCGAATGGAGGCTGAGCCCACTCTGGCCTCGCAGGGCAGGCCCCTGTGGTTGCGAGCTGGAGCTGCCATAGCTTATGGCTAGAGCAATGGGAGGGCCCCAGCAGAGAGAAAAGTAAAGATAACGAGCGCTCCGCCCGCTTGGCGGGCGGCAGGAGCTGCGGGCAAGTGCTCACATTGCTTTGCAATTGATATTGTATTCGCTAATTTTAGTATATATGTATACACCTCCGATCATAGCTGTTGGACATAAGGTCAATTGGAACAAATACTGGAGCCAATGGCTCTGATCATTCTCATGATGGCTAGAGAGACGATGATTCAAGTGCATGACAGACTAGTTGTTGTACGGGACAGGGGACGAGACGAGCAATATTATAAGTATTTATAATTTTTTTAATTTTAAAACTTAGTTTTTAACTATATGATATCGAAATAACATCTTATTATTTACTTGCAAGGGTGATTGCATTGTATTAACAATTAAGTAAATAAAATTTTTTAGTATTGGTCATAAGGTTGATACAATCAACCAATCTTGGTTAGATAGGTGGAGGTTGAAGTTAGCTTGCGATTTGTCTAAATACAATTGTGATCCTTAGGACACTGTATATTATTTTATGAAAAAAAATGTAAATATTGTTTATTTAATTATGACTCATGTTTTAATGCAATAATTATATATGTAATTCCGAGTATATTTAACTGTATAAGCAATTTTAAGAGCTGGCCCAACCAACTGTGCTGACTGTTTACAATCGGCTCGACCATCTGGCCCGACTCTAAATAAGTCATTTAGGCCGACTTTCTGGACAAATTTTGGTATTTGATCACCGCTTTATATTTTAAATTGCATTCAATTGAGTCTATTTGATCTTTCGTACAATTTCTAAACTTCCAGTTTGCATCCAATTGAGCCTATTTGATTCTATTATTTAATTTATTAATATATTAATTCAATTAAATGATAAATCTTTTATAAATGAAATGCATCAATTATATATTAAAAGTATTTATGTTCAAAGTTAATTTGACTTGGGTATAACACTTGCTTGTAAAAATAAAGTCGAATTTAAACTTTTGGCTTCCAAATATCATGCTGCTGGGAAATTGATCATAGTGTTACTGGAAACGGTTCGAAATTGCTCAACTCAATTAGATGTGATTGGCCCGTTGAGTGTTGAAATGGGAGGATCTGCGAATAAGGCCATGTACTTCGTTGTTTTTGTTTTGCAAAATTTCAGTTAAGTAGGAGCCATCTTGGCTTGTGATGTTTGTGACCAGGGCAATTTTGCAAGTGAACCTGGAGTGGTGGTTATGGAGATAAAATAGAGTTTTCGGTTCCATTGGCTTCAGATTTCCAAGTGGGTTGAAGGCAAGGAATGCGATATGAATGAAGTTTTCAATTAAATTAAAGGTTTGAGATTGTGAGGACACATAAATAAAAAGTTTGGATAGAGCTTGCAAAAAGTGAAAGATTTGAAACCGTAACTACAATTTGTCCTTGTTTACTATTTGAAAATGTATTTATTTATCTTTACTTTTTAAATGCTTGATTCGACCCCGACTTGATTCCAATTCGACCTTTTGGCATTTGTTCCTTTCGTTTTTCTAGTGTAATGGTTGATCTGATTTTTAAAACATTGGTAAATATGTGTTTTTAAAAATTTTAAAAAAAAATTATTTATTGAAGTTAGAAATAAGTAAAATAAAAAATTATTTGACAGTAAAGTGAAATTATGTAAAATTTTAAAATAGGCAGATGTAAACATATTCAACTAAGGTTTGGGAAAAAAAGAAAATAAAAAATTTATTCAACTAGTTTTATTTTTTAAGTCTAAAAGCATATGTAAGATACTCTAAATGTAAAATGCTCTCTACGGCTATTCTAAAGAGTTAATGCTTAAAAATAAAAAAAAATCTTTATTTTAACACTTTAAAATAGAGAGTGTGATTGACTATCCAAATTTAGAGAGTCAAATACACTCTTGCATTTAATAAATCACAGATAGTATTGTTAGAGTGCATAAAATTTTTGACTATCCAAATTTAAAAATAATCTTCATAATTCATAAGATGCTCTATATAAATAAAAATTCTCTTTAAGATGCACTAATCAATACGATTACTATTCACTTGATCGACACACTAAGAACTTCTCCACCATGCGTGACATGAAACTAACTCGCATTTTCAACTAATTGCAGTTGGATTTGGTGGGGGTTTTGGCGAGCAAGTTGGTGTGTTGTGATGACGGAATGGAGGGTTGTATGATGGTGGTGGTGGTGTCCGGTGGCTAAGGTGGCGGTTGTGTTTCATGGGTAGGAAAGAAAGTGACTTTTTTAAATTTCGATTTTTTAATTATTTATTTGGAATTTATTTTTACTTTTTTGAAAAAATTGAGAATATAATTACAATTTGTTCTTTATATATATATACATTTTTTTGTTTTAATTAAATATAAGGATATAAAATGATAGTTTTCGCAATGGAGGATGAAAATGAAAGGTATGAATGCTTTGCACAATAATTTTGAATGGTAAGAACTTTTTTTTTTTTTTTTTGGGTGCTAATTACCCTTTTGAAAATTGAAAAAAACCTAGAAAAGGTAAGTGAAATTGGTAACAAAAAATTAAACTCATGTTTAATTGAATTTTTAGTAGATTTTGATAAAAATTAATAAAATGAATGATTTTAAAATTGTGAATTATATGATTATATGGTTAAAATTAATTATTGACATTGATGAAATTAAAATTCTAAACGGGGTTAAATAAAAAAGCTATAAAGATTTGGCGTGAATTGGATAGCTTCGAGATGAATTAGTCGATTTAATTCGAGAAGCAGCTACTTCTTACCAAATTGGCATATTATTCATTAGAGCTTGTTTGACAGAATTTAAAATCGGATTAAAATTGAAAATTTGTTATTATTGTTGATTTTTATTAGACGAGTGAGATCTAATAACGACTAATTTTTCAATTTTAATCGAATTAAAATCTCTCCCAAACGAGCTTTTAATGTCAAAGTTTTTTTAACCAATTTTAATTTTCGGTTTTTGGCTTAAAAATCCGCTGATCTGATCCGATTCTGACATCACTGTTGTAAACATTTAACCAAACGGACCATTGTTTTTCTTGGCTTCTTGATTAAAAATCAAAACCAAAGGCTCTAATAATTTGTTTACACCTTTATGATTTTTACCAGGTGTAAGATTTTGATGGTTATGGTAAATAAAACCAGTAATTTTGGGTGATTGACTCGAACAAAGACCCCGTAGAACACAAAACAAAAGGAGGAAAAGAGAGGTCTCCGTTAAACATCGGCAGCTAATACAAGGAAAAAAGAGTAAGAAAAAACACTACCCGGCATTAATTAGTTCTTAATCCATACAAAAGTAACCTTAATTGCTCAATAATTATTCCCGTCAGATTATTTCTTTATATGGGTGTTCCCGTAATCTGCTATCGGTAATACTAGTATTGTTTATTAATAGTTTTTTTTTTGATGATTCCTTATCCATTCTGATGTATACTTGACCTTTTTCTCCGTAAACCTTGTTTGCTTTATGTGTTCTATTTCTGTGGATTTATATGCGAACATTGAAGTTTTTTGTTTGTTTGTGCTTGGGTACTGTTTTCATTAAATTTAGGAGAATTATCCCCCTTTTTTTGTGATTTTATGAGGTGGGTTTTTATTATTTTTTGTTGAGAACTGATTTTCCTTTTGGGTCCTTGATATTTCCTTTAGATGTGTTGGTGTTCAACTTTGATCATCACATGGATAAGTTGAAAGTCTAGTTCCACGGGGTTTTGGAAAGATCTGAATCTTGTCAACCCCCTTCTGCACAATATTTTGATTAGTTTCTCTTCGTCAATACGTGCTGTTAATATATTCAGCTATTTGGAGTAGACAACTCCGACCCTTTTCATTTGTGTGTTTAATGTTATGAGCATGGTTATAATAGCCATTTTTGTTTATTAACCAGGAGAAGATAATAATTGGTAAGTCTTGGTTTGCCTGAATGGATCCGGTGATAGATGAACAATTAGATTATGGAGATGGGGAATCTGGTCCAAAAATGCAATATCATCAAGTTGGAGCTATACCTGCGCTTGTGGAGGAGGAAATGATAGGCGAGGATGATGAATATGATGATCTCTACAATGATGTTAATGTTGGAGAGGGTTTCCTGCAGTTGCAGCAGTCTGAGGCAAAAATGCCGGCTCTTGGTGTTGGCAATGGTGAATCCCAAGCTCCAAAAGCTAATGTTTCTGATGCTAGAAATGAAGCAAGAGTCTTAAAAGAGGTGAGCATTCCTGGGGCTGGAAATGCTAATGAACAGAATTATACTTCCGCTGGGATCCAGTGTCCTGAGCAGAAGAGTGGCTTGACAGCTGATAGGGGACCTGAACAGATTATTGATGCCTCACAAAGGGGAATGACATCTGAGATGACTCATAAATCTCAAGCAGGACATTTAGGATTTCAAGGATCAGTTCCTATACCCCAGAAAATTGCTGCAAATTCAATTAACATGTCAGGGAAAGTAGCTGGTGAGCCTTCTCCTATACCAAATTCTACTGTGGGCAGCTCAAGAGTTGTTCCAGATATTTCAGCCAGTAGAATGAATCAAAGTGCAAATGTGAATGTGAATCGCATGGTTGATAATGAGAACCTGATACGGCCAGCTGTAGAAAATGGAAATACGATGCTCTTTGTGGGAGAGTTGCATTGGTGGACAACAGATGCTGAGCTTGAGACTGTGCTCTCCCAGTACGGGATGGTCAAGGAAATTAAGTTTTTTGATGAGAGAGCTAGTGGTAAATCCAAAGGCTATTGTCAAGTTGAATTTTATGATCCAGCTGCTGCCTCTGCATGCAAAGATGGAATGAACGGTCATCATTTTAATGGGCGTGCTTGTGTGGTGACATTTGCCACTCCACAGACCATAAAACAGATGGGTGCCTCTTACATGAACAAGACCCAGGCCCAGGCTCCATCTCAGCCACAGGGAAGGAGACCCATGAATGATGGAGCAGGACGGGGTAATGGAGCAAATTATCCCAGTGGAGATGCAGGGAGGAATTTTGGACGAGGTGGGTGGGGACGAGGAGGGCAGCAAATACCTAATAGAGGTCCTTCAACTGGACCTGTGAGAGGAAGAGGTTCTATGGGGACAAAGAATATGATTGGGAATGCACCTGGTTCGGGTGGTGGTGCCGGTGGAGGAGCTTATGGACAAGGCCTCACGAGCAGCCCTGCTTTTGGTGGACATCCTGGTATGATGCATCCGCATGGCATGATGGGTCCTGGATTTGATCCAGCATTTATGGGTCGAGGAGCTGGTTATGGAGGCTTCTCAGGTCCTGCTTTCCCAGGAATGCTTCCTCCATTTCCAGCTGTTAACCCAATGGGGCTACCAGGAGTGGCTCCTCATGTCAACCCTGCCTTTTTCGGTCGAGGAATGGTTTCAAATGGGATGGGTATGATGGGGACTGCAGGAATGGATGGACCTCATTGGGGAATGTGGAATGACCCAAACATGGGTGGATGGGGAGGAGAAGAACAAGGCCGAGGGACCAGAGAATCTAGTTATGGTGGTGAAGATAATGCTTCTGAATACGGAGAAGCAAGTCTCGATAAAGGAGTAAGGTCTAGTGCTGCTCCCCGTGAAAAGGAACGGAACTCTGAGCGTGACTGGTCAAGTAACTCTGAGAAGAAGCCTCATGATGAGAGGGAGAATGACCGGGACAGGTATGATAGAGAGTACAAGTACAGAGAAGAGAAAGATGGGTATCGAGACTATCACAATAAAGATCGTGACTTGGGTTATGAGGATGACTGGGATAGAGGACAGTCCTCACGATCACGTAGCAGATCACGAGCAGTGCCAGAAGAGGATCACAGGTCTCGATCGAGGGATGCAGATTATGGGAAACGGAGACGCTTACTGTCTGAATGATGTGATTTAGAACAGGTCTTCTAGGGATGAGAACTTTGGTGATTGCTAAGCATATTTCCAGATCGAGTTTATCATTGCAAATCTCTGGCTTATGATGGCCCCATATGCTGTGTGCCTTCTGTCTTGGAAAGTAAGTGCCTTTTACTAGAGGTGCTGGGAAGAACACATTTATTATGCTTTCAATTTGCGAACAGGACATAAGTTGATGCACCACTACTTGTGTGCTAAATGTCAGTGCCTTGAGTAGTATTAATATTGTGGATTTAATTGGTGTGGTGAGACCATACTCACCAGAAAACCTCGTATAAGTTTTATGTCAGTCCTGCATAATTCGACCTCCGGAGTCAGTATTATGGTATTACCTGTGCAGAGGATCTTGAGATTCTTGAACTTATCTATATTTTGTGGGAATTATCTGTGCTTTTATTCGTGTGAAAGAAGTTTGTTTCTTAGGTAAATTTTTTACTCTTAGCATGCTTTGGAAATTTTTGCTAGTTTGTTTGATCTTGATCTCATTAATCCCAACCCCATCCCCAAAAAAAAAAAAAAAAAAAATCCCGAAAACAAATATATGGACAAATAACAGAACATTGGTACTGGAACGAGGCTCATCTATTGTAGCACTACTTGGGTTAAGTGTTTCTTCCGTTTATATTGTTGATGTATACAAGAAATGTGGTGGTGCAGCTGAAAAGCTGAACTAGATTATCTGAATAACTAAAATTTTCTTCTACATGTCTGTATATAGATAAGTTGAACTCCTAGGTATGTCCTTTTATAATTCTTTCTTGCCTTCACTTTCTTGTGTTGCTTCATACGGCTTGGTATCTTCGTGAAAACAACATATAGTTCATGAAAATAGAGCAGTCAGATTTGTTTCTCATGAAAAAATGTTGTTTAGAGAAGAGATGTATTCCATTCATACACGATAAGAGGGTACAGAAATAATTGTTTGGAACCAAATTTAGAAGTATTTTTCTTGTAAGGTCTATTGATGAGAGAACTATTTATTTTTCTGTTGGAGTGTGTCTACTGCAAATAGTTGTAGTCTTTATTTAGGAATAAAGCCTCATGACACTGTCATGTCTCTTGGTCTGTTTTTTCCTATCATGAAACTCTTATTGTGTCTATTTTAATGTTCTTTTTTATTGCCAATTAGGTGTGTACGAGTCTCTTTATGGACTTCGTCACGTTATTAATGAACTGTATTAATAAATTAATGGAAATGGTTTATAATTAGAGATATATTTGAAGTAGTGATAAGATTTTGGTGAATATTGACATGGGGATTTTTCCTTAATTATCGTCCTCAGGAGCGAAGACACAAACCGCTGTTATTTTTATTAAGATCCTGGAGTTTGGTTACCTGGAGGAAGAAAATTTAATTGGTGATTTCTTGGATATTTTCTTGAAATGCTAGTATCTATGTAGCCTCGCGCACAAGCCTTAATCAAATAGGTCATTGCTTTGTATTCCCCAAGCATGCAATTAAATTTTGAGTCATGATCTTGCAAGGAATTGGGTGAAAAGTGTTCAACATTGGACCTTGTCAATTATCGGAGAAATTTAAACTTTAATCCGTGGAAAGAGCAATTATTTGAGCTGTGTATAGTGATCTCCGTGTAGTACATGTAATTGTTTCATTTTGACATGTTTGTCTCATCTTTCCAGTTGTAAAAATATTGTACAAGTCTCAAAGTCATGTACGACAATGCTGTAACAGGTGTTTTAGTACCTTTTTTGTAGTCGCTGTACATGTTGAAGCTTCATTGTCATTGAATTGCAACCTTAAAATGCTTTGAGATTTACACTGGCTCCATCACAAAATAATGCACGTTCATCGCTTATATATTGCTCATTTGGACACTGCATCTGTTGTTAATGAATGTTGCTGAGGAGTCGAGTTTCTTCTATTTCTTGTGACATAGTGACATCCCAGTAGCAAGCATTCATTTTAGTGTCTGAAGAATTGGCGATTGTTAACTTGTGCTATTTCTCCATTAGATTGTGACATATTCAATGGACTGGGATGTAAACCCCATAGGGATTTTATATGCTGCTACAGAAGTGCTATGAACTGTGTCCTTTCTTGGCCCGTTTTATCGAAAATTGTAAATTATTCCTTAGTATCTGAAGTTGTCGTCGACTCATCGAACTAATTAGTTTGCTCGATAATTTAGGACGTACTGTTTTTGTTGTCATGTCTTTACATATATATGATGTAATTTCTGCAGTTTGATTTGGGAGTCTATGATCTGATATAAGCAAATTCTTGATTTCTTGTCTGTAGATGTACACATGGTGATCCAAATTCTGTCGGGTGTAGTAAAAATTAAGATTTTTAGTAGATTTTGATAAAAATTGATAATGTGTGGTTGAAAAGTTGTAGTATCATGAAATGTCTTGACTTAGATTGTTGTAAGTACAAAAAAAAAATGGTCAAAGAAAATATTATTACATAAAATTAACAATATTTTTAAAACTAAATAACAAAATGTGATTGAACCAATCGGTTCAGCAAATTTTGTCACGACCTTTTAGCGTTTGATTTTCAAGCTATGACTAAACCGGTACCTAATTTTTCTAGTTGAGTTGGTATTTGTGAATGGTTCAGGTCGTGTGATTTGCTTTCCAACCATCATGAAGATTATTTCTTAAAAAAAAAAAACATTAGTTCACTTTTGAAAGAAATTTAGGATCTGTTTTATATGACTTTTAAAAGTTAAAATTTGTTTTTGAGATTAAAAATGGGTTATTGGCGCAAAACGTCCCTACCTATGACGGGTTGTGTGGAAAACGTCCCTACGTTTGATTTTTTGGTGCAGAACGTCCCTACCTATGCATTTTTTTACGCAAAACGTCATTTTCCCTTATTTTTAACATAAAATGACCTATATACCCTCCAATTTAAATAAAACAAAGAGAAAAAGAAGAGAAAAATAAAGAATAAATTGCAATTTCTACTTAAACTTTTTTAAAATGCAAATCAATCCAAAACTTATGAAAATATTAGACCCTTTACACTTGCCATAACAAATGCGTCCAAAATAGGGCGATTCTTTGCCTTTTTTTCACCTCCAAATGCGTCCAAAATTCGGCAGCCTCTGGCCACCTATCCCGTCGGATCTTGACACCGGTCAACAGCCATCCATCTCCCCTTCAAATACCACCCAACCACGCTCAATTCCATCAACTACAGTGGCTGGAATCAACACTCAAAGTTCACTGTCACCCAATCTGAAAATCGCCGGAAATTGCACTTCCGGCCAATCCCATGGCCGAAACCCACCTCCTTCCAACTGCCCATCACCAGGTAACAACAATCATGCCAACAAATCATTACAAATATCACCAGAAAACATCAACTTCAATCCTGAAATTTCGCCAGTCGCGAGCCTCGCGACACAGCCACTAAACAACGCCAATTCCGGCGACGCAGGACCACCGACGGCCAGGGACCTCTTGGGCTAGGTCCCTCTTCACCTGGCGCACCTAGCCCAGGTATGGGTCTTGGTCTTTCTCGCCCAGAAGCTGCTGATTTTGCGGGAGAACGGGCTGCTGTTTTACTTCGTGATTTTGTTGTAGCTGTCCCAGTAAATTCGACCCACAATCATTCAATTGGAAGCCAAATGACTATGGGTAACTTGTCAATTGAGAAAAATGATGGGCAATTGATCTCCGAATTGATTCCCCCAAATGGGGCTATGCATGATGAAAGTTTTGAGGCTGCAATTGATGATGTTGTTGAAGTTATTGGTGCTAATTCAATTCACAAAACCGCAATTGGGGATCACAGGATCATGGGTAACATGTCAATCGAGGAAGATAATGAGCAATTGACCTCCAATCTTATCTCCCAAGTGTTATGCCAAGTGTAAAGGGTTATTTTTAATATTTTCATAAGTTTTGAATTGATTTGCATTTTAAAAAAGTTTAAGAGGAAATTGCAATTTATTCTTTATTTTTATTTTTCTTTTTCTCTTTGTTTTATTTAAATTGGAGGGAATATGGGTCATTTTATGTTAAAAATTAGGGAAAATGACGTTTTGCGCAAGAAAATGCATAGGTAGGGACGTTCTGCACCAAAAAATCAAACGTATGGACGTTTTCCACACAACCCGTCATAGGTAGGGACGTTTTGCGCCAATAACCCATTAAAAATTTATTTTTGATCATGTTTAGATGATTTTTTTACATACTTTGTCTGATTAGAAGAGTTTCTAAAGAAAGATGGCATAAAATAACTTTCTTAGAAAACACTTCTATAAGAAGTTGAAGTAAAAATGGAAATTCTAACAAACGGGGGTCTTCAATATGCTATACTCAACCAAATTTAGAAAGAAAAAAGTAAGATAAAATTGGTCAACTATTTAATAAACTCGTATAGTCGAACATTCAAAATATGAGAAAATCCTTCCACAAGAAGCAAAAACAAAAGAAGTACCATCATATGAACTTTTAGTACACTATATAGCCTATACTCAAATCAAATTAAACTCCTGTTTGATGAGGATTAAAATTTGGGCTTTAACAGAATTTGATAAAAATTGATGAAATATATGGTTGAAATAAATTATTAATTTAGATTTAGCCCCTATTTGGTGCACATTTTAGTTATAAGAATGTATTTTTACTGTTGATATGATGGAGAATATGTGATTGAAAAAGAAGGAAAAGTTATTGATGTGATGGAAAATATTATTTTATTAAAGAATGTGTGGTTAAAAATAAATAGAAGAATGAGAATGAAGAAAATAATGTGGCTCAAACGGGACCTTAGATTAAAATCTGAATTTTAATCGATACCAAACGAAAACTAATCAAGAAAAATAAAAGATAAAATTTGTCAATTATTCAATAAAATCCGTGTATTCCTTACAAAATTATGCCATAAATATTGTGTGGTGTTCAAGGATGAAGCTTTCATGGCATTGGCCACCCCAAGACTACGAGCTTTCAGGGCCCGTAGACTACGCCGTTTTCTTATTTCCACCCTCCGTCGACCCTATATAAACTTCTCCATACCCTTCATCCCCATCACACCGCACGCAATCTATACATACAAGATACATACATATAACAAAAAGAAAAAAAAACCCAGCAAAAATGGCACGCGAAATCATTGTCCTTGCCCTTGTCTTCTTCGCCATTGTCGGGATGGCTTCAGCTGCAGGAGACCACAAAGAAGCACACACCACCGGGGCTGAGGCGCCAAAGGCTTCAGCTGCCGGAGGAGACGGTGTCATTGGCACTGTTAGTGGTGGCCACAGTACCGACGCAGCACCTGTTGGCGGACCTGTTCCGGCTGGAAGTTTCCACAATCTTGCTCCTGGACCATCAGCCAAGAGCACCAGACTTGAAGTCACCACCGTCGCTGGAGCTTTTGCTGCCGCCGCCGTTGCTGGTTCTTTCTTCTTCTAAATTAATTGAGTGGCCAGCTTTTGCTTCCATGCATTAGCTTTTAGGATCCTCACCAAATCCGTAATAAATTGGATTGAGCACAAATGCTCCATCAATTGTTATTCGAGACATTGTTTTTTCTGTTTGTACACGTATGAATCTATGTAGGAGCTTGGTTCCATCTGCTGAGAATAGACGGTTCCAACGCTCATGTGGTCTTTATGCGGATATTTTTTATTATTGTGACTAGGTAATAGCACCATTTTTTGTTTGTGCTAGGAAGTATTTTTTCTAGCCTTGTTTTTCTGGGGTATACCCCTGTGCTCATGTACTTTCATTTCATACTTTGGATATAATACACTTATCTTATCCAAAAAAAATAGAAATTTTTTTGTAGCTCACAAATTAGTGAGTTCTTTGATCAGACTAATGAATAAATTGAAAAGAAATGGTACTTACCATATTTTCTTCCTTATATCATTCTCGGCTAAGCTTAAAAGTTCTTTAGCCAATTTAGCTCTTAGTACAGGATCATTCAAATTAGGTATTTTTGTTATTGGGATAGGTGAATTCTTTTAAATCCATCCCCCGAAGGAACTGGACGTGATAATTTTAATTTGGCTGAGATACTCAAATAAATAAAGTAATCGAAAGTATTTGTCCGTTCGGATTCCAAGCGCTGCAACTCGCTTGCATGAGGCCGGAATCGCTAGTAGGAAGGGGGAAAAGCTCTCCATTCCTGGTTCCCTTGTAGCTGGAACCTCCGAAACCAAAAGAATCCTTACTAATTTTCTCTCGGAACTTCTTGTTCATATCTCTCATCAAAAGGCGCTATTCGATAACGTCTGTCTAGCAGACCCCCTGCTAAATCGAGCGAACATTCAAATACCTGTCCTACATTCATTCGTGACAGTACTCCTAATGGGTTGAAACTACTTTTAAGTTTTATTGACAAAGAGGTCTACATAGTATAAGTCAATAAGTAACATTTGTTGACAACAAGGAATGAATTACTTTCAAAGAAAGTACCTTAATTATTATTCTAAATAATGAAGTCAACGGTCTTAGGGGTAATTTCCCATATTTGTTTTGCTAGCTTGTTGCATCAGGCATTGTTTACATTGTGTCTCTTTTTAATACCTTTGTTTCTTACATATTAATTTGATCGGTCTACCATGGCAACTCAAGCAATTTGAGAACTTAATTTACGTAAATCTCAAAGGATATTTTTTAAGAATAATATAAAAAATAAAATTAAAGGAGTAAATGATCGACGACACAAATGAAAATAATTCCTACAAACAACAATGTCTATGCATTATCCATCATTTCCTTCAGTGATCATCATCGACGTTTATTTAACTACATATTCTTCCATCAATCACATACAAATGGAGAAAGCAAAAAAAATGAGAATGAGAAGAAAATGGGTGTCAAACAGGAGCTTAATAAAACTTCAATAGTCGAACATACAAAATATGAGAAAATTCAAGCAAAAACAAAAGATGTCTCACCATATGAGCTCTTAGTACACACTATATAGCCTTTGCTCAACCTAATTAACCTCCTGTTTGGTGGGAATTTCAATTTGATTTTTAATAGATTTTGATAAAAATTGATGAAATATGTTGTTAAAATAAATTATTAATTTTGACTTAAAATCTGAATTTTAATCGATACCAAACAGAAACTAATCAAGAAAAATAAAAGATAAAATTTGTCAATTATTCAATAAAATCCATGTAATCCGTACAAAATTATGCAATAAATATTGTGTGGTGTTCAAGGATGAAGCTTTCATGGCCACCCCAAGACTACGAGCTTTCAGGGCCCGTAGACTACGCCGTTTTCTTATTTCCACCCTCCGTCGACCCTATATAAACTTCTCCATAACCTTCATCCCCATCACACCGCACTGTTTCGCAATCTATACATACAAGATACATACATATAACAAAAAGGAAAGAAACCAGCAAAAATGGCACGCGAAATCATTGTCCTTGCTCTTGTCTTCTTCGCCATTGTCGGGATGGCTTCAGCTGCAGGAGACCACAAAGAAGCACACGCCGCCGGGGCTGAAGCGCCAAAGGCTTCAGCTGCCGGAGCAGACGGTGTCATTGGCACTGTTAGTGGTGGCCACAGTACCGACGCAGCAACTGTTGGCGGACCTGTTCCGGCTGGAAGTTTCCACAACCTTGCTCCTGGACCATCAGCCAAGAGCACCAGACTTGAAGTCACCACCGTCGCTGGAGCTTTTGCTGCCGCCGCCGTTGCTGGTTCTTTCTTCTTCTAAATTAATTGAGTGGCCTAAGCTTTTGCTTCCATGCCTTGGTTTTTAGGATCCTCACCAAATCCGTAATAAATTGGATTGAGCACAAATGCTCCATCAATTGGTGTAGAATCTGTAGATTTCTCTCTTTTTGCTTTTATAGAAATTCTTTTGTAGCTCACAAATTAGTGAGTTCTTTGATCAGACTAATGAATAAATTGAAAAGAAATGGTACTTGCCATATTTTCTTCCTTATATCATTCTTGGCTAAGGCCAATTTAGCTCTTAATATAGGATCATTCAAATTAGGTTTTTTTGTTATTGGGGTAGGTGAATTCTTATAAATCCATAACCCGACGGAACTGGACTCGATAATTTTAATTTGGTTGAGATACTCAAATAAATAGAGTATTAGAAAGTATTTGTACGTTCGGATTGCAGGCTACAACTCGCCTGCATGAAGTTGGAATCGCTAGTAGGAAGGGGGGAGCTCTCCATTCCTTGTTCTCCTGTAGTTGGAACTTCCGAAACCACAATAATCCTTACTAGTTTTCTCGAAACTTCTTATTCATCTCTCTCGTCAAAATGCGCTATTCGATAATGTCTGTCTAGCAGACCCCCTGCTAACCCGAGCAGACATTCAAATATTTGTCCTACATTCATTCGTGAAGGTACTCCTAATGGGTTGAAACTACTATTAAGTTTTATTAACAAAGAGGTCTAGATATGTCTTCTTCTTCTTCTTCTTCAAGTATAAGTCAATAAGTAACCTTTGTTGACAGCAAGGAATGAATTACTTTCAAAGTAAGTACTACCTTAATTATTTATTCTAAATAATCAAGTCAACGGTCTTAGTGGTAATTTCCCATATTTTGTTTTGCTAGCTTGTTGCATCAGGCAGTGTTTACATTTTTTCTCTTTAATACCTTTGTTTCTTACATATTAATTTGATCGGTATACGAGGGCGACTCAAGCAATTTGAGAGCTTAATTTACGTAAATCTCAAAGGATATTTTTTAAGAATAATATAAAAAATAAAATGATCGGGGACGTTATTATTGTCGATGATCACGACACAAATGAAAACAATTCCTACAAACAACAATGTCTATGCATTATCAACATCATTTCCTTCAGTGATCATCACCGACGTCGATGATTCTTGATTACATCCACAGGCAATTATCGACAATACTGTCATTACTCATTCGTGATCATCTTCAATGCTTCGATTGTTAATTCTTTTAAAAGAAACATAGTATATATTTGTCAATGTCACTTATTTCTCTCAAGATTTCAACATAAAATATTAACATTTAGTTATAGGCAATGTACTTTATAATTTTTTTTCTTTTTCCTCTCAAATTTTATGAGAACATAGTGATAATAAAAATAAATCAAGAATGGAGTTAAAATTATTCTATTCTTTTTTATTGTCTTTTGTCTTCATTCCTCTTTAAATGTCAATTAAGGTTAGGTTAGAACGTCCTTAATCAACTTAGTTCCCGTTTATCAAAATTTTGATAACATATTTCATAAGATCCATAACTTTTTAACTGCACATTTTATAACTTTTATCAAAATTTATTAAATAATTTTAATCTCCCAAACAGAAGTTTAATGTAATTTCACTTTTTGCTATCGAAAGAATATATAGTTTGAGCTGTATATTTTTTTTTTTCCCGAATTGGGCTTATGATTGTTTTAATTTTGAATTGCTTGCTTTTTCTTTCTTATTTTTGTCGTCCTCTTCAGCATTTAAAGAGAGATACTTTTTGCAATTTCATGTTGATTGATGATTTTTGTGTTTACTCTTTAGTTTTCATTTATTTGGTTTGATCATAAACTTCTGCAGTCACTCTTTTTTGCCCATTCAGTACGTTTTCAATGTTTTAATGCTTTTATATCTTTGTAATTTTAGGGGGTAAATGTTAAAATTAGATTTTTAACAGATTTATCAAAAGTTGATAAAACGTGCGGTTGAAAAATGTGAATTCAATGAAATTTGTGGTTAAAATTAATTATTGACTTTGACTTAAATTTTAATCAGATTTTTTAATGGTACCAAACAGTGTCTTAGTGTTGGATAGAAACTAAAATTAATGATTTGTCGATTTTATCTATTATTAATTATAAAGTATTCTTTATGATAAAATGGTCATTTGATTCTCCCTAACCTTATATTTAGTTGAATGCATGACAGTTTGGTAGCAAATATTGAGAATAATTAATTTAACAATACTGATAATGATGTAATTATACTATGTTTTAGAAGTATTAAAACGCCACAATTGTAGTAATATATGACTTATTTTCATTAACGTTACGATGTTTTAAAAAAATTGCATCTTAATTTTTGATTTTACAATGAAAAATATATGACTGTCACTCTGCGCCGACATGTGGTACAATATTAATTCAACGAGAGCGTATAAACCAAGGTTGCTAAAGCATTCTTTTACAATGTAGAGTACCTAGATTCACATGCATAATGCACTATTAGATAAATAACATAAAAGAAAAAAAAAAGTTAAAATTTAGCTTTAATTCTAAATTATTGTCAATGGACCCTACTAAGCAGATGCTCTATCTGATCCTTACAAGCATATTTGGTATGAAATATTATGCCTATGTTTGGTCTCGTACTTTCGAAAACTCATTTTTTTAAAATTTATTTTAAATCACACATTCTCTCATGAAATTTTTTTACACGCAAATCCAAAATTTTTCGTTATTTTTTAACCGCACATTTTTCAAAAAAATACTATTTCAAAATGCATTTTGGTCAAAAAATGAACTTCAAACAAGGGCTATATAAGAGTTAGGACAGCACATTGTGGACCAAACATGTACAGTTTTAATGATGATGTATCGTATCTTAACATTACTAATGCATTGGTAAATCAGTTTTTTGAAGTTGTGTTTAGTTAAATTGTCATACAAATTGTTGGGTAAAATGGCTAAAAGAGAGACATTTGTTATTGATATAGGTAATGTTCACACATTCCTTAGGTACATTCATCTTATATACTTGTTTTGAGCAGACATGGAAGAGAGCGAAGTCTTACAGGTTGATGCTTGGGTTCGAGCCTCCTTTCGAGGGGAGGGGTGAAATCCTTCGATCCCCTTTTCTAGAAAAGAAGAAAAATCTTGTATACTTCTTTTAGTAGACACGGAAGAGAAAATATAGATAAAATTATGTAGTTAAGAAGTGCGAGGATTGAAGGATTTGGATAAAAGAATTGAGGAATAATCTCCCATTAATTATCAAAACAAAAACCATCATCCAAACAAAACTCCAAACTAGCCCTAAGCAAAAAAGGCTAAATTATAAGTTTCGTATACGTCTTTTATCCTTCACTACACTTTTACTCTCAAATTTTTTTTTTTTTTTTTGAAGTTTTAACGCAAACCATTTATTAATTAACATTACATTTCGGTGTTTTAACCTTTATCCATTATCACACTTATATCCTTAACTTTTTTCTTCATTAGATTCTTATTTTTAATATTTTATTGATCAGAAAATCTTGTCCTTAATCATGATTTTTCTACAAAAATATTGTTAACTTGCTTTAACATGAGGGTCAAATATCGATCTCATTTTTACATTATTATTTGTTTTGTTTATTTAAAATATAATGAACAAATAACTCTATTTTACTTTGGGAAAAGATAGACTTACAGAACTATTCATTTACAGAATAGTTACAGAAACAAAAATTTTCTAAAATACCCTTTACATATGATTTACAACTAGGAGCCACTATAAAAATTAAAAACTTCAAATTAGACCCAAAAGAATTATGAGTGTAAAATTTATTCCGCTGACTCTGCGCACTCTGATATAATTGGTGTCAGAGCCATGTTAGATCATGGAAATTGAAATTATTAAAAATGATTCGTATTATATATTAAGAGAAAAAGATGGTTTTAGTTATATATTTATAGATCTTGTTCCCAGAAGATTAAAAATATTGACATTAATAATAGTTAAAAAATTACCAATAGAAATAAGAGAACAAATATTAGATAAATTAATATTAGGATGCATAAGAGATGAATATTTATATCAAAAGATAATGATAGAATTTGAGAAAGAAGAAATCGAATTTTATGGTAAAGAAATGTATGAGCCTGAAATTTATTACGAATCTCAAGAATGATGAATATAGTTGATGAAGAAAATATAATTGAAGAATTTTTGAAGAGAGTTGAAAAACATAAAAAAACCTAGTTATCCTTGCTTATCTAAAAATAGTATAAATGAAAGTTTTGAGGATATACATAAAAGATTAGAAAATTTAGAATATAATATACAAATAGGAAATGCTCTATTAGATAAAAAACTTGAAGGAAAAGATAGGATTATAATTAATCCACCTCAAGATTTTAGAATAATAGAAAAAGATAAAGGAAAAAATCATGAAATAAAACAATATATGATAACAGAAGTAGAAGAATTAGAACAAAAATTCTTAGAATCTACTGGTGAGGAATATAATGAATATAAAAAACAATTAAATGAATTAACTAAAAAGTTGGAAAATACAAAAATGAATACTAATCCATCATCTAGTAATAATATAAAAACAGAATTCAGTAGTGATGAAGAAAATGAAAATTATCCTTATGGTACACCAATACCAAATAAGGAAGGTATTAACCAATATAGAAAAATACAGAAAAAATATACTGAAAATATAAGGAAACAATCCATTAAAGAAATAAACCCAATGAAATCTTATAGTGAACCAATCCATACAACATGAATATGATTAGATTTAGATTGTGTAGATAAAAATAAAACTATAGAAACATGGATAAAAAGTACAGACCTAGCTATACAATTTAACAAATGGGAAACATATACAACCTTTGGATTTATAGAATATACTTTTAGAGGAATCGTATCAGATTGGTGGAGAAAACTACCAGAAAATATAAAAAGAAATATAAAATATGGAGAGAACACAATCGAAACAATTGATAACAGGAATGCTTTGAATGAACAAAACATACAAGAAATACTCAGAAGAATGGAAAGGACCTTGAGAACATAATTTTTAGGAAATAGATTTACAATAGATGAAGAAACTAGAAAACAAGAAGAATATAATAAAGGAATGATAGCCATGGAAAATTTAAAGATATGTGATATGTGTGAACTTGAAAGATACACATGCAAGTTTGAAAAAATATATTATATATTAAATCAAGGAAATTATCAAGAAAATAAACCTATATTAAGGTCTTATTTTACAAAATTACCATTCCCATGGGGAATAAAATTACTAAAAGAATATGAAAAATTATTATCTTTTGGAGAAGAGGATGGAGTTAATAAAGATAGTCTCGGATGTAGGATTGAATTTACAAAAAGAATGATAGACATATGGTGTAGAGAAGCTTTAGAAAATAAGAAAGCATATAAAATGAGAAAAAACTCTCTATGTTGCTACAAAGATATAGGACAAATTGAACAATTTGGTTGTCATAAAAGAAAGTATAAACCATATAAAAAATATAAAAGAAAGTTTAAAAATTATAAGAAGTTTAAGAAAAGATTTTTTAAACCTCATAAAAAATATTTTAAGAAAAAAGATTGGACTAAAAAGCTCAAGCCTAAATATATCAAGAAATGTAGATATTTTATCTGTAATGAAGAATGACATATTGCTCCTCAATGTCCTAAAAGAAAAGATACACAAAATATAAAATCTCTTGAAATTTATGAAGAATTTCAAAATGATAGTGATATAGAACCAATTGAGAATTTTGAAGATTTAAGTAGTGAATGCAGTAGTATTTATGAATTAGACACATCATTTTCAGAAGAAGATTCTGAGGAGATAGTATATATGAATCAAGAAATACAACAAGTAGATCAAGAAATAGAAGTAGAAACAGTTGAGGAAATTGAAGATTCAGTAGAGGGTATAAGTCACATTTGATACTAAAAAATACAAAGGAATAACAAAGAAAATATTAGATTTAAAGGAAAAAGATGTATTCCATCAAGAATTTTTAGGAATATTACCAAGAGTAAATAAAACAATTGTAAGTATGAATTACAAAGAAATATCTATCAATATAGAAGACACTATGGGGAAAGCAAGAATTCCTATAATTACAAAAGAATGGGTAAGACAAAAGTTATTCAAAATTCCAGAAAGTGTAAGAAGCAAACTAAAATGTATTGAAATAGGAGGAATCCAAATTATGATAAAAGGATTCTTTAGAGAAGGAATGAATATACCAATAGAAATATATTGTATGGACAATAGAATCTTACAAGATCCTATAGATGCTCTATTAGGAACTATTGTAGGAAATCTAGTCTATCAGAAGATAATATTTACAGTAAAACCAAACTATGCGGTCTCACTGATTGATGAAAATATTGATCAAAGTTTCAATCTATATTATAGAATTGGAAATTTGAAAATGTTAAGAAAAAGTAAGGCTATTAGTATAAGCATAAAGTCAATTTTTGCTTTTAGTACTAGCCATCATAATAATTTGAGAAAAATAACTGATAATATTATCATACATAAAGATTTTGAGGAATTAGCTCAATATATACCTCCTAGAAAATACCAAGAACATGAAGTGACAATACCTCAACAAATAATACTTGACTTTCATAAGCAAGCAAGAGAAATTAATTCTGAAGGAAAATTGATAAGAAGAAATAGTGTCAATTGACTCAATTTAGAAGGAAATAATCTTATTGCTAGATTTCCCTCCAGACAAGATCTTAAGATAAGTCAAGTTAAAAAACGCAGTATTGCTGAACCAACAAATTCGCAATACTATATCAAAACAAGATATGTTAATCAAGAAAGATACAAGAAAAATCTCCTTGTCCTTATAGATACTAGAGCAGAAAAAAGTCATGTAAATGCTAAATTTGTTAGTCATTTACTAGATTTTGAGTTATCAGAACCATATACTTTCAAAGATTATTTGGGAAATAATCTTGAAATAAAGAAATATGTAAACTTCCCTCTTATATTTATAGGAGAAGACCATAAAGAATATAGTAAAGGAATAATTCTATATAAAGATGAATCATATGGAATCAAACGCTCACCTATACTATTAGGAATGAACTTCCTTGAAAATTTAGTCCTTATAAAATTTGCCAAAGATATTTAAAAATAACAGTTGATGATAATCCAATCATCATATCAAGAATAGATGAAAATATGAAAACATTGTTATCATGGAAATAGTAATAAATACTAATCATATGAGTTCACATATTGAAATTATACTCAATATAAAAGGATATTGTAGAATTAAATTTCATGCTTATTTAGATACAGAAAGCACTATAAGTTTATGTTTACCAAATGTACTACCAAACGAATACTAGAAATATGATTCAAAAAAGATAGTTACTGCTACAACAGCAAGATGAAACAAAGTAATATATAGTAAATATGTTACACAAGTACCTTTTCTAATAACTTTTAGAGAAGTATTTGTTGATACAATATACATGTCATCTACAATTGGATGCGATATTTTATTAGGACAAAATTTCCTACTAAAATATGCACCATTTACTCAATATATACATAGATATATGTTCACAACTCCTTGTGCACATAAGATATTTACACCTAAAGTTACTAAAGCTGTTAGCATAGCACATACACAAATTAATCATCAGAGTTCCTCAACCCAGCGTGGTGGATGTTGGAATACAGAAAAAACTAAACCAATTACAGTTTTAAAAATGATAACAGAAAATAAGTTAGAAAAATTGAAAAAAGAAATCTCTGAAACTTACTGAAAATCCATTAGAAAAATGGAATACAGACAAAGTAAAAGCAAAAATAGAACTAATCAATCTAGATACTATAGTAAGAATCAAACCAATGAAATATAGTGTGGAAGACCAAAAGGAATTTAAGAATCAAATAAAAGAATTACTAGAATCTAAATTAATTAGGCCTAGTAAAAGTTCACATAGTAGTCCAGCCTTTATGGTAAGAAAATATAGTGAAATAAAGAGAAGAAAACTTAGAATGGTAATAAACTATAAGAAGTTAAATAAAGTAACTAAATTTGATGGATATTACTTACCTAATAAGGACATCTTTATTAAACAAGTACAAAATAAGAAAATATTTTCAAAATTTGATTGTAAGTCAGGATTTTGGCAAATCATGCTTACAGAAGAAAGTAAACCATTAACTGCGTTTAGTACTCCCAATCCTTTAGGACAATATGAATGAAATGTAATGCCATTTGGGTTGAAAAATGCGTCACAGATATTTTAAAGAAGAATGGATGAGATAATCAAGCCAATTACCCACTTCTGTATTGCTTATGTTGATAATTTATTGATTCATTCAAATAATATAGATGAGCATATTGAACACCTTGAGAAATTTTGTTATATTATGAAAAAGTATGGTATCACACTTTCTCAAAAGAAAGCAGAAATAGCCAAAATAGAGATAGAATTTTTAGGATTATTCATTAAACAAGGAGAATTGCAATTGCAATCTCATATTGGTAAAAAACTTCAAGAATTTCTTGAAAAAATCAGAGATAAGAAAAATTTACAAAGTTTTCTAGGTATATTAAATTATGTTGAAAGATTTATTGAAAATTGTGTCAAGTTAAAAAATTATTTTCTTCCAAAATTGAGAAAGAATGTAATGTGGTCTTGGGAAGAACAAGACTGCGAAAATATAAGAAAAGTAAAAGAGGAATTAAAAGTTTTGCCTAAACTTGCAATTCCACAGGAAGAAGATTTCTTCATCCTTGAAACTGATGCTTCAGATAATTACTGGGGTGCAGTATTAAATGTTAAAAAGAATCATAAAGAATATAAATGTGAAAAGAATTGCTCTTGCTCTGAAATACTTGCAGGTTATACATCAGGAACATACAAAGAAGTTGAAACAAGATATGAGATGAACAGAAAAGAACTCATTGCTGTGAAGCGAGGAGTACAGAAATATGAAGATTATCTACTACCAAAAAAGTTCTTAATAAGAACTGATAATACTCAAGTTAAAGCATTTTTAAAAAATAATGTTGATCCATCTATTGCTAATAGATATATTATCAGAATTCAAATTTGGTTTTCTTACTTCAAATTTGATATTGAATATATAAAAGGAAAAACTAACTTTCTTCCTGATTATCTCAGCAGGGATGGAGCTAGAACAATTAAGGACGAAAGTCCAGATACTTGAGATAAAAGTTTCCTATTTGGAAACTCAAATTCAAAATATTCAAGATAGTCTTCAAGACCAAATGAATATAGCCCTTGTGGCAGAAGATACTTGTACCAAGTCTAGTATCCCTTCACAGGGACTTATGAATACTAGTGCTCTACCCGAGGATAAAAGGAAAGAAAAGAAGGTAATAGGAACCCCTTCACAGGGAAAATTCAAACCTATTACTGGTAAAGAAGATATCCAAGATATCAAAAATAGCAAAGGTAGCTCTTCACAGAGCCATATTTTACCTGAGCTAAATATTGAAAAAATTGATCCAAAAGAAATTGTCAAAATATGCCATATGACAAAAATATCCAAAAAAGATAACTATGAAGAAATTATTTTCTTTATTGTTGTTTTCTATATTTTATCTGATTGGTACTTAGAAGTTGGAAAGTGGATGAAGACTCTCCACTATAAAAGATACAACAAGATAAACTTTTATCCAGAAGCGCCAGCCAACTGGGTGAAAATTTGTTTTGAACTAGGAAATATACTCTATATATATCCTAGCAAAGACCTCAAGGAGATAGCCCAACTTCCAGCTGATGTCAGGAAGGTAATAAAAAAATATACTGAAATTGTCAAAACTACAAATATATACGTCAGATTTTACTTGGCAACGATGGAATGGGATCTAGATCTTCAATATATGCAGTCAGCTTTTCATGTTATCAAATTAGGACTCACAAATCAACATTTTTTACCAACCAATGAAAAAGTTGTTAAAAATGGTTATCAAGGTATTATTAATATGATGCCATACAGAAGAGTTAAGGGATATAAAGAAATATTTGAACATATAACCCAGATAATTACTGAGAAGGAGAAAATATGGGTTTATCCATCTGAAGAACATATAATTTACTCTAATGCCAGAAAAGAGACAAAAGAGGAAGATATAGGTTATCTTGACCATTTATTATCCAAAATAATTTTCAATCAAGTTTGTGGATCAAAAATGATGGAAAAAGAACTATGCAAATTATTTTGGGATTACAGTGATCATCATTGTGAACATTGCGTAGTGGAAAATATGAGTCAAGCATCACTCAACAGTGAAGAATTTCCTGCAGAATTCTTTGAGTCAAGAATGGAAAAATAATGGAGTTAGGATAGTGACCATTTATCACTACTTTAATAAAGTTTCTTTATTAAAGAAAAACTGTGGTCACTCAAAAACAAAAGATAGTAGTTGAGATAATGACTTTCTACCAGCTATTGAAGAAAATAAAGTTGAAAATAAAAAAAGTTGATATAACTCTTCACCTATTTACCAGCTCAAAAGAAGGACAACTCTTACTACCAAACAAAAGAAGATGACAGATAAGAAATAATGGAAGATAGCTGAAAAGATAAGATTCCTTATCAAACCACTATATAAGGAGAAGGAGTCCAAGAAGAGAAGCAGATCCGAGAAACCTCTAATTCTCTATCTTAGAAAGAAATACTATATCTGTTTACACTACTTGTATTCAGAAAGATATTAGCAAGTCTTGAAGATAGGAAAGCTTGTAATAAGGTAATCACTTATGGAGTTCTAAACTTCATAAGGTGAGTACCAAATGTATGTAAATATAGTAAGCTAGCATGTATTATTTCAGTCCTATGAATATAAAGATGAAGTTTGTTATGATTTAACAAAGTTTCTTTGAAAGGATTTCGTTAAGTTTCTCATGATTCCTCGGCAGTACAAATAGAGATTTTAAAAGATTTTCAAAATATTAATTTTGAATGGATGTTAGCCATGCCAAAGTACCCGTCTTTGATGAATGTTCTAGGGGAAAAGGGCAGTTTTCTAACAAAATTGTAGCACCTTGTGTGTGAGTTATCTTTTAAAATCTTATTTTAAGTAAGAACTTGTTCTGAAAAGAGTTTGAATAGAGATGAAAACAGAGACTCTGGATACTGTGAGATAGCGTCTGGGGTAACACGGCTAGTTCTCTAGAGTGAGAAATGCAACCTTAATTGAAAAATCTTTTGCGGAAGCAGTTGTGGACCCAAATGATTTCAAAAAAATCTTAAAAATTCATTTGATTCAGAAGAATGATTAAATACATGCAAAACTACTATAAGAACATGCTGGAGGGAAAGCCGAATTTATTTCCATCGATTACTGTAAGTTATTTACATGCTTTATATGTTTATTTTTTAATTATTAATCTTTATGAACACTTCACAAACATCTACGTCCAATAATGATTGTCTTAAATTATATTTAGATAAAAAGATATTTCATTTTTACTAAGTATTATTGAAAAATCTGAAGATATACTTTCTGTTGGACAAGAAAAACTTAAAGAGATATAGTTTGATATAAATTATGCTTGTAGACATAATATAGAATTTGACTCTGTAGAAACTAGTAAAGAAATAAAAAGAGTTGAAGATGTTATAACTAAATACGAAAATATAAAAGAAAAAATTTCAGAAGGAATTGTTTTCGGATATATAACTAGAAAAAATCAACCTAGAGCTTACGAAAAGCTAATAGAATATAGAGAATATTTAGAATAAATAGAAAAATTAAAAGAACATCGTATAAGATAATAATTGTGGTTACAAATCAAAAAGAAATAAAAGATACAGGACTTAACCTGCAAGATATTTCATTAAGGGCAAAATAGTGTTTTAACAGAAGATAATTTTATATTATTAAAACTCCATGTGAGTATCTGGTAAGGATCTGGCAAAATCCTTCTGGTAATGTAGCACGGTCCTTTTACTTTACATTAAAGAAAATTTTGGAGAGATCATAATCCGAAGTAGGGCTGTGAGGAAAAACCGCCAAATCGGAAAATCGAACCGAAACCACAATTTTGAAAACGGCGATTTGGTGCCATGTGGACTCATCACCGAAATGGTTTTGAACCAAACCAAACCGGTCAAAAACGGTTTAGTTTAGATTTGAGAATTTTAATTATGGTTTAAAATCAAACCGGACCGACGAAAAAATATATAAAATAAAAATTTGAATTTTTTTGAAAATTTATCCGAAATTCCAATTTTGTAAATTCAATAATTTTGTCATTTTGTTGGAATGTTGGTATTTTTGTCAATTTCTAATTTCCTATTAGTTATTACGATTTACGACCTGCCCCAATACCAACCAAACCCACTATCCTAATTTTAAAAAAAAAAAAGAACTCAAACTCTCACAAACACAACCCTAATCCCTAACCTCCATCTCTCTCTCTCTCTCTCTCTCTCTCTCTCTCTCTCTCTCTCTCTCTCTCTCTCTCTCTCTCTCTCCTGAATTTTCCTCAAATAATTGGTAGTCTACGGTCAGAATTTTCAGTTGCCAGCGACGGTCGAGATAGTCTACGGTCAGTCACAAGTGATAGCCTTCAATTTCGTTGCAAGACTACGTGATTTTTTGTGACCCGTGTGTTAGTTCTGTGATTTTAGTTACATAGCTGCGTGTTCTTGATTTTTGAACATGGAAACCGTCTAAGTTTACTAAACATAGTTTGTCATCTGGATTTTTGAAATTTCTCAAATTTGTGATTCTTTGTGACTTGTGGATTATTTCTATTTTCGAAATTCTGTGATTTTAGTTACATAGTTGCGTGTTTTTTATTCTTGAACATGGAAACTGTTTAAGTTGTTTCTGGAATTATATGACTGTGATTTTAGTTTATTGTGATTTTACTTTGATTTTGTTGGTATTTAAATTTATAGTGGATATATTTAGTTTATTTTAGATTTATTGCCAGTAAGATATAAATATATATTAAATTAATGGCATAAAAGTAGATACTAGTTAGACAAAAAAATATACGCTAAACCGGTGGTTTCAAATCGGACCAAATCGTTAGGTTTAGGTTTGAGTTTTTTTCAAATCGATCAAAACGGTTTGGTTTATGTTTGAGTTTCAACCGGTTTGATTTGAAAATTTGTCAAATACCGATAAAATCGGACCGCTTACACCCCCAATCCGAAGCAACTTACGTTAATTTGAGAATAAGGATGCGATGAAAAAAGAGACATAAATTTGATAATATGTAAGATTATGAACTTTTAGTGCAATTAAAATATAGTCTAATTATTCAACATTGTTGTGTGAATATATTTAGCCTACTGTGGAAAGACGGAATTGCCCTTAAATTTTATAAAAAGTAGAAGAGAAAATTGCAGCAGTTCCCCAAGCAATTTCAAGTGAGATTGAATCAATCTCACTTGCCTTTTATGTCTTGTATTGCATTACGAATATATATTTCAATTTTTTTTTTTTTTATCGAACAAAATTTAATATTCTAGAAAGTAAGAGTCGGCATTCCATTGTCGCCGAATTCAGCATTTATACATCATGCTTGTACTGCACATGGCAGAGGAAGATAGAATGAGGGTTGGTGTAGGATTTATTGCTTCAAGAATTATTTGGTGCAGAAGCTTTAAATAAGAGCACGTTAGTTGCTATGGTTGAGCAGTTAGACGATAGGGTTTGGTGCATTGAAATTCGGGCAACCTTTTTGTCAAAGATGCAGCTACGATTTTCTGGGAATTTTGTCCGAAAATTAAACGTCGTCCCTTTCTTTCCATCTTTCCATCTTTTCTGATTTTCCTTAATTTTTAATTGATGCATGACACCCCAAATCCCTGATTACTCGATTCGTCCGGTACTCATGCGGTTGAGAATTATAAATCTTAATTTTATTCCATCGAGAGTAATCAATTCGAAAAAAGAAAAATAAACATTCAAAATACGTAAGATTTATAGAGGTTTGCTTCAATATGAAAATACGTCATCTTTCGTCATTATAATAATTCACTACGATTGCAAGAAGATCACGCTTCTATCTTCTCTAACATCTATTTCTTTACTTTTTATGATAATAATAGAGCAACTTCCTATTTATAAGATAAATTAAGATCGACAATAATTAGATTCCACAACTTAATACACGCGAAATACAACAAAACATAATGAATAAGATTTTTTTATTTTTTTTATTTTTTGTATTTAGTATAGGTCAATACTATCCACTCTATTAAGACTTGGGAGTTTTATCCTAAAAAATTAATTCTTATTAAGAGTAGACAAAGTCATGATATGTTGATTACTCAATTGATTTGAGAAATCACCTTTAAGATGTTTCGCAGGATGGTAACTCATTTGACTACTAATTTTGGAATTTGAATGCTCATTTGAGTTTTGAATTGCTCGTTTGAACTTAATAAGTCTAATACTATAATAATTAATAAAAAATGAAATTCCATCATTAAATGTCAAGTTTATTAAGAGGAATAACCTAATTCCTTGTACTTAAGTTAGTATTTTAATAATTAGCTTATTTTGGATTTCCTCTTAACACGTTGTACCGAACAAACAAGAAAGGTATGCCTAAGTGCACGTTAGGGAATGCAATAGACACAATTTTAACCTATTTTTTTTCTCATTTTTAGTGTTGTCTAGTATAAGGTTAAGAGTGATGCTACGTGTACACAATGGTGTATACACGGCTTTACACCCCCCTCACATGGAGGGGGCCCACACAATAAAATATTCGTGGGCCTCCCTCCATATGAGGGAGGTGTAAAGCTCCGATTTGGCAATGAACTTTCTCAAATTTTCTCAATAGCAATTGAATTTTAAAAATATTCGAACTTGCCATTGAATTTACAACCACTATTAACCATTTTAAAAGTTAAAAAATTTGATGACTAGCAGACGGAATTTCACACGTGTCATGCTTTCAACATTAGTATGAAATTTTGTGAACCATGTCATCAAGTCTATTAACTTTAAAACGACAAGTAATGAAGTGATGGATGTTATAACATTTTATCATGTTCAGTGACAACGACAATTTAGAAACATTTGAAAAAGCTCAGAGACAACTCTGATAATTTAACCACCAATATTGTAAGGACTGTCTTGCCAAACCAGCTGTAGTAGAATGCATACCCATGAGTTTAGTAGGAACAATAATACAATGTAGCATTTGAATTGGATCTATCCACACTTAAATATTACGGTGGAACATTACAGTGTAATAATCATCAACTCACCAGCCCTTTCTCTTTCCTTTTGTTGGCAAGAATCAGGCTGAGGTTGTACCAAATTCTACAGCTTGAAAGCTAGAAGATAAAATCAAATGTAAATACAGTTGGCCAATTTATGGATTTCTTTCTGATTGAATCTTCGATCCACTGAAACGAATCTAATCAACAACGTTTGCCCTTCTTGCAGCCAAGCGTGCCTGCTCCCATTGTGATCGAACCAATAAGAGAAGACGGTCTTGCACTTAAGCTAGACGCCTTGGCATAATTTGAAGATGCTCCGGCACCAGACAGGGTGAAGAAAGCACCATTGAGCATTAGGTCGCCTTCAGATCTCCAGTTCCATTTCTTCCACTCGCCCTCTGGTGCATCCTCGTGTTTTGTAACCTTAAAATGCACAAAAGTACCTCGTCAGCTAATTTGTACTTCTTTTTTCCTTTTACGAATCAGAGCAATAAAGAACTGAATCTTAGTAGATCATGGCAACAAGGCAACTCTGCCACTAACACTACTCCATGGCTTATTGAGTTCGATCAGCTGATGTGTACTTGTTGATAGATTGTTGGACATTATTAGACTAGAATGCAAAAAATAGTGCAACTTATTCATCAAATTTGGAGGAAATAAATATTTGATATAATGGACTCGGCAGTATTAAGGAAGAAAAAGAAGCTAAAATTTTGTCTATTATACTGTCTAGTCATGTCGAGTACTAAGTATCGAACATTCCCTTACAGATTATATTTCTACTAGATGATGATTCTTACCTCTTTGTTAAATATATCATCAGGAGCAAGAAATCTGTTGCCTTGGCTGTTGATTGTAGGATTTGCACTACCCCCAATTGCATACATTTCCCAGTGAGTATAGTCATTGTTCACCACATGAAAATACCCGTGTCTACACCTGAAGTGAATATTATGTTAAATAACTGCATGATGTTTGATATGCAGTATTAGACTAAACTGGACGGTGCAAATGAAGCGAAGATTATTGTGAAATTTAGAGTTATGTACCTTGGCATTCTCTGCACAAGCCCTTCACCAAAATGGTTGAATGCAATGGTGACTTGCATGTTTTTGTCCTGCGTATAAGTATCACTGTGTCCCAAGAGCATGACCTTATTGTGGTGTGTCAAGTAGTTATTCGATATCGTGATGGCAGTTGAGCCATGGATGGCATCGATTAGTCCATCACGACAATTAGACAACGAGCAATGATCGACCCAAACATGGCTGCCTCCAAAGATTGACACCCCATCGCCGTCCGATAGAGTTCTCCATCCATAATGCTCTGGTGAGTCCCTCACATATGCATTCCCTTTCTGGTTACAGTCATGTATATTTAGGCCATGGATTATAATATTTGTCACATATTGTATAGTAATACATGCCCCTCCTGCAATATGTACACTTGCACCTCTACCATCAATGGTCTTGAAAGAATTCATCATCAGCTCTTGTTTAAGCTTAATCACCATATCGCGGGAGAAAATAATCCATAATGGCTCATTTTGGATCACCCCGTATCTCAAAGTGCCTGGTTTTGGATTCACAGCGTCATCTCCAGAGTCCGTCACGACATATATTTTACCGTCCCTCCCACCAATGGCATGTTTCCCAAACCCAATCGCACAATCTGCTAAACGCTGCCGGTTTTTCTCCCAATTGGGATCACACCTCCAACAATCATCAATGGGATTGCCAGTGGCACAAGACAGAAATGCCAAATTCCTTCTTGATGCATTGATTTTTCTGCACAAACAAACATTCGACACATCGTTAGTCTAATGTATGAACTTTATGGCATGTTTAGCAACGATGATCAAATCGTATTGAATATTATTAAGAATGAAAAAGAAGTTAAAATCTTGTTCATCATATTGTCCAATCCCGTGCATCGAAATTTCTTACTCATTAACTTCTTGGACTACTGATTCAGGGTCTTGGACTGGTGAACAGAATGTGAAGCTTGGACCTAACAGATGAAGAAGTATTAAAAGGTAATGTAGGATTTTCATATTTGGTTCTTTATTTTATTTTTGGTAAAAGAAAAGAAGAAGAAAAAGCAGAGAGGGAAATGGAGAGAGCAATAATGTGTTTGTTATAGGGATTAAGATTTATATAGAGGGAATGGATTTACTGAACGATGCATTTGGGCCCACTTTCTTTATGATTTCAAGTTCAGCATCTTTCCATACGTCTGATATTAGAGCATTGATCTATTTAGATAGCATGTGAGGGCTTATACACTAGGGCCATGTTTGGCCCTACTTTCAAGTAGTTGCTTTTCAGCTTTTAAGTATTTTAGACTGGAAGTAACCGACGAAGGGAGATGATGATGAAGTTGTTCTCTAGTTTACAATACTTCGACAAACCTTGATTTTAACGAAAAGGTAACGAACGCGAATACGATAATCTTTGTTTGTCTACGTTCAACGAAATATATATATAAAGATTTATGTTACAATTTTAAATGTGTATAGACAATGTCAAAATTACAGAGTACATAGATAGGGTCACCGACAGTTCTGTGGGGACTTAATTTTGAGTCGGTTTGTATGTGAAAACTGAAGAGACAGGACAGCATTCCTTGTAGGCTAGGTCAAGATGATAATAAATATAAAGTTCATTTGCCACTAGTGAAATTAAACCTTTTGTATAGAACTTATATATATATATATATTTTTTTATTTTTCAAACTAGTAATATATTTCTCTTCTGATATTTCAAAAATTATGCTAAATATTTCTTGAAACCCTAACCCCACCAATAATTTTCCACCACAACTCCCCGAGTGCCATTGCACCTCTGTTAAGAGTTGTGGTGGAGAAGATGGTCATAGAAAATATGATATTCAGATTAGATGGTAGAAGTTAGCAACAAAATTAATGTTCGTCCAACGACTAAATCAAACTGTTAGGCTCCGTTTGATTGACGGAGTTTTCCAGGGAAGTAGGAAAATATTTTCGTACTTTCACTCTTTTGACTGTTTGATATGCGCAATTTTCCACGGAAAATGTTTTCCTCCCTTTTTCTAGGTACAACCATTTGATGCACAAATGGTGGAAAATGTTTTTCACCTAATAGGTGGGAAAACATTTTCCACATTTTTTTTTGATTTTTTTTTTTTTTTACCAGTGAGAATAAATTCTAGATACAATGGTAAAAAAAAAAATTCACTTTTATCCACAACTTTCATGCAAAATAAAGTCAAACGAATGATAATCGGTATGGTAAAAAAAAAATTTTCAAAATTTTTTTTTGACAATGTGAACAAATTTAGACTCAATAGTAGAAAAAATTATCATTTTAATGGACAAATTCCAGAAAAAACGAAGTCAAATGGACACCAAATTTTCAACATTTTCCATGGAAAATTATACAAATCAAACACAATTAATTACAATTCTCAATAAAACATTTTCTAAGAAAATCAATTCCCTGTAAAACATTTTATTTTCACCAATTTTTTACCCTTACAATCAAACGGACCATTATATTTATAAATAGAAGCTCTTTTTAAGGGGAAAAAAAAACATTTTATTGTGATGAACCATTAAAAAGTATGGGGGTGTTAGAAGTGCGGCGGAGAAGATGGTAGTGGAAAATATGATAGTCGCATTAGATTGTAGAAGTTAATAACAAAATTAATGTTCGTTCAATCAAACTTTTGTATTTATATAAATAGAAGCTCTTTTAAGGGGAAATTTTTTTTTTTTTTTATAGTGATGAATCATTAAGAAGTATGGCACATGTACATATGTTTGAATCTTGGTTAAGGATTTGTCAATCCATTCTTTAGAAACAATTATGTAACAATGATTGGAATTTGATTAAGACATACCTTTAATAATTATGGAAGTTGTATTTTAGTGCAATTCCGAACTTTTAGAATTTTAACTAGTTATGGTCGCAACAACTTAAGTTTAAAAAAGAAATGTAGTAACGAAAAAAAAAATGTATTCAAGAACTTAAAGAAAAAACACGATTTTTAAGATTGAACTAAGAAAAAGTGGCAAGAGTCGTGCAAGATACAGATGAAATTGTAGTTTTCAAATCGATATTTACTTATTAGAGACTCAAGGAGTCAGTGTGTCACAAATTCCGTGGTCACAAAAGTGATACGATTTCAACAGAACAAAAATAAAAGTAGAAAATGCAGTAAATTAACACGTTTCGTTACAAATTATCATATCGTAATTTAGTAGAAGTGACGACAATTCGAGAGAAATAAAAGAAAAAAAATCTCAATAATTATTTATAAAAATAAACTACAATCACAAATCACAAATCATGAATAAAAGTAATATTAAAACCTCACATGGCTTTTACTCTGACAACCGGAAAAGCTGCCGGGTTTTGAAGAGAAGAATTAATTACAAGGAAACAACAGTAGGGTCCGTACTCTAGATTTGGGCTACTTTTTAATGGGCCTATCCACGTTGATCCACGTGGGCTGTCCCTCTTCTAATTCTTCTTTTCTAATTGGGCCCACATTTAGACAAATCACAGCCACTAATTTCATCCAATCCACTACTTTTACTCTTGACTTGCTGAATTCTTAGCTTCTCATCAATTAGTGGTTCTTGACTAGGGTTCAATAATAAATGGTTGAGCACTTTTTTTTTTCTTGATATATAATTTTAATTAAAGCTCGTGACTGATTTGATCTAATGTTAGTTCATTGTCGGCTCAGCAAAGGTTTAGGCCTTTATTGATAGGCGAGAGTGTTCATTTTTGAGCTTTGGTTCAAATCCGATAAGTAAATAATTTTTCTTTTACGAACTCAGATGCTCTTCCGAGTCCATAAGAAATAATGGTCACTTGACTTTTGATCTTCTAATAGTGAATATCGTACATTTTTATAACTCTTCTTGATTTTTTTCTACTTTTCGAGTTTGGAGAGGACTTTGATCCCAAACGTGTGTTGCTTACTCAAACACCAGCTCATAGTTGGAAATTTACGACTTTGCGTTATGAGCTTGATCAAATTCATTTTTCAGTTTGTAAACAAATGTCTCACCTAAACCAACAACCATTAATGGGATTCAAAATTTCAACTCTATATGACTTAGGTAGTACTTGAAGGTTGTCCATTGCCCTCTTGATGAACAAACTACAATTGCAACCATGTATTCTAATTTTCCACAATGTCTTAATCAAATTCTAATCAAAATTTGTATACCTGAATAAGTAGACATAACCTGATCGTGCGTTCTCAACCCCAACAAGTGATGTTTTACCTCAACAACTTTAGCATCGACTAAAGATGTCGTCTTTTATGAATTTGAACGCAACGATGTGTATATAGTTAGTGTGCTGTTATAACCATGTGCCAACATTCTCATCCTTTTGCACAAGTCGTTGGATACACATTAGCCACGTGTGTCAATCATTTGTGTCCATATGATGCCGTGTTAATGATAAGAAAACACAGTACACCCCATTCTTAATGTAATGCATGTGGATGTGCTAAGTTTTGGGCCATAATTATTGGTGCTCACTGCTCATTCCTTTATATATATAAATATATATATATATTTGTTAGTCGTATCACGGACGGCATGTTTAGTTTTTGTTATTAAACAATAAAGAAGATTGAAGAATCCCATCTTAATTTTCTAGACTTAAGATAAGAAAGTTGAGAAATATTTTATTTTTACGATTTTCACTTAGCAATCTCGACCCGAAAAGGTGCATGGTCGATGTAACAAATGAAACCTATAATCCAAGGAGCACGTCGATGAAAGGTCAAAGCATGGGTTCCTCGAGTAGTAGGATTTACTCGAAGTGAGTTGGTCTTAAAATTTTCATTGACAGCCCTTTAACTATGGAAGTATAACAGTTTGCCACTATAACTATAGAAATATTGCAAAAAGAAAAAAAAACTCCCTTTCTTGATTTTCCATTCAAGTTTGCCTTGAGCAGAACAAACTGTCATTGATTATTCTCCTACTTGAAATGCCATCTATTCAAGCAAGAATGATAAATAAACAAATATGAAATATGGGATTGGATAACTTGAGCACATGGGAATAAGTTGGGTACGTAAGAGGGTGGTTGGGGGGGGGGGGGGGGCGCCCAGCACTGCCCCCAACCCATATAAAATCTTTAAGAAACAATTGTAAATTTCAGCATAACACTGCCCACAGCCCATATAAAATCTTTAAGAAAAAATTGTAAATTTTGGTCCAAATATTAGCATTAGCTCAGCTCTAATTTGAATCTCAACCCAAGTCCAATGCTCAATTATTCAAATTGTATTAAAGATGCTACGATTATTAATTACTATTTTCATGACGTTCATGAAACGTAAATATTTTATTGTCAAATTAGATATTCCATTTAATACATATTTGACTAAATTTACTTATAATTATTAATTAAATTGTATTAGAACATCTCTAATAGACTCTCTATTTTTAAAGAGCATATTCTATCATTTGGAGAGTATCTATAAATTTAGAGAGTTAAAATTTTGAAGTATTCCAACAAACTCTTTATATTTAACACTTAATTTTACTACACCCAAAAAAATATTTATTATTTTTGTTTATCTTTTATTTTAACTAGCTTTTCTTTAGATTATTTTATTGTTTTCCTACATTGAAAATTGAAACACTTTGAATGCATTTAATTATAAATAGTGAGTTTCGCTCTCCAAATTTGGAGAGTCAAACTCACTCTTTAAATTAAAATGTTAATTTAAAGAGTCTCTTGGAGCATGATTTTAAATGTTGACTCTTTAAAATAGAGAGCATCTCATATTTAAAGAGTCTCTTGAAGATATTTTTATAGATAATTTGTATTGATTAGATATATAAGTAAATTACTTATTTTAGTACTTAAAGACACAATATATTTTGCTAAATTTAAAATTAATTAATTTTTTTAATTTCTACGTATGTTTTCATATATTACTTATTCATACTTATAAAAAAAATTAATTATTTTGACCATAAAAAAGATATTATGATCAAAATAAATAATTTACTCTAGATTCGATATTGACAATAAAAAGAATATTTGTAAAAAATATTTATTTATAAAGTAATCTATATATAAGTATATTCTTGAAATCGAGCCAAAAATGGACGTAAATTAATTTAATTTCTTTGACCATCGGAATCCTTAGTTGATTTTTCTTACTTTGGTTGAGATTCTTCATTCACTTTGAAATGTGGTGATATAAAAAATTGATAAACACACCAAATAATATTTCGAGACAATAACATATGGATTATAGTGATATAGTATCGACTACGTGTTTCGATCAAGTTTTCAGTTGTTTGGAAAGATTGGTCGTCAAAGTTACTAGAACAGTACTCGTTAAGTAATTTTTTTAAATTTTCATTGGTGGATATGTATTTTTCTTATTTCTATTATGATTCGGTCAATTTATATTTTTTTAAGGCAATCATAGATTTTCTATTTGGTAAAAAAATATACAAAGATTTAGTGGAATATTTTAATGTGAGACATCTAAACTTTTTTATTTTGTTGAGTTTCATTTTTTTTTTATTGTGAATGTCACGAGAATAGCCTCCGAAACTCAATTTTTTGTGACAAGAGTTCATTCGAAATTTTTTAACATCATTTTGTGGCTTCGCCCCTGCAGTACGTTTCTAGGATACATTCGTGAAGATTACATAAAACTATGAATTTCTCGAATTGGAGTAAAAAAAATTGACATGACAATCTTCAATTAGCGTGTCCAATAGAGTCTAGGAACGTGAGAGAATTCATACCACTTCAGATGATGAGAAATATGATTATGGAAGGGTAATTAGGACATAATGTCCTCACCTTTCATTGTTATTATGGAAAACGTCCATACCTTTTATTTTTTGGTGTTTTTACATTTCATTGCGTAAAAAGTCATTTTCATCCATTTTCTCAATTAAAAATTGTGAAATGACGAAAATATTATTTCCTTTAAATAAAACAAAAGAAAAAATAATTGCAATCATAGTCCGAAATTTTTTGAAAAGCGCAAATGAGTCCCAAATAAAATATTAAAAGGGTAATTAGTACATAATATCCATATCTTTTACCTTAATTGCGAAAAACGTCCATACTTTTTTTTTTTTAAACATTTTCACCATTAATTACACATTTGATTATACAAATCATCTTTTCCATTCATTTTCATCTAATATCTCAACAAAAAATTGTGAAATAATGAATATACCCTCGTACTTAAATAAAAAATATTTTTTTTTTAATTTCGAATTCTTTAATAATTATTTAGGACTCATTTGTACTTTTAAATTTTTAAATAAATTTAATTGGGACTCATTAGCGCTTTTCATAAAAAAATTAAAATTTGTTAATAATTTATTGGTGACTCGTTTGTACATTTTCAAAAAAATGGGACTATGGTTGCAGTTAATTTTTTAAATTTTTATTTAAATATGAGGGTATATTCGTCATCCCACTGTTTTTTATTGAGAAATTGGATGAAAATGGATAAAAATGATGGTTTACGCTATCAAATTATAATTAAGGGAGAGAACGTCGAAAAAAAAGGTAGGGACTTTTTCGCAATAATAGTGAAAGGTATGGACATTATGTGCTAATTACTTTTTTAATAATTTATTTGGGACTCATTTGCACTTTTCAAAAAAAGTTGGGCTATTTTTGCAATTAATTTTTTTTCTTTTGTCCTTTTGTTTTATTTAAAGGGAAGGATATTTTCTTCATTTCACAATTTTTAATTAAGAGAATGGATATAAAGGACTTTTTGTGCAATGAAATGTGAATATAAGGGTGAAAATACCAAAAAATGAAAGGTAAGAACGTTTTCCACAATAACAGTAAAATGTGGGGACATTATGTGCTAATTACCCTTATGGAAAAATTGGAAAAAAGGTCTCCAATCCTAATTACCGTCGACTTTTTACTCTTGACAACGTCATTTTCACCTTTCAGTACGAACTATATTTCTTCTAGGGAAAAATTAAAAATTCAGGTGTATGGTTTACACCAATTCAAAAGTCAGGTAGATAGTTTAACAATTCAAAATTCAGATATTAGTTAACTAATTAAAAATATATGTCATAGTTTATTTCATTGGTCACAAATAAAAAAAAATTACAAGTCACGGATTATGAATTGGTCGCAGATTTTTAAATTTGTTGGTCACAATATATATTTCAGTCAAAAGTTATCAAATTTTAAGGTCACAGTTGAATACTGATCACAAATAACCAAATAATTGGTCACATACCACCGTCAATACCACTTACGACCACCCTCACCCTACGACCGTCGTCAGCACCACAAGACCATCACTACCGCACCAAATCCACCATCACCGTCACAATTTTTAGATCACGTGTTACAAATAAACCTATTATTGGTCACGGCATCCAACCCACCTCATCCCACCTCACCACAACCATGACCACCACCATCGCCTGCAGCACTATGAACACACCTACAACACCACCACCACACCACTGCACCACCGTCGCCTGCCAAAATCTACCCCTTTCCCAAAACTACCACACGGTCCACACCACACCACATCCATCACCCCTCCAACAAATAATCAAGTCCGCCACCGCTATCGCTAGGGCTGTAAGCAAAAACAACCAAACCGGAAAACAAAACCGAAACCGCAATTTCGAAACCGGCGGTTTGGTGCCACGTGGACCCGTCAACGAAATGGTTTTGAACCAAACCAAACCGGTCAAAAACGGTTTGGTTTAGGTTTGGAAATTTTAATTATGGTTTGAAACCAAACCGGACCGGCAAAAAATATATAAAATAAAAAAATAAAAAATTGATTTTTTTTTTTGAAAATTTATCTAAAATTTCAATTTTGTAAAATTAAATAATTTTGTCATTTTGTAAGTATTTTCGTCAATTTCTAATTTCCTATTAATTATTAAGATTTACGACCCGCCCAAGTCTAATTATATATAAAAAAAGGCCCAAATTTGAAAGAAGTAGCACTAAACAGCCCAACCCAAGTCCATATACTCACAAGTCACAACCCTAATCTTCTAATTTTCATTTCTCTCACTCGCAACTCGCTGGTCGCAGCCTCGCTCCCCGCGGTGCCTCCTGGTTTTCCCCAAATCGTCAACGCCCTCAAAATCTCGAACCTCCCAGTCGCCGATAGTGTACATTCGCTGGTATTATTAGACTATTTCAGGTTCTTGCATATTTATTTGATCGTGAGTAAGACTTAAAGTTGAAATTTTGTCACTTGCTAGTTGAAATATGTTTACATATTTATTGATCGTGAGTAAGGGCTTAAAGTTGAAGTTCGAGCTATCAGGTGCGCAAAAGACATATGTTTACATATGAGAGAATATGTATAATTCCGTGTTAAATTGCAGAAGATGAAGGTGGATATATATAGTGGAATGGGGGAGAAAAAATATTTGCAGCTTGTCTTTTGGAAGCCATTATTAGATGGATTCGTGTCTTAATTATTATTTTTTTCCAATTTGCTAATTAATTTTTTTTTGTGTATGAAGGACAAATGATCATAAGTTCTGTGGCTTCTTGAGTATGTGAATGTTTCTTCCTTTTGCTGTTTTGTGAGTTCTGTGATAAAATTTGATGTTTCTTAAGTTCTGTGGCAAAATTAATTCGTTTATTCCTTTTGCTAGTTGAAAAGGGACATTATTACGTTTTTTTGGATCTTATATTTATTTTAGTGGACTTGTATTGTATCTTTATCGTAAAGTATTATCCTAAAACGTCAAAAGGGCGAAAAAAAACTATGCTTTATTTTATTGTGATTTTACTTTTATTTTGTTGGTATTTAAATTTATAGTAGATATATTTAGTTTGTTTTAGATTTATTGCTAGTAAGATATAAATATATATTGAATTAATGGCATAAAAGTAGACACTAGACAGGAAAAAAATATACGCGAAATCGGCGGTTTAAAATCGGACCAAACCGTTAGGTTTAGGTTTGAGTTTTTTTCAAACCGGTCAAAACGGTTTGGTTTATGTTTGAGTTTTTCTCAAACCGCTCAAAACGGTTTGGTTTAAAAATTTGTCAAAAATCGCAAAAACCGGACCGCTTACACCCCTAGCTATCGCCACCACCGTCAACATCTCCACTTGCACCACAACCTAAATTGCCTTACAATCTAACAAAAACACCACCACTACCACCACCTCTCGACAGCGACTTCACTGCCATTACTAGAATGAATGCTATGGTTTGTGCCCAGTAATTTTACAAAATGAATGATGAAGTTTGTGCCCAGTAATTTTTCAGAACCGCTACTACAGCGGCGGTGATGCTCACCCACCACATCTCGTTGATGATAGTGAGAGAGAAGATTTCGCACCCACCGCGCTGCGTGGTATAGATCGCCTCAGTGCTACTTACGTGGTGGCAACGATTGAAGTGAAATGGGGTAGGTGTTAGGCGACGTGGCGACGTAGAAGAGGGAAAGGAATAGAGGGAGAAGATAGATAGAGAGTGAGTGAGTGAGTGAATAAAATGAAATGGTTAGGGTTTGGAATTGAATTGGGGGTAGATATTTAATTATTATATTCATACATGATTTTTGAATAATGAAACTTGGTCCCTGATTTTTGAATTCTAATATTCAAACACTTGGAATTATGTAATTTTCACTTTCTTCTAAGGCTTTGATTAGTCCATTTACTTCTCTAACGCAAATTGTTTAGGCCCATTATAAGCTCTAAGATCATACAATTGGGCTCAAAGGCCCACATGAAAAGGGTTAATTAGGCCCAAGATCTTAGCTGGACTCAGAGACAGAGATAGGTCGCCTCCCAACATTGTCCGCTGGTCCACTATTCCTAGTTAATTTGTAATGTATTTTTCAGTTTCGCCCTCTCAAAAAATTTTACTCGCCCCCGCAAAATTTTGAAATTTTTTTTTCCATTAATAAATATTGACCCAATAACTTACACTTTAAAATTCAACCATACAAAAATCTTAGACCTAAACAAAATATCCAATAGTTACTTAAATAAATAAATAGCCCAAATCCAATCAAAATGCAAATGACCCATTTATGAATTAATTACCCAAAAGCATACACACATGCCACAGACTACAAAATGTAATCCCGAGTACAGACACCCTTCATTCTTCCTCAAAATGACTTCTAAGCAAAAATATCCTATCACTTTGCAACATCATTACAAAATTGACTTGTTTCTTGCAATAGTTGATTTTCAAATTCAGGAGTTACGAAATAAATTTAAGGAAGATGTGATGGAATTGCTTATTCTTAGCTCATCATTAGATCCTAGAGACGGCTACAAGGCTTTTGATGTTCAACGTAACTCTCAATTTAAAAATTTGACAGCACTTCCCGATGTGTGACAACTGTTGGCATTGACAAGAAAATCAATGAGTTATAATTTTGTTGATAGATTGATTTGTCTTGTCTTGACTCTTTCAGTTTCAACAGCAACTACAGAACGTGCATTTTCAACTATGAGTGTCATTAAGACAAGGTTGCGTAATAGAATGGAAGATAATTTTTTGTCCAGTACCATGCTTGTGTATATAGAGAAGGAGATTGTTGATACTTTTCCATTAGATTCTCTTATTGACGAGTTTGAAGTGACGAGGATAAGGAGATACCAATTTCAGATGTCCAAGTCATCTCTACCATCTGTTATATATATAGGCAGTTTACTTTTTGTCTTTTTGATATCCATCTAACGTTCATGTTTTCAATTTGTATAGCGTTAGACACATAGATGAACATATTGTTTTTGTATTGACAAACTGATTGTCTTTTTGGTCAGTCAATCTAACTTGCCTATTTTGGTACTCAAAATTGTCGTTTTCAATCCTCTTAGTTAAAAGCCACCCCCGTATTTTCGCCCCCGTAAGATTCTACGTCCCTGACTGGACTTGTATAAGGAAAAAAGACGTTTTTTTTAAAAAAGATATTTGAATAATACGGTCGTTTGCCATCTGGGCACTTTCACTATTTTGCCCAATGATGATTCCAAGCCAAGTGAATATTCATGCCCAATGGTGGTGTCGCGTGGATGGTTTTGATGCTGCTAGTGGTGAATAATGAGCGGACGGAGTCGAGAAGTGATGGTTTTTTGTGGTGTCTAGTTTTGAAAAAGTTACGTTGTAAAATGATTAACATGAGTTACAATCATCGTAAGAAATTATGTAAACTATAATTTGCCGTGTTTTCTTTCAAAGACAAATTGACTTACGAGAGGTGTCAAGCAAACCGGCCTAGATGCATCTATTGGACAACAAACATACAAAACTCAATTTCGTGAAAAATATAATGTAAAAGATCCCATATAAAAGCTTGTTCGTGGCCATTCGAACAAGGAAGATTAGTTTTCCAAACACCTACGATTTTAGAATGAAAGCTGCTTTGGATATGATTAAACAAGAAAAGTAAGTATAACTTTATCCATTACTGTCTAGTACTGCGTGTCACACATACCATTACAGTGGCCACTGCAAGAGCACTTTCATCGGGCACATATTTGTCCAAACATTTACAAACTCGCTTTGATTTTCAAATCATAGAATTTGAGGCGTCGATTAAACAGTTAAAAACACTTTCACCATCAATGAAACCAAACTAGAACAATTGAAGCAACAATTTACTAATATTAAGACAAAGCTAACAGAATTCTAAGAGGTTAATTCTGCAGTACCCCTACATTCCTAGCTTATTCACAATCATTGTTTCTATTTACAGAATAAACATAGAAATATAAACACGGAATGCAACTGTAGAATGGTCACATGAATCATAAATTAAGAGATTGCGCATAGAAGAGCGACACTTTATCTAGACGTTAACTGAGATCAATCTCAACCAATTCAGGGTTTGCTCTCTCGGTTTGGTTGTCAACAAGCTCGACACCTAGCTGTCCTTGGTCACCGGCACCAAATGCATATAGCTTACCAGATTCTGTGAGTGCAAAAGTATGTGCATTCCAGTATATGGAATTTGTGAGGCTTATCTGCACAACCCTTTCCTTCACCTGCTTTAGTGATGTTACAAGCTTGGGGCTTAAGACATTCGCTTGCCGATTTTCCTGAAAACATTAATCACACGATTATAAGAAATCTTATTCCCTTGTAAGATTATGAAAAAATCTAATATAGGAGGAAATATTAAGTCGAACTGTGGTTCGAGGGATAAATGTACAGTATAATTAGGCTCAACAGATCCATCAAGCCAAACATGGACATGCTTTGCTACAAAGCAGACTTCACAAGAAAATCTCGACTTGATCTAGAAGCTTACGGTGTTAGCTAGGGCCACGTGTATATCATTTTAAAAGTTATATTCAACATGATCCCGCACGTGTAGGCAACTAGGAGGGATTTATTTTTTCCCATCAAAGCCTAACAAGTGCACAATTTCATTTAAATGGGTGGTGTCGTGGTGATGAGACCTGAACCTGGGACCTTTAATAAATATTAGCAAGTAACAATGAATATGAAAATGTAATAGTAGTACATACTTGCAAAATAACAATAATAAATATCCCAGAAACGGGTTAGGATATTTGTTAAGATAAAACAAGAGAACCAGGGGAATGGAGACGAACCTGTCCATCAGCAGCTGCAATATTATGTCCAAGACTAGACGATTCTCCACACCCGAATGAGTAAACATCACCATCATCTGAAACAACAAAGGTCGTATAATCCCCTGTAGCGACATGCACAGCTTTAATATTGTTCAGTGCTTCGACCACCTTAGGAATTGATTCACAATCTTCATTCCCATGGCCCAAGCACCCATAACGTCCCCAACCCCATGTACAAACGCGTCCATCTCTTCCGACTACTGCAGCATGCCACGCACCAGCAGCAACCTCTACGGGTTGAAGATTCAAATTTTGAAACTGTTCTATTAATCTCGGCTGCTTCTCATCACTTCTTGTACCGTGCCCGAGCTTTCCACCTAATCCACAACCGACGGAATATACTGACCTGATATGTCACCAAAAGTTTCTGGGTAATTTTCAACGAGATGATTCGTCCATACATAAATGATCACATAGATGACTCCATATTACTGAGAATAAGGCCCCGTTCGGGAGGGCTTAAAATCCAATTAAAATTGAAAATATGGCCGTTATTGGGTCCCACCCGTCTAATAAAAGTCAACAATAACGGCTATATTTTCAATTTTAATCTGATTTTAATCCCTCCCAAACAAGCTTTAAGACTTAACAAGTTGGAAGTGTATAAAAGAATCATTTGACAATTGAGTCTAGCCCATTTCAAAAAGCAGTGGATCTTGGCAACAATACATTCGAAGTCACAAGGCGTAACAAATTAAAAATATCAAGGAAATTTCAATTATTAACAGCATTTGCATAGTCTCAATAAATATTCAGTTCGTACTAAAGATGATGTATCGAACTAAATAAAAGAGAGGGGGAGCTCACATGCCACTGGGTTGACAAGCCAAAGCAAGAAGGTAGCAGTATCCAGCAGCAATTTGAACCACTGGTGTGTTTTCAAGCGCGCCTAACAATGGACGGGGCTCGAGATCACTTGGCTCTGTTTGATGGCCAAGTTTACTGTCATTTCCCCAAGAAAAAGTGTAAACCACACCTTCTCTGGATAATATTGCAGTGAAGAAATTTCCAATAGCAGCTTGCACGACGAAGATGCCTTTCAAAGATTCAACTAGTTGAGGTGTAGTTATTACTTTATTTCCCTGAGCTCCATACTCAGCTTCACCAAAGGAGTCTTTTCCAAAGGAATAAACCTGTCCGGTATCACTTATCAGCATTGTCCGATTATTCCCAGCAGTTGCTTGAATAATTCGAATTCCTTGCAGAGATCTGCAGCATAAAAAAATTCGTTAATTATCTCTACTAAGCCACCTCTCCATTTTCAGGCTTCTATAGTAATAGAAATCAAAAACCTAATGAGGCGAGGTCGTGATTCTTCATCTGTTGTTCCATGCCCAAGCTGTCCTGAGCTGTTCGACCCAAATGAGTATATGGCTCCTTTTGAAGTCACAACAATACTGTGTCCCGGACCAGCTATTGCCTGCGACTTCTCAATCCTGGAACATGCTTCTCCAGCCAACAAGAACCTTAAGACTAGCTTCCAGGAACCCCCACATCTTTGCATCAATTCTAGCCGTTGTTCATCTGTCATTGGCTTAAATACAGCTCTCTTCTGACACATATCAAGAGCCGCAAGTTCTGATAACGAGAGCATATAATTGGGGGCAAAGTGCGCAGGCTGCCTGAAGAACGAACATGTTACCTGCAATATACCATCATGATTCAATCAACAGCAGCACTGTTTCAATTGTTAATTAAGAGCTACATTGTACCAATGGTAAGATTAAATACACTTGCCTCTAGTTTTGCAAGATCTTGTGGATCCAAATTACATCCCGTAAGAACATGAAGGACAATGGAAGGATTGGCAGACAACGGGAATTCCCCAGGGCTTTCATTTCCAAAACAATGACGTTGTTGCCTTGGAAATGTTGCCATGGGAGAGGTGACAAGTGAAGCTATTGTTTCCTCGGGAATGTTATGGTATTGAATGCTTGAAGTTCCACTGGTAGTAGCATCCATAGGCACCACTTAATTCTGCAGTGCCCAAACTAAGCAGAAGTGAAGATCCAATCCACTGAAAAGCATAAAAACGAATACATATTATCACATTGTCTCTTCACAAAAAAAAAAAAAAACTAATTACATAATAGTTCAACAAGTATTATAATTAATGTATGCTACGGTGCAACTCTGTACCTTAAATTATTAGCTGAGTATACAACTCTAAGCATCAATCCTGCAAGCATCCACATGACCAACATCAACACATGAGCCTTGTTAAGAACATCAATAATTAAACTAAGTTATGCAAGAAAGCAAAAACGATCATCAATATCGCGATTATCTTTTGCTGAACATAATATATACAGTAGCCAAATTGCCTCACTACTCAACAGAATTGCAAGAACTGAACCCAAATCGAAGTCAGGATCAAATGATGCAATAGAGAGGCTGACAAGGAACATAGATGGCTTGATATAGTATCAAAACGTAAAAACTTTGCAATGATGAGCATTCCCCATTTAAAGGCACCAGAATCAAGTAATCTCCAACACTCAATAGTACTCAACAGCCATACGCAAACAAGAAATAACACTTGGGGAATATTCTTAAACCCGAAACAAAACATACTGACACGAAGAATACCAAAGGTTCCACAAAGGATATTCCACACCCAAAATAAAGGAATTGTCTCACCGAAAAGGTAAAATTTTATCCGTGAACAACAATAAGAAAAACTATTGAAGTTTAGCATGTTTGATCATGCTTAAATACAGCGGTTTTTTACTTTTTTTTTCCTCATCTTTATATCTCCAAAATAAAATTAAGGTATCAAAAAGAACTAACAGAAACAATCCCAGAACAGAGTTTACTACAATCCAACAATTTCACACAAGAATTCCCCACAAAAATCAAAATTTTAACATCCTACATGTATATGGACCATCAGATGATTAACCAAACAAGTATATTTCATCACCTAAAATAGAAAAATCAAGTAAAAATATACAAAAATGGAAAACCAAAAAAAGAATTACAGAACATTTGGCAAGTCAATCTGTACATTATGATCATCAACAGATCGAGCAACAATAAAAATTCAGTAATAAAGTTTACATGTAATAGGGGCCCAAGATTCCTCAAAACCCATGTGACATGACTTTTACTAAAAATTCACCCAAAAAAAATATTCAATTCTGATTAAACAAGATAGGCTTCAATTGGGTATCTGTCTAAAGAAACAATTTTTGGGTATTTCTTTGATTAAATGATGATCATTAGACTCTCAGAAAATGGTCTGCTGCTAAGTGACGTCTGATTGGATTTTTTAGAATTTTTGGGGAGAGTTTTCTGTGAACGAGATAGCGTACTTCTATGCCTTTATTCTCTCTCTATTGGATGGTTCTCTTCTCTACGTTTTCTAAAGGGTACATGAAAAGATGAGCTGTCTCTTTTGTGGATTCTAAATAGAGTTTATTCTTATTTTATGTGTAATGCGAATTAGGAAAGAGCAATGTTATTGGTAGATACCATAGTGTCACCTAAGAATGGTTATTGTAATAGTTGATTATAATGGTACATAGCATGTTCCATAATGGAGACTCCTTATTGGGAAGGTGCCTGCGGGCCCAAGCACCACTCCAATAAGAGTCTCCATGTGTCCATTATGGACACCTTTATTATTGTGCTATGCACCCATAGCACAACCCAATTTTAATGTTTGTCTTCAATTTATTGTTTTTTAGCAAGTTGGTCGCATTTAAAACTGACCAAATTGATAGGGTTGGTTTCCTCAACGTAGTTATGGTCCTTAACCTTCGAAAGCGAGATTTTGAGTATTTAACTTAATAAATCTAAAATCCCACATAACGAAAACCGTCACTGTAAATGTTAAAATTACAAGCAAATTTTATGTCTTAGGGTCCGTTTGATTGCAAATGTGAAAAGAAAATATTTTACAGGGAATTGATTTGTCTAGAAATTGTTTTACTGAGAATTGTAATTAATTGTGTTTGATTGGTATAATTTTCCATGGAAAATGTTGAAAGTTTGGTATCCGTTTGGTTTCATTTTTTTATGAAAATTATCCATTAAAGTGATAATGTTTTCTACTATTAGGTCTATAATTTGTTCTAATTGCCAAAAAAAAAAAAATTGAAAAAAAATAATCATACCGAATGTTATTCGTTTGGCTTTGTTTTGCATGTAAATTTTCAATAAAAGTGAATTTTTTTTACCATTGTGTCTAGAATTTTTTCCAATTGCACAAACAAAAAAAAAAAATTGAAAAAAACTGAAAAATATTTACCCACCAAAACATCAAAAATTTATTTTCCTCAAAAAGGTGGAAAGTTAAAAAATATTTTCTCGAAAAAATTTTGCCTATCAAACACTACAAAAGTTGGAAAATTGAAAAAAAATTCCATTTTCCATAAAAAAATGTGTGCTATCAAAAGGGGTCTTAAAGTTGAATGTTTTATTGTTTGTTATTTTTTATCTCTAGTTTAAGGTCACGTCAAAGTCGAGTGCAATTTTCACGTTCATACCCAAATTCAAATATTTAAATAAGTTGAAGATCCAAATTTTCACATTTAGAGGTTGGAGACTCACAATCAAACTAATTGAAAAGTTGGTATTTATTTGTATTCTAATTCCCTTAGAAATGTCAAATACAAAGAATAAAATAAAACAAATGATACACATCATACATCTCTAGTTGATAGAATAGTAATATAAATTATTTAATTTTAAATTGTTAATAAACACTCAAATTACTTTTTATCTACACTTAAAGTGATCTACAAATACTACTCGTTTATCCATCACTGATTTATATTTATTACGTATATAAAACTTCGTAAGCATGCTCTATGGGATGCTTTATATATTGTACCAACAATGTCGTGCCTAGGATCCAAGGTTTCGAGCCCTTCACCTTCATTTACTTGTCATCATTTCCTCTGAGTTAACCATGTGTGATCTACATAATCATTTTTTTTTTTTTTTAATATTTTGTGTCGAAATTTTTATTGGGACTAACATAGGATGCTGCTTTAATTTATAAAGAAGCTTTATATAGATACTCAACATATCTCAATTCTTATTTTTTAATATTTTGTGTCGAAATGTTTATTTACACATGAGTGTTAAAGAGTTACCACTAGGATTTTCTTCATCCCCCCCCCCCCCCGCTTTTTGGGGTGGGGGGGGGGGGTGTGTGGGTGTGGGTGGGGGGGGGGGGGGGCGGGGTGGACATGAAATGTGAGAAATGAATGTGCACATCTTGTGTTGTCACAACTCATATGACAACATTTTGGTGTCATTTGAAAGTCAAAAAGAAGAAATATGTTCTATTATTTTTGGAGGTTGGTGAGAAGGTTAAAAATGGCAGAACTCGTTATAATGAAAACGTATGAATTATCTTGCTTGATTTTAAGAATTAGAAAAAACGTTAGAGACTAAGTAAGTAGCAATTTTATTACCTCCATGTGGAAGCCTAATTGAAAATGTGAAGGATCATGAAAATGGGGGAAATTACTTTGACACTTCGATTTGTGACAAATATTGAGACATTTCCTCATGTCTAAAAAATTACAACATTCCACATCTCTAGTTTTGAATATCATGTTCACCGTTTACCACTTTTTGTGTCACGTGTAAATTAAGAAGACGTGGTCATACCTAAAATGCCTATGTGAATGAAAGACGTAACTTTGAGGTAGCGTGGGCATCGAGTAGTTCAGGTGGGTATCATGAGAAGCGAAATGGAACTATTGATACTATGGGGGGACGGATGGAACAATTCTTTTTTCTCCATTGAACATGTATCGAGTAGTCAGTTTGGGTAACAGGTGAATCTGACTTAATATGTTCCTATTGAGAATTGTGAAAATGAAACCATGGTTATGTGGGGGAAAAAACTCGATCGAGCCTTTTTCAAAAATAATTATAAAAATTAAATGGAGCAAATAATCAAAGATAAAAACATCGTCGATGATAAGCGACAATATTATTGTAGGTGATTTGAAAAAATCTATATTTATTGTTATTTATCAATGATTCCGAGTAGATTACCGACATTGGTATCAACAATTAGCGCCAATACACATCTATCAGTGATTATCGATAAAAAAAAAAAAAAAATCCTCGGAGAAGTTTGTGTTATTGAAAAAAATTCTAACACTATATAATCAGTTATTGTCGTTGCACCTTCACCAACGATTACCAATAGCAATGTCATCGATGCCATCATCAACAATCACCTATAATGCTACAATTGCGGATCGCCCATCAAGAATAAACTCTTTCTTTTTTTTTTTTTCCCCTAAAAAATTATCGATGAAATATAAATAAGTAACCTAAGATATCTTGTAATTATTATTTATAATACTAGTGTCGAATAAGTTTTTTTTTTCTTTCTTTCTTTCTAATTGTTATTTCATTATTGACAACATTTTCTAACATTGGTATTTATTTCTTATTTTTATTAACTTAATTATCGAAGAAATTTTCGTCGTTAATTAAATTTATGAAATATTTACTTTTTATTATAACAAACTAAAAATTTGTTAGTAATTTTGAATTAGTTTTGAACTAAGTACATAACTAACTTGCCTAATATAGACCAAGACAAAAGAAACTTAAAAGATACCAATTGTCTCCTAAAAGTTCAAAGACAAAACATTTTATTTAAAAGACGTTCCCAGTTCAATTCTCGACAAAAGCTACAACTCATCATAACTTTCGGATGACGGAAATGATCGTGGTGATGAAATTATTCGTCGGCATTTTCTAGATCATTTTGCTCACGATAAAAAATAAAAAACAATAAAAACGGAATTTCTACGATAATTTTGAATTATTTGTGTAAACTAATTGCATAATTGACGAGCCTAATACAAACCAAGATAAAAGAAACTTAAAAGGCATCAATAGCCTCCTAACGGTTCAAAAGACAAAACATCATCGACTAAAGCTGCAACTCATTGTCACTTTTGGACAATGGAAATGGTCATGGTGATGAAATTAGATACACACAGGCTCAAGGACAGAAAACAGAAGGGACGCGTGTTCATACATGATTGGACAGTTTAAAAAAAAAAAAATCCACACATACACTGTCAAGTCAGTAAGTACTTTATCCGTTTTTTAGCCTATTCAAGTGGCTTTATTCTTTCACATTTTCTTGAAGAATTTGCCCAAATCAAAAAGGCAATAGCACCAGGGTTGATGGATGGATAATTCTCCTACTCTACCTAACCTTGAGCAACAAGGGGAAAAGGTTAATAAATTTCTTCGTCTGTCACGAAACCAGAACTTTCAATTTCTTCACTCCAAATGGCTTTCTCAAATATAGAAAATCAGTATACACTATTGGGTTTTGCAGAAGGTCAATTACGACATCAAAGTTGAGGGATTCTAGTTCCCTGCCCTGAATCTGAATACCATTAAGCCGCAGCCTCATTCGAAGTAAAAAATCTCATTCATTGGCGAGGCGTTTGGATCTCTCAGAATAATGCTGAGGTGTTAGGTGCCATTGTTCTTTGATGAGCCCGCTTGAAACTTTCGGTGCCATCTCAGTTTGAAGTAGGGGTGGTCGGGTGGACATGGTTCTATTTTGTTTTGGTTCCAAGAGAACTGAACTGAACGATAAACCAATGGTCTTTCTGATAATTGCAGTACTAGCAAGCCGCGATGTTGTGTAAATTGAAAATGAGTGAAAGAAAAATGATTCAACCGAATGAAAAATTAGGGTGTAAGCAACTAATGAGATGTCTTCAACCAACAAACTGTTTTCAATTAATGGGCTATCTTCAATGAATATAAAATTAGAGTCTCTACTAATTAATATATATATAATTAAATATTAAGTTTGGTTCTGATTCTGGTTGTGATTCTTGAACTATAACCGAACCGAAATTGAACCAAAATCAAATGGTTTTCGGTTCAAAGAACCAAAATCATTAAATTTTTTTTATAGAACTGAACTGAACCGCTTGGTTTTGTTTGGTGTGAACATTTTGTCCACCCCTAGTTTGATGGTTGTTGGACTTGGAGTGAAAACAAAAAAGAATCACGCTACGGCAAAATTTTCACATATCACTTCAGGACATTTACACATACGAGGTCCACACATAATTTTTTTTTTAATACACAGTGGGCCCACCCATGTGAGTACTCTAGAGGTGTCAATCCGGGTGATCCGGGCCCGGTCGGCCCGCCAACATATGAGCCCGGTAACGGCCTGCGTGAAAAAAAGCCTACCCGCGACAGGTTCAGAGTCGGCCCACAAATTTTGAACTACAACCCAAACCCGCTCGCTGACCCATCCGGGTCGAGCCCATGCGGGTCACGAGTTGCGGTTTGTTCCGGTTTGACCCGTATAATTGTATAAATAAAATTATAAAAATATAGAATTTTTCATATTTATAGCAAAAAATATTTTTTTTTAAATGTAAACTAAGAATTGAACAAAATGATAAATTCATATTTATACCAAGAAATGTTTACATAGAATTCAAATTTAATGTTACATAAATTATTTATAACTTTGTAAAGTTAAATTTAACTTAAACAAATAACAACTAAATACATTTTTAATTACTATTATCAAATATTTATAATATAAGTACATCCCAATTAGGTTGGCACCTACTTTTTTAAAAAAAATTTAAATTTTTTTTTCACGGGCTAGCTAGTTAACCGCGACCCGTACAGGTGCAACCCGCAAAGCCCGCGGGTCACACCTCCTTGACCCGTGAACCGTCCGCTCGGGTCACGGGTTGGCTCGCGGTTCCGGGTCGATCCGGGCCGGTTTTCACGGGTCGGCGACCCATCCGTCTTGACACCTCTAGAGTACTCTGGTGAGCCCCCTGAAAATAGGGTAATGCTATATGTACACACACACACTTTTACACAATCTTTTACACCTCTCTCACATGGAGGGGGGTCCACGATTATTTTATTATGTGTGGGCCCCCTTCCATGTGAGAGAGGTGAAAAAGATTGTGTAAAAAATTGTGTACACTTAGCATTATTCCTGAAAATAATCCCTATAAGCGCGGATTAATTCAAAGAATAAAGCTATATGCAGAGCGGCAATATGATTTAGAGTCCGTTTGGTACCGATTAAAATCCAATTAAAATTGAAAATATAGCCGTCATTGGGCCCCACTCGTTTAATAAAAGTCAACAATAACGGCTAGTTTTTCAATTTTAACCCGATTTTAACCTGTACCAAACGGGCTCTTAGTTGACTTGGCAGATGTTGGAAATATGTAATAAAATCTGGAAAAAACTAATGAACTCCAAGGCTCGAAAAACGTTATCTTTTAAGAGATATTTCTCCCATTTTCAACAAAGTCACGATCGGGGTATGATAGAAAATCTCTCTCAGGATACAATGGAGGCATTTGATTCAAATTGTGACTATTTGATCAAACCAAGAAAACACTCTATAACGAAACTGATGATGCCAAGAGAAAAGAGAGAAGAATAGAAAATAACGAATTTTTTAATGTGCTTTGCAAATGAGAATTCGCCCAGAATATATAGAAATGGAGGCAACCTTTTGAAAATGTGTGTCCCTTGAAATGAATGGACGCATCTGTTGGAGGCAACCTTTTAAATAGGTGTATCCCTTGAAATGAATGGACGCATCTGTTTGAAGAAACATATCTATTCAAAGTCTTCTGAAAATAAAATTCTCTTTCGGAGGCGTTGCCCCTGTGCCCCCACGGGGGGCACTGCCCTCTCGACCCCCACGATCTGACCGGGCAGGTCGATCCCCGTTGCGTAGCGGCAAACACTAGTCAGAGCGGCAAAACATTCGCAAAACAAAAGATAACACATGCAAAATGATGAAAAATATCTAACAGCAGATAATTAAGAAAAAATCTAGTAATCAAAATCAATTCAGGTATTCGGGGAGTTAGGCTGTCAACTAAGCCCCTCGACATATCGAAGTCCCTCAAATTTTAAAATTTACATATTTTTGTCCTTTTCTTCTTCTTAGAAAAATTGTCAGTAATTATTAACATTTAAAAAAATAAAGATTGCGCATGATTTTTTTAGTTATTTATATTAACAACATAAATATATTAACAAATTTAACATATCTTATCAACATATATTTTTAAATACGAATCAAAAATTCCATCAAGAATGAAATAAAATCTAAGTCCCTATTTGGTTCAGTTAAAAAATCTAAATAAAATCTAAGTCAAAATCAACAATTAATTTTAACCACGTATTTTATGGGACCACAACTTTTCAACCACACATTTCAATTTTTTTAAATCAAAATCTCCTAAAAATCTTATTTTTATTTAAACCAAATAGGGGTTAAAAACTAAAATAAAAAATTTCAACATGTTTGTTGATAACTTATAAAAGAAAAAAAATATAAAGAATAAAATTTTATAAGAACACTTCCCTTTGGCGATTTCCTACAACATCACTCTCTAGACTATCATCAATAACACCGACGAAGGCGTCTCAGTGACCACTTATGATATTGTTGTCGATAATTTCATTTAAATAACCAAAATATATTGATTTTAATCAGAATCATCAACAGTCATATCGTGAATGATTTTTGTCAAAGATTATTTACTCCGTTAATATTGTTATTATTATTTTGATTAATGGTTTCTAAGTTCCAAATTGTTTGAATTGCATGTATCAATCATAATACACTCTTTTCTTTGACCTTAAGCTAAGTTGGTGGGTGGGATTAAATAAAGAATTAATGAACAATAAGTTCTACCATCATGTGGGTGCATCGCTTCACATACACACACATATACATACATACATACATACTATATGCATGTTCTACTGCTCAAGCACTCGTATTTTACGGCTTAGATTTAATAGAATGCGTGTCGGTCAATCTGATTCGTTCACTACAAGTAAGCTACACTTATTCAAGAAAGGTTATCCTAATTAACAAGCAATAATGATGCTAATTAACAAGTACAGCAACGTATATTTTCAGTTAAAACATAATTATTAGCATAAAATACAGCCAGGCCGAGTCGTTAAGTAATTAACAGCTAAACATGTTGCTTTCAAGGTAACTCGATTTAATTCAAAGACGGAAATGTATCTTCTCGACTGACCTATATCAAATGTGTACACACATGATACATTAAAGATTTTAACGTGCTTTTCTCCTTAATGAACATGCCAGTGCCAAAATGTAAATCAATATAAAACCGTACACAACTGGCATGCCATTGCAAGAAAACCATACCCAAGAGAAAAAAGTCACTTACAGAAGGACTTGTAGCCAAAAAAACTTCATAAAAAGTTTCAATAACCTATTTTCTTGTGTTACATTACAAATAGATGTATAAATCTTACTAACCCGAGTATTTATAACTCACAATAATAATCTACACCCTCGTCGTGAATCTGTCTGAAATTCTATCTATCAGCCAATACTGGCAATCTTGGATCGTCTCATGGACTAGTGAAGATGAGCCCAACATGCTTTTCAAAGAAAAGCTCGATATCCTTTGACGACTCACTCAATCCCATCCTTCTATACATTCTTGCTAATCATCCTTTCTTCTAATAGTAACAAGCAACTTACTCCTGCAGTAGAGAAAATGGAAATTTGACAATCATAACCTCGTCAAGTATTGCACAGCAAGGAGATGCATACAAACACATGCAGACATACATACATACATACATGAAAGACGGCATAATTTCAGAAACTAAACAGAGGTTTAGATTTGTGAAGTCCTTCTAAAAATTAGGTGCTGGGTTCTGATTGTTAAGGTTCATAAATAATCTGGGTTCAACTTGAAGAAATTGTCTTGGATACTTGGAGGTGGCCATCTTGCTCCCATTTTATCACTTAGCATTTCATCGCACCTTACATCAAATAGGTCACTCAGACCACATCTACTGAATCAATTCTCGTAATCTAAATATTGTGAGATGTATCCAAACTAAACATGTTTTTCCAACGTTTAAATTACATATTAATGAAAAATTGAGGATACCCACTATGGAAAAGAAATAATGTCCAGTACTTATTAGCGGAAAACCAAATCAAATCATGGAATCTTCTTCTTAGCTTGGCAACACACACACGCGCTTATCGGAGACTGTCATGGCCTTCACTGATATTTTTCCAATTCTTCTGCACATGAATTTCCAATATCAATTATTTTGCTCTAGTTTTATCTCCAAGCAATAAAGCTGTCTTCCTAGGTAGCCGTCAACAAAACAACCTCAAGTCAACAAGCAGTTAAAACATTTGTTTCATGATATTTCAGATGATTTAAAGCACTGCTGAAAACATCAATCCATCCACCTTTACTAGTTGTTGTGCCATCTCAGCCCGACCCCCCACCCAAGAACACCATAAAACTTTCTAAGGAAGAGTAAACAAGAGCCAACTCAAGATGTATACTATCTAAATATCTCAACATCTTTTAACACAGTTGTATGTGAAAATTCCAGAATAACACCTCGATTATACCATGAAATGATTACATCAAAAGTCTTAGGCTGACCATTAAAAACTTGTTACAAAGGAAATACACAACAATTATTAATGTTCTAACTTATTTGAACTCCATGTCATCTCGGTTAAGCAAAGCTACAGCATAAGTCTAAATCTCTAGCTAGTAACCCTCTTCATTAAAGCTTTTCCACATTTACCGGAAAAGAGATCAATTATGGGAGGGGCTACACAGATCAATCAGTATTCCCGTGTGTGCATTGTGTAATGTACAGATATTATATGAATTAATATATGTATGAGGATAAACAAAATTTTGATATATGATATAAAATCCTCAAACCGGTGACAATTTTCTGACAATTGAATTTTTCAACAACCAAACCTTTCCTGGAGTTGTTTTAACGAAACGAATCAAACAGGCTATCAGTTTCAGCATTTGACAACCAGAGTGGCAGGCATTGTCTATTCAACAGATTTTCAGACCAAAACTTGACTAGCATGGTTTTCCCTCATTTCTCCAACTTTATAAGTAACTCGAAAGCCAAATGAATTTTTGATGAAATCCCAATTGATCGAGGAAAGATATATGTTGATTCTAGTTACCTTAGATAGAATATTATGATTGTCAGAGATTGTAGGAGATTTATTTTCCTTTACTATGTTATTCCTTTTGTATTATAAATAGAAGTCTTCATTGTACAGTAGGGTAACATGGAAAATAATAAAGGTTTTCTCTCCCATTCTCGTCTTCATCTTCTACATGGTATCAGGGCAAAGAAGATGACAGAAACTGTAGCTAATAACAGGGGCTCAATGACCTCTAAATTGTTTAACAGTGACACAAAAGCCACCTCTGCCATGAGTGGAGGGATTGAAAATTCTTCGTTTCAACTCACGATAGAAAAATTGGATGGAAAGAATTACAGGGAATGGGCACAGTCTATCAAACTCATAGTGGATGGAAAAGGGAAGCTTGGGTACCTCATAGGAGAGACGAAAATGCCAGCCTCAACCGACACTATTCTTCTACGAAAATGGCGATCGGAGAACTCCATGGTGACTGCGTGGCTCGTCAATTCCATGAAACCCACAATTGGAAAGACTTGCCTGTTCTAGCCCACTGCGAAGGACGTCTAGGAAGCTGTGAAGGAGATGTATTCCGACACTGAAAATTTCCCCCAAATCTTCGACATCAAATCCAGGTTGAGGCAAACAAAGCAGGGAGAAAGCGAGGTAATTGATTATTACCTCGAGATAACGGCATTATGGCAAGAGCTCGACTCAAGTTCTGAAGAAAAATGGAAGTGCCCAGAGGACAGCGTTTGCTATCGGAAAAAATTGGAGAACGAAAGGGTTTTCGAATTCTTGGCTTGGCTCAACCGTGACTTGGACGACGTTCGTGGAAGGATCCTCAGCCAAAAACCTCTACCGTCACCGCGAGAGGTGTTCTCAGAAGTCCAGAGAGAGGAAAACCGGAGGAAAGTGATGATCGGAGGTGTGGCTGCTGGGTTTGGACCTGGAATCGAAGCTTCAAGCCCAAGTGTGATGGGATCTAGGCCTCCAACTAATGGGCCTTCTAATTTTAAAGGTGGCCCAGCTTATTTCCAGAATGAGGCTATAATTAATGATGGGCCTGTTTATTCTAATGTTGGGCCTAGCGGAGTGGGTCTATTTCAAAAGGGTCGGCTAGTGGGTCAAATTCAAAACAACAAAAAGGCCGACCTTAGTGTGAACACTGCCGGAAAACTGGACATAAGGAAGACACGTGTTGGGATCTACACAGAAAGCCAGCAAATTGGAAACCGAGGCAAAGTAACAGAAATAGAGGATACCAAACATCTATTGATTATCCAACAGGAAAACCCAAAGAATCCGGTAGAGCCTTTAACTCGGAGCAAATTGAGCAACTCTACAAAATCTTTTCTAGCCTTCAACCGTCAAGTCAGGCCGATAAATACATTCCTTCAGGTTCTCTAGCTCACAGAGGTAATTTTTTTAGAGCCTTAAAATCCACTAGTCAATCTAAAACGCCCTGGATCATTGACTCGGGAGCCTTTGATCACATGACGGACTCCTACCGCCTATTCTCTTCATATACATGTGCTAGCAATCTCAAGGTTAAAATTGCCGATGGGTCTTTGTCAACTGTTGCAGGAAAATGGAGTATTCAAATTTCTAATTCTATAACTTTAGAATCTGTCCTTCATGTTTCAAATCTATGATGCATATTATTATCTATCAGCCAGTTAACCAAAACTTTCAATTTTTCCGCTAAATTTTTCCCATCTCACTGTATTTTCAGGACCTATCATCGGGGAAGACGATTGGCAGTGCTAAGGAATGTGACGGACTCTACTACTTTGACGAGGCTGATGTGAGTAACCAGTGTCAATTTAATGTTTGTGATTCTGCGTTTGTTCTTAGATACAGTGAAATTATGTTATGGCATTTTAGAATGAGTCACCCGAACTTCCAATACTTAAAGCGTGTATTTCCCTCTATTTTCATGAATAAAATGCAAATTCCTTTTCAATGTGAAATCTGTGAGCTGGCAAAATATCAGCGAACATCGTTTCCAAAATCCATATACAAATCATCAAAACCATTCACAACAATTCACAGTGATGTATGGGGCACTCACGGATCCCGAATCACACCCACACAATGGTTTGTTACATTCATTGATGATTACACTCGAATTTGTTGGATCTACCTACTAAAAGATAAATCTGATGTCCGCTCCGTGTTCATCAACTTCCATTCCATGATCCAAACGCAATTCCAAACACAGATTCAAATTTTACATACTGATAATGGCACAGAATACTTTAATACTATCATGGGTACCTTCCTTCAAACATATGGAATAATCCATCAAAACTCCTGCGTCGACACTCCTCAACAAAATGGGATTGCCGAACGTAAAAATAGACATCTTCTAGAAGTTGCCCGTACCTTAATGTTTACTATGCACATGCCTAAAATGTTTTAGGGAAACGCTATTCTTACATCCGCATATTTAATCAATCGTATGCCCAATCGAGTCCTAAATTTCGAGACACCACTCGAAAAGTTTCAGAAATATTTCCCAACGTCTCAAATCAGCTCTAATATATCCCTAAAAGTGTTTGGGTGCACAGCTTTCGTTCATATTCATCACAGAAGTAAACTTGATCCCCGTGCTATTAAATGCGTCCTGATTGGATACTCTCCTACACAAAAAGGCTACAAATGCTATGACCCTTCCACTAAAAAAACCTTTGTAAGCCTTGATGTTACTTTCTTCGAAAACACTCCTTATTTTCAAAACTCCTCTCTTCAGGGGGAGACCTTACATGAAGATCGGTTTTTTGACTTTAGCCTCTCCTCTCCTAAACCTATCCCATCGTCTGGATCTAGTATGCCATTAACAGAAGGGAACTTGAATACAGGGGGAGATACAGAAAAACAAAATGATAAAGAGATATTGGTTTATTCAAGAAAGCCGAAATCAAGGAGCATAGAGGACCTCACCCCTGAAGCACCAAGAGAGTCAGAACCGATAGTAGCTCCAAAACCTCAGAAAGTATCTGATACAGACTTACCCATTACTCTTAGAAAACAAACACGATTATGTACTCCACACCCTATTTCAAAATTTATGTCCTATAATGCTTTATCTACAAAGCTTTTGTACCTTTACTACTCATCTTGACAGTACAGTGATCCCAAGAACTATTCAGGAAGCTTTGGAAATTCCAATAAACAGTATTGGAGGAAATGCGAGCATTAGAAAAGAATGAAACTTGAGAAGTAATGGACTTACCAAAAGGAAAGAAACTTGTTGGGTGCAAATAGGTCTTCAATTTGAAATACAAGGCTCATGGGACAATTGAACGGTATAAAGCTCGATTGGTGGCAAAAGGATACACACAAACTTACGGTATTGACTATACAGAAACATTTGCGCAAGTGGCAAAACTAAAAACAATTCGTGTTCTTCTATCACTAGCAGTGAATTTGGATTGGCCACTTCAGCAGCTAGCTATCAAGAATGCATTCTTAAATGGAAACTTAGATGAGGAAGTATTCATGACACTACCACCAGGATTTTGCGGGGTAAATGAAAAAAATCGGGTATGAAAACTGAAAAAGTCCTTATATGGACTCAAGCGGTCACCAAGAGCATGGTTCGACAAATTTGCGTAAGTGTTGAAAAGTCAGGGATATCGTCAAGGACAATCAGATCACACCTTATTTCTTCGACCATTTGAAAATGGTACTAAAGTTATTTTGATCGTATATGTTGATGACATTATTCTGACAGGTGATAATATAGTTGGATTGGAAAGACTAAAGAAGAGCCGTGCCACTGAGTTTGAAGTAAAGGATTTAGGACCACTCCGATACTTCTTGGGAATGGAAGTGGCCAGATCTCGAAAAGGCATCAGTGTTTCACAATGAAAATATGTACTTGATCTTCTAATTGAAACTGGTATGCTTGGATGCAAACCAAGTGATACACCAGTGGATGGAGGAAAGAGAGTTGAAGATGGAGAAAAGCCAGTAGACATCAACAGATATCAAAGGCTGGTTTGAAAACTAATCTACCTATCACACACCAGACTTGACATAGCATTTGCTATTAGCCTGGTAAGTCAACACATGCATTCTCCGAAAGAAAATCACCTAGAAGCAGTCTATAAGATACTCAGATATCTCAAGGGATATGCAGGAAAGGGGCTACTTTTCAAAAAGAGTAAAAAGAAAGAAGTAGAAGTTTTCGTAGACGCAGACTGGGCAGGTTCAATAGAAGATATAAGGTCTATTACTGGTTCTTATACCTTTGTTTGGGGAAATTTAGTAACGTGGAGAAGCAAGAAACAGAATGTAGTAGCCAGAAGTGATGCAGAAGCCGAGTTCAGAGTAGCTGCACAAGGAATATGCGAGGGATTGTGGTTGAGAAAGCTTTTGGAAGAATTACATATTATAAAGTTTCCAATCAAACTCTACTGTGATAATAAAGCAGCAATCAACATCTCTCTCAATCCAGTTCAACATGACCGAACTAAGCATATAGAAGTGGATGGACACTTTATTAAAGAAAAAGTTGAGGAAAGAACTATTTGCATGACATATGCCCCTACACAAGCACAGATTGCAAATGTTTTCACCAAATGACTACCTAGACAGAAATTCGATGATTTCATCTTCAAGTTAGATATGACTAACATCTATGATTCAACTTGAGGGGGAGTGCTGAAATCCCAATTGATTGAGGAAAGATATATGTTGATTCTAGTTACCTTAGATAGAATATTATGATTGTCAGAGGTCGTAGGAGATTTATTTTCCCTTTCTATGTTATTCCTTCTGTATTATAAATAGAAGTCTTCATTGTACAGTAGGGTAACGTGAAAAATAATAAAGGTTTTCTCTCCCTTTCTCGTCTTCATCTTCTACAATTCTGCTCATCAATTTTAAGTCGATAGACAGAATAAAGATGGAATTTAGATATTATTTTAAAAGTAGAGTTTGATTCGAATTACGAATGTTTAGATTAGATTTAATATTTTGATAAAGTTATAACTTACTAGTATAATTCCTTTGATTTTAGATTAGTTGCTCTATATTTAGAGAGTTAATTCAATATAATATACACCCCTGAATAAATGAATAAATTGATTTCTCTTGTCCTGAGTTCTTTTCTTTGATCCCCTGTTTTCTTGATCCTTTTTCTTGTTCATTGTCAAATTACTATTCTCGTGCGTCACTATCCCATCATGCTGCTGCCTATTTTGATCAAATTTTATTGAAACATGTTCCATATTATCATAGAAGCCATTACAAGTATCAGTGTAATGAATTCTGGATTCCACAAAAAGTTCCTATATTTTGGCTCACTTGATTAATTTTCAGACAGTTTTTGGCACCAAAATTTGGATTCAAATATCATTTTATTTTTCATGTTATTTAACACATATTGCACATAGATTAGACAAAACTGGTAAAAGTATGGCTGGACAAGAAATTCAAGTTTGGGGCGAAATTCAAATTTGAGGAACATTGGGCGAATTCTAGGTTGATATTCTAGTTCCACACGGAAAACTGATCAAGGCTACCCCAAGTTAGAATAATGGTAAGTGTTATAATATTAACCTTATGTAATAAAATTTTACTTGGTCAGCCTTGGATGTTTTATGTAATTTCCATTTCATGGTATAAGTGAAGTTATTACGAGTTTTTGGGATGTTTATATAACTTACAACCTTATCTGCTTTTACTTTAGATCACAAATATAAGTCAGTGTCGGGGTGATACCATACTGCAAAATCAGGAAACTTTATACACAACTTGTCAGTTGTCATTACAAGCCACTAAGGCAGCTGATTTCCAGCATGCTTAAAAATGTCATCTTCATGACAAAGAAAGCAACTAAGTGAGAAGAAAGCTCCATGTCCACCGCAAGGAATAAGATTTACCAAATTGCTTTGCATCTCAGTGTTTGGGTTCTGACATTACTTGTCAGACCGTTAAAAAAATCGAGAACTTTCTTTAGATAGCTAGTCGGGCTATATGCAGCATCGAGCCCAAGTTATGTTGTGTGTATCTTATGTAAAGCAATTTCAGTCATATAGGAGAAAGAGATTAAGAGAATAAAGAGAACTCCTCCATGCCACAATACCATGCAATCCATGATATAAAGAAAAAACAATAAAAAAGATGCAGAGCCACAATTTAAGAAACAAGGGGTACCTTCTCCATCTTTTCATAGAGCTGGCGATTGTTTCTATTCCCCTGATCATCAAAAGTTTCAGCATTTTCTTCTGTACAAGCAGAAGTCTTTTGGTCATCCTTCAGTTCTGAATTAGTATTATTACCATTTACAACAAAGCCATCAACACTCGTTGAACTGTCAACATTGGTCACAGAATCAGAGTCAAGCAACTCAGCATGAGTTCTATCTTCCTTCTCAAGTACATTGACTTCTTTCTTAACCTCCACATTTGTTGTTTGAATTCCTTTAGCTGCCACCTCCTCATTTTTCCTTTTCTCTTCCTCTCTTTGTCGTCTTCTTCGTGCTTCTTGCTCCTTTAGCTGTTTAAACCTGGAAAGGCGTACAAGACCGGAAGAATATATAATCACACCAAACATAAGCTATGATAATTCAATAAATTGCTAATTATTCAACCTTTCACCCGGACGAATCCCTTCTGAAGTCAATTTTTCTTCTTCTTTAGTGACCTTTTTGGCAGCAGGTGCTTCAGAGATAGACTTTAGAACTTGCGATTGCTCTTTCTTAATAATATCATCGCTCAATTGCCCAACTCGATTTTTTGCCCCGCCCAATTTTCGCAGCCATACTTGTTGACCCGTACTGAGTATGTTGTTCGTAAGCCTGCATGAAAAGTATGCAAACGGTCATCCACTATTAGAGAACTACAACAACTCCTCACCCCAACCAGAGCAAGGAAAAATGTAGAAAAGAAAAGCAAGTAAAAAATAAATAAATAAATAAATGGATAAATAAAGAGTAAAGAGGTCAAAAAAAGAATAATGGAACTGATATTTCCAACTAACCAGGAGGACAAAAAGATAAAAGATACCATAAAAGTAACCGAATGCAAACTCTTCAGAGCTCCTTACCAGTAAAGGCTCAGACCGGAAGGAACCGATAAAGCAAAATAGCCAATCATCAAGGGTAGCAATTTGGTTATGGCTTGAGAACTCTTTAGGTTCGGATCATTGCTCTGAAAGTTATCAAAATAAAGAAAAGAAATCATCACTTACAAATAAATTACTAATAAAATCTATATACTAACAGTACTTTGCTTGTAATAATTGTTGAAGCAACTGTCCAGCAAGAGGTGATGTCTTTACACATACATATTACAAAATGCAAGGGGCATCCATATAGAACATGGCCAGTATAAATTTCACGATCAAGCTAAACACAGAAGTCCAAAAGCAACAGAAGGTTTCTTAAAGTATCACCATCTAAAAGGAATAGCAAAAGCAGATGCAGTCCTTCATTTCCTAAGTAATAAATAATAAGCAAAACATACAGTTTTAACAAACCTGTGATGGTTGCATGATCTGAATAGAAATGTACTGAGTGATAATCAGTAGTGTAGGCAAGACAAGATATGCCAAAGTATCTGACCATCCAAGGGGCGGATGACCATCCTATGGAAAAAATAAAGACCAAGATGTGGATCAGTATGGTATCATTTCTAATATAAAAACTAAGGTTGAAAGATAAACCAGATAAATAACCAAAAACTTGCAATTATTGATTTTACAAAGTAGTATCTGAAAAGAAAACAGCAGTGTTACTAGTCCAAGACATCACTAGTAGATTATGTACAAGTAATGTGTCTCTAGAAAGTGAGATAGAATACATGAAATAACTTAAAATAAAAACCATATGAAATTGTTGCTTTTGCAATGACATACAGTCTCCGTATCAGTCAAAAAAACGATGCCAATTTACAGTATATAGAGTTCACGAGTGATACATTATTGAACAAGAAGGCAAAGATGATAAGGGTCTTACAATGAATGGAAAAAGCCATGAGGTACCACTGCCAGTTTGTCGAGCTGCAACCGTTGTTGGACCAGACAGTGATGGTATCCAGAAGAAACCTTCTGTCAAGAGTCCCTAGATCATTAAAAAAATCAAGAGACCCAATGAGATGAGAGAGTTGGTGGGGAAAAAAAAAGGAAAAAGGAGGAATGGAAGGAGAATGAGCTGCAATTTTACCTCATCTGCCACATTTGAAAGAGCTCTGTAAAGCCCAATCCATATTGGAATTGTGGCAAGTGTGGGAAGACATCCTGGTACAAATAAAAATACACAAGAATAAAATCATAACCACAGAGAGATGATCCACTCTACATTAACAAATGACAGTTAATTAACTTCCATTAGAAGTGAAAATGAATACTGTTACAGCCATATAATGAAATATACAATTTCAAATTCCATTTTTTTTTCTTTTTGGCATTTTCACTTATCTTCAATGGATGGTGGTGAGGGATTGGTGTAGAGACTAGTACCTGCTAGCGGATTTATACCAGCTAGCTTATATAATCGAGCCGTTTCGAGTTGAATTCTCTCCTGCAAAGACATGCTCAGATAAGAAACAAAGTGTGGGAATGCAAAACTTGAATCTATTGACATACTCTAAATCCAAATATCTTTCTAATGTATCGGACAAAGGAATACATGCCTTACAATTTAATGGACAATTTACTGCAAAACAACCATAATGAAATTGCCCAAATAGTCGATCCAATTAACTATCAGCAGATAGGTTTCATGTAAAAATGTATCAGCTTTACAAATTCACCGAGCACCATTTATTTCCAGAAGAACAACTCAGTACAACTACTCCACCCTCCCTATTAAACTATGAGCCTTCATTGCACAGATTAATTTAAATGAGAAAGCAATATTCACAAAAGGACGAAGTGTAACCTGATCTCCTGCATATCGTTCCTGAATAGCCTTTATCTGAGGTGTCAAAGATTGCATTGCCATTGCCGACTCCACCTGAACATGACAAAATCAGGAGGGACTTCATTTAAGTGGAAATAAGCACAAATACTGAAAAACCTTCTCTACTAACAATGGGAAATAACCTGTTTCTTTGTCAAAGGAAACGTGGCAGCCTTCACTAGTACTGTTAGCACAATAATCGCAAAACCATAAGCATAAGGAACATGTAGAGTAGAGAGTCCATCCTTCAAAACCTGAGAAACATCAGACATTTTATTGAATCTCGAGATACCAGTAATACGTCAAAACATTCACCTGAAGTGATTTTGTCTGGAATCACATTTCAATAAGAGAAACTAAGGATTGAATCAAGTTTATGACTAAAAATCCATTGTAAAATATCTCCATGGACTTGCCATTTTTCTTTCGACAGCTTGAAACATTTCCCGTGCTAATAATATCATTGTTAATTTAATAAGAGCAGGGGGCAGAGCCACTAGGAAGATTGAAGAGAGATCCTTGTTTCTTGATGAAAATAATGTAGGAAGCTCCTAAATGAAGATTCACAACCAGCAATTTATGAGACTTGAGGAGAAATTAAGAGAAAGAGAGAGAATTTTTAGAGGTGGAAATATGAGTTTACTCATGGTATGAAAAAACCCTGCTGAGGCCCGCCTCACTGTGAGGCGCAGCTTCTGTGCCTCGAGACTCAATCTGTGAGGCACAAAAAATGAGGCGCACGCCTCTACATCTGAGGCAAAAAAAGTTAGGCGTGTGCCTCATTTGAAGTATGTTTTTTTCAGATTTTTGAAAATGAATTAAAAAAGGCCCTCTTTAAAAAAGAGAAGAGCCCATTTAAAATGACATTTTGGGCCAAACAAAATATTAAAATATGTAGAATACCAAAAGGCAGCTAGAAATCCTTCTACACGGCAGACAGAAATCTTCCTAAATGGCCAGAACTACACGGCAGTCAGAAATCTTCCCAAAACTAAACGGAAACCAGAAAACTTATTTTCAATCATTCGCTTAAAAGAGGTCCTCAAGTGCTGCTTCTAAATCTCTTTTCTCTTTTGCTTTTGCCTTCTTCTAGTGACTTACAATTTAAAATTGTTTTACTAGACTTTGCTGGGCTTTTTTCTTGTCCAGTGCATCGTCGCTAGATTGCACTTATTTGTTCGGCAAATTGCACCTGTTTTGTTTGAGGTGAGGCTTACTCGCCTCATAACAAAAAAAAGGCCTCGGTACCCATTTACGTTTTTTCAAACTATGAGTTTAGTCAGTAATCAAGTCTAACAATTACAATGCATACACCCTCTTTATATAGAGTTTAAACTAACCTAATCTAAGTAGGAAACTAATTATGCAAATAAAACATAATTTAAGTCAAACTAGAAAATTACAATCAACTAAAACAAACTAATTTAAACTTAGTAAAACCATATTATTACATTTATTAGGATCTCCATCAGAGACCCCTTTAGATATAAAGCCTTTAACTGTATATCTCCGCCAGTATCTCCAATTTGGCCACTCGAGGTCTGTTATGTCTTTAAGCCACCCTTTCCAACCCCAACACCACCCCAGGATTCATCTCTCCAAATATCAATTTAATCACATAATACACCTGAGTTCAGCGAATAGGATTTCTACATCCAGTCTAAGTTGTAGAGAGTACAAAAAATGACAACTAGGGCAACACCATATCAAAAATCAAAAGAGAAAAATCTTTAATACTGATTGGCCATGATGGACATGCTCACTTGAAAAATGGGCTATATTGCAGTGAGTGAATGAGCAGGCTGCACTACACCTCCATCATTCCAACAATCATTTTCACAATCATTTTCATTAAATTCTTCTCACTTGGTTTACTTAATTTTAAGTCAGCAGGTCAAACTATCTTGCTGGCTAGAGTTCAGTAGCTTATTTTTTTATTGAAATATTTTAGAGAATAACAGAATGAAACAATTAAATTTGTCAGTCTGACTTTAAATTGTTGAAGCTTCAATGAATATACGAAGTCTCCGGCATTTCAATCAAGTGTTTATTGAGGAAATATTTGTTTCCAATAAACGGCGTACTTAAAAAGGTGTACGATGTTAATTTGTTCTTACCAGCTGATCGTTTCTCACTACTTCATATCTTGTGCTTTTATAACTTTATTATTTCGTTTAGAGAAAATGTTAAGCTATATCTCAACACTTTCTTGTATAGGTTTTATTTTCCATTTTCTGCTTCAGAATGTGTTGTTATAAGTATAACCCTGATGTAACTGCAGATTAGAATACTCTACCACTAAGTAACAGAGCAATCATAGGTAAGCTCACTATGATAATTTAGATATTAGTAACCCAAGATATATGCAGCTATTAAACATCAATGTTTTTTTCTCATATAATGCAAAATGTTGAACTTCCAAGTTTTCTTTTCAGACATAGAAATTTCCTTTTACCAAAGAAGTTTCATTCTAGTTTTAAAATTGTAGTATACTTAGCTATGTTCTCTCAATCATTCTACAATTCATAGCAATACATGTGTGCACACACATATTTCTCATATTATCAGATTACAGGTCACTAAAGATAATGAACAGAAGTTCAAACAACACAAGTATCAATTAAATCGAAACTTGCACAAATATCCATCTTCTATTTGAAGTTTAGATTTAAAACTAATTTTCACCATAATTCTCACCAGTTGTTTTCATCCTCAAAACCATCAATTCCACTATTCAAATATAAAGGAACGAATAAAAAATTAATAAAATAAACAACTTTCCATTTCTCCTTTCCTTTTTCGATACGTAATAACAATCAAAACTTATACAGACCTTCAAAACTGTCTCCATGCCATTGGTAATCCCAGAAAGCCAATCGTTATTCTGCGTAGTAGTAACAGTATTAACTGTATCTGAAGAACCCGAAACTGCGACATCAGCAACAGTATAAAGGAACCCCTCAACTCTCCCAAACAGGTCCTTAATTACGTCCCCAGCGGCATCCGGGTCAGGAAACTGAGACTGACCCAATCCAAATCGTGTCACCCCAAGACTCCCCCTCAAAAAGGGTCTATTAATTGGGAAATTACAAAAGTGGGTTCTGTGCAAAACTGGATCCAGAGTTCTGGTTCTGTCTGGAAATGGAGATAAAATTGAATTGGGGCCAAGTGAATACATAAAAGTGGACATTTTTGTGTTACAATTTTTTTCTATTTTTGGCGTGTGAATTGTGAAAACCCTAGAAATTGAGGAAGAAAAGAGAGTTGTAAAGATACGCTTGTTTATGGAAATGCAAGGTTTTGGTTATGGCTTTGGAGGGTTTACATTTTAAAGGATGTGAAGAAAATTGTAAAAAGCCAAAATAAATAAATAAATAAATGAATAAATAATAATAATAATAATAATAATAATAATAATAATAATAATAATAATAATAAGAGAGAACTGATTTAAAAAAAAAAATGAGTATTTAGCATATTAAATAAACAATATGTGGATAGTACACTATGATTAGTTTAGGACTTCGATTTTAGATATTTTAATACATCGAACCATTCATTATAGTTCGAATATTTCATAAATAGATTCATTTGAATCCTTATATTTACTATAATCGAACCTAAACTCAAACATGTAGGTTTTGGTACGAGTTTGTTTTAATATTTTTAAAAAAAAAACGTAAAGTAACATTCAACTTATTTTTTCAAATATTTATCAGAAATAGAAAGAATAAAATATGTCTTCAAATATCTATTTCAAAATTTTCTTAATTTACTGCAAATATGTCATCAAGTAGCATCAAATATCTAACATAATAGCATTCAATTTCGGTTGAGAGTCTGTGGGGTGCCTTAAGAAGGGTTTTGGGACAGATAGCGCAAAAACTCAGATCAACTTGACTACGAACTAGAGTGATATGATCTAATTATTTAAATGAACGAATCTAATTGTTTAGGCTAGTTACTTGGATCTTACGAACTTGCTACTTATTGGGTCGATTGATTGAATCGGGTGATAGAAGGTAAAAAATAAAAAATATGTAAAATGATATATTCGATTTCAGAGTCAAATACCTACTAGTTCAAAAATCAAGAATCTTTAGGGTGCAATGTCTTGTGAAAATATTATCATATATTCTATCTGAATCGATGACAGATATTGATTTTTGTTAAAATTGCTTAACATAATTCTGTTGGAGATCATTTGTTGCATTTACCTTTTTTGACATTTTGTTTTTTTTTTTGGCCATTCTTTTTACTGTTAGTATTTTCAAAAAGGTACTCTCAGATATATTGCTGCACCCAATCTCTACATACGGCACATGCAACTTCCAAATTGTTGAAAATTGCAAAGGGAAACCAAGGTGACCTAATTAATACCATTAAATTTGAAACACTGTCACGTGTATTAGAAAGGAAACGAGATCCCACTCTTCGACATACGATTTCACCCAAAATGTCGTTGTCACAAAATAAATAAATTTTTTTCATAATTTTTGAGTGTATCAAACTACTTCAATATTTTATCGGGCTCTTGAGTTTGACCAGATGACGACATCCCACTCCGTGTGCATCAGATTACTGAGCTGAGCTTCAAACCACCGTCCCAACCCACCTTGCATTGTCAATTCTACCCTCGACTCTCTTTCCACTTTCCCACCTTAAAAAAGCTTTCTTCTACCCTCGACTCTCTTTCCATACATACATATAATATTATTATATTTAAAGGAAGGACTGAATACAATGATTGGATCAAAATACTCTTACTAAAGTGTACGCGCCTATTTGACGAAAGAAATGGACAAAATTAAACGATAAAAACGTTTTACGTAACGTATGATTGAGGGTGCAAATGCCAAGTTGAAAAGATAAAAGACAATTATCACAAAGGTGACAAACGATAAGAACAATTTGTGCTTATTACCATAAAAAGGAAAGAAAACGCTAAATAAGTAAAAGACTAGGGGGGTATTTGGACTTCAGCAAAACGTCTCTTGCCCAAGCCTATCTATGAAGTAATCCCTTATACTAAATCGGCTTTAATAAATGTCTTATTATACATACATCACGTGAATCGATCATATAAGTAGCTAGTGGTATTTCACTTCGAGCCACCTAGATAAAACCGTTCCAATTCACAATTACAAGTGTATCAGCTGTAACCAATCCTCATAAATCACGAAAACATTCCAAGATTCCCATAATAAACAAAAAGCAAAAGAAAATATGGCACATAATTACTATATGTGAAACTTCACCTGATGGAATTGCAGTGGCCATGGAGCTTACTGTCATTAACAGCGTCAATACGGATCTCAAAAGTCAGTTACTTTAAAAATAACAGTTATCATCCATCTAGTCAGACAAGTTTCAAATGTTAAAAATTATTGTACATTAATGAACAATCAAGGGTGAAGAGACTCACCCTGAAGAGACTACAAGCTTATTGATGAATTGTCATCACCATATCCTTGCCGTTTAGCTTGTAACATCAATTCTTCAATTCGTGCCTTCTCCTTAAGCATGCCCCTCTTCTCGAGTTCTTCCACCAGATTTTTATACATGCAATCCATTGGAACAAATCCTTTCAGAACTGATTCCTCAAAATAGGAGCAAGCATGTTCTAGCTTCCCATTCCTACTTAGTCCACGAACCAAAAGAGAATACGTACCAAGATCAATGCTGACATCGTTCTTGAACATGTGGCTCAATAGAAAGGAAAGTATCTTCATTCTTTTCAGTCTACAGCACATTTTCAGTAGAGGTGCATACGTATTAAGATCTGGCTTGCACCGATTGTCTTCCATTATTTTAAGCAACTTTAGAGCTCTCTCTTCGTGCAAGTGCTGGGACGCAATAGTGATTAGAGTGTTATAGGTCAACACATCTGGAGCAACGCCCTGCTTTGACATATCCTTAAATACATCGTATGAATCCTTTAGCCTTCCAGCTTTGCTTAGAGCAATAATAAAGCAACTATAAAACGAAGCATCTGGAGAACAACCGTGCTGCTTCATCTTCTCATAAATCTCCAAGGCTTTGTTTATTTCCTTCGCCTTACCCAAAGCATTCATTATGATGGTGTATGTCACTACACTTGGACGACACCCATTCTTCTGCATTTCCTCTAAAGTAGCATCAACTGTGCGAAAATCTTTTTCACGACAATAGGCTTCAATGAAATTAGTGTAAGTAATCACATCAGGGGAAAATCCTTGTGTTTTCATCACATCAATGGTCTTCTTAGCTTTACTAATCTGCCTAGCTTTGCACCAACCATGCACTAACACATTCCAAGTCCGCAAAGTCGGACTTATATGATCCTTAAACTCCAAAAGGACGTTTTCTGCATGCTCAACACTTCCTTGCTTGACCAGGGAATCGATCAATAAATTCATTGCAGTTATGTCTCTGTCTACTCCAAATAGTTCCATTTTTCTAAACGCCTCTATCGCATCCTCATGCTTACCAGCCTTCGCAAGCCGTCTCATGACTTTAGTAATTGTATCCAATGTAACGTAACCTTCCAGTTTGTTCATTTCACCCACTAATTCCCACATGAGATTAAACTTCTTAGTTTTTCCCAAGTTGTCAACCATCAAGTTATACAAATCTGGCAAATGTGTCATTCCTCCCCGAAATTCAGCCCACTTAAATAACCCATAAGCTGGTATCCACTCAAAGCTGAATCTCGTCATTAGTTGCTCAATCAATCCCTCAGATATGTTATAATCACAGCAATTTAATTTCTCCATAACCTCATCAGGGGATTTAAACTGGTTCTTTAGAACCTTACTGATCTTATCAACATCACTCTCAACTATATCATTTACTATGCTTTTTATATCAGTTTCTTGATCACGAACTTCTGGATTCTTGATCCAATATGATATTGAAGGAGGCACAAAGTCATCATCCTGCGATTTGCTAACAACTGTGTCCTCATCAAAAAACTTAACCCAATCTGGAAGTGCAGCCGACTCTGAAATAAAGTATGAGCCATCGCCTCTAATTGTCTCAGCCGTTGTGCAAAATCCATTGAACAAAAAATCATTGACTCCACTATTGTTAAAATAATCTTGTCTAAAAGTACTCAAACGCAATGGAGTTCTCAGTTGCCAAATAGAATAGAAATGCTTCGACTTTCGGAGCATTCTTAATTATCCTTAAAACAGTAAAAACAAATACACACTAATCAAAACAGAGAAAGAGATAAACAGGTGAATTAAAAATGAGAATGAGGTAATTAGCATTAAAACTACTCATCACATAGATAAGAAAAAATAGAATCTTGAAATAGGGCAATATAATGGATTTGAGTAGGAGTGGGCAAAAAAACCGAAAAACCGACCAAACCGATCAAACCGAACCGACTCGGGTCGGTTTGGGTCGGTTTGACATAGTTAATTGGTTTGGTTTGGTTTTATTTTAAACAAAACCACGGCGGTTTGGTTTGGTCATGGTTTAATGCCTCAAACCACTGGTTAACCGACCCAACCCACTTACACATGTTTCCATTTTTTTTTTGAAAAAGAAAAGTCAAAATCAAAAACTTAATGATGTTCTCCACAATGTGGAGGTGTCCAAACTGTCTATTTGAGTAGTCTCGTTGAATACTTTATAAACATTTTGTTTTATGATGACACTTTCAATGAAACTTTGATATTATTTTATATTCTTTATAAACATTGTTTTCTGTTTCGGTTTGTACGCTTTTTTTTTTAGTTAATTTTTTTTATATAGCAAGTTTTACATGTAATAAGTTCACATTCTGAAAATGCATGTTGAGATAATGATTATTGATTTATGATTATGTATTAGTTATAATATTGAATCTTTTTAATCATATATTACATTCTGATTAGTTAATTACAGTTTAGATATTGTGAAAATGAAAGTTGAGATAATTATTTTCATTTTTTGAAAATTGAAATTTCAAAAATGTTTTTAGTTGCTATAAGTTATAACTCAAATAAAAAAAGTTGTATAAATAAAAAAAAAATTATATATACTATAAGTGAGTCTAAAACTCGAGAATTTTTTTTTTAAATTCAATTTGGTCAAAAATTCAAACCGATTAACCGAACCGAACCAAACCGAACCGAATCGGTTTGGTTTGGTTCGATTCGGTTTAAGAGCTAGAGCGGGTTGGTTTGGGTTGAAATTTTTCCAAACCGACTAATTTGGTTTTGATTTCGGGTTGGGGTCGAAACCAACCCAAATCGAACCGCGCCCAGCCCTAGATTTGAGCATGTGACACTTAAGTAAATTTTTATCCCTTGAATTTTTGTAATTTTAATTACAAAAGTTACTTTTCAAAACTCAAAATATAACTTATTTCTAACCTTCACTAATAAAAATTGGAACTTGGGGTTTTACTCGTACAAGTAAATTGAAAAGGAGCAATTGGTTACTCAAGAATATCTATTTAAGCCCAGATTTGTACATTAACCTACATATTATACACATTACACAAGAAGTTAAGAAAATAAAAATTGCATTTAACTGTGGTTCATAGGTTTGGACAGGGGCAGAGCCACCTGGGGTCTAGTGGTGGCAACTGCCCACACTGGATTTTGGTCCAGCGTATTTCACCTATTACACTTGAGGGGCAACCAGTTTTAAGGCAAGGGAAAACCATAAACAACCGCATCAAAAATTCAAGAGAAATATTGTTGAAAAAATCACCGTTGGTAGAGGAAGATTACCATCAAGAAACAACAATTCTGGAAAAATAAAATAAATTATAAGGAGTTGATTTCCAATTAAATCATTCTCAACAAACAAATGGAGTCGATTTCAACACATAAAGCCCGTTTTAACACTAAGAAAATCCGATACTACTACCTTCCAAGTTTGGTGATGAAGAAGTTGAGTAGAAATCACAGCAACGCGAGATAAATTGGCGCCGAGGGAGTGACGAATATTTTCCAGTTTTTAGTGTAACACCGAGAATGAATACTTAGGCCGCTCTTCCCCGTTTGAACTTGGAATATGACTGAGCCGCTTGGTTTTGAAAAGTGTTTTCGAGGTCAAAAACCCATTTTTTGATTCATTCCACTAATTTTAGGAAGGATTAATATATGTGTACATATGTGCACACATAAAGTTTGATATAATGTGAGTGGAGTGGGATCCACGATTAGAGCTGTCAATGGATCGGATTTTGATCCGAATCCGATCTGAATCCGACGAAATTAATGGGAGATGGATTTAGGATCTTAGTCCAATAACCAGATCAAGATTCGAATCCGATAATCCATTAACTAAATGGATCAAATATGGATATAGGTCAATCCGATCCGATAACAATCCGATCCGATTTGTTATAAATAATTGAGTCGATAAAATATTTTATGACATATTATTTGTCATTAAAATAAATAAATTTAGAATAAAAAATTATCAAATTCAAAACATAAAAAGTTTTAAAATTTTATAATTATTAAACTTGTTTAAGGATTTGAAAATTTAAAAAAAAAAAGTTGATTTTAACCAATATTTTTCTAATTTTAGTTTACTAATTTAAAGTAAATAAATAGCTATATTTTTCTTAATTAAATTTATTATTGTAATTAATTTTACAATTTCAAAAATTACTAATTAATATGTAACAAATAATTTGATTTGTTAATGGAAATAATGAAATAAAATATTTATATTTAAAATTGAAATTCAATTTTATCTTATCCCACATCGAATGTCAATAGAAAACTAGAAGATGGGCTCTCCTTTAAAAATGAATATCATGATGGTAGAAGTCACTATTGGGCTTGCTAGCAAAAATAGGTGAGCCTTAAGTTAGTTCAAAAAATTTTCCCTAATTTTTATTAATTTCGGATCGGATTATCGGATCGGATATCCGATAACATTGCAAATCGGATATGAATTTAACAATTAAATATCCGTTGGATTATCGGATCGGATCGGATATAGGCAGATCCGATCCATTTACAGCCCTATCCACGATACTGTAGCGTGGGCCCCACAACACTCACATTATGTCATCCCCTATGTGTACATTGGGATTTCTATAAACTTTTTTAAGTGACTATTGTGAATTTTATGGACTTTAATGACCTCTATAGATTTGTTAAGAATTAATAAAAGTTTTTCATGAACTTCTATGGACTTTGATTAAAGATTTTATAAACTTTTCATCTTACAAATTCGTTATATACCTAAAAAATTACAATATTTCTTACTAATTAATTAACAGTTTCGAAAACCATGATGCCCACAAAATTTTCTTGGGTAAAGTCACTAGTCACGGTCTAGTCATTCAATTTTGGTACAAATAAAATAATAAAAAACTTTTACATCAATTTCTATGAACATAACCAACAAAATTTCGCGAAATTGACATAAATTCTATAAACACAAATTTTTCTTAACCAAAAAAAAAAAAAAAAGACCGATCACATGGAATTCTACTTTTTGAAACAATTGCATATAATGTACATAAATGGTTACATAATATGATGTGGAGAAAGAAGATTTGATGAAAAAGTTGACAGTGTTTTAATCTGTCAAATGATAGAGTGTCGTGTGGTATTATATGACTCATTATGTAACCCCTAATATACATATAGCAAAATCTATAATTTCAATTCAAAAGTAATTGTGCACATGTAGAATACTCATAAATTGATTACAGCAAATGAATTAAAATCATGTGAGAAAATCCTAGAATTTAAAGAAAAAATGCGTTTTTTTTTTTTTTTTGGGACTCTGAAATCTTAACTAATCTGAGAATATGCGAGAGTTTTTCTTTGAAATTTGCTATTTATATTTTTCATCAAAAAGCCTCTGTCCAATAAGTAGAGAATTTTTCAAAAGTCACTATGTATTTGAATACTTCATGACTTACATAGATTTCTAAAGAATTTCAATTGAATACCCAGTGAATTTTAGGAAATTTTCAAAAGTCTATAAAAGTTCCAATTGAATACATCTAAATTTTTAGAATGTCTTTAAAAGTCTAAATTGAATGCGTCTAAATTTTTTAAATCCTCAAAAGTCTTTAAAAGACCCAAATGAATATGTCCCCCCTAAGGTAGCTTTCTTCAAAAACTCTTCTTCAGGAATCAAAAGCCCTATCGTAGGTGAGAGCCTCGCTGATTTAGCCCCACCGTAGGTGAGATTCTTTCTAACAGCGGAGCTCACTGACGACAAGCACCGCTCCACAACTGTGCGCAGAGCGACTCAGGCAAGCGCCACTGCGTGCGCTCTCAATGTCCCAGCTATGGCGGCGGCGGCGATGGCGACAATGCTTCTTCTGTTGACGCGCTGCTTTCGTTTTCTTATATATCTGTGTTTCTTCCTCTGTTTTCTTCATCTGTTTGGAGTGGAATTGATGGTTTTAGTTTTGTAGAGGCGGAGGAGGTGGCGGCGACGGTTGTGTCGGGGTTGAATCGCTAGTGGTGGCAATGGTGAGATGGTGATGGTGTCGGTGCCGGCGACGGCGACGGTGGTGGTACTGTGATAGTTGTTAGGTGGTATGGTGTTCAGTTGGTGCTAGTAGTGGGGTGGGATTTTGGATGCGATAAAAAATGTTTATGATCAATTATTTGAATGATTGTAACCAATAAATAATATGTGATCAATAAAATCGATAATTTATGACTAATAAATAATATATAGCTTCAAAAATATGAGATTGTGACTAAATTTGTAATCCCGAGTCATAATTTTTTAAGTTGTGGCCAATTAATTTGATAATTTATAACTGTGAAAAAAATTGTAATCAATTAATTTGATAATTTATGACATATATAATTTGTGATTTGTGACCTCCAAATAATATATGACTTATTAATTTGATAATTTGTGACTGATAAATAAATTGTGAGCTATAAAATTTGTGATCAATAAATAAATTGTGACCTATAAGATTCGTGATGTGTGACATGTCACATTTTTCATTTACTCAATTCAGAGAGCCAGAAATTAACGATCCCAACTCTATAATCTATAATGGAGACTCGTACGAGCCATAACTAATAGGGGTCACATTTGACAACCATTTTAGGCAACATGATATGAAAGGGGATATTAGAATCCTTTAACTATTAGTTATGGTATAAAAGAAGAGTTTCGTGTAGCATTTATCAAGCGAGGTCTATGCAACAAGTTTAGGGCTTGTTTAACATGACTTTTGCTTTTCCTTTGTTTAGAAGAGTTTTTGGAAGAAGCTATTTTAATTTTTATTTGAAAATTAATTTTTTTGAGAGTTTTTTATTTCGAAAGTACTTTTAAAGGAAGCTGCATTGGACCAGTTTCTTCTAAAAATTCTTCTAATTAGAAGAAAAACTTTCATGAAATTGGTCAAACAAATTCAAAAGCAACTTTTGAATCTCAAAAATTCCTTTTGACTTTCAAAAATCATGTCAAATGAGCCTTTAGGAAGGGACTTTCGTTTGCATTAGAACTCTACTCTATTGATTCCCTCTAAATTACTAGCCGAATTTTTAAAAGTGGAAGAAAATATAATTGCTTTATATAAATTTTTTGTTCTATTTTATCATTTGACAAAGAAATTGAAGTGAATTAAAATGAGACCACCTATTTCAATTATTGAATGTTGTTTTCTAAATTGATATAGAGTTTAAATTATTCTTATCAAACGAAATCCTGAAAAAATAAAAATAGAAAATGTTAAATGTATAAGTAAAAATAGTAAATTGGGTTACAACCTTTATGAATCAGCATATGAGTAACTAGAACTCGGCAAATGGAGCTTACCAAAATTTTCAGAAACCCCAAAAATAGTAGTTCAATCATTATACGATTGAAAGTAGAAAAATAAAAGTAAAAACAATATAACTATACAAAAGATGCAAACATGACACCTCAATTTTATTCCAAAGTACTATGTACTTATGAGTCAACGTCGAAAAAAAAAATAACTAAGGGTCCTTTTGATCGTAAGGGTGGAAAATGAATAAAAAGAAAATGATTTTCAAGGATAATTGTCTCAAAATTGTTTTGTAAGGAATTGTTAACTAAGTGTGTTTGATTGATATAATTTTCCACCCGAATTTTTTTTAAATTTTGCGTTCGTTTGACTTTATTTTATATGGAAATTGTCAATTAAAGTGATAATTTTTTCCACAGTTGGTTATAAAATTTGTTTCCATTGCCAAAAAGTAAAAAAAAAAAAAAATTGTTTCCTAAAGAAATCATTTTCTTAATTAAAGTTTAGTGTTCGTTTGGCCTTCATTTGCTTCAAAATTGTCCATAAAAGTGAAATTTTTTTTTACACTTGTTTATGAAATTTATTTCCATTACCAAAAAAAAAAAAAAAAAAATCAGAACCTGGAAAATGATTTTCCCACCAAAATGGTGGAAAATCATTTTCCACAATTTCAAGAAAACAAGGCGCGTGAGCTGAGTCCCAAGAAAATTAATTCCAACCTACTTTTTGCCGTCAAACAAGACAAATTGCCTAGAACTGGAATACATTTTCCTTTTCTCCAAGAAAATTTGCCTCATCAAACAGGGCCTAAGAATTAATAGGCTCATACCTACAAAGCAAATGCTACAACCCACCCACCCAAACAACATCATAATCTTTTTTTTTTTTTTTTTTTCTGAAGTCAACATTATAATTATATTGGATGTATCATCATACACAACTAAGTTATTTGTGAACTAATGATCCTAGCAATTCATATAATCATATTTTCCAATTTCGTAGCATATGGGTTTAGTCCAACACACGCTACGCTAATCATAATGAATGTTCTCCAAGAAATACATAGAATCATGTATATAAGACTTAGCCCCTGTCTGGCTCCACTATTTACAAAATTAAAATCCATTTTTATACGAGAAATGTTACTTGTACATTCTTATTTACCACTTGATTTACATAATGTATAAGTGACAAGATTTTACACCATATTGGCTTAAAAAAGTCAAATCAACCCGTGAAATTTTGCCACTTGAACATTTTGTAAAACAAGTGGTAAACAAGAGTGTACAAGTTGCATTTCTCTCTTTATACCATTAATGGGTCCCATGTCTGGCTTGTGGTGTGAAGGAAATCAATTACGACAGCTAACTGTCCAATATTTCATTAAAATGTGGATGAAAATTGCACCAAACAGGTGCTCAATAGCAACGTGCTGACATTAAATATGATAAACTCGATGGCATATATAGACCAACATATTTTAATGCACGTCTTAATATTCTTGTGAGAGGTCAACGCTCAATTCAATGTGAATTTTGTCCCAGTTATCTTAAGTCGAGGGGCGAACTCAATAGGTATGATTATATGTTATAAAAAGAGAAGGCGATGAATCCAATAGCGGAATAGTTATGTGAAAAATATGAGTCCATATAATATAACATTTATATAAAAGACTTGACCATTAAATTTGAAAGTGAACCTATTTCTACTTTGAGTAGTGTTCTATCACAGGATTGTAACTATTTTGAATGATTCGATCTTTTACAATCATGTGATACTCCCAACATGTTGACAATTTATGCCCTAATGTGTCGACAACGTGTCAACTGTATAAAATCAAAGTAATTTAAAAATGTCACCGACATTTTCTACACGTGTCGGTGTCAATGTTCGCCAAGATGAATCTCTCGACGTGTCAATGACGTGATTAACTGTACAAAATAAAAAAATAATTTGAATAAGTCACTTGATATTTCCTATGCTTGTCGACGACTTGTTGTATGACATGCGTTGGACCAGGAGGATGTCGGTGTCTTCTAGCTTTCAAACAACATATGATCGATCAACTAATCAACACATAATAAATATTGTTCAACCACAAACAACTTTTTTTCATTGAAAAGCTCTCATGTCAAATAATTAATGTTGACGGTTATGCCACAATCATCAAATGAGTCAAATCAGCTTCACTATTAGTTTGGGAATTTTGCTCCTTTGCCAGAAAAGGGTTGCCCCCTTGGGTGACCGACCTTCACAAAGAGGGTGGGACCGACGTGGGGCCCGGGCAAATAAAAAATGAAAAAAAAAGTCCCCCTCCCCCCCAATGTGAGTAATCTGTCAGGGGGGGTGTCACTCCCCCCCGGCAATGTAGCATTGCTCTTTGTTTTGGACTCAGGGAATTGATTTCAGTATCGAATCACCATTTTAACCCTTCTAGAGTGACAAACCAGATTCATTAATGAATGAATTAGGTGTAGTTCAATATAATAGGTATTCTATCAATTCCGTATTTTTCATTCAAGATGTCCCTATTTTCCTCTTGATTAGTAAAAAGAAGTAAAGTCTCTTTTCTTCTGTTTTATATGTAATTTTCATCCATAGTCTAATCGAATTAATAGCTGAGCAAGAGAAATTAACAACGTTTTCATATTTTTGTATGGCCATTGCCAAAACTAAGAGTCGTAGATGAAAAACCAACTGGAAAACAGAGAGAAATGAAAATTTTGCAATTCTTGGTGGATTACAAGGAGCTCAAGCTGATAAGATACTCTATGCAGACATAAAAATATCACTGATAACTTTTGGTGAAAAATTGGTGAAGGAGGATATGGAATAGTGTACAAAAGAAAGTTGTCTAATGAAGTTTTTGTTGTGACTATGGTTCTTAATAATTCTAAAGGGAACGTCGAAGAATTCATTAGTGAAGTGGGCACAATAGGTAGAATCCACCGTTTTAATGTGGTTTGCTTGGTAGGATATTGTGCTAATGGTTTTAGATGAGCTCTTGCTGATGAATTTATGCCCAATGATTTACTTCAAAAGTTTATATCTTCTGATAAACAGAGGTGTTTGCACGGGTGGGAGAGGTTGCATCGTATTGTTGTGTGCATAGCCAAAGGAATTGAGCATCTTCATCAATGGTGTGAGCAAAGAATCCTTCATTTTGATATCAAATCGATGTATTGTTGGATGAGAACTTCAATCCAAAGATCTCGGAATTTTGGTTTAGCGAAATTGTGTTCTAAGGAACAATGTACCGTATCTATGACTGCAGCAAGTGGTACAATAGGTTATATTGCGCCAAAGTTTTCTCAAGAAACTCTGTAAATGTGTTTTATAAATCAGGTGTTTATAGCTTTAGGATGTTGATTCTAGAAATGGTTGGAGGTTGAAAAAATTGATGTTGGTGGGCAAGACAAAAGTCAGTTTATTTTCTAGAGTGGATTTACAATAAATTGGATCAAGGAGAAGAAATAGCTACCCAAATTGAGAAAGAGGGAGACGATAAGACTGTTAGGAAACTAATATTTGTGGGACTTTGGTGAAGTCAATGGTATCGAGTCGAGTGACCCTCCATGAAAGTTATCATTCAAATGCTCGAATCAGAAGAAATTCCCTCCATGCCCCAAAATCCATTTACTTCCACAAATGGAACGAAGAGTACAACGACTGCGTTAGAGAATATTTAGAAGTGAATTTGAAGTCATTTCAGAATCTGAGTGATGATCTAAGTTCAATAAATTATGTGATCACCTTGTAACATTTAGGATGTGGTTTTGCAATTAGAAGTACACTGGCTTGCTAGTGTTGTGGAAGAAAAATAAGTTATTTTTTTATTGTACTATCTAATCGTGTCCAATACTACATACTAATAGTGCATTTAAGATCTCAACATCACGAGTAGAAGGGTGATCATCTTCCTTTACGTTGGCTTGGTTATGAGCAAGACACTAAAACCTTTAGTCGTATGTTTTTCTTTTTACTTTTGTTTTTATGACTTCAATACCCGATTACATGGGATGTTCTAATTCAAAACATAAAAACTAATCACTATCGAACTCTCTTTCGATGCACTTATTTCTCAACTCCAATATATCAAAGGCAAAAAATATAAATTCCTTTTTATCATTTACCTAAAACGTGCAATGAACTTACATAAAACTAGTGCTTTAAAATTGAAAAATCAATATTGTTGGTACCAACAGACAATAGTTGTACACATGGCAAGTGATGTTAATTATAAATTTAATCGGACTAAAACTTTTTCTTAAATATAAGTATCAATATTCTGTCTATAAGTATAAACTTCTCGCCTTGTATTTGTTGGAATTAATTGATTTATTTGGATCATTAAATATGTTATTTAATGATGTTTATTTGAGTCATTAAATATGTTATTTAATGATGTGGGCCGTTGTAATTAATTTGGGTGAATTGAAAAAGTCTCCAATATAGGCCCATATATTATAAGCCCATTTAAGTGTCTAATATATGGTAAAAAAATCCCACATCGAAAGTTTACAAGAAAATAAACTTATTTATATAGTGGGATATGTGTATAAGTTATAATTTAATAAGTGACCTACAACTTGACTAACTATTAGCTAGCCAAAGGCTAGCTAACTAGTCACCACAAGAGTGGTGCTTCGCACCACTCACGCCACGCCCCGGTCCCGGTCCCGGTCCCGGTCCGGGTCCGGGCCCGTGCACGTCGCAAAGTAGCTGAGGAGCCTTATAGTTTTCAGAAATGGAGTCATGGCTCGATGAGTTGGCATCCTAGGTGGCACACACGTAACAGGTCACGTCACTTCGTCCTGCGTGGCGGTTGGTCCTGTTGGACGTACGCGTGGCAACTGCATGGCTGGTGACTGTTCAGAATTGGTGAATAGGCATGATGAATGGACACTACATTTCGTGGTTTAATCTGGTCCGTCAGATTATGAAAGAGTGCGATCCAATGGCTAAAACAGATCAGATCAAGTGGTGCACCAATTCATGAAATGTTACACACCCTTTCAAGGAGACACTTCAATCTCTATAAATAGAGACCTCCAAATTCATTTTTTGGACACCAAAATCAATTAATATATTCTTGATTTCTAAATTCTTCTCGCTCCATATTCTGCTAAAATTCCTTCGATATTTTCGTGATTATTTCGTTCGAGTACGATCATTATTTGGTTCGACCGTCAAGGTAGGTATTGTGCAATATCGACTTTGGGAAAAGCGTTGTATCTTGGGAGACAGACGTCCATAATCCTGTTTGCACGTTGTTGAGGGGCGAAATCTGTCTTAAGGAGATTTGCTTTGGCATACCTCGCTTCATCTTCTTCTTTTTCCGTTTTTCCTGTTTTTTTTTTTATTTGTTCTTTCGATTGGGATAGTCGAATTTCCGACAACAGTATCAGATTGTTGCATTTCAAATGTACTAACATGTTAATCTTTGCAGTTTTGACTTTCTATGTATCAAAAAATTCAATCTAGATTGTGTTGTAAGTTATTCAATCAAAGCGTTCATTCTTCACAATTCTAGTTTTTTACTTGTTTGTATTGTTTACAAACTTATGTGATTTTTTATTATTTTTTTGTAACGCGTAGAAATTGAATTTGATATATTCATAACTTATGTTGTGGTGTACCTTTTGGTTATCTTGAGTTTATAGTTCTCTTTTGAAATTTTTTTTTATTCAAATAGAGCAAGTTCAATATGTGAATTGCAATTTCTTGAAATTATATTCTTATATATCTAATTAGTATTTTTTTATTTCATTTCATTTTAATAGTAGAAGAATTTAAGTATTGTCAATAGTTAAATTATAGGATCTAATATGCCTTACTTAAGGATCGATTAAGATTTGTTAATAAAAAATAATTTCTTCTCAAATTGTAATTTAATTTTCTATTTTTTAATTGTTTTTAGTACCACCATTTTGCTTCTTACAAATTCTTAGTTCGATTTTTTTCATTGCACAAATATTGTCGAGTAGTAACATATTAGGTATATGTATTGAAAGTCTCAAAAAGTATATATATATAAAAATTATGAGTAAAATTGAATCTGAACCTAAATCGACGATTCGAGTTTGAGTTTAATTTCAGCAATTATAAAGACTCGAATGATTTTATTTACGAAATACTCAAAGTATGATCGATGATTTTGAGTATTGAAATACCCGAATCGACTCACTCGATGCCCAATTCTAATTGATTACACTAATATGTTTCGAATTTTAAAATTCAATATTCAAAGCTAGTAAATAACTTGTTACTCTTACCTTGATAGTGAAATAATAAGAGCAATGTTAGAGCAATAGGGCCAAAAAATAGGGATTTGCATCGAGATACACTTGGCAACAAAACATTGGAGGATAAAAAAATTAAACACAACAAACCACGAGTTCGGAACCGCCACGTGTGTCTATTTTTAAACTCCGTCTGATTTCCCTGTTTGAGTAGCTTTATTGAAATAATAAACACTCGGCACTCGACACCGAAATCGAAATCGAAATCTCATGCTCACTTATCCACGTCATGGAACAAATTTCCTAAAATAAATAAAGATGCATATTTCCAGAAATACCCTCAGAAAACTTTCGCAAAAATAAAAAACCCGTGTCGTGTCACCTCCTACAACTCCAATTCTGTCATTTCACTGAATATTTCATAGTTACCCAATACCCACATTCCCAACTGACATCACCTCCTCCACCGCCAACACCCTCGCAAATTTCCTTTCACTACGTTCCCAGTTTGCACCCCACCGCGCACGTTAGCTGTCTCCACAATCATTATGTGCAAACCATGCATTTATTCCACTTACTGCGCCCTCCGGTTAACCTACGCCCCTCCTTCTTCCACTCTATACGATCACTGACCACTGCATTTAATGGATCTGCAAAATTGAAGTTTTAACCTATACATACACCATTCTGTATCTACAGCTGATCCATGAATCAATGCAATTACACTCACTGTGCATATAAAAGTTCAATGAGTCAGGTGGCGGATTGAAGATAAATTGAAGAGAGTATAAAGATTTATTATGAATAGGGTTTAGTTGTATATATTAATTATAGTGTACTGAGAATCTATATGTCATTTTTTGAACAAAGCTTTAAAATCATCGCCCAATCGATCTCCAATAGGTTGAAGAAACCCGTTTCAAATCCCACATTTTCTTTCTATAAAACGCTGTCGTTTCAGAGATCGGAGATTTTTTTGTGAAATGAGCTGATTTTGCAGGTTGGTTTGATTGGTGGTGAGGATGAATCCACTCTGCTGCATTGCTCCGGTGTCGATCGAAAAAGATCGAGCTGCAGTGAAGCCACAAACCCTCAGTCAAGAGCTAGGGTTTGATGGTAAAGACGTTAATGGTGCTAATGAAAATGCAATTTTGAGGCCAGTGTGTTTTAACTCTCGGAAGAGTTTCTCTACTGGAAATGATGTTTCGCTGACGAATGCTGCGGATTTGCGCCCGTCCGAGAAGGAAGAGGAAATTAATGAGGTCAGGGATTCAAAGAGTGTGGTTGGGGTTTTGTACAAGTGGGTCAATTACGGGAAGGGGTGGAGGGCGAGGTGGTTTGTGTTGGAAGATGGGGTGCTATCTTATTATAAGGTGCATGGCCCGGACAAGATTGTGATGAGTCCCGGGAGAGACAAGGGAGCGAAGGTGATTGGAGAGGAGAGTTGGAGGTATATGAGGAAAGCTAGTAGTGGTAATGGGAGCGGTCATGGTTATCGCGGTAATGGATTCAGTTCAGAGAGGCTGTGGAAGCCATTTGGGGAAATACACTTGAAGGTTAGCTCCTTTAGCTTGGATTTATATGTGAATTTGTATATTTTTTTGTGCACGTTGTTATTAAGGATAGGTAGACATACCGTTGTCATTGATTATTCGAAGCTCTGTATGACTAAACTGGTGAAGAAATGTTATGATTTTGGCATTTTCAATAAGCATTAATTATTTCTATGGAAGTGTTTATGAAGAGGCAAAAAGATGAAGGCTTCCTTTTGTGGCCTGATTATGTTATTGCTATGTCTGGAATTCTTCAACGTGTGTAATTTTGTGGGACTTTAATTGGTTTTGGACTATTTGGTTCTTCAAAGGAAGCCCATGGGTTGAATAGTATACTGTGCTAGCAATATATCACCAGGAACTTCTGTTCTGAAAAGTGGGAAACTTGGGATGAGAAGTTGAAAGCAATAGAATTCTTGATTATTAATGTCAACTTTTACGGATTGTGTAACTATGCTTGACATTTCTTTTAAAAACTGTATAGACTATGTAATCACAAGAATGGATATGAAGGAAAAAGTTGAAAATATCCTCTTCAAATGGGGAAATTTATCTTTTTCCATCTACTGTATGAAGCAGATCAAAACTGGAAAAATTTTAATTTTTTGTGGTGTGAGGAGAATGGCTGTGGAGGAAGTGAAACATCAACCTTCCACTTTCCAGTCTGTCTTTTGAAACAAGGGTATAGCATGGAAATTTGATAACATAATGTGTGCTCTGTTACACTTTTAGCAACTATAGCAAATATGTGTAAGAATGTTTGTAGGCTTTGGTGCCGAAACCCTCCACTTTCTATTGGTTACTATTAATGCCTAAACATGATATTCTTGAATATCTACTGCGAAGTTTGTGCATTGTGAGCTCCTGATTTTTACTTATAGTGGAAGGGACATTGTCATCTGATACTGGTCTTACTGTAACCAGATAACTATTCAAGTTCTGCAATAACGATATTATCTCACCTTGTAGCCTGCTAAATGCCAAGCAATATGCTCAACAGGTTTCTTCAGTTCGAGCCAGCAAGTCAGATGACAAAAGGCTTTCAATATTCACCGGAACGAAAACTCTCCATTTGCGTTGTCAATCCAAAGAGGACAGAGCTGCATGGATTGAAGCACTTTTGGTTGCCAAGGACAAATTCCCTAGAGTATTGACAAGCAATGACTTTGAACCTTCTGAAGAATTTGTTGTTTCAACAGAGAAGCTACGATCGCGATTAATACAGGAAGGCATGAGTGAGACTGTAATAAAAGATTGTGAGTCTATGGTATCTGAACTCGGCGAGATGCAGAATCAGTTGAAGGCTCTTCAACTTAAACATATTTTGCTGCTGGATACCTTAAGGCAATTGGAGGTGTTTACTTCATTCTTGTTTCTGCATACATTTGATTTGGATTAATTGATTTCTGATTAATAAGCATAGAGATCACATGTGATTATCTTGATTAGAGCTTTCACTTATCTTTCTGTGCACCGTAATTCTCGTAGTTTTAGTTGAAATGCACTTTGAAATGTTTATGTTCCATCCTCTATCAAAAAAATATAACTTTGTTTCCACATGATCATGTTTCTCGTGAGTTGAGTTGATCAGTTCGGTATCAATGTGATAGATGCAAGAGCTTTCTGAATTTTGATGGATAATTCAATCAGAATATAGCCTATTTCATTACATCTTGTCCTGCTTTATACTCTTCCCACTACTCATTGTTCCCCTCGCACTCGTGTTCCTCATACCTTGAAATTTAAGGAACATGATACCACACTTTTTTATGCAGACCGATAAAATTGAGTTGGAAACAACTGTAGTTGATGAAACTAAGGGACGGGATTCATGCTGTGGACAAGGGAATGGAAGATTCAGCGGTCAGTGGGTTGTCTTGTCTAAGTTTAAAATGCTGTGCAACATATATTTCTGCCATATGCTTATGTTTTACTGAAAATTTGAATGGCTAATTCGTCTTCGTAAAATTGTCACAGATTTTTATTCAGTCATGTCAGAGGGCAGTGCAAGTGAATCAGATGCAGATAATGAAAGCCGTTACGGAGTCGATGTTGAAACAGACGAAGAGGATGGAACCTTTTTTGACACAAATGACTTTTTGTCTGCAGATTCTTTGAGAAGTGCTTCCTATAAAAGTAGAGAGTACAATGGCTATGCTTCTAGACCTTGGACTTCTGATAACGAATACTTCTTTTATGATCGTTTAAGAGAAGGTAGAACTGAAATAAAGGAAATTAAATATCCATACATAAAAAGAAGGGATAGTTTACCAGAACCAAAGGAGAGAGACAAGCCAGTAGGCCTATGGTCCGTAATTAAGGATAATATTGGCAAGGATTTGTCTGGTGTTTGCCTTCCTGTTTACTTCAATGAGCCGCTATCCTCATTGCAGAAATGCTTTGAAGATTTGGAATATTCATATCTAGTTGACCGGGCACTGGAATGGGGAAAGCAGGTCAGCTAATCAGCCGTGCTTTCTTTTGTGGCAACGAAGTTTCTTAATAACCATGATCTGCTAGTTGCATATAATTTCAGGCAGTTGATTTAATGGACTAAGATGTTGAAGCATTGTTTTTTGATGATAATGCAACTAATTTTGACCTCCTTTTTAGGATAGCAAGTTAATTTCTGGGAGGGACGGAGTAATTAATTTTTTTCTGAAAATATTTGCATAAGCTTCAATGTCTTGGATAACGAATAGTGAACATTAAACATGTAATACAATGTTCTGCGATCCTGTTATAAAGTGTACAATGCCCTCTCTTCTCATGGTCTACCGCGCCTTTCTCTTTTTAACTTTATCAAAATTCTATATGTTATCATGTCACCAATCCTAGTTTGGATCACACTGCCTTTGGGAATTGTCTCCATTTGGTCTGTTTACTGATAACTAAAAATAATATTTTGCCTTCTGCAGGGAAATGATTTGATGAGAATTCTAAATGTAGCAGCTTTTGCCGTGTCTGGTTATGCATCAACGGAAGGTCGGCAGTGCAAACCCTTTAATCCTCTACTTGGGGAAACCTATGAGGCTGACTATCCAGATAAGGGTTTACGTTTCTTCTCTGAAAAGGTTGGTCTTCTGTCTGCTACCTTAGCTTTTTACTATCAGTATTTGTTTTCTGCTACAGGACTTCTGTGTCTTCCTTTTGCCCTGTCTTGAAATATAGAAATGCTAGATATAGGAAAATTGTGATTTACATAGATTTATTTGTTAGCTAATGGATGCAAAATTTAACTTCTTTCTCTCTCAGGTAAGTCATCATCCGATGACTGTTGCTTGTCATTGTGAGGGCAGCGGTTGGAAATTTTGGGCAGATTCAAATCTCAAGGGCAAGTTTTGGGGGCGTTCCATTCAGCTTGATCCCGTGGGTATTCTTACCTTGCAGTTTGAAGATGGTGAAACATTTGAGTGGAGCAAGGTCACAACTTCTATATACAATATCATAATTGGTAAAATATATTGTGACCATTATGGTACCATGCGCATCAAAGGCAGTGGTAACTATTCTTGTAAGCTCAAATTCAAGGAGCAGTCTATTATAGACCGAAACCCACATCAGGTACATTTCATGCTTTTGTAGCTAAACAATTTCAAATTAATTTTGAAGACAATCCCTCCAGTTTTTTTTTGTTCTCTTACTTCTTTCTCCCAACTTTTAGGGATAAATTATTTTATTATTTATCATGGCTGGACACCTATGATGGAATATCTGAATGAATTTTTCTACCTTTTTATGCTTGTTAGTTGTTACATACCCAAATGTATTGTGAATTGGCCTAGCTTCTTGTATACTTGTTACAAAACTTGAAGACTCTACCTTAGATTGAAACGTTGTCTTTGTTTTTGTTTTATGTTTCTTGTTTTTCTGGTCCTGGTTGGTAAAAGTTTTATTACCCGCTATTGAGGATCACAAGCTCACAAAGCATACCTGTTGGCCAACAAGATCTCAGTGAACAAACATTAAGCCTAACCAAAGGCATAAATTCTAAAGCAAACATGAGAAAGGCTAGGAATCGCCAACGTGATCACTTTAATTTTAGACTCACCTGATAGATACAGTTGACGACTGTACTATTATCTTTTCTTACATAGTCAATGCAATAAGAGAGCGTAAAATACCCATCTTTCCCTGTTGTACTGAACTGGGGAGACTTTGACATCTAAAGATATCCTTCCTTCAGCATGGACACTTCGACTAAAGTAACTAGTCCCTGTCGGATGCGTGTCGAAATCGATACTTTTCGGACACTCTACCATGATCTTTTTTTTTTTTAAATATTATATATTTTTAACTTAATTGTTATTAGTAAATAACCAAATTTTTATTAGTAAATAATAATTATGTACTCATATTTAAATATTTCAACAAGAGGAATTAATAACAAGTATAAAACTAATTTTGTACTATATAAATGAAGAATTTTAAAGAATTTAATCAACGTGTCGACGATATGTCGTGTCAGTACTTTTTTCAAAAATCACATGTGCGCGTATCCAACACATGTCTCGGACACACATGTCCGTGTCGGTGCATCATAGAGTTCCTTGCTCACTAGTTTTCACCCATAAACTAAACTTGCTCCACTTTCTACTCATGGGTTACAATTGTTATGATCTCTGAATATTGTGAACTTAGTTTGGTCCTGCCCTTCCTAACTATGTACTTCTTATTGATCCTTAAATAATAGGTTCATGGATTTGTGCAAGACAACAGAACTGGAGAGAAGGTAGCAATGCTGCTAGGGAAGTGGGATGAAGCAATGTATTATGTGATGGGAGACCCAACTATGAAGCCGAAGGGGTATGATCCCATGATGGAAGCTGTGTTGCTCTGGGAAAGAGATAGATCCAGTCCTAAAACGAGATATAATTTGACACCATTTGCCATATCTTTAAATGAAGTCACACCTGGTTTACGGGAGGAGCTTCCACCAACAGACTCAAGGTTGAGACCTGATCAAAGGCATTTAGAGAATGGAGAATATGAGCTGGCAAATTTGGAGAAGCTAAGACTTGAACAATTACAAAGACAGGTACTGTGAGATATCTATCTATCTACAAAATTTAACATGAGGATAAATCTTTTGGATTGAATGATCACGTATTTCATCTTGAAAATATTCTTCCATTTTTTGTCAAACTGTCCTTTGCATATGAATTGGAATATTAGGCTGTCAGCTGCCAAAAATGCTCAGCAGTTTTCTTTTCTGGTTTATCGCCCTGTTCTGAAATATCGTAAGAAGTTCATGAGAATGATTTTATGTATTCTTAGTAAATCTCATGTGCAATAACCTTTATTAACTAGCGGATCTGACATAATGTTCATTTGCCATGACATCACAAAATTGGAACGTCTGATTCGTATTCTAAACAGTACAAGCACCACATATTTTGAACTGAGGAAGATTGCAGTCTTGTTAATAACCTTTGTTAACAAGCGGATCTGACATAATGTTCATTTGACATGACATCACAAAATTGGAATGTCTGGTTCGTATTCTAAACAGTACAAGCAGTACAAAATTGGAAGTCTTGCATTTGTCAATGATCATTGGAACTTTTCCTGCCCAGCTATCTTATGGTCAGAGATGTATGTGTACATACAAATATACAATATCAAACAACCAATTAATCTGTTACTCAGAAAAACATCGTGTAGAGTACACAAGTCCAAAATTCTTCTGTAGTGCATCAGACCATGTAAACATCAGTATGCCTCTCCTAGGGGTGGGCAAAAAACCGACCGGCCCGAAGAAACCGACCGGTTTGGGTCGGTTTTTTGCATTTTTTTGGGCGGTTTTCGGGTTTCGAGTTGGGTGGTCGGGTCGGGTTGGGTCGGGTCGGGTCGCGGGTTGGCACCCCCAACCCCACCCAACCCCAAAAAAAAAAAAAAAAAAAAAAAAAAAAAACGTTAAATTGAAAAAACGACGAATAGTTTTCTCAATTATTTTCAGATTGTATTAAGAATTAGTTTTTGTTAGCAATTCTTTATTATTAAAACTGGAGCTTTCGAAATTGATCGAGGATTTCAATTAAAAATTTCTTGAAGATAAGGAATACCAGCGTGAGATTTAGGGATGAAGTAGAGAGGCTAAATTAAGTAATTATTTTACTAGTTTTTTTAAATTCAATAAAGTCAAAAAGTCACGTTGTATCATAAAATGAGTTTATGTTTATGTTGATTTATATTGCTCTTTTGGCTGATTAATGTGCTCAAGTGTTTTTGAGATTTAGGGATGAAGTAGAGAGGCTAAATTAAGTAATTATTTTACTAGTTTTTTTAAATTCAATAAAGTCAAAAAGTCACGTTGTATCATAAAATGAGTTTATGTTTATGTTGATTTATATTGCTCTTTTGGCTGATTAATGTGCTCAAGTGTTTTTGACATATTTCTGTGTGTAAATTAAAGGACTGAAGTTAAAGCTCTCATTCTTTTTTTTATTATTCCTTTAACTGAAATTCCCAATCCTACTAATTATAGTTGGATAAATGCATGAAGAGAAGTATATTAATTCTTACACGTATCTCTATACTTATGAAAAGAAATAAGCTTTTTCCATTTTGTGGTTTAGTAATCAGTGTCGTTATTTCCATATCTGTAAAATAAAGTTTCACTCTAATCTAAATCTGTGTTCCGTGTTGCTATGCTCATATGTGAGATATTGTGTTTTGATGCATCTGAATTTCAATTGAAAATGCTCGTGAGACCTCCCCCAACAAAAAAAAAAAAAAAAAAAATTAAAAATCTGGAGTTATAAAAAAAATCATATGGCTTAGGTACTGGGGACACAAATTATTGTCTGAAGACCATCTCATACGTTACTGTGTGGAGGTTCACTTATCTGTAAGTGCCAAAAATTAGGACTTGTTGGTTGAACCAATAAAGTCAGCCTCGCACATTTTTTAAGGGATAAAATCTCAAATCGAATAAAGACGAAAACATAAACTAATTTATAAGGGTTTGAGCTACTCTTTATCATAAAAAAATTGAAATTTATGATTCAAACCGACCAACCCAACCCAACCCAACCCGACCGACACATAATTGGGTTGGGTTGGGTTGGGTTTCAACATTTACATGGGTTGGGTTGGGTTAGATTTCGAACAAACCGACAATGTTGGGTTGGGTTTGGGTTGGGGCAAAAACCGACCCAACCCAACCTACGCCCACCCCTAGCCTCTCTTGCTTCTAGCATGTTTTATAGGAATCAAACACTCTAGTGAATGATAGCTTCTTTAGGTTGATAACTAGAGAAAATATTTTATGCAATAGTCAAATGTGTCATGTGATACAAGGACAAGAGCTATGTTAACCTTTAATCAGTTTAATTCATGTTACACCATTTGAATACATGATTATATTAAACAAGTTATACTTGCTTTTGACGATGGATTCACCATAGCACTTGAAGCCACAATCTGAAGAGACTCTCTCGAGCTTCTATTTTCGAACTACCTTGTCTGCTCTTATTCAGTTGAGTAAGAGTTAAAATTCTACGTATTTCAGGCAAGGAAGCTGCAAGAGAGAGGCTGGCAACCAAGATGGTTTCGGAAGGACGAGGAAGGTTGTTATCGTTACGTGGGTGGATACTGGGAAGCAAGGGAGAAGCAAAATTGGGAAGGAATCCCTGATATATTTGGGCAAACTTGTGATATGCCTCTTTCAATATCAGAGGAGTTAGCAGTATCTTAGCCAAGTCAGTCATTCTATCATACTCATTTGTACTATTATATGGACCAAAAAAATCCCAACCACGACATTTATAAGAGAAAACGAAGAAATGGAGCATGAATTCCAAAGGAGTAATAGCATTTTACCTTGTATTTTTAGATTAAGTTTTCTTTGTGTGAGTTTTGGTGGCAGTACTGAAGGTTGGAACTTGGAAGTACTTAAAATTACTTCTCCTTTGGAAAGTCAAATGGATTGAAGGTACGATGAGGAATCTTGAAGTGGTTTGAAGAAAGATTGCGACGTTATCACTGGATTCAACCCGATGAGTAAGATTCTTGTTGAACTTATGCTTACGGTTAGGCTATCATTTGGAATGTTGAGAATTGTACTCAAGTAATACTACACGTAAGGTGCTTTTGTTTAATATATGAAATGATATTAGTTCTGAATCTGCTTTCAATCTTGAAAGAATGTCGTTCACATTATTTTTTGAGTAGAAACTGGGATAATTTATATAGAATGTGATGCGATGAAATAGAAATAAAGATAATAGGTTAAGATACAATTAAAGTGTGGCCCTTTAATCTGAACTCATTAACTCACACCAACTCAAATTCCTCCTAATGAAAAATTAATTGTCCGTTCTCTTTAATATTTTCAAGTCATTTTCTGTTTTTGATTTTCCAAGACAGTAAAAACGCGTTTTTGAAAACAAGTTAAAAATTTATAAAGAAAATCCAAAACAACATTTGTCGTTTTGAGTATTTTCAGTTATAATTAAGCCAAAATTTTAAAAACGTATTTTTGGTATTTTCAAAATAATTTTTTTAAATGTCAAAAAGAAAATATTTTCAACAATCTCAAAATGGACACTCAAAACCCAAAATGAATTTAAAATACAAAACTGAAACACAAAGAGAATTCCCCCTAAAAAATCATCTATTCAAAACTCTTACAAGTAGAATGATTAAAAAAATTAAGTATGGTCTAGCATTCGAGACCAGGACTAAAACAAGCCCACTTAAAAGAAGTGTTCTTTTGAGTTAGGTTATGAGTTTTCTTGATTGTGATTATTGGAGAAATTATAATGAAGTTGAGTAATGGATCTTACGAAAGGTGGGAGTGAGTTATGAATATGTAATCAGAATTAATGTTTGACTTTAATTTTAAATTATAAGGAGTTCCCTTATAATTTTTTCGAAACATTCAAAATTAACCAAAGCGTGATGGAAATCGCGTTTAGTATCGAATCAAGAAATGGGTTGGATAATTATTGGATTTCCTCCAACTCTTTCCCATGAATGCCGCTGGGTCAATCATGTTTATTTGCGAGGGGCTTCTATTTGGGATTTGCTCGCCTAGGGAAGACGACTCCCCTTTGCTCAAGAAATTGCTAGGAACAAGGGACTTATTAGTGCATTCTCAAGGGACAACGCAGACTGCCATGGACAGATTAGCGAAATGGAGTATTGGAGTTATCATTTGCATTTCCCTCCAGGCCGAAAGGGGAAAAGAAACTCTGGGCTGTGGATGTTTGGAGATCCTACATAAATCCTAAACATTCGTTTATCTTATTGTTGAGTGTCCAATCGAAGCTTCTAACCAAGGACAAGCTGCTGCACTTAGAAATCAACGGAACATGTGTCTTGTCGGATCTCAAGTCGAAACTGTCTATTATTTATTCTTCCTGTGTTCTTTGGGTTCGGTCACTTGGGGACAGATTAGATCATGGTTAGGTATTACTCGTTTAATGACTACAATTGGAAGTGCATTGAAATGGATTAAGAAGGAAGCTTGTGTCCATCTTGGTAAAGTAAAGCCAAAAAATTTGCACTTGCAAGCACCGTTTATCATCTTTGGACAGCGCGAAGTAGGAAGATTTTTGGGGATCTAAGGCCACAAGCAGATTGCATCACGAGACGGATCAAAACACATGTATACAAAGTTATGTTTTAATTGTATCCTGATGTTTTGATTCATTTTGAGTATTTAGCTTTGGCCATTAGATCATTACCATTATAATGTTTGTTTTGTAAGTACGTGTATGTCCGGAGTACTTATACAATTTTTTTTTTAATCTATATATATTTACATTTACCAATAAAAAAAATGAAATGTGTTTTGAGTTTTTATGGAAGTTGGAGAGCAATGCATGGCATGAAAATAAGGCTGTCAATCATGTAAGGGAAAAATTCATTTCTCCTACTTTATATATATATATATATATATATATATATATATATATATATATATATATATAGATATATATATAGAATGATCTAATGAGCACCGTTTCATCTTATTTAAAGCATGATGAGTTGGCACATTAATTCATTGGTGGATCGTTATCCACCAATGAATTAATGTGCCAACTCATCGGTGCTTAGGAAAAGATGAGCACCGGTGCTCATTAGATCATTTCTGTATATATATATCCCACTCCCACCGCTCCGGCAATCGCTTCGGCGCCGATTCGGGCGACTACTCCGATTCCAGTGACCATTCCAGCGTCTGCTCCGATTCCAACAACTCAGATCACAAGTCACAGCCCAGGTCACAAGTCACAGCCCAGGTCACAAGTCACAGTCCAGGTCACAAATCAGAATTTTGTTTATAATCACGAGTTATTTCAAATGATCACAGCACATGTTAAAAATTTTATAGGTCACAATTTGTTTATCAGTCACATATCAAAAATTTTGCATGTCACAGATTATTTTGAGGTTACAAATCAATAATTTTATAGGTCACAGATTATTTTATTGGTCACGGATTAAAAAATTACAGGTCACATATTAATTTTTAGTCACAAATTGTAGAATTTTAAGGTCAATGATAGTCCATTATGCTGTCACAACTAGTCTAATCTATGATCACCGTCAACAGTTATGCCACCAGTTCAACGCTGTCTCTAACAACATCACCAACACCATCCGCCGCCACCACTACACCAACAGCACCAACGCAACCACCAGATCCACCACCATCACCCACTTCCACCACCAACAGCACCCACGCAATAGCAACCACCAGATCCACCACCAATAGCACCCCACCATCATCACCGAATTGCACCCACCACTGGTTGACGATGACAGAGCAACGAACCTTCGCAGCCATAAATCGACACAAGCCACCACGATACATCCAACAATTGGAAAAAAAAAAAACCATTGCGCGGGCACCAACACCAATCAGCCACCACAACCACGGCGCGGCCTCCCCTCCCATGCAGATCACGCTCACCTCCACACGGAGTACACAGATCACACCCACCTCCACACAGAGCACACAGATCAGTGGCCACAACGATCCATCCAACCATTAGCAGCAGCATCGCGAATTAGGGCATCTTATCGTGCGACGCTGCTGCAATCGAATTAGGGCAACGTCGCATGACGCTGGGCAGCATCGTGCGACGTGAATTGGGGTGGAGACGGGAGGGAGGGAGAGGAGAAAGGAGGCGATGAGGAAGAAAGGAGGAGACCGTCGGAGAAACCACCACCGAGAGAGAGAGAGAGAGAGAGAGAGAGAGAGAGAGAGAGAGAGAGAGAGAGAGAGAGAGAGATGGGGGGGTGGTGAGGGATTTCTGCTGAACGTGAAAAATGAGTTGGGGTGGGGTGTATATAAATTAATCTATATAATATTATTATTAATATTTAATTAAATCTAAAAAATTGTATCTATATATAAAACTTCTGACTTTTGAAAATAAAAATATGAAATCTGATTTTGGAATTTGGATCTCCAAAAGTAGGAGAGAGTGTAATTTCCACATCATGTAATGTGAGGAATCAGAGTCTTTGTTAACTGAATTTTCAAGATTTTTGCCTACTGCAAGGTACTTGAGTATTTCAGCCAATTCGAGAAGAATGGAAATGGACTCGACTAGCAAGGAGGCAGATTAAATTGATTGTATATGTTGCAATATAAGAGGCGCAAAACAGGTATGGAGTCGGAGAGGTGTCAGGCATTCAAGAGATAGTAATAGCGACTTTTTCAAAGAAGTCGGAATGGCTGAATGTTGAACCATTCATGAGGGGTCTTTTATTTGCTCAAAACCATGACATTGCCATTATTGAGTCGGACTGTCACGATGTTGTCCAAGCGTGCAAATTGTGTTTCTCGCTTTGGCAAAATATGCTTTGTCCTGTTCTGTTTCGTATTATAGATTGGGGAATCTCCTAAATTTTTGCAATCTTGTTTTACATGACATTGACGAATAAAAGATTCTTCAAAATAAATAAATAAAAAAAAAAAAAAAAAAAAAAAAAAAAAAAAAAAATATATATATATATATATATATATATATATATATATATATATATATATATATATATATATATAGTAATAGTAATAAAACCAAGTGTGAAAATTGCATTTCCACACTTGGTACCTCCATCTAAACTAATAAGCCAAACATTTGGGCCACGAGCTTGTAAGTCTAAGTGATACGGGCTTGGGGGAAAGTTCATATTTTTCTGAACTTAGCCTGCCTCTAATATTTTATTCAGTGACTTCGGCTGTTTTCCAAACATAAAACCTTTAAGCCAGATTATTTGAAGACGATTCCATGTTGTCATTCAAAAACAAACATGCCTGGTTCCTCTCTAAATAGGTTAAGTTTTTTTTATGAGATCGTTAATATGGTATTAGAGTCCGACAAATGATTCAAGCTCAAATCTCATTATTAGTTTTTTCTTGTTTATGAAAAATTATCACGTGTCTAGGTCTTCGATGAACTCTACTAAACAATATGCTATTGTGAGAAATTGATTAACCCTATAGTAATGCCCTCCTTTACTCTCACCATCTAGTTCAACATAATCAATAGAATGCTAAACGATAACATACAAAAATTTCAATATTCATTGGTTTAGTTTATCATTACGTTGATAAGATCCATTCATGAACAAGACCTTCAACTAACGTATTCCTACAAGAGCGAGGTTTAAACTGATAAAGCTTTTGTTGGATACTTAAGTACTCAAATATGAGGAATGACATAGTAATATATTAATTAATTTAACGCGTTGAAAATAAACATAGATTTAAAGATTTTTGAATAGAGAAACACAAGCCAAAAAAATAATTGAATTTAATTAAGGGTATTTAAATGGTTTACCCTATTTACTTAATTTTCTTGAAATTAGCCAACTCCAACCCCAACCCAAGACAAGAAACCACCCAACAACACATAGGGCACTTGGGAAGTGAAAAAGTTAGTACGTGACAACATTGGGTTCATCACAAGTCCATACATATATAAATATAAATTTATGCATGAAAACGTACATTCTTGGCCTTGATGTTCTTGATAATTAAAAAACATCAAAATTGCGTCTTAAATTTTCATACCAAATACGTTTTATATACTTTTAAGATTCATTACCCAATTCCCAAGATTCCATTGATCCTCTTGGCCGCGTGGTGGTGGCGGCCTCCCATTTTGGCCACAAAGGTGGTGGTGGAGGTGATGGTGGTGGCAGCATTCCTTGTAACATGGGAGGCAAACAAGGATGGTCCTTTACACTAGTTTTTGTCTAATATTATTTCTTAATTGAGACTAAACTCGTGTTAAAAGTTGTAGTGCCTTTTCACTGTCCTTTTTTCCTTAATAGATAGTGTGGATTGAGAAGATGTAAAATAAAGCGAAATGTGCAAATTCTTGTCCCTAATGAGTATTTATTTATTAATTTGTGGTTCTTTCGAGAGCCACGACCAAATGTGATGACTCGAAACAGTATTTTTATAATTGAACTATGTAGTCAAGTATTTAACAACTAATTGTCTTCAGAAAAATTTAAAACTTTTAAAGCTAGCAACTTGAGTTCGTGTGTTAAAAAGTGGTATTTATGTTTCCACTATCTCAATTTATTTAATGACTTCCACAATATAATAATTAAATGTGATTGCATTGAAAAAAATTGAGGATTATTCAAGCTGCATTTTCAAGAAATTCTCTATTTTTAAAGAGCGTTTTTAAATTTAGAGAAATTTTCTTTTTATACAATCAAATATTGCCTTTTATTTTGGGTCATCATTTTATTTTTTCAAGAATCATTTATTAATTTCTTCCCGTCTTTTTTTTTTTAACATAATTTTTTATATGTCATGAATCAATTCAAATAAGATTTAAATAATTTTAAGAAATATAATATTGAAATTGATATCTTATTAAATGTAGTCGTTATAAAGTCAAAAATAAACAGTGAGTTTGACTCTCCAAATATGGAGAGTTAAAACCCATTTTTTATTTTAAAAAGTTAGTTTACGAAGTCTTTTAGAGCTTATTTTTAAGTATTGACTCCCTATTTTATAGAGTATGTAGGAGATGCTTATTGACATAATAATTAGCTCTTGTTTGGTTTAGTTAAAAATCAGAATTTTAGTAAATTTTGATAAAAGTTGATGAAATGTATGATTGAAAAGTTGATAAAAGTTGTTAATTGTGTGACTAACAATGAGGAATAAAAACAAGTTTTGAAAAATGGGGGTCTAAATTGAGGCTAAATTTGGAGCATTGATTATAAAATAGAACCATTATATCGCCTCTCAAATTAGAGAATTACTTAGGTCACAATAAGGGGATATGTTCACTCACTATGTTTATCTATCTTACTCAGCATTCGAGGTATCCTGACTTAAGTGATTTAATGTTTGAAATGTCATGATTTGAATGAATGGTCCCACTACGTGCTCATATAAGATCGCCCCACATAGGATTGGAGCTTCTATAATAACAATCCCAACCAATATCTAATAAAAATAAATAATTGTTTACGAGATTAATTGAGAAGAAATTTGGGTACTAAATATGATGACACTTGAATTTGAATATTTTTTCTCAACGTGAAAAGAATTTGTTATTTCACTTATTGTGTAGGATTCCATAATATTGAATACAACACTCAAGATGAATAATAAAGATAAAAAGTTAAAAATTTTATTTGTTATCTTGTGTAGTACTGATTATGAAGCACATTCATATGAGACCAAGGCCTGACTGTAACGTTAAGAACGAAGTCTTATCAGGTCATTAACTTGAGTTCGAGTATTCTTTAAGAATAAGAGTAATTTTATTTATTTATTATTATTATTTAGGAAAATGCACATTCTAAGCACTTAAAAGGCTATTTCAGTGTGTAGCAGTACAAGAGAATGTTTTGTTGTGTGCTCCAAACCTAACATTTGTGGTAATAACCAATTATAAAGAGAAAGCCTTTTCAATTCATAAATAGGTTCTTAGATAAAATATTGTGGCCCATAATCTTTGTGAACAAAAAGGGAAACACAACAACAAAACCTATGAATCTACCCCATAAATTATAGGTAAGGTCTCCTATACAAATAAGACAAAACCTAAATTTGTCAATAATTGAACATAAACCCTTATCCCATGTAGCCCTAGGGATGTCAATATAGCTCGTCGGCTCGAGGAGTTCATGACTTGGCCCGAAAAAAGTTCGAGTCGGCCCGGTTTCGTGGCTCGATGGGATTGAGCCAAGGCTCGGGTCGAGCCTCATTTTGGGGCTTCGGCTCGTGCCCGAGCTACACAAACCAATCGAGCCTAAAAAAAATTGTAATTTGCAAAAACTTAAAAAATAAAAAATGCAGGCAGCTAAAATTACAGGTGCTTGCAACCATACTGTTTATATTAAATAATAATAATAAAAAAATGAGTCGTCTCGCTAAGGCCTAAGCCGAAAGTTCGAGTCGAGCCTAAATTTTTTAGGCGAGCTTTTGCTCGACTGGGTTCGGGCCAAAAAAAGGCCCGAACCATTTTTACTCGAGTTGAGCTCGAGGTTTGATTCGATTCGACTCGACTCGTTGACACCCCTATGTAGCCCTATTTCTCCAATTTAAGAAAAACAAAATGGTAAATAGAAGAAAATTGTATGACTAACATTTCACGTCTAACTATTAATGTTCAATTTCAATATGAGTGGATTCGAAACTAAATTTACTTTCACATTATATATGATCATGGATATATCACATAGGATCATCCATGACTTGCCTTGAAGAAATGTGATAGCTCGTGGATAGTCTATTCGAAATTGCATTCAATTTCACACTATAGGCATCGAAGAATAATGGATACATTACATAGTTTCGTTCCAAAGTCCATAACTTGTTTTGAAGAAATTTTATAGCTCATTGTTGATGCGGGAAGAGATCCGAAGCCACCAACATATGTTCTAAGTCCAATTATTGTTGTTTGCATGCCACGGCTACGAGTATAGAATTATGATGCTATAAATTATTTTGATATACTGAAACGTAAATAGGTTTGTTGACTCTAAAGTTTTATCGTTGCTTCTCTTGCTTTAATCTTACTCACAAATATTAACCACTATATTAAGAACAATAATTCATTTATAATAATGAATCGATAAGGACTAAGAGCAATAAATTTAAGGGAATAACGGAAGCATTTAACTTACAGGCTCTCTTGTCGATATCCTCTATCACAACTATAAACCCTAGTCTATTTTACAAATTATAAATTTTGAAAAATGGGCCTTGAATGCTAATATTAATAAAATAGGAATGTACTATTCCAATAGAACACCGAATAATATTATTAGACAAGACGCAAGTTGAAAGACGAGAGCGTTTTCATTAATGTTGTGGAAACCTAGTATTTGGTCTTTGGTCAGTCACAATTTAATCCACTATATATTAATAAAAACTCTCAAAAAATTTCCCTGTTCTCGTATTTAATTTTTTATTCTTCGGAATATCAAAAATAGATAGTGGTGGTGTTGGATTTTTTATATATAGTGAATGGTTTCTCTTTCAAGCAGACTGTCGAGATATGTGCAACATTAGTGATGAATAATATACCATCAATGAAAAAAGAAAATAAATAGAGATTTACGTAGTTCGACAATTGGCCTACATCAACGAGAGTGGAACGGTTATGATTTGAATTATATATGAATAATATGATTATATCATGTATATACTCTCACCCAGACAAGACTTTTAAAGAAAACTCGTCTATTTATTTCAGTAAACAAGTGTTCCACTTTGTATTAACAACATATTACAACTGACCAACTTGAGTAGTCTGGTTGTCTGATCATTGATAAATTAAACTTTATTTTCCATCATTTTAAGATCCCTAATCAAATGTTGTGAGCAACGCGAAAGTTAGTACTAGAATTGAACCAAAATATTAGTATCTTTCTTTGTAGTACAAGTTTTAATTTTGTAATAAAACCAATATTTACAAAATCAAACGAGTCATTGATTAGGAAAAGGTTAAGAGTTAAGAGTCTAGAGTTGAATCTGGTGTTGAATGTAGGCAAGTAATAATATCACTGTAAATTGATTTGGGCAGAATAACGTCGAAAAAAAGTGAATGCTATAAAATGTTAATAGTCGAGGCAACAAAATATTGGTTTTGATAGTAGCACTACAAATTACAAGACCAACCTACTCACGTTTTGATCTCTCTAAAAGTTGGAGGACTAAAATGCACGAAAATTATTTTTCGAAGCTGAATTATAAAATATGAATAGTGCAGGTATGAAGGAATAATTTAGGAAGAACAATAAAATTAGAATTGATTTTGAAGTGAATGAAAAACGGGTTATGGGGGCCAATATATAGAAATTAAAAGGTTGTGTCCAAAAGACATAACAACCGAAAAGTTATGTTTTCAAGAGACATAAACCGTTTGGACCAGCTCAACCGTCAACTGCCAACTGTCCTTCTAGAAAAATCTACGTGTCACACACAGAAAATTCGGGAAAAAAAATAATATAATAAAATAATATAAATCAAATATTATTTTACTAAAAAATATATATCAACTTGACCCAAGTTCAAATTCAAATCTAAGCCCACGACTCGGTGATCCATGCCCGTGCTCGTGCTCGTGCTCGTATCGTGCCCAATCGAGCCGGTCAGTCGGACGGACAGTGGCGTGGCTCGGCACGTGCATGTGGGCTATGGCCTAACCTACTAGCATGTAGGTTCTCTCCCCTTCAAAAATTATTGGTACCCCTTGGGGCCCAAACCTAAGTCCCAAATTTAAGCAATATAAAGTGGTTTATATTTTTCTAACTTTCCTATATGGTATTGACACTCTTTCAATTTCCAACCAATTTTTTGTTCCAATTTATTTCAATTTCAAGTGGTCATTTTTTGTCCTTAATTTCTCATTCACCTTAAATTGGTTTTGAGAAAATAAATACATTACATTAATCTACTCGTGGAGTAGAACACACTCGGCCAAAGAAATATTTTGTCTAACTAATGTGATCCACTAAAATAATTGGTCAAAAGTTGGTCAAACCAACTAATTAAATTCAATTTTCCAACAATCCCCCACGTGAATGGAAATTAATGTAATAGACTATGCAGACCCTATAGAGAGATCAGACGGAATGTTATCGCATCCGGATAGGTATCTTATGGGTTTGAACCTTCCGTAGTAGAATACTATCGGATTTACTTGGTTAATCAGTGAACGCGATGTCTTGAACTGTCGGTCGTTGATGTAAATCAAGACAATAGTATCAACACAACAACCTTCCTAACATTTTTGAGTTCTCACTGTTGTGTTCATTTTTGCCCTGAACAACTCTTGGGTTTTATAAGTGTTTTAGAGAATTCAAGCATTTGAAATATTCTCATAGAAGCGGCCACACTTCACACTTATATATGTGATCTCCTATTAAAAGTATCTGTCATACCCCACTTAGATAGTCTAAGATATATGAATCATTAAAAGTATAACTTAACCTAAAACTTTCTGCAGATAGCACTTTCTTGTCGTAGGAATGGGTAGGAGTTAACTCCGAAGTGTTTCTTCGAATCTTTATAACTTAGTTGTCCAATTGAACGAAGATCTTGGGATCTCTAGTCAACAAGGTTGGGTTACCATTACAAAGATTCTTGCGTAGTAGGCTTTAAGCCCATTCTCCTTGATAGACAGTATACTTGATCTCTTGGTAAGTCTTTGGTAAGTGGATCCACGAGATTTTCTCTAGATTTTACATAATCTATAGAAATTAAACCATTTGAGATAACTTGCTTAATTGTATTATGTTTTCGACGAATATGTCGAGACTTACCATTATACATACTACTTTGTGCTCTACCGATAACCGACTATCACAATGTATACTAATTGCAGGCACATGTTTAGGCCAATATGGAATATCCTCTAAAAAATTTCGAAGTCATTCTGCTTCCTCTCCAACTTTATCTAAAACTATGAACTCAAATTCCATCGTGAATCGAGCTATACATGTTTGTTTAGAGGATTTCCAAGATATGGCCTCACTACCAATGGTAAAAACATACCTACTAGTGGATTTTGAGTCTTTTGTATCTGATATCCAATTAACATCATTATATCTTTCTAATACAATTGGATATCTAGTATAATGCAATCCAATATTTGAGGTATATCGTAGATATCTAAGAACCCTTACCAATGTCTTCCAATGGTCATTATTTGGGTTACTTGTATATCACTAAGTTTATTTACTGCATATGCAATATCCGAACGAGTACAGTTTGTAATATACATTAGACTGCATATTATCCGAGAGTATTCTAATTGAGATATGAGTTCGCCTTTATGTTTGACCAAATGTAGACTTAAGTCTACTTGTGTTTTAACTGGACTTTCATCATATATATGAAAGTTCTTAAGTACGGTCTCAACATAGTGAGATTGAGATAAGACAAATCTCTCAGATGTTCTAAGGATTTTAATTCATAATATTACATCTGCAATACTCATATTTTTCATGTCAAAATGCTTTGTCAACATTTTCTTGATATTTGTTATGATATCATAATTACTACCCATAATTAGTATATCATGAACATATAGACATACAATTAAATATGCGTTAGGTGTGGTTTTAATATAAATACATTTATCACACTCGTTAATTTTAAAACCATTTGACGACATTGTTTTGTCAAATTTTTCATGTCATTGCTTTGACGCTTATTTTAGCCTATATAACGACTTAATGAGCCTACACACCTTTTTCTTTTGTTCAGGAGCAATGAACCCTTTGGGTTGTTCCGTATAAATTTCTTCTTCTAGCTCAGCATTTAAGAAAGCTGTTTTGATGTCCATCTGATGGACTTTCAAATTATGCAATACTGCGATTACAATTAATACTCTAATTGATGCTATCCTTGTCACATGTGAGTATGTATCGAAAAAAACAAGGTCTTCTTTTTGTTTGAATCCTTTAGCTACCAATCTGGCCTTATATTTATCAACTGATTTATCAGTCTTTAATTTTCTTTTGAAAGTCCATTTACAACTAAACGGTTTGTTTTCAGGGGGGATATATACCATCTACCAGGTATGATTCTACATAATAGAATCAATTTCGCTATTGATAGCCTCTTTCCAGAATGGAGCTTCTGGACTAGACATTGCTTCATTGAATGTCCTATGTTCATTTTCTAACAAATAAGTTAAAAAATATGAACCAAAAGATGTAGATATTTTGGTCATTTTGCTTCGTCTTGATTTTTCATCACTTTGATGATTACCAATTGCAGTATCATAAGTTCTTTTTGCGAACTTATCTCTTTCCTATCCTTACAAGGAAACTTGACCTAAAAAAAATACAGCATTTCTAAATTCAATAATTGTATTTTCATGTACATCTGGAATGTCCGACTTATGTACGAGAAACCGATAAGCATTACTGTTATTAGCATATCCAGTGAATATGCAATCGATGGTCTTAAACCATATTTTAACTTGTTTAGATTTTGGTATTTCTATCTTAGCCAAACACCTCTACACTTTTAAGTATTTGTACGATGATTTACAACATTTCCATAACTCATAAGGAGTTTCGTACCTATTTTTTTGTGGTAATTTATTTAGAATGTGGTTAGCTGAAAGAATTCCCTCCTCCCCCCCAACAAATTTTGAGGTAAACTAGAACTAATCAATATAGCGTTCACCATTTCTTTCAGAGTACGATTTTTTTGTTCCGCAATACCATTCGACTGAGGTGAATAATGAGGTGTAGTTTGATGAATAATTCTAGAATTTGAACAAAATTCTTCAAACGGTGCTTCATATTCTCCACATCTGTCACTACGAACAACTTTTATTCATTTGTTTAGTTGATTTTCAACCTCATTCTTGTACTATTTAAATGCTTCCAAGGCTTCGTCTTTGCCCCTTAGCAAATAGACATAATATCACCTTGTGCAAATATCTATAAAAGTAATAAAATACTTTTTATCTCCTCTAATTTGCACAAACTTTAAATTACAAATATCACTGTGAATTAGTTGTAGAGGATTCAAGTTCCTTTCAACTGAATAAAACGGTGTTTTAGCTAATTTAGTCTCTACACATATTTCGCACCGATGATTTTGATCAAATGGAATATGAGGCAATAAATCTAAACTTACTAATTTACGTAAAGTGTTAACATTTACATGTCCTAACCTATCATGCCATAAGTTAGAAGACTCAATCAAATAAGCAAAAGACTTATTTTTATTAATATCAAAATCACGAAGTACAGGCATTACATTCATTTTGAATAACCCATTGACTAAGTATCATTTTCCTACAAACATGCCATTTTTGGTGAGTACAAACTTGTCGTATTCAAATACTAGCCTAAACCCACTCTTGCTTAACAAAGCTCCAGATACCAAGTGTTTTACGAATATCGAGAACATGCAGCACATCGATGAGTGTTACTCCTTCCTTGGTGTCATCTTTAGCACTACTTTACCTAGACCAACAACTTTTGATGTTGTTGAGTTGCCCATGAATAGTTGTTGTCCATTGATAGGAGTGTAAGATGAAAACATCTCCTTTTCAGCACAAACATGACGAGTAGCGCCTATATCAATGAACTATTCTCTCGGATTATCCACCATGTTTGCTTCAAATACAACAGCTGAGAGCATTAGTTAAGACATACCGTTAGAAAATCTGTCTTCCTCGATCATGTGTACTTGATCTTTTTTGCTTTGCTTTTTTTGTCAGCAATCCTTTGCAATATGACTAGGCTTACCGTAGTTATAGCAATCTCCTTTGAATTTCTTAGCTTTGCTATTTTGCTTGCCATTACCTGAGTACTTCCTTTTCTTGCTAGTATCTGGCTCCACCAAATTAACTTTAGCCTCCATTTGCAGTTTTCAAATTTCTTTTCAGAATTGCGATTATCTTCCTCAATTCTTAATCGTACTATCAGATCTTCAAGTCCCATTTCTTCGTATTTATGTTTCAGGTAGTTCTTGAAATCTTTCCACATTTGTGGTAATTTTTCGATAATCGCAGCAACTTGAAATGACTTGCTGAGCTTCATACCTTTTGCATATATATTGTGCAAGATAATTTGTAACTCTTGGACTTGATTCAATATTGTTTTAGAATCTACCATTTTCAAATTAAGGAATTTGCCTACAACGAATTTCTTCAACCCGACATTTTCCGTTTTGTACTTCTTTTCCAATGATTCCAAATTTAGCTGTCTCGACCGAATAGTATACGCCATATAGTGTATTATCAAGGCAATTGAGGATGTAGTTCCTGCACAAGAAGTCACCATGACTCCATGCATCGAATTCTGCTCGTTTTTTAGAATCTTTTTCATCTTCCTCAACAGTTGGAGCATCTTCACTCAAGAATTTTGCTAAATTCAGATTCATGAGCTAAAACAATATTTTCTATTGCCATCTCTTAAATCCACTCTAGTGAATTTTTCCCGTTTCTCCCCGTGAGCATTATTAGGGGGTATGACAGATGCAGTATTACTTGCCATTATCGTTTTAAGATTGTTGGATATAGGCAAGTAATAATATCCCCGTAAATTGATTTGGGCTGAATAATGTCGTAAAAAAAGTGAATGCTATAAAATGTTAATGATCGAGACTAGAGTTCGACTCTTTCTCCTTAAGACGATAATACCTCGCATTGGTGCGACGGTATTTTAGCAGTCGTCTCTCAAGATACAACGACCTCGTCTTGTAATAGTAGCACTACAAATTACAAGACCCAGTGAACTTACTCATGTTTTGATCTCTCTAAAACGAGCCCGACCTCGAGCTCAAGCGGCTCGTGGCTAGTTTTTACGAGTCGACGAGCTGCTCGGCTCAGTTGCGGCTAGTTTTTTACAAGTCGACGAGCCGCTCGGCTCAGTTGCCACCCCTTTGTATTTCAACTTCCAAAGTTTCTTTACCTAAACAAAACCAATTCCCAAGTATGCCAATATAATCTCTCATCACTCGTACTACTCTATTGATTTTTCAATTTCTTTTCCCAAAGGCAAACTAAACAAGCGATATTGTTCTTATTTTCATCATCAACCTAACCATTCTCCAAATCCCAATTGATGACCAAGACTTAACCGGACAGAGGCAACACTTATACTTGTTTTACTAGTACCTCAATACATTTTGTTGTGTTTTACTTTACTTTTATTTTTGTTTTTTTGGGATCTTTCTGATTTTTTAAGATAGTTTTCACTCTATATTGTAGGTAGCATTTTCCCCGGTAGATTATCTTCGAAACATTGATGAATATGGTCAAATTACTCAAGACTGGCTTCACACTACAATATAGATAACTTTTTTTCTACGTGTCACGGTTAGTGCAGTATCTTTCACTTTTTTAAGCCAACGATAAGAACCGAAAAATAGTGAAGTAATGATGTGTTTAGTTTTGGATGGATCTAATCACCCTTAAAGTTATTCCAAACGGGTTTTCAATATTGTTCTAAATGGGGTAATTAGTGTAATAATGAATTACTTGGTCTCAAAAGATTCCAAGGTAATTAATTTACTCATAGTAAAAAAAAAAAAAAAAGTGCAATCAATAATGAATTTGTGCTCAAAATTAAAGAAAATCCGAAAAAACTAATTTTCAACCACATATTCTCCTATAAAATAATATTAGACGTAAATCGAAAAGTTTTTCTTACTTTTTTAGCCACACAATCTCGAACAAAAATACTATTCAAAAATGTAATTTTTGCCCAAAAATTGTGCTTAAACAAGGGGCTAATATGTGAACAATGACTTTAATATGATCAATTTTCTGTTAACTGTGACTATTGGTGACCTTTTATATGTTAACTGTGACTCTTTGAAACAAATTTTATGTTAATTGTGACTGTCTGTGACCACATTTGTTTTCATTGTGACTTGTTGCTAATAGTTGTGACTTATATTGATCAAAGACCTAATTTATAGGTTATAAGATATTTCTTGATTACAAATCACAAATTTTATAGGTTACAAATTATTTCACAGTGACAAGTTATCAAATTAATTGGTCACAAGTGAAACGTTATATGAAATTAAGTGGCCATAGTGACACAAATATAAAGTTGGGTGGTGTTTAGTGAATTTAACAAATTCAATTAAGGGATAGGATGAGGTGGCGTGGGGTAGAGTGTGTGGGGACATTGTGGGATGGGGGCGAGGTAGGAACATCTAAATTTTGAAATATAAATCTTTGTACTTGAAATTTGAAATGTGAATTTAAGAATTAGGTTTGTGGGTAATTTTCCCTCAAATCTTCCTACTTGCAAGAGAACTGATGATATCTTTAGATAGAGGAGATGTGCTAAAGGCACATAATAGACACCATTATGGTGCCCATTATGTACAAGGAGAATAACCTCGTTAGATAATGTATGTTGCAATATTTATTGACTCCCACACAATCTGGTTTATATTTTCACAATTTAGACAAAGATTTTTGTAATATAACAAGAAATTTGTTACATGAATTATTTTTCTCCACTTTAGCCTATTTAGTATTGTATTTATTAACATGTTCAATCTAGTACAAAAAAACTAAATCTTTTTTCTTCTTTATTTTTTTTTTTTTGAATGTAAAATGTCAATTCATTAAAAACGCACAAAACGGATACAAGGAGAAGAACCTCCAACACGACGCCCTCCTAAGAGAGATAAAGTGCTATCCAAGCGCAGTAAAGCACCGGGTTTGGACCGCAGGGAACAGACCCCATAATAGATCAGATCGTGAACTAACTAGACCACGCAAACAAGACTCGACCCAACAACAGACACAGCTAATACAAGTCATAAAACATCTGTGACTTTACAGTGCAAGAAAAACCCGACTGAAAGCCAACTACGCAATCAGCACTTACGCCCCCCCGCACACGAAGTAACGGGCTTTGTCTAGACTTCGCATCAACCAAACAAACACACAAACAAAACAGCAAAAAGGGACCACACAACCAAACAACACAACAACCACACACCACCAACAAAGACAACCCACACAGATCAACATCCACAATCTAGTCTAGTAAATTATTTGAAGACTATAAGACAGCATTGATATCAAAGACCGTGTTTGTTACGACTTTCCCAATCACCATTCAATTCTATCCAGCCTAATATTAATATATTACAATTTTCATTATGTTTACTTCCAATATCAATACAAATCGAGGCCATGGATATGGGTAAAAGCTTCGATAAATGGTGAATAGCTTAAATCAATTCAAAGGTAATCATAAAACTGAGAAAGAAACGAAAGCAAGATAGTTGAATTTCCGAAATATAATTCAAACATCTTAAATACTTTAGCAAAAGTGATGTCAACAAGATTATGTCGGTTATAATTTGAACTAAAACAATAATTTCAAGACATTCTTCGATCCATTATATAACATTTTTCACTTTATGAGCATGTCGAGCTAGCATGCGAGACTTGAAAACATATTGGCCACAGATAAAAAAATCGGATGAAACAAATGGGCCCTCCTAAACTGGGATCCACATGGATAGCGAAACACAACAACTTTAATAAAATAGATAGAACTCTAGACTGTAACTCACGAAATAGTGAACATGCCAACCTGGATGAAACACGAGTCCCATTTTTCTAGACGAAAACCCACGTGGATGGCGAACATGATAACTTGGTTGATACAAATGGGCCCCCTTCTTCCAGACTGAAACTCACTTGGATAGTGAACACGATAATCCTCGTGAAACATATGGAAACCCTTCTTCCAGATTGAAACTCACTTGGATAACGTACATATTAGCTTAATATCTTGGATTGAAATATCCTACTATCAAGAAACCGACGATAATTTTAGGTAAAACACGTTGAGATATTTATTGACTCTCACTCAATCTGGTTTAGATTTCCATAATTTAGAATAAGATTTTTGTAATATTACAATAAATTTATAACTTTAGTCTATTTGATATTGTATTTATTAACATGTTCAATGTTATAAAATTGTTTAGATTTTTGTAAAAATGTCCTGCTAATGCATAAAAATGTTTACTTTTAATTATGTTTAATTGTGTGTAAATAATTTATGTTAAACAAAGAAAAAATACACGTGATTAAATAAGTGTGTTCTAACAAAAATAGCTTTTTTTTATTGATCGAAAAAAGTAACTTTTACAAATTTGTATTTTTACTTAAAAATAATTTATCCACACTCAGTGTTAAAATAAATTTTAAACTTAGCCAACTATGTTGACCAAATACCATGTTTGCTATAAATGAGCGAACATAACTCTACAAGCTTTTTTCTTTTGTAATCATATCATATAGTATCCAATCTAGTGGATGGTATCAATATTGAAATAAAGCATTAAAACAAAATATTAAAAAAATTCCTCTTTATTTATAGTTAGTCGAATCTAGTCTGGTAAATTATTTTGAAAACTATAATAATGCATTGATATTAAAGATAGTGTTTACTACTACTTACCTCAATCGCCATTCAATGCTATGCAGCCTAACATAGCAACTCATTGTTTGAGTCTCATTTTTCAAAATTCGTATTTTTTTTTCGAACTCATTTTCAGTTACATATTCTTTCAATCGCATAATTTTGCACGTAAACTAAAATTTTTTTCATGTTTATTCGACACACATTCTAAAAAATTATTTTATTTTTTTATAAATTCTACTCAAAAAATAGGGCTCAAACACGAACTAAATATGTCCGAAAAAACTCGTACCAAACACTCCACCTTGACAGCGATGGCAAATTTTTCGCCTCCAATCTGCTCCGCATTATCTCGTCTCGAATGGTAAATGGGAAATTCCCTGAACTTGATTCGAATATTATTATTTCATGTTTTTTAAATTTAAATTATATTTAAAAAAATTGAAGAAAATATATAAAAGTGGATAAATAATTAAATGAGATGATTTTTTAATTCTGTCCACTCGACTGGATGTAATTGTAATAGTCATCCCAATTATATCGCAACCCGTTGTCATCCCTACACCCACATCCCATCACATTGAAACCACTTAGTCCCATCACCCCCATTCACGTCCTTAAATGTGCAACAAATTTAAACATATAGAATCAACTCGCTCTTTCGAATATGTTGAGATGAAACGCAACTTGTGTATAAGATTGGTGTGACTAAGGACACGAGATGGAGGGATTTTTTGGTTTGGCTAGTTTGGTTCTTCGTGTTTTCTGTTGTTTTAAGCTGTGATAGTTGTTTCCACATCGAACAACTTCTTAAGCTTAATTCGCCGATCTGTTATCTTTGGTGGGCTTTCAAGTGGTGACGAGGGAGGAAACTGCCAATTTAGAGTTATGCTAAAAATTTTAGCACTTGTTTTTTACTTGTTTCCCGCAGTTCGAACCTAGAGTTAGATTTTAGTCCGTACGCAAAAAATTCTTAGATCCGCCCCTATATAGAGCTAATACATTTTCTTCAATATTGTCTCATCCAACGTACCATAAACAAGTCGAATCGATTTCTATTTCTTTTACAACAAAATTGAACAACTCTTGGTGAAGATAGTGGACAAACATAAAAACATAGGCGTGCATGTACAGACAACATTATATTTTTGGATTTTGGGACTTTTGTGTACAGAAATGGAATGGACAAGTCAGGTAAGAGAGTTATTAATATGGACACCAAATGAAGTAAGGCAAAACTACTGGTCAAAATGCCCTCACATGAAAAAGGTACAACTGCACAATTAAAGCATACCTGGCATCAAAAAGAGATTGTACGTCTACCGATTCTATACACGTGTACGGCCAGGGTGCAATTTTACAAATAATAGTGCACGCTTAGAAATAGAAGGGAGTCATTTTCACAACCGTGAATCCCATTTTCAGAAAAAGAATTTGATCTTTATACGAGACCCAAACTTTCTTTACTTTGATGAAAATTTTTCGATTTTTGTCTGTATAATTTGAAGGATGTACCTATCCCCGATAATTTATAATGGAATGTGAATGACTCCCTATTCACTCGATTTTTGGTTTATAATCATTACGTAAAAAGCATTGAACTCGTAGATGATACGAGAAATATATACTTGTTCAACTATTCTCGAATGATAGTGAAAATTAGTAATGTTGTATATCACTATCGGTGTTTAAATATCATTTTATGTAACAATAAATGAAAAATTAATTAAATATGTTTTTTTATTCTTAACGTGTAATTTAATACTTACGCAGTGTGTATATATATATATATATATATATATATATATATATATATATATATATATATATATATATTAGATGATACATAACATTATTTGTGAAGTAAAACATCGTCTGAATACAACCCACAATAATATTAAATTCTTAACAAATCGCTAGAACATTTTTTTTCAATTCAAGTAATGCTCGAATTTATGCTTGGGTAATTCGAGCAACATTCAATTATATGTTCATCGGCTATACCTTTCGATATGATCTTAAATCTCGACTCACCTTCCATGGAAGAACCTTACATAGGAGCCCTTATATTTTCGGGACGTATATTTGAGTGCCAAAACAAATTATTCAAATATTACAAGAGAGTAAGTATTTCTAATAACGTGCATTTTATTTCTATCCATTTTTTTTTGAATTTTACCGATTAATACAATCTAATTTACTAGCATAAATTATAATTGGAGTTCTCACTTACTTTTTAAGTTTCATAATTACTTCATATAAATTAAGAGCTTGTTTGGGAGGGATTAAAATCAGATTAAAATTGAAAATATAGCCGTTATTGTTGACTTTTATTAGACGGGTGGGACCCAATAACGGCTATATTTTCAATTTTAATTGGATTTTAAGCCCTCCCGAACGGGACCTAAAAATGTATTTTGATTCCATATAAATCGAGCAATGCTGCTTGTATTCAATCTCTCTTAGCCCCCTTTTGTTTCTCATTTTTCATCCATAAAAATGAAAAATATGACTGTTATCCATCACATCAAGCCATCAATTTTGAATTTTCATCTCTTTTGTGGGGCCCAACAATGACTATATTTTTCATTCTCATTCTATAATAATGAGAATCAAACGGACCTTTACTTGTATTGAACAAGGCATAATTATAACATAAATTTCTCGTTAGTTTCACTAAATAATAATAATAATAAAAACAAAAATTATAGAATCGTGTTATTTTCTTAGGAAATTATTTCAAAATTTACACAGTTCATTATTTCTCCAGAAAGGGCATTTTTGTAACTTCACACTAGCTTTTTCCATCAAACTTTCTTCTCTCTTAAAACAAGGTCGTGAACCAGGCAAGTTCATTTGTTTTTATAACATTCTCGCCTTTCTCTCTCTATATATACACACAGATACATACATATATACTCCTCTCTCTATAAATACACACATACACACACAGACCAAGACCCTAGATGGATAGTGGTAGTAGTGGGTAGTAGGAGTGTTCAACGTAGAGTCTAGAGAGAGAGAAAATACAGAGAGTTTGGCAATGTTCTTGTGTAACGAGGACCTAGAGAGAGAGAGCTTATATATTGATTTGAATCTGTACAAACTAGAAATGGTAGATATCATCAACAAGGGAAAATTTCATTGACAAGTGCAAATCTTACTCGCCGGTAAACAACCACCTTTTTCCTGTTTTTATTGAAGCTGGTTTGCCGGTTAAATATACCACCATGGACGAAAGTGGTTTTCATAGGTTTCCGGGACATCTCGACCCTAGGGCTCAAGAATTCTTCCCCACCGTCACTTTACCTTTACTACCGCTCCAAATTTACTATCCACACCCATCTCCGCCACCTATGCCGCCGCCGCCGCACATGGGGTACGCCCAGCAGCAGTTCTGCAACCCACCGCCGCCACCGGTATATGTAACCCCTGTTGATCCACAGCCGATTCCGGTTACTTTACCCCCTTCCTCGTCGACGCCGACGAGGACTCTGATTCTCAGCATGGTTCCGACTGACGTTAGCGAGTCGACGGTGAGGCGAGAATTGGAAGTGTTCGGTGATGTTCGGGCCGTACAAATGGAGCGGCTGAGGGAGGGGGTGGTGACGGTGCATTTCTACGACGTGAGGGACTCTCAGGCGGCTTTAATGGCAATACAAGAGCAGCACATGCAGCATCAGTGCAGGCTGGGACACCATTACGAAGCTCTTTTGCAGGCTCAAAATAATTCAATTCCTTTGATGCCTGTACCTATTCCGCCGCTTCCTCCACCGGCGCGTGGACTTATTTCCGGCCGTGTTGTGTGGGCCCAGTTTACCTCTCCGATGACATCCGCCCTCCCCGGTGGAACCAATCAAGGCACCATTGTCATATTCAATCTAGACCCTCAAGTTTCCGCCAACAATCTCAAAGAAATTTTCGAAGTCTTCGGTATGAATATATGTATTTTATGTGTGTTTATATATATGTATTAAATTTTGTGTTCCTATGTATATATGTATACATCTTTGACTAATCAGGGTGTAATAATTATGAAGTTCATGAGATCTATAGTAAGATTATGTGGGGGCAATAAGTGTTTTTATTTTTACTTATTGCTGTGACATTTTCTTGAAAAATAACTGTGTTTTCTGTACAATAAAAATTCCATTTGTGTTGGTTTTCAATAGCTTAAATGAATTTGCAGGCCCCGTGAAGGAATTGAGAGACACACCCAATAAGAAAAACCAAAGGTTCGTGGAGTTCTATGATGTAAGAAATGCAGCAAAGGCTGTTGCAGGGATGAATGGCAAGGAAATTTATGGCAAACAAATCGTGATTGAATTCAGTAGACCCGGTGGAAGATTACCCCGGCTCTCTCAAATCAGTCGAGTCAGTTCTTCAAGAAATTACTGGTCAAGAAATTCCCCAATTCCACCACCATCTCCTCCTCCACCGCGCCAGCACAGAATACCTGGCCGGGCGCTGACCAATGAGCCGCCAAGAAGTTACAATTCAAGAACTGAATTGTCTAAGAAATCGAGTTTTTTCAGTGGTGGCAGCAAGAGTTCAAGTAGTGGTTCGCTTCGAGAATCAGTGGCTTCTTTGTATATTGGTGGATGTGAAGAGTCTTGTAATATTACAAGGCCACCAAGCAAGAAGAATTCCAACAAGAATAAGAATGAAAGGAGCACTGGTGGTGGGAACGGCAGCAGTGGTAGTGGTGCAAATTCGAAGACTAAGAGTGGGCGATGGAAGAGCGGTGGCAGTAGTGGTGGTGGTGCAAAACACGGTAGAGATTATGATCCTCGGTTTTTGATCAACGAAGATGCGATTATGGAATCGAATTGCAGAGATTCCAGAACTACTGTCATGATAAAAAACATCCCCAACAAGTACAGGTCTGTATTGTCTCCTCTACCTCATTTTAGCAGGCTTGCTTGCTCTTCTAGCCAAAATATTCTTCATTCCATTTTGCCCTCGAAAACCCGCCAAAAATATTATCGAAAAAGAATCAGATTATTACTTATTTTTGGATAATTTGACTTATTTTCTTGTGCAGTCAGAAGCTGCTTCTGAACATGCTGGACAACCACTGCATTCACTGCAATGAACAGATTGCCGACGGCGATGATGAGCCATTGTCCGCTTACGATTTCGTCTATCTCCCTATTGATTTCATGTAAATTTTATTTAATTAAAAACATACTTAATTAACTTAATAGATAAATTGAGAAATAATTATTTATGTTTTTGTTTTGCAGAAACAAGTGCAATGTGGGTTATGGTTTTGTTAATATGACCTCCCCAGAGGCAACATTTAGACTCTACAAAGCATTTCATAATCAAAGCTGGGAAGTTTTCAATTCTAGAAAAATTTGTGAAGTCACCTATGCTAGATTACAGGTATTTTCACGGTTAACCATCTCCTTTAAAAAATTTAGTGAGAGCACAATTTTCGTTAAATGAGCGTGTGTATATTTTATGTGAAATGGATGAAGGGAATAGAAGCATTGAGAGAGCATTTCAAGAATTCAAAGTTCCCGGAGGATGCGGAGGAGTACATGCCGGTGTTGTTTTCACCGCCGCGAGATGGGCTGAGATTGACGGAGCCAATGCCAATAGTTACAGGAGGTGGCTGTGGAGGACGTTCGATTAGTAGCGGTAGTCCACCGCCGCTGCTTCTGTCTTCATCATCTCCCGCCGCCAGTACCCAGGAATCAGAATCCAGTTATGACCATAATATTGAATACAGTGAAGATATTGTAGAAGTAAATAGTGTTGTCGGTCATGATTATGAGGTGGCGCGTGACAGAAGCAACCCCTCAAACGGCGGCGATAGTGGAGGCTGCAGCTGCTGACGGAAGAGATTATATGATTTACAGATTTCGTGATGGAGTTTGTTCACCATTATCGAAGCCATACTGTTATTACAAGTGCCTTTCCCCAACCCCCACCCCACCCCCATCAAAGGCACGATAGCTCTTTTAACTGGCAAAATCAGCTCCCACCCGCCAATGGCTTTGCATGTTGAGTTCCGAGCCACCCTCCAACCCACCCTACAAAAATAGCAAATATTTGAAGCTTTGCATTTTGTATCATATAATAGTGTTGTTATTAGGTTCTATTAATTTCATTTGCTGTAAGTTTAATGTTTTTGTCTGTGTTTTCTGGAGACAGAATTGGTAGTGAAACTTGTGTTTTTGGCGAGTGAAATTGCAAATTTTATTTTTTTTAATTATTGTCACATAATATTAATTTGGAATTAAATAATGTGTCATTGGAAACATTCAAGGCATCTCTTGATGGGCAGTTTGAACGTTCGAATTTCAATGAAATAATTGAGAAAAAGCAGTGTGAAACCCACCTGGCTGCGACATTAGACCTCTATTTAAATTTTTAAAATGTGTATTTTAGAATTGAATTCGGTAGAATATTCATGTGGTACGGTTTCATGTGGTACGTTCTCAGGTTTTGCATGCGTGATAAATGTTTCTTATATTTCTCCAAATAAAGCTCTTCGCATCGCAATGCCTATTGTGTCCCAATTGAACGTAGGATTACTGTAATTGACCCTATTGAGTTCGCGGGCGTGGAACTCAACAATTACACCTATTTAATTCAATCCAAATTTATCAAGTTACTGACTCTAATATGTAACTTCATTGAAATCGGAATAGTTCCGTATACTACTACATTAATATGAAATCGAATCATGTTCAAGCAAGAAGGCGAGGGTATGCCCTTGTGGGATTTTAGATATAACATTATTAACTAGATAGACATCGACCTACATGCTTCAAGAAGACTATTATGGAAATGATGACTTTCATAACCTCCGTGGACTTGGTTGAACATAGGGCACATCTTGAGAATGTGAAAGGGTGGTGCGATCACCCAAGACGCCATAATTATAGCAGCACCCCGCCTATGATTAGTTACTTCATCCGTCTCAATTATATAGGCTTGTTTAGTTTTTCACACGGATTAAGAAATCTTCTTTAATGTCATTGGAAAATTAATTTTTGTCAAGATCTTTCCTCGCTTACCCCTATTGAATTTTCAGCCTGTAACACTAAAATTATTGTTGGAATTGATAAATAATTTGAATAAGAAGAGGAAATGAGAGTTGTTCCATGTTTCCAAGAGATTGAGAAATATGTGTATTTGGATGATTTCAGGAAGTTGGCATATTAAGTGGTAAAAATTTAATAAGGACATATTGGTAAATGAACACAACAAAATATTCTACATTAAGAAACATGTCTATATATTTGGAACAAGAGAAAAATGAAATTCAACCTATATAATTGAGACGGATGGAGTATATACTTACTCCAGTCCCATTTATATAAGTTTGTTTTGTTTTTCACACGGATTAAGAAATTTTATTTAATGTTATCGGAAAAATATTTTTTGCCAAAAACTTTTCTAATTTACCATCATTTAATTATCAATAACTAGTACTCCCTCCATCCCAATTATATAGACTACGGTTCTTTTTTATCTTATTTCAAATATATGTGCTTGTTTCCTAATGTAGAATATTTTGTTATGTTCTTTTACCAATATATCCTTATTAAATTTTCACAATTTAATATGCCAACTTGAAATCATCCAAATACACACATTTCCCACTTCTGGAAACATGGAACAATTCTCATTTCTTCTTCTTCTTCAAATTCGTTATTAGTTCAAACAATAATTTATTTTTACATACTGAAAATTAAATATTGGTAAACTAATAAAAATCTTGGCAAAAATTAATTTTCCAATGACATTAAAGAAACTTTTTTAATTCATGTGAAAAACGAAACAACCATATATATTTAGGATGAAGGGAGTAGTAAATTATTATTGAAAGTATTAAAAAATAAAGGCATATTAGTAAACGAGCAAAATAAAACATTTTTAATAAAGAAACAAGACTATATAATTGAAACAAAAAAAATAAGGAAAGTGAGCCTATATAAATGAGATGAAGGGAGTATATGTTTCAATAATTTGACGATTTTTAAAAAGATTTTTTTGCTAATGTTTAATAAAAAAGCTCAAGAATTATAAATATTATATCCACTAGAATAAGCTATATGAAAAAAATATGATAAAATTCAATTGAGTTGTATATTCTTACATTTGATTTAGTTGGACCTTTTTTTTTTTTCACCTAGTTTTGCATTTTAGTTCCACTCATTGCTGCGGCTAAATAACATTATTCGTTTTAAAAATAATTTTTTTTTTCAATAAATGAAATTTTTCATTAGATTATTCCTCTTAAATTCAATGTGAAAAATAAATAAACTAATTTTTTTTTTTATGAATAATGTGAAATTGATTTTAAAAAACAAAATTGTTTTTGTGTTCCTTTTTATTTACTGAGGTAACTTGAGTCCTGGAGAAAATTTTCTGAAAAAAAAAAAAGTATCCTTCCTAAATGGTAGGATCTGAAAGCTACGTGTTGTGTAGTGTTTTCTTTTCAGGTAATGCAGAAAAAGGTTAAATATCCAGTGGTCAAATGGAGTGTTCAATATGGAGAGTCAATTTTCAACTACTGCTCGGTTATCGATGAGATTTAGCCCCTGTTTAAGAACCATTTTTAAGAAAAATATATTTTGAAATAATGATTTTTTTTTTATAAGTTTGCATAATTAAAAATTTAGTCCCGTTTGGCAATCATTTTTTTAAATATTTTTTGATTTTTTCGTACTTATTTTCAACTATAGACTCTCACAATAAAATACTATTTACGCAAATTTAATTTTTTTCTCAAACCACACATTCTAAATAAATTTAATATTCAAAAACTTATTCTTTGCCAAAAATATTTGTCAAACAACGGCTTAAAATATAGAAAAAGTTTCAAGTTTATGTATAAAATCATTTCGTCGAAGAATGTGTAGTTAAAATGAATTTTGAAAAAAATGGGGTCGCACGGCCTCTTAGTGTAACATTATTGAAAATTGAATAAAATAAAATAAATTAGGATATAATTGGAACTTTATCAAATAGAACAAATTAGTAAATAGAACTTTAATAATGTCTTGCTCTTTTTTACCACCCAACAATTCAAACACATTATAGTCTTCACTTATATTTATGTGAATTTGACTCGACCACGACTCTTGCTTTTAGGGTTTGCAATGGATTTAGTAGAGCAAATTCGACCCTTAAACATCCAAAGCTCGATTCGTGTATGAAAATTCAGTTTGACATAATCCTTTGACACGTGGCTTGAGTCGGGTCGAGCCGAGCTGTTCAGAAATCCAGGAACGACCATTTTAAAAGACATTAATAAAATAAACAAAAAAAATGAGTCGACCCACAAGCCTAAAAAATTTAAATTTTCAAAATTTGTATATAAAAAATGACTCGAATGATTTACAAATTCCCAAACATAGGCTAAGATATATACTATTTTGATCATTCAGAATGAGTAATGTTATTCATCCTCAGTGGGGTTATAAACACAGTTTAGGTGACTTTAAGTGATAAGTTAAATGAAAGGTGAGATTAAATGACTTATTTAATTTCACCTATCATTTAATGTTACATTAACGACACCTAGACTGTGTTTGTAACCCCAGTGAGGTTGAATAGCATTACTTATTCGAAATTGATTGTACAATTATACACAATGAGATGGTAGCCAGCTGGGATAAAGATATTGCTGAAGTGGCAGAATCACTGGATTGCAAGAGGCTTTGACTTACAAACATGTCATTGGATGCTCTGTCTATGGAGCATTGAATTGAAGCAAACCCCATCTTTACAGCCTTCACTAGTCTCTCTACGGTTGAAAACCCCACAGTTTTCTGCGCTCATTCAATTCCCACACTTTGTTGTCAGCAGCTTTGGTTAATTTGTCCTTTCGGATCTTTTCTTATTTTGTGGGGTTTCGACACGTGGAGCACTTGATTCGTGCCACGTCATGGTCAGGTGGGTCCAGGTCTTGTTTGTTCCCCGGTTTGATGATCTCGCAACAGGGATTTCGAACCTCGTATTCTTAGTGTTTGTTTGGTAGAATAGAAATTACTGTTGGAGAATGGTCCCTAAGCCGCAACAAACCTAAAATTTGCATTCTGCTGCATACAGTGAGAAAAGAACAAAGCGTACAATCCTAGTCACTACGAATTCGTGAATTTTAAGAGAAAAAAGTACCACTGGTTAGTATAATTAAGATTTCGATTAATCTACTCGACTGTCGAAAATGCGAGAAAATGTCGTGATAAATCAGTTTCTATCATCTTCCTTCTCTCTAAAATAAAGTAATACCGAGGAAATTGACTAACTAAGCTTCACGAGGACCCATTCGCCTCCCTTTATTTTCAAGGTCGATGAAATAGGGTAAGAGATTGAAAGGAAAGTTGAAAAAGAGATTGTGAGTATTGTATCATTTTCTGGATTACTATTTCTTAATTCATGGACTGCTAACTTTACGATTAATACTACATAGCACCAACAATCAATATGTCATTGAACGATAAGTTATATAAAATGGATCTCATATATTTATATTTAATTGAATTTATCATTTAATGACACATTTTTGTCACCTAGTTCAGTGTTTCCTAATGAATAATGATATTCAATAATTTATTACAGTATAGTTGGTCTGTGATGCCAATGTCCTCCATTTGGGGCAATTGCCCAATAACGTGATATGACACATAAACCCAAGCCCAAAGCGTGTTTTATGGCGTGGCAATTTTAGTTGTAGCCTAAATGCGACTTTTTTGTCAACTGAGGAGTCACCTGGACCGTTGGATGATATTGTGATCTATGGTTGATAGTTAGGGTATAAATAGTATCTTTGGGTGCCTTATTATTAATTTCATATTACTTCCGCCTTTTGTGTAGTTTTTCGAGACTCTTCTTCTTCTTTTTTTCTTTGTGTTACTTCCAATGCCTTATTATTAATTTCATATTACTTCTGCCTTTTGTGTAGTTTTTCGAGACTCTTCTTCTTCTTTTCTTCGTGTTCTTCCAATCTATGATTGGAAGTGATATGTGAAATCTGATACTAAGTGTGTTGTAAAGAAGTGGTGTGAGTCTTTTACCCTTGTGGCTAGTGATGGCAATGGGGCTGGTTCGGGGTGGGGCACCCTCACCCCACCCCGCCCCACCACGCCACTCCCCATCTTCGCCCCATGCCCCACCCCGCCTTAGATGGGGCGGGGTCTAAGGCAAGGCAAGGCAAGGCAAGGCAAGGCGGGGCGGGGCGGGGCGGAGCCCCGTTTCTTGCCCAATTTGTTTTTTTTTTTAATTTAAAAAACAAATTCAAAATTTTAAAATTCAAAGCAAATAATGTTCAAACTAACTATATCAATATTCAAAACTAGCACTTGAAACAAAAAAAAAAATCCAAAACAAATAATGTCCAAAACAAATTTTTTTTTTTTTTTTATTCTTCACGGGGCGGGTTCGGGCCGGGGCATCTCTGCCCCACCTCGCCCCGCGACCCGCTACGGGGTGGCGAACCTCGCCCCGCCCCACCCCGCCAACCCGTTCGGGGTGGGTTTTTTTGACCCAATCGGGGCGGGGTCCCGCGGGGCGGGGCGGGGCGGGGCGGGGCGGGGAGGGGAAAATTGTCATCTCTACTTGTGACTTCCTTTAATTAATAAAAAAAGTGCTTTAGGGATTTCGGGTTAGGGTTCTTGGTCATACATATGAGTAAATTTCTATTTTTCTTGTGTTTGAGCCCTAATTTTGTATAGATCTTAATCTTCGATGCCTAGGACTTGTACATCTCAAAATGTTGAATAAAAACCAGTTTGTTTTTATTTTCTACGATTGAGATTGTAGATTTATGAGTTTTGGTTCGATATTATACATAACAGTGGTATAAGAGATATTCGTTAGCTATTTTGGGAAGATCGATTTTTGCATGATATTTTGGTCGATCTTGTAATATCGAGGGCTGAAAACCTCAAATATGATAAATTTAGATTGAATGTGTGGTTTCTTGGTGATTAACCCTGGATGGTGATACGATCTGGTGATATACAGTCTTGATTACCACTTTCGAATCTGATCTCTTGGTGGTCAAGTGAACGACCACCACTTTGGTTAAATTTCTTGAACCTTAACTCTTTACGATTTAAGAGCATTACTATTTATTGGCTGACTCTGTGAAATAATTTCATTTTGTATGTTTTACTATTGATTGTCTCTTTAGTTGTTTGAATAAACCTCTATATACTTACTTCAATTCAAGTTTCTTCGGCGATTCTTCGATTAAATCTCTGATATAGTATCTATGTGAATTTGTACTTTGTATTTTTCCTTAGATTTCCGTACAAAAACCTATGCATATCACTCTACCTTGATTTGAGAACTCCATTATCAAATAATCCTGGTAGAGCTAGGTAGTTGATTTCAAAATAACTTGTACGTCTCCTACTTTATACACATTTACCAACACTCCAGCACTTACATGTAAGAAAAATTGATCATTCTTGGTGACTTCATGCACAACTTGGACAGCCTTCAAACTGTCTGGTGAGACTGAAGCATAGATAATATATGTGTCCTCAGCCCAAAGATTAGAAAAACTAGAATAATATTCTTCAATAGACCGAGAGTCTTGAGTGAAATTTTCCAATTCAAACTCCTGAGTGAAATTTGCCAATTTGACTCTAAAATTTGAAAGTGGCTACCTGTACACCTTAGGAAGAGTTAGGTATGTTCCTGAATTGAATAGAAACCTAATCTCTATGAGAGAATTAAATAATCATGGGTTGTGTGGTAAGATTGGTGATGAGATGATGGAAGTGATAAATGAATCATTTATCATTTTTAAGAGAGTTAAGAAAAATGACATTTATATAGCTAGGGCTGAAACCATGTTTGAAAATGCTACTGAAGCTTCTAGTGCTGAATTTGATTCCATCTTAAAGTAGCATAAGAGATTAGCTCACTTAGGACTCTCGGTCTATTGAAGAATATTATTATAGTTTTTCTAATATTTGGGTTGAGTACACAGATATTATCTATGCTTCAGTCTCACCAGTCAGTTTGGAGGCTGTCCAAGTTGTGAATGAAGTCACCAAGAGGGATCAATTTCTCATGAAATTGCGAAGTGAATTTGAACCCTTTCGTTCCATCCTTATGAATCGCGAATCAATTCCAACTTTAGATGGCTGTTTTGGTGAGTTACTACGAGATGAACATCGACTTATCACTCGTACCTCATTGGAACAACATCATAATCAAGTAGCAACAATTCCTATTGCATATGCTGCTCAAGGAAAATTCAAAACTTGAGATATGTCTAGTGTTCAGTGTTACAGCTGTAAGGGGTTTAGTCATATGACTCTTCGGTGTTAAAAAAAAAAAGTATAATTATTGCAAGAAGTCTGACGATGTCATTAAGGAGTGTCTTATATGTCCTCCATGTAATACTGGACCAGGTTATGTTGCTGTGGAGTTCTGCTTCTCTAGTTGCTCCCACTCTAGTTCCCGCATCTCACAGTTCTACCAAACACTCCATCACTCCTGAGAAGATCCAACAAATGGTTATTTCTACTTCGTCTACACTAGGTGTCTCAGGTAAAACATCAACTGCTCCTTCTTGGTTACTGATCTCGGGTGCTTCTAATCATATGGCTCATGATCCTAAATTACTTAGTAACTAAGACCATATATTGACCTCTTCATATACACACTGCCATGGTAATACTCTTCCTATTTCGGTTGTAGGTGATGTATCACCAGATTTATCTAATGTTTTACTCTCTCGTAGTTTATCAACCAATCTTATATATGTTAGTCAACTTGTTGATAACAATTGCATCGTGTCTTTTTGTCTTGTATAGAATCAGGTGTCCAGAGGACGATCATGAGGGGCTTAAGGATGGACGTCTTTTTCCATTTTACCGAAGCATGTTCCATTTTTTCATATTGTTTGTAATTCTGCTATTTTCGATTTTTTTTATTAGCATAAGATATTGGGATACCCAAATTCTACTGTATCACATCATTTGTTTAACTTTGGTTTACTTGGTAATAAGAATTCTGCTTCGATTTCATCTTTCTCACTTGATTGTGCCATATGTAAACTTGCTAAGAATAAAGTTTTATCGTTCTCTTCTTATGGTTCTCATGCTTCACATATTTTGATATTGTTCATAGTGATGTATGGGGTTTAGCACCTGTGATGTCTCATGCCCGTTATAAATACTTTGTTACCTATATTGATGACTATAGTTGCTTTACATAAGTTTACTCTCTTCGTGCAAAGAGCGAGGTTTGTTCTGCCTTTCAGTCTTTCACAGATCTTATTGACAATCAATTTCCCTCTTCCATCAAAATCTTACGATCTGATTCAGGAGGCGGATATATGTCTAATGCATTTTAATCTTTCAGCGATCTTGCCCTTCTATACCTCAACAGAACGGGGTGGTAGAATGCAAGAATCGTCATCTTCTTAATATGGTTAGAGCTCTTCTGATTGAGTCTTCTATTTTCTCTCATTTTTAGTGTAAAGCGTTGTCTACCGCTGTTCATCTCATAAATTGATTACCTTCTCCCACTATTAATAACATTTCTCCATGTTATAAGCTCTTTGGTCATCATCCCACATATTCGCATCTTCGTCCTTTTGGATGTGTTTGTTTTTTTTTTTTTTTTTCATTTACTACCGCATGAAAGGAAAAAACTTACATCTCAATCCATCAAGTGTGCATTTCTAGGATATAGTGGGACTTAGAAAGGATATGTCTGTTATGATTCTCAGACGCATTGGATTAGAATTTCTCGTAATGTTGTTTTCTTTGAAAAATAATCTTTCTTCACTTCAGAAATTGCTCTCCCTCCCCCTGTGTTCTCTTTATTGCCCAATTTATCTAGAGAATTCTCTCCATACAAGCTAGGTCTGGTTTACTCTCGCAGGCATGTCGCACCATTCATTGCTCTTAGCTTTCTTCTCAGACACCTGTCTCCTTTAGGCTCCCCGATCCTCTACCTATGACATCAGATTCTTCACCAGATGATCTCTTGCCTTTTGTCACTCTTCGTTGCACCTCTCGTGTTCTTCGACCTCCAGATAAGTATGGTTTCTCTCCCTATAGCTCTATGTCTGCTACCCTTAACTTGATTTCCATCCCTACCTCTTATAGACAGGCTATGGAATAAGAGTGTTGGCAACAGGTAATGAATGCAGAACTTGAGGCTCTTGAAGCCAATCAAACTTGAGATATTGTACCATATCCACTGCATGTGAAATCCATTTGGAGTAAATGGGTTTGTTCGGTCAAACTTCATTCTAATGGTTCTCTTGAGCGCTATAAGACTCGGTTGGTTGCCTTAGGTAATTGTCAAGAGTATGACATCAATTATGATGAGAAATTTGCTTTCGTGGCTAAAATGACCACCGTTCGCCTATGTTATTTCTTGTTGCTTCTCAGTCTTGGCCTCTTCTTCAAATGGATGTAAAGAACACGTTTTTACATGGCTACCCCAAGGAAGACATTTACATGAAACTTCCTTCTGGTATGCCTCTTCCCTCCACTGACGCTTTCTGTAAGCTAAAACGCTCTTTGTATGGTCTTAAGGAGGCTTATTGGGCTTGGTTTGACAAGTTTCGTCACACTCTTTTGGATTTTTCCTTTACTTAGAATCAGTATGATGCATCTCTGTTCCTTCACAAGAGTACTACTGGTATTGTCTTTTTGTTGGTATATGTGGGTGACATTATTATCTCTGGCTCTGACCAAAATCTTATTTAGAAGCTTCAGCAGTATCTTCATTCAGTTTTTCATATGAAAGATTTTGGTCTACTTACTTACTTCCTTGGCTTAGAGGTTTAAACTGCGTCGCATGATATCTTCTTGAATCAACATAAGTATATTCAAGATGTGATTAGGTTGGCCGATCTATCTGAAGCCTCCTCGATTGATACACCTTTGGGGCTTAATGTTAAATATAGAAAAGATGAAGGAGATATTCTTCCAGATCCTGCTCTTTATCGTAAGTTGGTAGGTAATCTCATCTATCTCATCATCACATGTTCGGATATTTCCTTTGCCGTTCATACTGTAAGTATGTTTATAGACATCCCTCGTCATCTTCATTTGGTGGCTGTTCATCGTATTATTCGCTATCTTATTAGGACTCCTCATTGTGGACTCTTTTTCCCTTGGGGGTCGTCTCTTGAGCTCGCAGCCTATAGTGATGTTGACTAGGCGGGTTGTCTTGATTCTTATTGATCTCACACTGGATGGTGTATCATTCTGGGTGATGCTCTCATTTCTTGAAAATGCAAGAAACATGATTGTGTTTCTAAGTCCTCCACTGAGGCTGAATACTGAGCTATGTCTGCTGTATGTTCTGAGTTTGTGTGATTGCGTGGTCTTCTTGCAGAACTTGGTATCTCTCAATCACAACCTACGCATCTCCATGGTGACAACACTAGTGCTATTCAGATTGCGACCAGTCCTTTGTTTCATGAACGCATCAAACATATTGAAGTAGACTGTCATTATATTCAGGACGCCTATGATTCCAAGGTCATCACTTTCTCATGTTTCTACTACTAATCACGCTGCTGATATCTTCACCAAATCTCTGACTCGCTGCCTTCATAATTATCTAGTTAGTAAATTGTTGCTTGTGGATTCCCTAATATCAATTTGAGAGAGAGGGATGGAGGGGGGGGGGGGGGAGGTATTAGCATATTATTAGAAATTTATTATTTATTTACGGCTAATTATGTAGTTTCCTTGTAAATAGCTACTTTCCATGTATATCTTGTATCATTAAATAACTTGTAACATTCTATAAAGGAGAAGAAGACGTACGAGAAGATTATTTCGCAAATTATTGTCATAATATACATAACAAATATGTTATATATCGTATGGGCGGATCCAGGAAGGAAGTTCGGGTGGGGACCAAAAAACCTTGGAAAAAAAATCTGGACAAAAAACCTAAAAAAATCTGAAAATCTGAAGAAAATTCAAGAAATCTGAAAATTGAGTGGGGACGGCGGCCCCCATTGATCCTCAAGTAGGTCTGCCCTTGATATATCGTTATATATTAATCACATAATTTTATTGTTGACACATTATCAAACCTTGCCAACATCTTCTTTATGAGCGAGAATTAAATGTACGAGTTTAGTCTTTCTTCTAAAAATAAATTTGTCTAATTAATTTTTTTTTTTTTTTTAGTTCAGTCCTAAATTCGCGTTGCAGCTTTGGTATCATTTGGCAAGGGTTAAGAATATTTTTCAGGAAATTGTATGCCTATTATCAAAAATAATATTGTTTGATGGTTTATGCAGATTTTTCCATATCTGGCCTCGATATTTTGACGGATGTGATACTTTGTGGATTACTTGTATAAGAAGAAAGAGATGAGGTTTGCATGAGCAAGTCTTGACGGCATTTCCTTTCTTCTTTCCCAAGAAATATGTACAATGATGATACCCACAGGCAAACTGACTACAGATATTTTAAATTACTTGGATGCTGCTTTGGCTTCCTTCCTTAGTTTCTTTAGACCTTGGAAAAGTTGCACAATACTCTTAATTTTTAACCTTTAAAACGAACTTGTTGGGATATTCTCATTTGTCACGTAGTTTTTGCAGAAATTGTATGACTATTTTAAATTGATAAGCAAAATTTAATTTTACTACGCGAAGATTACTTCTATATACAGAAATGATCTAATGAGCACCGGTGCTCATCTTATCCTAAGCACCGATGAGTTGGCACATTAATTCATTGGTGGATAAAGATTTTGTGAGTTCCAATCCACCAATGAATTAATGTGCCAACTCATCGGTGCTTAGGATAAGATGAGCACCGGTGCTCATTAGATCATTTCTATATATATATATATATATATATATATATATATATATATATATATATATATATTTTCAAACATACATTCACGCTCATACTTTTTAACCACACATTCTACACGTAAATTCAAAATTTTTTATATTTTTTAACAGTACATTCTCCTAAAAATAACTATTAAAAATATTATTTTGACCAAATAATGTCCATCAAACGTATGCTAAATTTGCAATTGAAATAATAAATGTCATAAAAATGTTCTCTTTCTGCTAAGTCTCATGATATGGCAAAAAGTTACTTCCGAACTTATTTTTATTTTTTTCACTTTTGCATGCTTTCGAATTTGAGTTTATCCGTGCAAGATACAAATAAATAAATCAAGGGTATTAACCACTCTTTAAAACTCAATTACACATGGTATATGAAAAAATCGTCAAATCGAAAAATTGAATTGAAATCGCTTTTTAAAAATCATTGGTTTGGTTCCATGCGAACCCATCAACGAAACGGTTTTGAACTAAAATAAATTGTATTAAAATGATTTTATTTAGATATTAAATTCTAAAAAAGATTTAAAATCGAACTAGATTTTAAAATTTTAAAAATAAAAAATTTGGTAGAAATCTCATCAATTATCAGAATCACTTCAGATTTGTGACCATATTTTTTTTGTAACAGACCCGTGTTATATGTGACTAATTGTGACCAAATTTATCTTCAGAGTGACTGTCTGTAACCGTCTAATTTGTGACTGTATATAATCAAGTCACTAACTTATGTTATCTGTAACTAACTGTGATCAAATTTGTATTAAATGTAACTGTATGTGATCGTCTAATTTGTGACCGTATATAACCAAATTACTAACATGTGTAATCTATGACTAATTTTGACCAAATTTATCTTTAATGTGATTAAATGTGACCAAATTTGTCTTCAATGTGTTTGTCTGTGCCCAAATCAATATTAACTGTAGAGGTGTCAATCCGGGTTGTCCGGGCCGGGTCGGCCCGCCAACATGTGAGCCCGGTAACGGCCCGCGTGAAAAAAAGCCCGCCCGCTGCGGGTTCCGGGCAAGTTACGGGTCGGCCCACAATTTTGGACTACAACCCAGGCCCGCCCGCTGACCCATCCGGGTCGAGCCCATGCGGGTCACGGGTCGCGCGGGTCGCGGTTCGTTCCGATTTTGGCCTGTATGATTGTATAAATAAAATTATAAAAATATAGAATTTTTCATATTTATAGCAAAAAATATATTTTTTTTATTAAATGTAAACTAAGAATTGAACAAAATGATAAATTCATAATTATATCAAGAAATTTTTACATAGAATTCAAATTTAATGTTACATGAATTATTTATAACTTTGTAAACTTCTACAACATTATCATCTTCTAAATTTATTGGAGAGCAACTATTATTGAAAATAGGATTTTGAGAAAAAGAATCGCGAGAATCCATAATATAGTAGGATTAAAAAATTTAGTAGTGATTAGTGAGAACCGAGAAGAAAGAAATATAATCAAGATGATGATGATATTTGCAATTGAATAATTGTAATTGTAGTAAGGTAGTAACAAGTATGAACTATGAAATATAAATGTATAATAACTAATGAGAGGGTATTGTAAAAATAATTGTAAAAATAATCTCCCCCCTTTTTTTAATTTTTGTTTTATTTTTTTTTTTTCAATTTTTTTTACGGGCCGCGGGTTAACCGCGGCCCATGGGGGTGCAACCCGCGAAGCCCGCGGGTTACACCTCCATGACCCGTGAACCGCCCGCACGGGTCACGGGTCGGCCCGCGGTCCCGGTTTTCACGGGCCGGTTTTTACGGGTCATGACCGGCCCGTCCGTCTTGATACCTCTAATTAACTGTGACAATATGTGATCAACTCAAATCGGTCACAATAAACACAGAATTGGTCACAACCAATTATAATAAACACATATTTGGTCGCGAAGGGTGCAAATAGATCATACCATAGACTAGCACCACAATTTATCATGGATTACCTCCACCATCATCTCCAATGCCCACCACTACCACCTTCAATTCAAATCCATGACAATGACTGACACCAATCAAATGTCGTGCTACCTAACCCTATTGCCGCCAGTATAACCACTACTGACAACACCACCACTACCACCAACCAACAATCACCAAGAAAAACTACAAAGTACAGACAAACCACAAACTACAAACTACTGGCGTTCATTCAACAAACAATTTTGGTGATGCACTCTATACCCGACGTTCAACACCACCACAAGAGGTATTGCACGCTGTGTCCACTGCTGCGTGAGATACGCATCGCGCATCGTCGCTGGTGCAATGACGATGGAGTAGATCGTCATCCCCTCTCACAAATCAAATTGTCGAAGGCGCTCACTGTACAGATTATTAGCAGCGATGCAGATCGTCAGCAGTGCTCATCGCTGCTTGTCGTATGTATTATTCTAGTGGAAAATTGAGCTCATGCAGCTTGTCGCTACCGCGCACAGCGACACCGAAAATAAGAGTGGTGGAGGGGTGGGGGGTAGATAGGGGTGATGAATATAGAAAGAAGGTGAGAAAATATTTAGGGTTTGAAAATGAATTTGGATTTGGGATGAATAGGGTGGGTGGGGTGAATATTAGGTTTAATTAAATTTTTATTAATTATAATTCTTAAAATTTAATTACCACTTGATTTTTGAAATGATAATTAATCCTCCTTATTATTGAAAATTAGACTTTAAATGTAGGTTTCTAGGTAATTTTTCCAAACTTGAATCCTTTTGAAAAATAAGTAGCTAGACAATCAGGGAGAGAATCTAATAAATAATTAATTACCCTAATTTCTTAGCTCCATTTCCAATCATATATTTTTATTTAACACTAGTGATGTTAGAACATCATTATAGCACCAGTGGTGCTAGATATCATTGTTTTCCCAATAAACTCACATGGTATATACCAAAGTTGAAATGCTTTTTGCTTCCATCTTCACGTTGCAATTGTTGTCGAAAATTCGACTACCGCAATCAAAGAACAAAGAAAAATAATAGAAAATAAAAGTAGAAGATGAAGTGAGGTATGCCAAGGCAAATCTCCTTAAGACAGATTTCGCCTCCCAACAACGTGCAAACGGGATTATGGACGTCTGTCTCCCAAGATACAACATTTCTTCCAAAGTTGATATTGCACAATACCAACCTTGTCGGTCGAACCAAAGAATGAACGTATTCGAACGGAACAACAACGAAAATATTGAAGGAATTTTTGCAGAATATGGAGGGAGAACGAATTTAGAAATAAAAAATATATTAATTGATTTTGTGTACAAAAAACGAATCTGAAGGTCTCTATTTATAGAGATTGAAGTGTCTCGTTGAATGAGTGTGATATTTCATGAACTATTGCACCACTTGGTCTGATACATCTTAGCCATTGGATCGCACTGTTTCATGATCGACGGTCCAGATTAAACCATGAAGTGTAGTGTCCATTCATTATGCCTGTTCACCAATATCTGAACAGTCACCAGCCATGCAGATGCCATGCGTATGTCCAACTGAACCAACGTCACGCAGGACTAAGTGACGCAACATGTTACGTGTGTGCCACCTAGGATGCCAACTCATCGAGCCTCCCGCTGCCATGTCATCGAACCATGAGTCCATTTATGAAAATTTTAAGGCTCCACAACTTCTCGCGACGATGCGTACGTGCGAAGTGCGCCTCTAAAACGCCCAATGCGAACTTTGCGACGTGCGCGAGTCGAGGCCGGGGACGGGAACGGGGACGAGTATGGGGCGCGGCGCGAGTGGTGCGAAGCACCACTCTAGTGGTGGCTAGTTTGCTAGCCTTTGGCTAGCCAAAGTTAGCTAATTTGTAGACCACTTATTAAATTATAACTTGTACACACATCCCACTATATAAACAAGTCTTTTTTCTTGTAAACTTTCGATGTGAGATTCCTTACCATATATAAGACACTTAAATTTGGGCTTATCAACTTATGGGTTTATATTGTAGACTTTTTCAATTCACCCAAATTAATTACAATGACCCATATAATTAAATATCACATTTAATTATTTAACACTTTATCAATTAATTTCAACAGCAATTATTGTTGTGGTTTTAGTGTGACATTTTCTTTGCTTTTGTAGGCATTGAAATATTTTATAATCAATGAACTAATGATGATAAAGTGAGCATCGAGAAAAAATGTACCGTCAAATGGCAGTTTAAAATCTGATCAAACAGTGAAGTTTAGGTTTGAGAAAATTTTAAATCGCTTTAAATGGTTTGGTTTATGTTTGAATTTTCTCAAATCATTCTTAAATGTTAGATACGAAAATTTGTAAAAAATCGACTAAATCAGACCGCTTATACGCACAATTACATGCACTATACTTTATAAGTAACGAGAACAAATAACACATAAACCCTTGTTTGGTAGGGATTAAAATCAGATTTTTGATAAATTTTGATAAAAGTTGATGAAATGTGTGGTTAAAAGGTTGTGGTTCCTATAAAATGTGTTATTGAAATTAATTATTGATTTTGACTTCAATTAAGATCAAGATTTTTAATCAATATCAAACATAGGCTAAATGGATAAGCAAAATGATATGATTTTAGAATTTGTCAAAAATCGATCAAGTCGGACCACTTACACCAGAAATTCATAATACTTTATAAGTAATGAGAACAAGTAACACGTCAAAGAAATTAACATTGTAAACAACGATGATGTTAATTACACTAGCTATGGGGCTAATCTTTATTAGTTTTATTTCATTTTTTTTTCTTATTCTATTTATATTTCTTTGCACTTCGATTATTTAAGGATAATATGCCTTTTACAAATTTTAATGAAATAAACAATAAACTCTAACGAGAGCTTTGTCGTTTTTTGTGATAATTAAGTAAAAAAAAAAAAAAAAGAGAGAGATTTCGCTCGAACTTTTGATATTCTTCAAAATTAATAAAATTTTGACATTCGTCTCTTCGAGTATTTTAAAAATCAAATAATCTCATTATTTTCGTGCTTTTGAATTACTCACTTTTAAGTTTATTTATCTCAAATTTTAGAATCAGATATTTTTCCAATACAAATATTTAATTAATATTTGCTACTATTATTTTATATTTTGTCAGAGAAATTTTTTAGATTGTAATAGAAAACTTTTGGCCATGGCTTTGACCAGAACAGTTTTGTGGTCAAAGAATCGAAAACAAGCACCAAATCCTAAGCATGAAATTGTACTTTTTGGTGATAATCTAGGCCGCACGGTTGGCCATTTTAGATTAATTAAATAAATTCGTGGGATTTTATTATTGTTTTGCTTAATAAAAAACAATTAAATCATATTAAAAGGGACAACTTAGATACGATAGAGCTTTGGAAACAACATTTGTATCGCCCATATTTTGTCTGTTTTGGATTGTTTTATGATTCTTAACCTTAGTTAAGTATGTGTTCTATAATCCATTTTATTACCAATGATCAATGTTCTAAAATGCAAAATGCGTAATGCGTTGCGATGCGTCGAGATTGAGAATCAAGAATCACAAGTTTAGGCGTATCAATGCGAAAAATAAGCGCCATAATGCGTTTCGTATTTTTAAGGCATTAAATATATTTTTATATAAAAAAAATAGATTTTTTACCAAAAAAAAAAAAAAAAATTAGGCGGCATTAGGCGCGCCTAGGCAAGGTGAACAAAAACACATTTTTCCACGCATACCCCGAATTCAACGAGTTTTCTCCTCGCGTCGCGTTTAGACAACGCATTTGCGCGCATTTTAGAACATGGCCAATGATTTTATTTATTGCTTGACATAAAGAAAATAGAAAACTAACCACACTAACAATAGTTTTTCAATTAGATCAAATCGACCGCTCTAATAAAAGAAGGGGCGTGAATTCAGTATAGACTCTTGCCAACTGAAGGAAGAGACCAAATGATTGGCTAAAAGTAAAAACGTTTATACTTAAATACGTAAGTAAAATTTAATTGTCACTCCTGATAAGTAAATATTAATATTAATAATAAAAATAAAAATAAACTTAATTGTCATTTCTTTAATAATATTTTTCATTGATGAAGATTGAAAATAAATAAGGAATATTTTATTTAACTAGCAAAAACTGGTTTTCTAAATATTTTTCAAGAGAAAAAAACATAAAAAATTAACCTTGCAGGACATGCACTATATAAGACTTACGTGGGATGATAGGCCCAAAAATTGAACTCCCATTTTTGTTGGTCGCCGGTGGGATAATTAGACCTAAGCAAGAAATGGTTCCTTGTGAATACTTTAATGATAAGCTTTGGTAAAGTGTAACATAAAGTTTTGGCTATTATAATGTTTATTGACGCATCGAATATGTTAGATATGCCAGACATGTAATATAAAAATTTAAAAATAATTAAGATAGTCGTCGTTTTTACCGGTCATTCTCCTTAGAGCATTTCCATTGAGCTAAAAACGTTGTCGCATAAGATAAAATAGACAATGTTTATGAAAATTCTTCAATGATATATGTCTAGATTATTTCAACTTATGTTACAAGAAAAGGTAGACATTATTGATATTAAGTTGCAAAACCTAATTATTGTTGCTCCACGGAGCTAGTACTTAGATCCACATCCGTGGTGAGGTCGCATGTGGAGTTGGAAGTAAGGGTAGGAAGCCTCCCCATGGGGGTGCAAGGGATGGAGACCCTAGATCAAAATTTTATTTAGGGCAATATAGGAATTTGTGTTCTTGTAAATTTTGTCTTATAAATTTGAGTTCTCGTAAATTTCAATTTGCCCCAATTTATCTTATAAATAGGGAATAGTCATTAGGCTTTTAAATTAACTATCATGAATATGAGAGAGAGAGAGAGAGAGGTATGCAACTTTTTCTTGTAATTTTTTTTAATTATACTGGATTGTTGTATCGACAGAAAATGACATAATCACATATTAAGGCGAACATCTATAAATTCCGCGCGTCTTTATTCATTTTCGCTAATTCATTGCTCTCGATGGAATGTAATTAGAATATTTAATTCTCAACCATTAAGAAGACCGTCTAGATGTAGAGATTCTTCTAAACGGAGTCATTCACCATAATTTAACATTTCTGTCTTGTTTATTATTTATCTCTCTTCCATTAAGCCCTTGTTCGACTCCAATTTATTAAAGCTCATTTTTTTCAAACTTATTTTCAATCACACATTTATGAAATCCATAGATTATCATTCACATATTTTATCAACTTTTATCAAAATAAACTAATAATATAATTTTTATCAAAATCAAACAGGAGCTCAATATACATTAGTAATGAAAGTCGAATTTATATGCGGAACTCATTGAAGATGAAATTCGAACTAGACCATCAACGTTAAACATTAATGTCATATAGATCAAAGTGTTTCTATTGTATTGGAAATGATCTTCGTGAGTTTTGTACTAGACAGCCTCTCATTAAGGGGTACTTTTAAGAATGCCCTTGTCAAACAACCACATTTCCACATTACCCAAAATTTTTTGACATTCACCACAATAGCCTTCCAAGACTAAAAATACGAAATTATCCTTAAAATATTATACAAGTTACAAAAAATGGTATTGTTTAAAAGACAATAATACCCCTTTTAAGTTATAAAAAATTCCAAACACTTCTCACTTAAAATTTCAAAATCAATTCACTTTCTTTATCTGTGTACTCCAACACAGATAAAAACTATTTCATTTTTTCTCTACTTTAAACTTGAAAACAGATAAATTTATCAAACACTCAATAAGGAAATATTATTCACAGTTATCAGTGAAATCGGTAATTATATTTACGTATTTTAATTTTCGTTTCGGTAAAATTAGTACAGTATTTTAATCTTTAAATCTTATTTCGACATAAGCATGTGAAAATTTTACGATTTTAAATGGATCTATAATCATTTTTAACAAAAACGAGAAAAAAATTCATCTGTATGTATAATTTCAGACAAATTTACGATCATCTGTAAAATCATCAACCATGCGGATGTATCCAGTTCGGATCCGGACGGGCCCAGACGTCCGGGCAGTCCGGGCCGGTCCGAATCCGGTGCACCTTGCAACATTTTTGGGTCATAACTTTCTCTCCTAATGTCCGATTAAGATGATTCAAGACGCGTTGGGAAGCTAACTCAAAGGGCTACAACTTTGGTTCAGATACCATCTTCGAATTCGATAATTTTTCATGTCAAAAACTGGTCTCGATATGAGATTGAAAACCGGTGCAAAATTTTTCAGTTTGAAAGTTAATATGTGATAATATTTTGACTATATTTCATCCAATTGACCTCCAACACTCTCGAATCTTCATCACGAGGTTAGAAACAAGTTTAGAATATTTGCACTTTAATCCATGAACTATCACTTTCCTCAATTTTGGTCATTTTCGCTATTTTCTTCTAATTTCCATCGTATTCGTTCATTTGCAGTCTAAACCAAAATGCAAGTATACTTAGAATATTTAGGCGCCAATAAATCATGAAAATGCAATTATTAGTGGATGAAAAATGTGATAATTGCACTATTATCACCGCCTATTCTAACAAATTTCCGTCAATTCAACATTTTTCACTTCATTTATTTTTTGTTTCACCTCCTCTTCGAGTCCAATTTTTATGATCACGCACGGCTTCATCTAAGGCTCCAAAATACGTCATTTTCTCCAATATATTTAAACTACAAAACGACATGAACACACACATCAAAACGTTCAAAAGTGCTCAATAACAAACTAAAAACTACGATTTAAAGGTATTTGTTTAATGAGTTAATTGCACCAATCAGTATATTATTAATTATAATTTATATGTTGCATAATTATTGTCGTCAAATATTCAATTATAATTAAATTGCATATTTTAATTGTTTGTATAATATTTAATTATAATTAATAGTATATTAAATTAACAATTGAAATATAAAATTTAAATAAACAATTCAAATATGCAATTAAATGAAATAATTTATTTTAAATAAATAATTTCAATCGTGTATTTGAATTGTTTACTTAACATTTAATTGTAAAAGAAGAATTTATAATTAAATTGCATATTTTAATTGTGTATATAAAAATAATGAAATATTATTTAGTTATAATTAATAGAATATTAAATAAACAATCGAATATTTCATATTTTATTATTTATAACTAAATAATATATTTTTTTATTTTTTTATTGTTAACCTATTATTTCATTATTTATTATTTTAATTGTTAATAGAACATTTTATTTATTGTTTATAATTAATTTAATTATAATTAATAGAATATAAAATAAACAATTGAATATTTCATATTTTATCATTTATAGTTAAATAATAATTTTTTATTTTTTTATTTCAATTGTTAATTGATTATTTCTTATTTTAATTGTCAATTCAATATTTCATTTATTGTGTATATAATATTTTATTATAATTAATAGAATATTAAATAAATAATCAAATATTTAATATTTGATTATTTATAACAAAATAATATTATATTATTTTTTTCGTTTAATTGTTAACCTATTATTTCATCATTATTTCATATTTTAATTGTTAATTGAATATTTTATTTATTGTTTATAATTACTTTAATTATAATTATTGGAATATAAAATAAACAATTGAATATTTCATATTTTTTTTATTTCTTATTTCAATTGTTAATTCCTTATTTCACTATTTTTTATTTTAATTGTCAATTCAATATTTCATTTATTGTGTTTATAAAATTTAATTATAATTAATAGAATATTATATAAATAATCGAATATTTAATATTTGATTATTTATAACTAAATAATGTTTTATTATTTTTTCTTTTAATTGTTAACCGATTATTTCATTATTTCTTATTTTAATTGTTAATTGAATATTTTATTAATTGTTTATAATTAATTTAATTATGATTAATTGAATATAAAATAAACAATAGAATGTTTCATATTTTATTATTTATAACTAAATAATATTTTGTTTTTTTTAGTTTTAATTGTTAACCGATTGTTTCATTATTTCTTATTTTAATTGTTAATTGAATATTTTATTTATTGTTTGTAATTAATTTAATTATAAACAATTGCATATTTCATATTTTATTATTTATAACTAAATAATATTTTTTTTATTTCAATTGTTAATTGATTATTTCATTATTTCTTATTTTCATTGACAATTAAATATTATATTTATTGTGCATATAATATTTAATTATAATTAATAAAATATTAAATAAATAGTCGAATATTTAATATTTGATTATTTATAGCTAAATAATATAAAATTGATTTTTTATTTTAATCGTTAACCGATTATTTCAATATTTCTTATTTTAACTGTAAATTGTTTATATAATATTTAATTATAATTATTAGAATATTAAATAAACAATTCAAAGAAACAATTTATTTTGTTTATTTAGTTTTTTATTATTTATAACCAAACAATTAAATGAAATAATTTATTTTAAATTGTTTGTTTAATTTTTTTGAACAATTTCAATAAGTAATTTAAAATAAATTATTTTAATTGTTAACTTAATATTTCAAAATAAAAGAAGAATTTATAATAGAATATTAAATAAACAATCAAAATATAAAATTTAAATAAACAATTTTAATTATAGACAATAAATATTTCAATAAACTATTAAATGAAATAATTTTTTTTAATTTTTTAATTTTAATTGTTCAGTTCATTTTTTTAAACAATTTCTATAAGTAATTTAAAAGAAATATTTTAAAATAAATATTTTACTTGCTCACTTAATATTTCTTTGTAAAAGAAGAATTTATAATTAAATTCATTATTTTAATTGTTAATTAATAAAATATTAAATAAATAATCGAAATATAAAATTTAAATAAACAATTCAAAGAAACAATTTATTTTGTTTATTTAATATTTTATTATTTGTAATTAAATAAACTTTTTTTTTGTAACTAAATATTAGACAATCTATTAAAATATAGAAATTAAATGAAATAATTTATTTTAAATTGTTTATAAACTATTTCAATGAGTAGTTTAAAATATATATTTTAAATCGATTATTTTTATTCTTTGTAATCAAATTAAATAAGTAATTTAAAATAAATTTTTTAATAAATTACTTAATAGTTTATAATATTAATTATAATTAATAGAATATTAAATAAAAAAACAAATATTTAATAATTTATTATTTATAGCTAAATAATATTTTATATTTTACAAACTTTTTTTTCGTTAATTTTACTTATATAAGTTAATTATTTATTTAAATTAAATATTAAATAAATAATTAAAAATTCAAGATAAAATTAAAATATAAATAATATTAAATAATAAAATTAAAATTTAATTTTAAATTAAATATTGAATGAAAAAGAAAAAAATCAACTGGGCCCAGAAGTCTGGACCCAGACTACAAGAAGCCCAGTCTTCTGGGCCCATACGCCCAGAAGTCTGGGCTTCTGGGAGTCTGTGCCCAGACCCCCAGAAGTTCGGGCGTCCGGGCCCAGACTCAGACCCCCAGAAATCCGGGCGCGTTTTGGCTTTTCTCCTCGAATTGATAGATTCGCCTGAAAATGTCATTTCCGGCGATCTCCGCCTCCAAATCTCACCCAAATCACATTTTATCCATTAATAATTGATTCTACAACAATTTCTTCGAAAATAATCAACAAAAATTCGAAAACATGCTTTTTTTCTCTCTCAACTCTCTTCACAGTCACGTGTGAGGGTAAAAATGGGAAAATGCTGGACTTTTAAGTTTTTTTTAGTTTTTCCTTTTTTTTTTCTTTTTTACTTGGTCAACGGCTATTGTGGAAAAGTGACCGGGTCAACCGGGTATTTTCCACCATTTCCTCCTCTCATTAACATGAGCCCGGAATAGATCTGAGATGTAACCCATTGGGCCAACAAAAAAAGGGGTTGATTGATTGGGCCCAGTGGGCTCGCATCACACATTCCCTTATATCCACGGGTAATCAAGTGGGCTGAAAATGCAGTAAATCATGAACAAGCTATAGGCCGTTTGAAGGGACCACTATGCATAATTTGAAAGTTATGGGGGCTGATATGCATAATAAAAGAGTTTAGGGGTGTATTAGAATCATTCAGATAATTTAGGGAGCTTTTTGCACCATTGTGAAAGTTCAAGGACTATTTTGCAAACTTTCGTAACTATTAGGGACTAATTTGCAACTACTGAAAATATCGGCCATATTTTGAATTGACAGAAACACAAGGGGCAGCTTTGCAGAACAATGGAAGTTCAGGGATTTGTTTACGAAACTTGGATGATTGGGCAACTGAGATGAAGTTTGCAGAATTATCAATCAATTCAAAAGCCATGGAGTCAAAGTGACTCAACTTCCGAGACGCGTTAGAGGATCTTGTTGCCAACATTCTAGGGGCTTTTAAAAAGGTTCGGAGACGCAAACATCTTCCTTACTGAACCAAAACGATGTGGCAACGACAAGGATAAAGTAAAGTGAATTCAGTTATATGGATTGCATGAGTTTGGGGATTTGCACAACAAAAGTGAGACGAACCCACCACTAGTAACTAGTTGTCCAAGCACCAAGGCAACACGAGTATTCTTCCATCCGCGACATGAGTTTAAGACAAAGGTGACACATTTTACATAATATTTGACTACGATGACATACGGTAGGTTAGGTTGGGAGAGTAACTTTGCGCAATCACCCTCGAACAATGATTTCGACCTTAATGATGATTCTATCAGATACTTCATGACATGTATGATGAGTAGGAATTGGATGTGACCATAGAATATTTTATATCTGTGTGTTCCTTTTTCAACTCTATAATTATGTATTCATTATCTATTTTATACATTTTCGGCCTGCTTCTCTTTCTCCCTTCCATTTGTCTAGATATTTTTCTTTAATTTAAATGATGTAAAAAAATATTTTGAATATGAGATAAAAAGAAGAGAAAATATCAATTTTTCCTCTTTCATTATGCTTAACAAATTTATAAAATGATTAAATCGTCATCTAAAAGTCTAAATTGTCAAAGGTAAAATATATTTGTTTACTTTAATTTATTTGTAAACAAGATCCAATGATAGGTCTAATACTTCATCTAGAAAAGATGCTAATATAACATAATGAATGACAAAAGATACTTCTATTCAAACTCCCATGGAGAAACTCTTGTAGTAAGATGTAGCCAGGGGCGGACCCAGGTCCGGAGGTCAGCTAAGGCGGAAGTCAACCATTGACCGTTGACTCAACGATCGTAATAGCAATGTGCCCAAACAAAGATTTCCAGCTTCATGATAACTAATGCAGGGCAATCTATTCATATAATTTAAGACCAATAATGCAAGCAATTAGAAAAATTTTATGTGAAATCTACATTACGACAGAGAATTGTTAGAAGCTAGTAATCTAACTAATGACATTAAGTGGTTGTATGAAAAACTTCCATTTATGTAAGCATCTGACAGTGTTGAGATTCATATATTTACTAATGATTGTAGAAACTGATTTTTTTCTTTGAACCCTAATGGTATATTTGATGTTGCGTTGCAACCTCAATTCAACTTCTCGTAAACGGTATTTCAAAATTTAAAGACAACTTTAGTCAGCTCAGCTAGTCTTCGGCATTCACGTAGACAATGGAAGGATTTCGTAGAATGTTAGCTAATAACTCATAAATTATTGCAATATCAATAGAAAATTTATTAATTTTCTGAGAAGAATATTGTTTGTTTCCTGTAACTTTGGGTATGAAATAAAAGTCGGTAATAAAAATATAGCTACAAACACTTGTAGATGTACAAGAAATCGCCACGGTTGAAAAAATCGCTTCATAATTTGAAAAATGCCCCAATTTATTTTTCAATTAAAATTGATTAAAAACATAGTGTATTGAGCCCAACATCCTCTCCATTAATTTTTTTCATTTATCCCTAATTTGAAATATCCTTAACCTAAATTCCCAAATTACAAATCAAAACTCATGAATGATAAATTATAATTCATAAGTCATAACTCATACAACATAAATTATTTATCATAAATCACAATTCTCATTTCTTTGTCACAGAACAACAACAAAAAACAAAAACAAGATTCGAGAAGTAAAAGGGCTTTCAGTCGCTCACCAGTCAAAGCCGCAGGACAGGAGAAGGAGAGGTGGAGAAATGGAGACATCGGCGGACAGCCGCAACACTGCAGCTTCTCCTCGTCTCTGGCTCTCTTAGAGACTCACGTTCACCTCTTCAGTCTTCACTTGCTGCTGGAGCGGGATGAGAAAAATCAGAAATGGATATATCATATTTATATACATTATACATATATATTATATATATCCATCATCATGGATTTCGGGCCTTTGGGCCTATATATATATATATTTTAAAGCCAAGCCCAAAACAATGGCTAAACATTTAAAAAAAATTAGGCCCAAACCCAAAACCTGAGATCATCTTTGTCTTCGCCAGTTCGCCCTTCAGCTTCTAGTTTCCATTTTGCAACTGCCAACTGGGGGGCACCCAGCGGTCTGAAGGCTCTGGCGGATCCATAACGGGCAGCCGCGGGGGCATGCCAGGAGTTAAGTCTGCCCCTGTATGTAGCATACACTGAGAAAATTCTTGCGTATGCTTGGATCACGACACATAAGTCATAACTAAGCATAAACATTACTTTTGACGACGCCTTCAAGTCAAGAGTTCTTCTTTGGGTGATGTTTGATTATCTGTCGATAACTTGATGGGGTACGAGGCCTCAATGGCTTTGCCACATAACCCTTCTGATGCATCAACCTTGCGTTGCATCCTAATGTAGCCCTGTTCTCCCCATTCAGGTCCCCGTGAATTCTTCACTATCCATTATTTCGTTCCATCAAGAGTAGTTCTATAGCTCCGTCCCACAATTTCCATTGAACACTCCCTGCAGATCGTCAATGGTTGTTATAGGTAGTGAAACTCTACCTCAGAGTAGAGCTGCAGGTAAGAACCACCAGCATTAATTGCAACAGAAACAGGCTGGTTTGCAACGGCTTTCATCAATGCAATTTTATCATTCACAGGTACCATTTCGTGCCCATCAATCATGACCACCGGGGAATCCATTTACAAAACCGAGACACATGAACACAAGGACAGATAATTTGCCCTTTTTGCGTAAAGAGAAGCCAAAGTTATTTTTTATACCTTGTCTGAATCCCATCTCCGGCTCTGTAGGGACACCTTCTTTCAATCGATAGGCCATTGTGTTTCTTGATGAACTCAAATGTGTGTTCCGCGAGTCCTCCATTGCAGCCTTCAATCGACTAGCTCTTGCTTATAAAGAAACTAATTGACCAGTTTTATTTTTTTTATCCCTCCAACTACAGCTGAAAATGCCCAAAATTCTGGCAAAAATTGATCCAATCCAAACACAAAATCATTACAAACATAAATATAATATGAAATGAAATTTATGTTCTGATCATATTTTTCCTTCTTTATCTCGGAATTTCCCACGAGACTTACCACATTTGCCTTGATCTTTAACACCAGTGACGGCTCCTTGCTTTCTCCAATCAACGGAAGCCGGCAGATTTTCAGTTTTATTGTGCATGAATTCCGTTCTGGGCCTCTGGCCCAACTGCAATGAAGCATCCTATGATGTTTGATCTTAGAACTGTAACGCCCTGTTTGATAGGGTTTATTTTCCATGGAACTTGGCAATGAAATTCCATCTTCCACCAAAAGTTATGTTTGATTGTGAAAATTTTCTTGGCAATTCCTTTTCTATCTTTTGCCTCACAGGGTTCCAAATTCATGGTTGGCAATGGAAACAAATTCTATCCCCAATTGTAACAAATTATATCCCTTTAATGGACAATTTTCATGTAAAACAAATCTAAACGAACACCAAAAGATCTAAAATTTCAATATTTTCCACGTGAAAAATTATATTAATCAAACACAATTAATTGAAAATTTTCAGGAAAAAAATTCTAGGTAATTCAATTCCTGTAATTCATTTTCTTTCCACCCAAATTCCACTTTTACAATCAAACGAACCCTAGGAATTTCTGAATTCTTGGCTAGTCATATCAGCAAATTTGTTGAGTTTCAACTTGTAAGGCCTGTCCTTCTGGTTCACCTTGTGAATGTGTAGCACATTCACCTTGAGGCTTGAACACGTTGAAACACCTTTTTTTTCTTGTTAAGGTCCCGAGACACTGTGTGGTGGCGCCTCCACCTATCGTACAAATCCGATAAGCTTTCATTTGAATCCAGATCCTTTTCTGTGAACTCTATGCTCTCTGCAAGTCAGAACACCATAGCCAATAAAACAAAAGCCAAAAACACCTTCCAAATCCCCATAACTCCAATCTTTTTAGATATCAAAATTTAGTTTTTCGACCGAAAAGTGATGTGTGCGCGCTTATGTATACTGGGTAGTATCAAAGAACGAAAAAAGCTAGAATCATGTTTATTGTATTGCCTAGCCATGTCTAGTCTTGCATACTGAACACGTCTATAATATTCTAAAGAAATCCCGGGATAAAGCTGGTTTCTATCGATGACTCGTCTGCTAATTTTGGAGGTGAAGTTTGTATATATATATTTGATGATATATACTCAACATGCGATTCACACTTTGGTTGTTTGTCTGGTCACAGAAGCTGACGGATAGTCTTATAAGGCTGTGCAGCCTCTATAACTCGATTTATTTTAGGTGTATGTGTCAAAGGTCTCAAAATCTTCTGCATTATCATTTCTGAAATTTACTTTGAGTTCGTTTTAAACTTGTTCGGCTGGAATTTGAATTTCTATCCATTGCGGGTTTAGGGCTTCTTCTCCCTGATTTCAAACACTGTATTGTAAGCAATCTTACTCGAAGTAAAGGATAGACTATATACTGTACTATTTGTTGGATAATTGCCTCAAAGGTCAAAAGTTGGAGGACTCCTATTGCAAATAATAAAATGTGTTTATTATATAGAAGACTTCTAATTTAAGTTGATGGCAGAATCCTGTTAGAATTTGATCTCCAAATTATAGTCGATTTTGGAGTCATTATTTGAGTTTAAATTAAACTCTTCTACTTGGTTATTTGGTCCTATAAATAATGGAAGTATTTCATTATTTTGGACGTGACCTGGGTGAATAATTAGTTAATTACAGAAGAAATAGACGGCAGCTTCTTGGGTGGAAATCAATTGGAAAGGCTGTTGGTGAAATATATATTACGGTCAAATATTGCGGCTGGTAGCTTCAAGATTAATTTGCTTTGTGGCAGGCAAGTTGGTGGACTTTATTATATATGCAGAGACAGTGCACGCCTGAGACAGAAAAGTGGGTAAAGCTTGAGTCTATTGTTCTTCTGTAATATTTTGGGATTGGGCTGGGTGAGTGAAAAATTCTATATGGTTGTAACAATTTTCATATAGTGAAAAAGCTTTGACGGTCCATTTAAATTTATGCGTTATTCTTTATTTTTCTTGTTTGCTAATATTCTCCTGAACAACAAAAGATCCTGCGGGTTAAGTAGAAAAAGGGAATTGGTGTGAAATTTCCCAACAAGTGGTATCAGAGCGTCAGGTGGTTCGGAGTGGAGCAACCGAAAAATATGTTGTTCAAATATGACGTGGAAAAATTTAATGGGAGAATCAATTTTGGCTTGTGGCAAGTACAGGTCAGGGATTTATTGATTCAAGCTGGACTGCACAAGGCTTTGAAAGGAAAACCAACACAGAGTTCTGACAAGGAAGCTGAATCCAGTATGAGCGATGAAAATTGGGAGGAATTGGATTTGAAGGCTGCAAGCATGATACGTCTCTCTCTGGCTAAAAATGTTCTTGCAAATATTCATGGAATATCTGCTGCAAAGGAACTGTGGGAAAAGCTAGAAGAACTATATCAAACAAAGAGCATCTCAAATCGGCTGTATTTGAACGAGCAATTTCATTTATTGCGCATGGAGACAGGTACAAAAATCTCAGACCATCTGAGTGCTCTCAATGGGATTGTTTCAGAACTGGAAGCTATTGGAGTGGAGATAGATGATGAGGATAAGGCATTACGTCTCATCTGGTCTCTTCCGTCTACCTATGAACACATCAAGCCGATCTTGATGTATGGGAAGGAAACTGTGAGTTTCGCAGAAGTGACAAGTAAATTAATCTCAGAAGAAAGGAGATTGGCGGGTCAGAATATTCATTCTGACAATGCGGCGTTTGTGACTGAAAAGGGGAAGAGGGGAAACTTCATGAAGAAAAAGGCAACTTGTTGGAACTGCGGTCAGACTGGTCACGTGAAGAGGAATTGTCCAAAAAGTAGAGCAGGGTCGGCTAACTGCTCGGGTTCAGACAATGCGTCTCTCCTGTTAGAGGAGGACGTGCTTGATGCGCTGTAAAGTAAGATGAGAACGTCCTCATGGCATGTTGCCAGTTGCCATGATAGAGGATGTGTTCTTACTGGCGCGGGTCAGCATATCTGCACATAGCATTGACTGACATTTGATGCAAGGTGTGTGGGTATGTGGTGGTGTTGTAGTGTCGATGGCTGATGAGCTCTCTTGGAAAGTCAGTGGGAGAGTTTCACCATAACTATCAGCGGGTTGCTTCGACATGTAGCCGATGAAATGCTCGGAGGTTATTCTGAGTGGTTATACTCATATAGTGGAGTATGGGATCGTCAAAGTGTGGCAAATTCTTACCTGTTTTTCCCAAAGTATTGTGATTCAAAGTTGTAGAAGAGATGACAAGATTTTGACTCGTTTTCGGCAAGGTGGAGATTGTTGGATAATTGTCTCAAAGGTCAAAAGTTGGAGGACTCATATTGCAAATAATAAAAGGTGTTTATTATATAGAAGACTTCTAATTTAAGTTGATGGCAGAATCCTGTTAGAATTTGATCTCCAAGTTATAGTCGATTTTGGAGTCATTATTTGAGTTTAAATTAAACTCTTCTACTTGGTTATTTGGTCCTATAAATAATGGAAGTATTTCATTATTTTGGACGTGACCTGGGTGAATAATTAGTTAATTACAGAAGAAATAGACGGCAGCTTCTTGGGTGGAAATCAATTGGAAAGGCTGTTGGTGAAATATATATTACGGTCAAATATTGCGGCTGGTAGCTTCAAGATTAATTTGCTTTGTGGCAGGCAAGTTGGTGGACTTTATTATATATGCAGAGACAGTACACGCCTGAGACAGAAAAGTGGGTAAAGCTTGAGTCTATTGTTCTTCTGTAATATTTTGGGATTGGGTTGGGTGAGTGAAAAATTCTATATGGTTGTAACAATTTTCATATAGTGAAAAAGTTTTGACGGTCCATTTAAATTTGTGCGTTATTCTTTATTTTTCTTGTTTGCTAATATTCTCCTGAACAACAAAAGATCCTGCGGGTTAAGTAGAAAAAGGGAATTGGTGTGAAATTTCCCAACACTATTTTCATCAAATAGCATTATATTTCAGCTTAATTCAACTTACAGAAGCAGAAATGTTGGAAAAACTGCAAGTCCTAATAGTATAGAATGACAGTCGAGAGCATGGAAGCAAGCAGTAGCGGTTGAGACAACTGTAAACACGGATTAAAATGACAAAGGAAAATGGATAAATAAAGGAAGTAACTGATTAATTTTAAACAAAACAATCATCAAGACGCTTCATAAGAATGAAAATGTTGTACATCATTCAAATCAATTTCAAAATTACCTTCTACCTAGAGCAAATCCATTGTCACTATCATTGGCGACTGCATCAACCTAATGTCCCCAAAATCACATCAGCAACTACTTAGTGTTTTAAAAAGTGCGCCTAGGTGCTATCTAGGCAAGAGGCGTGGGCGAAACACCATGCCTGGACGATGAGCGTGAAATTAAGTGGTCAACAACCAAGTTGACCGCATAATGGACGACTAGCTGTGCTTTATTAATTTATTTTTTCTCAATTCATAAATTGCCAGACTTTGTCCTTTAACTCTCCGTCTTCCCTATTACACGAAGCATAGCCAAAGAAAGGCGAAACACCATGCCTGGACGGTGAGCGTGAAATTAAGCGGTCAACAACCAAGTTGACTGCATAATGGACGACTAGCTGTGCTTTATTAATTTATTTTTTCTCAATTCATAAATTGCCGGACTTTGTCCTTTAACTCTCCGTCTTCCCTATAATACGAAGCATAGCCAAAGAAACAGATTGATTTCAACTTTCAAAGCAAAAGTCCCAAAAATTCATTTCTCCAATCTCACTTTCTAGGGTTTCCTACTAGTTAATTTTTCACTTTTCACTCATCTCCATCTCATTAGCGTCGATGACAGCTACCTCTCTTGCCGACTTTTTTTCTTTTTGGTAATTTTAGTTCTATTCCGCCAACGAGTTATTCATTTAGAGTACCTCTAAGAGACTCTTAAATATATGACACTCTTTATTTTAAAGAGTCAACTCTCAAAATTATATTCCAAAATACTCATTAAATTAACGTTTTAATTTAGAGAGCGAGTATTTCAATATTCAATAGAAGAAAATAATTTAATAATTTGGTAGTGAAAATATAAGATAGAGGAAAAACAATAAATATTTCTTTGAAATTAATAAAATTAAATGTTAAATATAAAGAGTCTGTTGGAGTACTTTAAAAAATTTACTCTCTTAATTTATAGAGACTCTTTAAATCGTAGAATATGCTCTTTAAAAATAAAGTCTCTTGTAGATACTTTTATGCTTTAATTCATGAAATTTATTGATTTTGTTTTGTAGATATATACTGTTTTTAGAAAATTTTCTGTAATATGTTTATTTATTGGGATAGGCAATTAAGAAGTATTTTTATTTTGAGTTGTGATATTGTATTCTAGCATAATGTGAAAGAGATTATTAATTTTTCATTGTTTGCAAAGTGTTTAACAGTTATTTATTTATGATTACTGATTGTCATTCAAATTGTACCTGACAATACTGTTGGAAATATGTAATAAAATCTGGAAAAAACTAATGAACTCCAAGGCACGAAAAACGTTATCTTTTAAGAGATATTTCTCCCATTTCCAACAAAGTCACGACCGGGGTATGATAGAAAATCTCTCTCAGGATACAATGGAGGCGTTTGATTCAAATTGTGATTATTTGACCAAACCAAGAAAACACTCTATAACGAAACTGATGATGCCAAGAGAAAAGAGAAAAGAATAGAAAATAACGAATTTTTTAATGTGTCTTGCAAATGAGAATTCGCCCAGAATATATAGAAATTGAGGCAACCTTTTGAATAGGTGTATCCCTTGAAATGAATGGACGCATCTGTTGGAAGAAACATACCTATTCAAAGTCTTCTAAAAATAAAATTTTTCATTGTTTGCAAAGGTCGATCCCCGTTGCGTAGCGGCAAACACTAGTCAGGGCGGCAAAACATTCGCAAAACAAAAGATAACGCATGCAAAATGATGAAAAATATCTAACAAATACTTTCAATAATATAGCCATTGCAAAATTGTTGGAATTACATAGGCCTAACATGTTTTGACATCACGTGCCACTAACACTTTAAACCTTATGCTTGAAGGAATCTCTAAACTTCCTAGCTTCAAGGGAGTGATTAACATGGCCAAATCCTTCACTATTTTCATCTATGCATATCAAAAGACTTTGCACTGATGAGAAGGATCACAATAAAAGAGATAGTTAGCCGGTAGTCATTAGATTTGCAACCTCTTTCTTAGCATTGCAAAGTTTGCTTGATAAGAAAAAATAAGAGTTGAAAAATATGGTGACTGGTAATGAATAGGATAACATGAAATGGTCTAGGGGTAAAAAAGGGAAAAGAGGTATTTGCGTTGTTGTTCTAAACAATTTTTGGAACTTGATAGAGTGGTGTTTGAGGGTACACTCCACTAGTGAGCAAGGGCGGACGCAGGGATGGCCTAGGGGGTCACGTGACCCCCCAACTTTGCTCTTTTTTTTTTTACCATTAAATTTTCTATATTTTTGTTTCAATTTTTGAAGTCATTATGGGATGTGAAACGAAATCGAAATATTGCATTCTTAATATCATTTCGAAGTGCTCATGATCTAGTTTTCTACGTCGTTAATGGCGTGCGAAACGATCAATTGTAGCAAATGTTACGATTTGTCAAACTAGGCCGTTCAAAATTAGTATTTTTAAAATTTCGATAACATACTAACTTAAAAAATTCTCTGACGATCTTACACTAATCGAATCTACAAATTACTTATATCATCTCAAAGCTTATTTTGAGAACTACATTATAACATATCGAATAGTCCAAACAAATATCGAAAATAGTTAAAGATGCGTTAAACATGAGTTTTAAAGAAATGTGTCTAACTAGCATTTTATTTAAAAAAAATTCAATTATTGCATTAACATTTATTATTTTTGCGATACAAATTTCTCAATGTAATTTTCATCTTTTTATTAGGAAATTTTATATGGAATATGATATCAAAAATTTTCGAAATTTTACATCCGAAAAAGTCATATCCCACCTAAATTTTCGGATGTAAAATTACACGGGGTATGATTTTTTTGAATGTAAATTTTCGATTGTAAAATTTCTCCCAACTTCTTTGCAAGTTCGATTGTGCCCCCCCTCCAAACTTTAAACTTCTGCGTCCGCTCCTGCTAGTGAAAGTGTTTGGACATATTTATGGAGAAGAAAAGCCTTCAACGGGCATTGTTTATGGAGAGCTACTAAAAGGCAAATGATGACATTAAAAAGACATTAAAGAGGGAGTGTGACTATATGCCGATCTTTGACATTATTGATGCTAAAAGCAAGGGTCGCCTTGATAATCCACTTCATACAACGACTTATTTTTTGAATCCATTCTATTTCTTCAAGAATCCTCTTATCAAAGATGATCAATTGATGACAAATAATTTGATTATTTGTGTTGAGAAATTCTTTCCTAATGATCAAATGTAACATTATGTGATAAATACCGAGTTGAAAAAATATGTTCAAAAAGAAGGTTCTTTGGAAGAAGAAGAAAGCTAGAAATAAATGGATGTAAGAACAATGATACAAATTACAATCAGGGTATGTTAACATAATTCGCCTTTTCTATTGTGTCATTAACTTATTAATTTATTATATTTTATATATGATTATATAAATAACATGATTGTCTTTTTCATTTATATTTATTAGTGTGTTGGTGGGATTTCTATGGCAATGAAACATCAAATTTAGACAAAGGCAAAAATGATCATTGGTTTGACTACTAGTTCATCGGATTGTGAAAAAAATCATAGTGCTTTTGAAGGGGTAAGTACTAATTAGGTTGTTACATTTTACTTACTACTTTTTTACTAAGACATTATTTCTACAACTCCTATCTTTTGGCCAATGAATAATTACACGAATATGCTTTGCTCCATTAAATGTATCTTTCTTTCTTTTTTCTTTGTAGATACATACCAAAAAAAAGAATAGACTTGACACTACTAGAATGGATAATCTTGTTTATGTCTAATTCAATGCAAATTTGATAAGCAAGAAGAAGGGGAAGGGCAAAATACAAACTCTATTAGCAAGTGGTGCTACTAACGTACAATCTTGAACTGTAGAGGATTGTGACAATGAGGAGGCCGAGGAAAATAATGGGGTGAGAAAGATATCTTCTACGTACAGAGGTACTAGAAATGCTGAGAATGAACTAATGGAGCCTGAAGAAGATGATTTTGTATCAGACGATACGAAAAAAGAATTAAGCGAAGAAGAGGATATTGAATTAGAGTCCCATAAAGAGTTAGATAAGATTTAAGCTATGATGTTACAATATTATGTAATTATGATTTTGGTTGGAAATTTCAAAAATATGTATGAAATTTCTATAAATCTATTAAGTAGGACTTATCTAATTGAAACTATAGAAATAATTTAATTTTTGTATGTCGAAAACTAGAAAATTGTATAATTGACTAATTATATGAATTATTAAATAAATCTATTTCATAATTTTAGATGTTTAGCATGTACTATTTTAATTATTAAATAATTTTTAGAATGATTAAAAATTTAAATAACATTAAAAATAAGAAAAAAGTTTGGCCTAGACTCGTAAAACTTGAAGCTTGGTGAAATAATCACAAAAATTTACCTCCACGGTAATGATGACGTGTGGGGTAAATTTTTGTGATTATTTCATTGGCGCCGTCTGTGGGAATCCATTGAACAAGAAAGTTATGTCAAGGAGACGAACACGAAATGAAACACGCATGGTCGGAAACATGGCGGATGCGGAGTCGGAGTCTGTTGCGAGGGGTCACGATCCGCCATCGCCACCGCAGTACGTAACGCAAGGCCAATTTAATGCTCTGGAGACACAATTGGCGGCCATTATGACCCTCTTGCAGAACCAAACACAGAAAATCGTAGCCCCACCGCAGAGTTCGTCGAAAGCCGTACGCGAGCAACCACCCCAGGTGGTGCAGATGGTTACCCCGCCCGCTACTCAGCCAACAATAGGAGACATGGGGACTTTCGATTTTGGGTGTCCTCAGGTTCCTCAACCCGTGACAGACTTAGAAAATAAGATAGAGAAGATGATGACCCAGAAAATAGACTATACATTGACAAGGAGGAAAGACAGACGTAGGCAAATGGTATTGGAGGAGGACCCGTTCGTCCCAGAAATAATGGCCGTCCCTTTGCCGAAGGGCTTCAAACAGCCAATGATAGAAGCATACGATGGAGTCACGGACCCGCTGGACCACTTGCGGACTTTCGTCGATTTAATGAGGCTCTATGTAGCCCCAGACGCAGTGATGTGTAGGTCGTTCCCCCCGACACTTAGGAGGGAAGCAAGAGACTGGGTGGCCACATTGGCGCCTAAGTCTATAAGGACTTTTGATGAGCTCTCCAGGAGGTTTGTGGCATACTTTATGAGCAGCAAGAGAAAATGAAAGACAACCATTGGATTGATGCAGGTGGTACAGGAGAAGGATGAATCTTTGCAAGAGTAATTGGCTAGGTTCATCCGGGCAACCCTTGGTATAAGGGATCTTCAAATGTCTGCAGTAGTAACAGCATTAATGAACGGGACGCGGAACTGGGCCTTCAAAATGTCACTCTCCAAAAACCCTCCGGAGTCAATGCATGACATGTCGAAGAAGGGTGACAAGTACGTTGATGCAGAGGAGCCCAAGAGGGTCACGAAAAATTTGAAAGAAGGACGGGAAACAGCGAGTCACAAATGAAAGTCAGGTGACGAGCGAAAATTTATTGATAAAGGCAAGTCAAGGAATGAGCGTATGGGCAAAGGATATGTTCCAGATCGATCCATCAGACAAAGAAGAGAGGAGGACAAGGCCTTCACCCCCCTAAATACATCCCAGGCCAAGATATTGATGGAGATCAGGGATATGAAAGAGCTTGACTGGTCGGGACCAATGACAGCATCTGCCAGCAAAAGGGATAAGAGCAAATACTGTCATTTCCATAAGGACCATGAGCATGATACGGAAGAGTGCATACATCTGAAGGAGGAAACCGAACACCTATTGAAGCAGGGTTCTCTGACCAAATACACCAGAAATGATCGAGGCAACCAAAAAGTTGATGACCGACCACCGCCCAGGGCTGAGGTCATAAATGTGATTATTGGGGGGAATGCATCAGAGGGAGACACGAATTCGGCTAGAAAGAGTTATGCACGCACAGTCGGGGTTTGCTCTATTCAAAAAAAGGCCAAGTTTAATCAAAGTATCACTTTTGATGAGGAAGATTTAGTAGGGATGGCGGCTCCCCATGATAATGCCTTGGTGATAGTCGGCGACATAGCAGACTACGATGTCAAAAGGGTGTTGGTCGACGGTGGAAGTGCCGTGAATGTTCTCACTTGGGAAGCTTTTGTGGGGTTGAAAATTCCCTTAGAAAAGTTGAAAGCAGTGTCCACCCCTCTCCTGGGATTTGGAGGAGCTACCATGATACCGGAGGGAGCAGTGGAATTACCGGTGACGTTGGGTACCTACCCTGCAAGGGTGGTGATCTCGACAGATTTCTTGGTTGTCAAAACCCCCATGGCGTATAATACAATCTACAGTCGACCTCTGCTGAATGCTGCTGGGGTAATTCCCTCCACCTACCACCAAGTGATGAAATTCCCAACCAGTCGAGGTGTGGGGAGCGTGAGGGATGACCAACAGTCTTCGAGGAAGTGTTATGTTGACAGTATAAGGACGAAAGAATCACCACCAGTAATGATGCTGGATCTTGAGCCATCAAGGGGGTGGATTGAGCCCCTCAATACTATAAAAAAAAATTTAGTGGCTAGAGGGCGTGAATTCAGCATGGGGAAAGGATTGGAGCAGGGCGAGAAAGAGGAGTTGGTGAAATGTCTGACAAGTAATTTGGATGTTTTTGCATGGAGCCCTAGTGACATACCGGGGATTGACCCATTTGTAGCACAACATCGCCTGGGTGTATTACCAGGTGCTAAACCGATAAAGCAGAAGAAAAGAAATCTTGTCCCAGAGTGGCAAGCAACAACAGAGGCCGAAGTCAATAAGCTACTGCAGGTAGGTTTCATCAGGACGTGCAGTATCCCGATTGGTTAGTAAATGTCGTCCTGGTGAAAAAATCAAATGGAAAATGGCGTATGTGTGTAGACTACACCGGACTTAACAAAGCGTGTCCAAAAGATTCATACCCTCTACCCAGAATAGATCACCTAGTGGACGCTACATCGGGTCACGAACGACTAAGTTTTCTAGATGCATTCTCTGGGTATCATCAGATCTCCATGGCAGAGTCGGATATGGAGAAAACCTGTTTCATAGTTGATGCTGGGACGTATTGTTATACGGCCATGCCGTTCGGTCTAAAAAATACCCGGGCAACTTATCAGAGAATGGTGAATAAGGTCTTCAAAGATCTGCTCGGAGGTGTTATAGAAGCATGTGTGGACGACATGGTGGTGAAGAGTGTGAATGCAAGCAACCATGTTAACGACTTGCAGAAAGTGTTCGACACTGCCAGATAGAATAAACTAAAATTTAATCCAGAGAAGTGTGTCTTGGAATAGAATGAGGTAAGTTTCTGGGTTTTGTGATAACACAGAGAGGCATCGAAGTAAATCCAGACAAAATTCGAGCCATTCTAGAGATGAAAAGCCCTGAAAATAGGAAGGATGTCCAAAGGTTGACGAGCTAGGTAGCGGCGTTGCATCACTTCATGAGTAGAGCAGCAGATAAGTGTTACCACTTCTTTAAGGCGATTGGTGGCTCTACCAACTTTGAATGGACCAAAGAGTGTGAGGAGTCACTTGAATCCTTAAAATAGTTATTGTAGCAGCCACAAATCTTGACTAGACCATGTGCAGGTGATGTGTTGAGTTTATACTTAGCAGTTTCAAAACTTGCAGTCAGAGCAGTGCTGGTGAAAGAATTTCCAAAGGTCCAGAAGCCTGTTTATTACGTTAGTCAGGTGTTGAGGGGTGCAGAAACTTGCTACAACCTCGCAGAGCAGTTGGTATTCGCCTTAATTATAGCAGTCAGAAAGTTAAGGCCGTACTTTCAGTCTCACACTGTACAGGTCATGACGGATCAGCCTGTCAAGCAAATTTTGCATCGACCCGAGACGTCGGGTAGGATGTTGAAGTGGGCGATTGAGTTGATATTGAGTTTAGGTCAAGAATGACCATCAAGGCGCAAGCATTGGCAGATTTTATCGCAGAGCTTACAACTCCGCTTGACCAACCTGAGCAAACTATGGCGGTTTGGAAAATCTTCGTGGATGGATCCTTACACGCTGAGGGGTCTGGAGTAGACATCATTATAATAGGGCCAGAATCTGAAGAATTGGAGTATTCATTGCGCTTTGAATTTTCGGCAACAAATAAAAACGCCGAATATGAGGCAGTTATCACGGGACTGAGTTTGGCCACCATACTTAGGGTAACATCAGTCGAAATTTGCAGTGACTCTCAATTGATTGTAGGGCAGGTGACAGGTAAATTCGAAGCAAGAGATGGAAGGATGGCATCCTATCTGATAAAAGTAAGGAACCTGTAAAGGGGGTTTACTAGTTTCAAGAAACCAAGGTTCCTCGCAAAGATAATGAGCGGGCAGACGCCCTATCCAAGCTAGCATCAGTAAATTCCAAAAACTTGCCTAGCGGTACAAATGTACAAGTCCTGCGATAGCCAAGCATTTTGCTCATAGTGTACATAACGAGCACAGGACATGAAGAAAGTTGGTTGGACCCACTAATAGCTTACCTGATGGACAACAAGTTGCCAGATGAGGCATCTAAGGCTAGAAGACTGAAAATTGGGGCAGCCTCATTCAAAATAATTGATGGATAATTATACAAACGAGGATTTACTGTGCCATACTTAAAATGCTTGCGCCCAACTGAGGCTCACGAAGTCTTGCTCAAGATACACTTGGGGATTTGTGGTAATCACCAAGGGCCTTCAAAGCTTTGCGATAAGGATACTACTGGCCGACAATGAAGGAGGATGCTAAAGAATTTGTGAGGAAGTGCACCGCATGTCAATGTCATGGAAATTTGATCTATGTACCCACCGAGCAACAGTCAGCTTTTGGAGTAAGCCCTTTATTTCAGTGGGGGATGGATATTTTAGGACCTTTACCTATAGCCAAGGGGCAGAGAAAGTTTTTGCTAGTAGCAATTGATTATTTCACAAAATAGGTTGAAGCAGAACCCTTGGCTACCATGGCCTTAAGGCTTTTTGCTCAAGTTATCACATAGACCATAGGCTGACGTTCGTAGCACACCCCCAAGCGAATGGACAGGCAGAGGTAACAAATCGAGCGATCTTATGGGATCTCAAAACAAGATTGGAGAAGGAAAATGGGCTTTAAGCAGATGAGTTACCTAATGTTCTGTGGGCGTATCACACGACCCCACGAGAAACCACCGGAGAAACCCCTTTCAAGTTATCTCGGTAGAAGTTCTCAATGAGATTGGCAGGATGAAAGTTAAAAATCTTGATGCCTCAACCACCAGCGCGAAACTCGATCTACTAGATGGAGTGAGAGAGAAAGTGGCCATGAGGATGATAGCTTACAAGCGGAGGGCTGCTGAGTATTTCAATCGCAGTGTGAAACCAAGAGCTTTTCAGTAGGGAGATCTCGTACTGAGAGAAGCAGTAGCAGTCACCCACCGTCCCAACTCGGGCCGAATTGGGAAGGACCGTATGAGGTAATCCGAAGTCTTAGAAAGGGAGCTTACAGCCTAAAGGACCTGAAGGGAAAACCACTAGGCAGGCCGTGGAACGCCGAGCATCTCAAGAAGTATTATCAATAGACTGTTAGGGATTCTTTTCTTTGATCTATTGTAAATATAGTAGCTAGAACTTTCATGATGTAATGCCTGCTATAGGCACACTTGATTAAGAATTGTTTAATGAAAAGCCAAAACGGCGGCATATGATGAGGGTGCTAAGGAAGGGCCAGCCTAGCTGAGACGTCCCGGTGCGCCTACTGAGTCCCCAACTCTTGGCATGTTTATTTCTGCTAGAAGATCTCGGTCCATTATTGATTGATGTGAAGATTACTAACCTACCTCATCATCTCCTACATAGCTCGACACATAGCGGTAAGCAAAAAAGTCAAGAAATTGACTAGCTCAAAATCGCTAGGGGCTGATGGTGAGTTTTCAAAATCGAAAATGATTAAAGCTCAAAATCACCTAATCCTCACCTCGACGTTGCAAGACGGTTTGACGTATAGCGGTGAGAAAAAAAGTCAAGAGATTGACTAACGCAAAATTGCTAGGGGATGGTGGTGAGTTTTCAAAACCGACAATGGTTAAGGCTCAAAATCACCTAATCCCCACCTCGACGTTGCATGACAGCCCGATGTATAGCGGTGAGCAAAAAAGTCAAGAAATTGACTAGTGCAAAATCGCTAGGGGTTGGTGGTGAGTTTTCAAAATCGGAAATGGTTAAGGCTTAAAATCACCTAATCCCCGCCTTGACGTTGCAAGACAGCCCGACGTATAGCGGTGAGCAAAAAAGTCAAGAAATTGACTAGCGCAAAATCGTTAGGGGCTGGTGGTGAGTTTTCGAAATCGAAAATGGTTGAGGCTCAAAATCACCTAATCCCCACCTCGACGTTGAAAGACAACTCGACGTATAGCGGTGAGCAAAAAATAAAAAATAAAAAAATTGACTAGCGTGAAATCGCTAGGTGCTGGTGGTAATTTTCAAAACCGAAAATGGTTAAGGATCAAAACCACTTAATCCCCACCTCGACGATGCAAGACAGCACGACGAATAGCGGTGAACAAAAAAGTCAAAAATTGGCTAACTCAAAATCGCTAGAGGCTGGTGACACGCATTCAAAACCGGCATGGTTAAAGTTCAAAATCACCTAATCCCATCTCGACGATGCGAGATAGCTCAACACACAGCAATTGACAAAAACAATGAAGAAGGCAAAAACCAAAATGATGTTTAATAAAAAGTACTCATACTTGAAATGCAACAAAAGAGTATGTCCACATCCCAGACCAGGAGAATGCTCACAATAACAAAAATATGTGTTCACATCTCGGACTAGAAGAACATGCAAAGCAATTAACTGACAAAAACAAAATGGAAAGCGTTCAAAGGACTACAACTAAAAATCAGGTCAGCTCGAGCGAAAGGTCTCCTCACTCCCACCTAGTGATGTTTGCCCAAATGTCTTGGGCTGGGGGGCTCCGCCTTCCTTGCCTTGGCACTTTGCCAAGAATTTATCATAGCCTGTGGAATCAATGGAAGGATGCTCAGTAGATATCCACTCTTTGGTCAATTTGATAGACGCCGCCATTACCTTCCCCCCATAAGAGTTCAGAGCTTTTGCAAAGATAATAGACGACTTGTATCGCTCTACCGAGGTCTCTACATCCTTAGCATACTCCGTAGAGGTCCTATACTTCGCCACCGCCTCCTCCGGAGCCCGAGCCAAAATAGAACACAAGTTATTTATCTCAGATTCCTGCTCCGTGGAACGAGACTCCAAATCCTTGATCGACTTCCTAGAGGAAGAGAGTTTCTTCTTGTAATGGTTGGCCTCTCTCTTTCTCTTCTGCAAAGACCTTCAACTCCTTCAACTCTGATGCTAGACAAAGGCAGGACTCGGAAAGCCCAACCTGAAGAGCCACCGCCTGAGAGGGACACGAGATCACACATTTAGAGTATATAAAAAAAAAGATACGTATCTTCTGGGTATGATTTGACAGAGTCCTCTCGATGTCATCGGCACTCCGACAAGTAATCGATTCGACATGCCTGGGCGTAACTAAAGACTTAACTGTCCTCATCTCCGAATAGCCCCGAAAAGGAGGAAATCTGAAATCTGGTAGAGGAGAACCCTCCCGCTCGGGCGCGACATGACCTGGGCTGCCCCCTAAGTCCACTAGTGGCGGGACAACCTTGACGGGGTCATCCAAAAGTTGAGAAGCCCCCTCGGCCGTAGTCTGCTGTGCTCTCCCATCACAGGCCTTCCTCTTCAACGAGGTGGGAAGTGGATCAACGTCATTCTCGTGACCGTACTCCGCCAAGGAGTCCATTGTTCCCCCTAAGTTGAAATCAATGCCTACATCAATAGAATAAAAACTATCAAGCTTATGGAATAACAAGTCAAGAGGTGCAAAAAAAAAATGAGACGTGTAAAAATTTTACCATCGATAGGGGCAAACCCCTCGTCACTCCCTGGTTCGGGCAGGGACCTCAATACCTCTTCCAAGTCAAGATCCATATCCGTGAGTAAACAATTGAGTTAATCAAGCTCATTTAATAGGAAACAATACTCTAAAAAATAATATATACGAGCAGGGAATGAAAACCTACCAGTAGGACTACCAATCCCGACTAACAACATATTCCTTAATGTCAGAACTGACCCCAAGTCGGCCGCAAGGGGTGGAATCTCGATCAACTTCTGGATGTGTGCTCCCAGATGTGGGGTGACCTCAACCTCATTATTGAAAAGGCGGATTAAGGGATACCTCCAATAGGTGTTGAAAGGAAACTGGCTCTCATGGGGGTGAGCGAAGAAAAATCGGGACTTCTACCCGTTGTTGGAGTTCCTAAACTTAGGAAAACAAAACGAGACCCTGGTGGTGAAATAGATGAAAGCATTACACTGGGCTAATTCATGCATTTCAAAGACGTATCTGAAGAGATCCATTGAGAGAGGAATCTTCCTACTAAGGCAGACGTATAAGAAATAAAGAACTTTCCTCCATGCGTTGGGATTAATTTGACTCGGGGTGAGGTCAAACTCGTTGAAAAATTAGACGAAGAAGGGATGAATGGAAAATCGAAAATCGCCATCCATTACGTCTTTATAAACGGCAACTTCCCGAGGGTCGGTTCCTGGAAGTGTTTCGTCTGGCCTAGGGGCTTTATAGATATAGCGATCTACTCGTTGATATTTTTTAAGTGATTTTTCCAATTTGGATAGGGAGTTGTATAGGCTATAACATTGTGGAATGTCAAGTATCACCTTCTTGCCCGCGACATCACGTTCAATCTTAATATTTTGGCTTGAGGATTTGGTTAGTCTAATATGGCGTTTTGGGAAAATTGAAGAAAAAACTTGAAATTCAGCCGTGCGGGTTGAAATATTCGACTTGGATGGGACTTGGACAGTATTAGAAGAAAAATTTTTAACTGAAATTGACCCTCGGCCAGCCAAGGGCTGGTCGACCGTCGACAAGCCTCGTGGCAGGCCGATGACCGGCCAGTCACGACGCGGTCGACCTCACGGCTGGCCAAAAGTTGACCAGCAGTGCTGGTCAAGCGTCGACCAGCAACGTTGTTGGTCGACCATCGGGCAGTTTAAGTTTTAACGTTGTTGGTCGACCATAGCTCAAATTCGCAGTTTAAGGCCTCCTACCGGGCAATTGAAGTTTTAGCGTTATTTTTGTTTTCCCTTTTTAGTCGCTTTGAACCCTAAACTTTCGTTCTGCACCAGAAAAGGCTACCTCTTCTCGATAAATATCGACAAGAGGCAGATGGGATAGTGATATAAGACGGTGTTGACAATTCTCCACGATGGTTGGCTACTTAATGTGCACCCTCCCCAGGATGTCGACCCCTTGAGGCCCACTACGCTCACATAGGCCGTCCACCACTAGGAGGCCGTCGATCCTCATGAGTCCCTCTACATTCACATAGACCCTCTACCACTATGAGTCCGTCGACCCCCATGAGGCCCTCTACGTTCCACAAGGCCGCCTACTACCATGCAACCAAAATCATACTTAGCCAAATAAATGGCAATGAGTTGGACGAAAATCGACCAACAACGAACATGTGCATAATCAACCGCTTGACGAGTGGGGGTCACAACTCAAGAACGTGGAAGAAGTGGGTAGGTTTACGTGGGGCACGTGGCACCAGCAACCGCCGAACGCACGCACAACAACAGGTGCCTATAAATACCTCCAAGGTGAGAAATGTAGTTTCTTCTTGGAACCTGAACTGTTTGAACTCTCAATATACTTTCTTCTTACTTTTCTTGAGCACCTACTGATTTTCACACCGGAGGTACAACGGGGGAGAAAGCCCCAACCTCACTTCGCAGGTAACATTTGTTGATTGGAGCAACCGGAACACCCCACACGTCATCATTGCCGTGGAGGTAAATTTTTGTGATTATTTCACTTGGTATCCGCATCTAGCCACACTTTACACTTTTTAGAATGTTGCTTATTAAGCTTCAAATTCATAGCAATTATTAATCCATGGTTACTGTTCAAATAAATGGAATCCACAATTTTATTTATTACTCACCAAAACAACGTACATCAATGGAGGTCTATTTATAGACCAAGGAAAAAAGGGAAAAATTAAAACAAACTCAAAACGAACTAAACGAACTAAACAAACTCTAAACAAACTATTCTTTATTACAGAGAAGGACCTAAGCTATGTAAGAAGAGCAATTAGGTCCCTTAGGAATAATCTCTACATCCCCCCTCAAGTTGGAGATTGATGAAAGTCCATCAAACCCAACTTGGAAAGTAAGAACTTGAATTGAAGAGATGGAAGAGACTTTGTAAAGATATTCACAGCTTGATCGTTGGAAGAAACATGCTGAGGATGAATGAGACCAGCTTTGTATTGATTACGAACCACATGACAATCGATTTCCAGATGCTTCGTACGTTCATGGAAGACCGGATTAGCGCTAATATGAAGAGCCGCTTGATTGTCACACCAGAGATGAATTGGAAGAATTGGGGCAATGCAAAAATCTCGAAGAAGATATGTGATCCACTGAATCTCACACACAGTCGCAACCATACTCTTATATTCAGCCTCAGCAGAACTACGAGAAACTGTCTGCTGCTTCTTTGATTTCCAGGAGATAAGAGCTCCACCTAAAAAAATGTAATAACCAGTCAAATACTTCCTAGAATCTGAACAAGAAGCCCAATCCGCATCACAATAAGCTGCAAGCTTGAAAATGTTGGAAGAGGGAAAGAAAAGGCCTTTTGACAATGTTTCCTTGATGTATTTCAGTAAATGTAATGCTGATTCCCAGTGCGAAACGGTGGGTGAGTTATCAAATTGACTGAGTTGCTGAACAGCATAAGACAAATCTGGTCTGGTAAGATTAAGATAGAGTAATCTACCTACAAGCCTCCTATACTGATCAGGCTGGTGATACAGAACACCCTCAACAGTGAATTTATGACCTTTTGGCAGTGGGACATCCACAGGTTTTGATCCAATCAATCCAGCATTAGTAACAATATCCATAGCGTACTTCCTTTGGTTGAGATATATACCCTCTGGTGCTATTTCTATCCCCAAGAAATATTTAGCAAGTCCCAAATCCTTTATAGTGAAGGTAGTGTCCAGAAACTCCTTCACTTTCTGCATTTCTCTGTCATCCGTCCTAGTGATGAGCACATCATCCACATAGACTAGAAGAGCTGTAATAGCACGATCTGAATGGAGAATGAACAGACAATTATCATGTGCTGATTGTGTGAAACCATAAAGTTGCAAGTTTTTGCAGAATTCTGAGTTCCACTGCCGGCTAGCCTGCTTTAAACAATAAAGTGACCTTTTGAGTTTACACACCTGTCCTTCTTTAAGTGTTTTGTATCCCTCTGGAGGCCACAAATAAATCTCCTCGTCTACAAAGCCGTGCAAGAACGCATTATTGGTATCTAGCTGGTATATGGGCCAATTCTGTGCAGAAGAAATAGCAAAAAACATTCTGATGGTCACTGATTTTGCCACAGGTGAGAAGCTATCAACATAGTCAATACCAGCCACTTGATTATACCCTTTTGCCACTAGCCTGGCTTTACATCTGTCAAGGCTTCCATCTGGTTTCAGTTTAGCTTTATATAGCCATTTTGATCCAATGGGATTCCTTCCCTGAGGCAAGGAGACAATTTCCCAGGTCTGGTTTTGCTCTAATGCTGCAAGTTCACTCTCCATTGCTTGAATCCATTCTGTCTTTGTGCTAGCCTCTTTATAAGATTTTGGTTCTTGGATTGTAAAAATGTTAGCCAGAAAATGACAATAGCTTGGTTCAAAATTCGGAGACTTATGGAAAGGATAGGTATTTGGTGTATGTGAAGAGGATTTCGATATTTTAGGAAAGTGAACAGATATGGGAACAGAGGATGACAATTTGCTCACAAAATCCTGCATCCATGTAGGGGCTGATATTGGTCTGGTACTTTTTCTAATTTGAGGAAAATTCTGGTTATGAATCATTTGGTTGGAAGTGGAATTGAAGGAATCATCAGGTTGACTGACCTTTTCCTGACTGAGATTATATGTAGCCATAGGTTGGTTAATAACAGGGGAAATAACAGGAGGTGGTTGAGCATCACATTGGTTGTTAGGATGAGTAGTAACTGATGGATCATCTTTAGAGGGCATATCAAACACATGTATAGGAATCGGATGGCTGGAATCATGAACCTCTTTGTATGGAAAATGACATCCCTAGACACAAAGACTTGTTTATTGGTGAGATCAAATAGTTTAAAACCCTTTTGCCGTGTGCTGTAACCAAGCAAAACACATTTAAAACTCCTTGGTGCGCACTTCTCTTTGAATGGTTTAGTGTTAGTAGCATAACATAAACTTCCAAACACCTTTAGGTTTTGATAAGTGGGCATTTTTTTGTGTAAAATCTCATAGGGAGTTTTCCAGTTTAGTAAAGCAGTTGGCAATTTATTTATAATGTGTGTTGCCATTAAAATCGAGTCTCCCCAAAAACCTTTTGGTAAGTTTTGACTGAAACATAAGTGCTCAAGCTATTTGCAAAAGATGTTTATGTTTCCTCTGAACAACTCCGCTTTGTTGAGGCATGTAAGGACAACTCTTTTGATGAAAAATCCCATTTTCAGCCAAAAACCTTTACAACTCGAAATTTGTAAATTTAGTTCCATTATCAGTTCTCAAGCATTTTATGTCCCTTTCAAATTGGGTTTTGAAAATTTTGTGAAAATTCTTTAATGTAATGAGAACCTGGGGTTTGTGTTTGATTAAAAAAGTCCAAGTGCATCTACTAAAATCATCTACCATAGTCAAAAAATAGTGTCCTCCACAAATAGCCCTATGTTTATATGGTCTGATAAGTGTGCAAAAACACACTTATTTGACACTTTTCTGGATTTAAATATAAATGAAATTGAGTATATTTCTATGCATAATTGTGTAATTTTCACTTTTGTAGGTTTAAACCCCGATTAGAAGAAGAACGGAGCAAAAAAGGAAGAAAAATGACTTAAAGTAAACAAAAATGTGAAGTTGGGGACTAAAATGCACAAGCCAGAAAGATGACGAACTTGGAATGCAATTTATCAAGGGCTTAAATGAAATGAAAGTCAAAATTCGAGGATCAAATTGTACAAGATCAAAGATGAGGGACCTGGCGTGCAAATATGGAAAGGACTTAAGCTGCAATTTTGAATTAATATGTTTTTCTGGGATGGTGTAGCATGGATTTTTTTCTCTCCAATTTTTTGGGTCAACGTTGTTTTAATTTTTAAGTTGTTTATTATTAGATATTTTGGGATATTTATGTTGTCTCTAATAATATCCCAAAAATATCACTATATTCTCATACAAATATCCTAGAGAATTTCACCATAACTTAGTTTAGTTTTTAGAACTCTATCTAGTTTTCTCTCTAGTTTTTCTTCTAGTTTTATTTTTCTTTCTTTTATTTTGTTCTTGGCTCATTTTGGAGGACAAATATAGAGCACAAAGGAGGAGATACCATAGGAATTGGCAAAACTTTTGGGGAAGCAAGTTCAAGCTTGATCATCAAGGGTTATATCTTTAAATCTTGCATTTCCTAATTTATTTTGTCAAACTTATAATGTATTCGATAAATACTCTCCTTTGTTATCATATTTATACATGAGTTAAATATTTTGTGTTGGAATTTATGAATTGAACTTAACCTAGTTGTTTCATTAATTATTGATATATCTACATGGTTAGTGAAAAATGCATTTGTTATCAAAATCATAGTGTATTGATCATCATGTTTAAGATTACTTCATTTATGTGACGTCAATAGATGTTGTAATTAGGTACTTATGTGATTATTGAAAAATAGTTGCATTTAATAGATCGAAATGATTGATACCATGGGTTTGCTTGGTGTTCTAGGCGCGTCTAGGTGATATAGAAATATACACCTACCTCATGTGATCCATTGAGCTATTTTCACAAAAACTCATGCAATTGGTTAAGTTTGTATCAACATAGAAATATGTGGTATGAATTAATTAATTAGGGTTAATATCACTCGAAAGAGGGTATTAATTTAAAATAGGAAAATCGGGTCTAACTATCGCATTTTGGTAATTTTCATCGGTATGTTATTGGTTTGATATTAATGAAACAATAGGTTAAGCGACATCGTAACTTCCAACCACGTTTTTCCCTCCGAAATTTTCAAGACATTTTATTTTCTTATTTTGTAGATTGTTAGTTTATTTATCGCATTTCAAATTATGTTTTTAATTGTGTGTGTTTCCTTTTGTCGTTAGAATTAAAATCAATTAAAGTTGTATAATTTAAAGTATACATTCCTCGTGGGATCGACAATTCGGACTCTTAAGGTCCACTTTATTACTTGAACGCGACCCGTGCGCTTGCGGTACGATTTTCAGCGAACATGGTCCCCATAAGTTAACATGTAAAATTTCAAATGTGCCAGATGTCTTAATATCACAACTAGTGAAGGATAACCTATGCTGTTTGGAGAAAGAGCAAACATCACAAGGTGAAAGTATTTCTTTGTTAAAAGGTCTCATCATTTTCAGATGTTGCATTACACTGCCAGAAACATGGCCATGCCTCATATGCCAGAGAATGATAGATTCACCTTTGGTTTCATTAATGTCAATAAGAGAAGAATTATTTGAAGAGAAAACATTACAAGTATTAGAAATGAAAGACTCAATGGTAGAAGAATAGAAGGAGGTCTGATCAAGTATGTATAAGTTCTTTATCAACCTCCCTATAGCTAGTATCTTCTCAGTCAAGAGGTCCTGCAAAAGGCAATGATCTTTCATGAAAATGAATTTCAGGTTTAAAGCTTTGGTTAACCTGCTTACTGATAAGAGGTTGAATTTGAAGTTAGGAATATGAAGAGTGTCTGTGAGGATGATGCTGTCATGTAAATGAACATTACCAAAATGTTTAACAAAATTCATAATACCATCAGGTAAGAACACATGAATGGTTTTATTTGCAGGTACAAGATTTTTCAATAATAAAATGTCACTGCACATTTGGTTAGAGGCTCCAGCATCTACAATCCATAACTTAGATCCTATTTGGCTGGAAGCACTCAGAGCAGAATTAAAATCAAGTTTAAGAGTTGAACCTGCAAAATCGTCTATATGAGCAAAATTCACATTGCTTCCAGAACTAGCTCCTTTTTCATTCACCATTTTCCTGAGTTCCTGCTTGATGATTTCTGAGATATTCATGTTCTTGTATTGACCTTCAATTCCTCCAGTATTAACTTCATTTCCCATTTCCAATGGTGAATCTGCCATGTATGCTGCAAATTTTCCTCCAGCCTTTTTCTTCTGATCACTTAGTTGTTTGAACCAGTCCGGGTATCCAATCAGTTTAAAACAAGACTCTCTGCTATGTCCCGTGGTGTTGCAATGTGTGCAGAACTGGTTTCTCTTTTCTTCTTTACTCATATCAAACTTCCTGCCATATCGTCTACCTCCTCCAAACTTCTTATACCCTTGAGCTTTAACATTCATAGCGCTTACTTCATTATGTTCTCCATAGGATATCTGAATCTCTCTCTGTTTTTCCACTCTTTGGATCATAGAATAATCTTTATTGACTGGTGGCAGAGGATCCATAACTAAAATCTGGCTTCGTGTGTGTTCATATTCATCATTCAATCCCATTAGGAATTGCATAAGTCTATTGAACGAGGTTATTTCTGATACTGATTTGGCTGAATCACAAGTGCACTCAGGTATAGGCATTAGGAAGGTTAATTCATCCCACAGTCTCTTCAATTTCGTGTAATACTCTGAAATAGACATATTACTTTGTGAGATAGAACTAATTTCTCACTGGATCTGATATAGCATAGGACCATTACAAGTTCCAAATCTCTCTTCAATCTCCATCCATAACTCTCTAGCAGTGCTGGTGTATAGAAAGGCTTCGACAATCTCTTTGGAAATAGAATTCAGTAGCCACGAAGTAATCATGCAATTGACTCTCTGCCATTTTTCATAATTTGGTGAAACTTTCTCAGGTGTTTCAACACTCCCATCAATAAGCCCTAACTTCATCTTCGCTCGAAGGGCAATTCTTACTGAACGGCTCCATGCCAAAAAATTCTTGCCAGTTAAAGGCACTGTAACCAATGTCATTCCTAGATGATCCGAGCTATGAAGAAACAACGGATCTTAAGTATTCATTTCACTTTGTCCCATCTCCTTGAATCGTGTGGTTATTCCTTAGTTCTGCAGGAAGCAGATCTACATTTTGATTCCCAGCCATGGCAGCTCAGTTCTGAGCTTATCTTCCTCCTCCCGTAATGGATACGCAGCTTCCAGTTCTGGAATTCCAGAATCTATGGCTCTGATACCATGTTCAAGTAAATGGAATCCACAATTTTATTCATTACTCACCAAAACAACGTACAGCAATGGAGGTCTATTTATAGATCAAGGAAAAAAGGGAAAAATTAAAACAAACTCAAAACGAACTAAACAAACTCTAAACAAACTATTCTTTATTACAGAGAAGGACCTAAGCTATGTAAGAAGTGCAATTAGGTCCCTTAGGAATAATCTGTACAACAGGCCATCACTAGAACTGACCACAAAGGTCGCACCGTATGAAACACTGCCCAATTACCAACTGCATGTGATGCTTGTAGCCTCCAACACGGAGAAGATGCAGTATCAGAAAATAATGTGAATTTTGATTGATAATTTTTTCTTGAACAATGGTCCGTACATTTCAATTGCGACACAACAAATATCATCAATTTTTTTACACAAAACAATGCTTTGAGTGGTTATTCAGACTTTGAAGGAAGAAGCCAACAAGGTGAGGGTGAAACAGAAATAGTTAACTTAAAAGTTCTTTTAATGTTCTTAAGAAAACATATAAGTCCGATGTGTCAATTTAAATGGTGAGACCTACCACGTGTGCATATAAGTCAGTCATATTGAAGTTTTTTTTTTTTTGCATGATAGAAGGAAACCAATGTCCATATTTTTTTTCCTTGTCAGTCAAGCACGTCCATCACGAAAGCAGTTAGATTTTGGGCCGTTAGACAATGGGGGTGGGTGGAGTCAACCCAAGGAAGGAAAATTGAAACTGAATACAAAAGCAGCAGTCTAGAGTGAATGAGGATTTGTGGAGATTGGAGTGGTTATTTGAGATTGTCTTGGCATGGTAAGTGGCAGCTAGCTCCAAGTGGGAGAGGAGCTTCTCTATTTTGAAGGTAGCCAAGTAGTTAGCTCGGCTTGAGTTTCGCAAAGGCCAATGGCCTAGCAATTAATGTGGTTGAATACAATGCTCAAAGAGTTGTCCAGGATGTCGAATCCATCTCTTCACTAGGTGTCAGTGCTCTAATACTATATGATATTGTAGCCCCATTACATGGCGCTGACTCTTGTCACTTTTGTTCCTTGTTCTGGGAACATGCTGGCCAAAGTGTGACTTGTTAACCCAGTAACAAGTACTAAGAAGAAGTGGCTCATGCTCATCTCCACACGAACATACATGTCAGAATTCACAATCTAACAAGAGTTTGAAACCAGTAAGTATATTTTTTAAGTCGACATGTTTTGCTATTTAAATTGATCTACCCCTTTATCCACTAAAAATCCAAAATGCTTGACGGCTGGACAACCATTTACTGTTTAAATACTTGTATGCAAATGAAGTTTAAACATTGAAACATTGTTATCTATTCAGAGCCTCAAGTTGTAAAATATTCCATGTTTTGTTTCAACATTTTTGTCTTTAGGCCAAGTGAGTATAGTAGACGGTTTAACATTGACAACCTTGAAAGTAGTTTGAGTTTTCAAGGTCTTTCCCACAAAAAGGGTGGCAGTTCTCAATAAATATACCTTTCATATTATCTGCAAGACTAAGTTGTGATGCAGGAACGAAAATAGCTATAAAAACCATTAACAGCAAAAGCACCAAACAGATTAAGGTGCCAGCTATATAGCCACGTTTCATTGGCGAGTTTAGTATGTTATATTGGCCGTTGTAGACAAAAATGGAAGGCCTTTTCAGGTATGCTGATGGTGTAGACAAGTTGCTGATGTTTATTGGTATTTTGGGATGCTTGGGGGATTCATTGTCAGATCCATTGGCTATGTCTATTATGAGTTCAGCCTTAGACGCATTCGGAAGTGCTGATCAGTCTATTGCCATAGGGGCGGTGAACAAGGTATGTTGAAGACAAAATATAAGTTGAAAAATGTGTTTGCTCTCGAGTAGTTTAACAAGGTATTAGAGTAGTTAAAAGTCTTAGGTTCAAGTCTCGCAGTCACCCATTTATTACAATTGTCTATGTGTCAGACCTTGAAAAATGAATCCAACCTGTACATGACGAACTAATTCAACAATTACCATGGAATTCTTGTTGAAACCTCACTTTGATTTCATTTCTACTTGTGTTTTTGTCCAGTATGCACTCCAGCTTCTGTATGTTGCTCTTGGAGCTGGATTTGCTGCTTTTCTAGGTATGGCAACTCTCTCAAGAAATTTGTGGATGGCTGTTTGTAGAGCGAATAATTCTTAGCTGCTTTATCATTTTTTGTTGAGCTATTAAATTGCATTCAGTTTCTATTGGAGTAAAAAGAGACGAGTGCTTTGCATTCAACAATTCAAGGTCTGAGATTGTATTAGTTATATAAAACTGCAACTTCTCCAAGTATTACCGTAATTGTGAACCCGTTAACTTGTTCTTTACATGACATATATATTTTAGTCGTAAACAAGATCAACCGATAACAACTTCACCTGATCACCAACAATCACGAAAAATTGGAATTCATCGAAAAGTTCAAAATCCTGTAGATTGTAGATCATTTTCTTTATTTTTAATGATTGCTTTCTGCATTTGCAGAAGGAGTTTGCTGGACAAGAACTGCTGAGAGGCAAACATCTCGTATACGGACAAAATACTTAAAATCGGTCCTTAGACAAGAAGTTAGTTTCTTTGACAACCAAGATGCTTCATCAACCACCTTTCAAGTTGTCTCAAACATTTCTGCTGACGCCCACTCGATTCAAGATGCTATAGCTGAAAAGGTTCTTTAATATTTTTCGATTATCATTTTTGTCGATAAACTGGTTTTCTTCCTCTTGTAGTTAAAGCAAAAGGCTATTTTCCCCCTCTTTAGAGTTATTTTCTTTTACCTGATGTAGATACCTACCTGTATGGCTCAGCTCTGTGCATTCTTGTTTAACCTAATAGTTGCCATCCTACTTTCATGGCGATTAGCATTGGCGTCTCTTCCATTTGCAATAGGGTTTATAGCCCCTGGGGTGGGGTTTGGAAAATATATGATGGACCTAGGAATCAAGAGTAATGATGCTTATGTGGTTTCAGGTGGTATTGCAGAACAGGCAATATCATCTATCCGAACTGTCTATTCGTATGTTGGTGAGCATCAAACACTCGATAGATTTAGCCATTCTCTTCATGAAAGTTTGAACCTTGGGATAAAGCAAGGACTAGTGAAGGGGTTGATGATAGGAAGCATGGCAACAATTTTTGCAACATGGGCATTTCAATCTTGGTATGGGAGCAGTCTTGTCACTGAAAGAGGAGAAAGCGGTGGCCACGTTTCTGTATCAGCAATCTGTATTATCCTTGCAGGAATGTGAGTTCCTTTCCTTTTATTATGTTAATGGTGGAGATGTTTAAAACTAAATACAACTATCAGAGATGAGTAAAAGTACATTGCTAAACCTGAGCAAGAAAACATGCAAAACTGAAGATGTTTCGACACATTTCACCTTTCTTGTAAATTGCAGGTCCTGTATGAGTGCACTCCCTAATCTCCCATTTATCACAGGGGCATCAACTGCTGCAGAAAGAATTTTTGAGACGATTGACTCTATCCCAAAAATAGACTCAGAAAATGCCAAGGGGAAAGTTTTAGCAAATGTAAGAGGGTAAATTGTGTTTAGAGAAGTTCATTTTAGTTATCCATCAAGAAAAGATATGGTTATCCTCCAGGGTCTCAATCTTCTCGTAGAAGTGTTAAGGGATATAATCCCACATCGAATAAAGATGTTGACACAGACCAATTAATAAAGATCTTGGGCTACTCCTCTTAACAAGGTTGACCTTTTAAGATGAACCCCCAAATCTTAATAAGAAGCTGGTAAGACGGTTGGTCTTGTGGGAGAAAGTGGTTCGGGAAAATCAACTATTGTTTCATTGCTCGAAAGGTTTTATGACCCAGTCTTTGGAGATATACTACTTGATGGGCACAGAATAAAAAACTCCAGCTGAAATGGTTAAGATGCCAAATTAGGCTGGTAAATCAACAGCCAATTTTATTTGCAACATCCATAAAGGAAAATATACTGTTTGGGAAGGAAGATGCTAAAATGGAACTGGTTATAAGTGCTGCTAAGGCTGCAAATGCACATGACTTCATCAAAAATTTACCAGAAGGATATGATACTCAAGTACGCCATTCATCACGCTTCTACATTTGACAGTATCTTTCTTGTTATTTCCCTCAAGTTTATAATCATTTTAGTAAAATCTCAGGTGGGAGAGTCTGGCGTTCAGTTATCAGGAGGGCAAAAGCAAAGGATATCAATAGCAAGGGCATTGCTTAAAGATCCGAGAATCCTTTTGCTTGATGAAGCTACTAGTGCATTGGATGCACATTCTGAAAGCATAGTACAGGCAGCCATTGACCAGGCTTCTCTAGGAAAAACAACAATTGTCATAGCTCATCACCTCACCACTATCCGTAATGTCGACAAGATTGTTGTACTTCAGTCCGGGAGAGTCATTGAATCAGGGTATCATGATGAGCTGATGCAAATAAATAATGGGGAAGGTGGAGTTTACTCTGAAATGGTGAAAGTGCAACAATCGGCAATAAATAATAAGCCTCCCGATAGTCTACGTCACCCGATTGAGGGAAGATACTGTATGAAGACAACATATGCCCACAGTCCCATGTCCCCTTTCAGTTTAAGCAGGCAAAACAGGGCAGCTCTTACCATTCACTCCAAGGTTCCACCAATTCAGAACAGTCCCTTGTCCACCTTTAGTGATTATTATCTAAAGAATGATGATAAATTGGAGAGTTCTCTGTCTCCGAGTCCTTGGAGGTTATTTCAAATGAATGCACCAGAGTGGAAGAGAGCCTTGCTTGGTTGTCTAGGTGCTATTGTCTTTGGTGCAATCCAGCCAATTCATGCCTATTTCATGGGTGCAATGGTCTCGTTATACTTCTTAGACGACAGCTCAAAAATAAAATCCCAGACCAGATTGTACTACATCATCTATTTATGTATAGGCCTTATCAGCTTCTTTGCCAGTGTACTCCAGCATTACAATTTTGCAATCATGGGAGAAAGATTAACTAAGAGGGTACGAGAAAAATTTCTCGAGAATGTTCTTACTTTTGAGGTTGGGTGGTTTGATCAAGATGAGAATACAGGTGCTGCTGTTTGTGCAATATTTTCAACTGAAGCCAATATAGTTCGATCTCTTGTTGGAGATCGCATGTCATTAGTGGTTCAGGCCTTTACAACTGTTGCTCTTGCCTTTTTGCTTGGGCTAATCGTGGCATGGAAAGTTGCAAGTGTAACAAAGGCAATACAACCTTTTATTATTGCCAGCTTCTACTTGAAAAGTGTCATGATGAAAAAAATGTCGGAACATGCCAAAAAAGCGCAAAATGAAGGAAGCCAACTAGCAAGTGAAGCAGTGGTCAATCACGGGACGATCACCGCATTTTCTTCTCAGAAACGAATTCTCGATATCTTTGCAGCAACACTGAAAGGCCCTCGTAAACAAAGCATAAAACAATCATGGTTTTCTGGAGTAGGCTTGTTTACCTCCCAAGTCCTAAAAACAGCTTCCGTAGCTTTGACATTTTGGTACGGTGGGACTCTAATGAACAAAGGATTATTAAGAGCAAAGGATCTATTTCTGGTTTTCTTCATTTTGGTGAGTACCGGTAAGAACGTAGCAGATGCAGGAACCATGACATCAGATTTGTCAAAAGGTAGCAACGCCATCAAATCTACTTTCGCAGTTCTCGACAGGAAAAGCAAGAGTGAGCCTAACAACCCTGAAGGTTACAAGATTGAAAAACTGCTGAGAGGCAAGATAGAATTAAAGAATGTTTTCTTTTCATATCCCTCCAGGCCTGAACAGATGATCTTACAAGATCTTAGTCTCAAGATTGCAGCTGGAAAAACAGTGGCTCTTGTAGGACAGAGTGGTTCAGGCAAATCCACTATTTTCAGCTTGATTGAGAGATTCTATGATCCAATAAAAGGATCAGTTCTTATAGACAACCACGATGTCAAAAGCTACAACTTACGAGACTTGAGATCACATATTGCACTTGTGAGTCAAGAACCGACTCTTTTTGCACAAACCATCCATGAAAATATAGTTTACGGAAAAGCGGATGCCACAGAAGCTGAAATCAAAGAAGCTGCAATTCTCGCAAATGCTCATGAATTTATAAGGTGTAGTATCATCATCCCGCTCCTTAACACCTAGTGCACGTCTAATCCTCTGTACTCGATAGAACTGTATAATCTAATAAACTTGATTTTAGCTTCTATTTCTTTCAATACTGTCCAATACTATCTAATCTTCCTTACCTACCATGAAGTGAAACATCGTACTTCTGATGCAGTTCAATGAAGGACGGATATCGAACTCACTGCGGTGTGAGAGGAGTCCAGCTTTCAGTGGGACAAAAGCAGCGGATTGCACTTGCTCGGGCAATTCTGAAGAATCCATCAATCCTTCTCCTGGATGAAGCAACCAGTGCTCTGGATGGTTTCTTTGAGAATCTAGTCCAAGAAGCGTCGGAGAAATTGATGGTAGGCAGGACTTGTGTAATTGTAGCTCATCGTTTATCGACAATACAGAAGGCAGATTCCATCATGGTGATCAAGAACGGAAAGACTGTGGAAGAAGGATCACATCATGAACTACTTGCTGTTAGAGATCATGGAGCATACTATTCACTAATCAAGTTACAACACGCCGGCCTCTTTAGTGAGCCACAAGTAGGATATGTAAAATCTAGGTGACTTATACGGGATCAATACATTACTTTTAACAAGTTTCAAAGTAGATTTAACAAGCTGCAAGGCAACAAAAATAGATAACAAGGGCAGATCCATCGGGCTGTAGCTATCTAACTACAACACTATGAGGGAAGGATGTTTGAGCTCGTACTGTTGCATAGAATGACTTATACAAGTTTAATCTTAGTGATAAAAGGAAAGCTATATACCCTTATTACTATATTTTTTCCATCTAAAAAATGAATACAAGATGGAAGTATAGCTTATCAGCAGCTTCAAAAATTAAGGTCTGTAAAGAATATTTAACTCCTCATTTTGTGCCACCTGTCATGGGTAGAAAAGAGTCACCATAAGTGAATGTTGTTGTGGGTTGAAGTTTTTGGATTAATTGATTGATATTGGTTGGTAAGTTTAATCTGAGCCCGAAATCTACAATTGAAGATTTATTCTGCTACAGACGTGTGTTAGGAAAGACAAAAGATTAATTGTTTTTATGGATTATTTTGTAATGACGACAAGTATTTTATAGAATTATTTTATTTTGATGAAATAAATTGTATGATTTTTAGCTACCACATTGATCTAAAGCTTGTGCTATTCTTTTGCTTTAATAAGACGTCAGGCTTCGGACCCTAACTGTCTTAGACTAAAACTACAACAAATGTCAGGCTTCGAAGCGTAACCGCTTTGAACTCCGAAGGCCTATCCAATGTGGATAAGATTTAGGACTTTGCTGATCGCTTCAGAGAGGAGAAGTGACAACTTTGCAGAAGTTATGTCGTCTTGAATGTTGTTATCAGTGAGGAGTTAGCCTGTGCTCTCAATACCTCGGAATTGAAGGCAATCGAGGCGATTGTAGATAGCTCATCGCACTGGAGAACAGATATTTGCGTGGCATGTTGCTTAGTTGACAGGTCATATTGGCGGAGGGGTAACACAACATGTGTTATATGTTGTGTTTGTAAAAAGATCCTTTATATGGTTAGTGGGTTTTGTAAGCATTCCATAATTTCAATAATTTTGACACTTTCAACTTCTATTCTAAAGTCTAATCTTAAAAACGTCTCCAAGCAGATACACCATACAATATGGTTAAACATGAATGTTCAGCCTTGTACTTAAACGAAACAGTTAACATAAAATTTTTAAAAGTAACAATGTTTTCAATTTTCCCCAATAACCGAAAACGATTCTTTGTCCTTTTATGATTCTAAATGTATGAAGAGGACAAATAAAGACCCTATTGTGCCAAGCAGGACGAAATTGAAAGCTATGGAAACCACCAATTGCAATTAGCGAACTGCCCCAGGAAAAGATGCCAGCTTAATTTGTATAATACATATTTCGAGTCAGTCCATATAAAAGAAGAATTGAGCAGTAGAAGAACTCATAATGCAGCTTCCACCAATCAACTTCTTGGGAATGATAAGTCATTATTTACAAACCGAACATTAATATAAAGCATGTTTGGTTTGAAAAAGCTTAAAAAGTTCATTTTAAGTAAGTTTTAAGTAAAAAGTAAACTTGAGTATTAAAATGGAACATTTTTTTGTTTGAAAGGGAGAAAAAGTTAAGTTATCAAGCCATTAACACTTGCTTAAAAATGATATTACTGCATATTTGGCTAAGCTTAAAAAGTTTACGTATCTATTAGTTTACTCATAATTAATAGATTTAAAATAAATTATTTTGAAAACATTTTTATTTGAAAGTAGGAAGAAATAACTTATTTAGACATGTCACAAAATAAAATTAACTAAAAATAAGTGTAACTTACTTTTTAGCTTAGCCAAACATGGTTTAATGCAAAAGGAAATTGGAGTTTTATGCCAACCAGTGTGTGTGTGTGTATATATATATGTATATGGGATTTTTGTTATGCAAATCACTGAAAATGGGGAGCCTTTTCAGGCATGCTGACAGTGTCGATAAGTTGCTGATGTTTATGGGTTTTTTGGGCTGTTTGGGAGATTCTTTGGCTACTCCACTGACTATGTATGTTCTAAGTGGAGCATTAAACTCATTTGGAACTGCTGATCAGTCTATTGCCAAGGAGGTGGTCAACATGGTACATATATTTTAATTGCCTTTTGGTTCCTGCAGTTTTCTGCTGGAATTTGGAATAGAATCATACGTAGAATTCACTGTGCAGATTGATCTACTATATAAAGGGTTCAAGGGGCTGGTTTTGGATGGATGATAGGGGATATAAAAACCTTGGACTCTTATTCTCTGTTAGCAGCATTCGCTAGCTCTCATGTTACGGGGCAAACCATTATCAATCTGTGTGTTTGCTTTTATTGTTGTTCAAGTTTCATGTCATTTATTGCTGCTCTCTTAAGAAGAGATTAAACCTTAATATTTAGCATTTGTTATGAATGAAGTAACTTTCTTTATAGAAAAATGTTTGTTTGTGCAGTATGCGCTCAAGCTACTCTATGTGGCTGTTGGAGTTGGATTCGCTGCTTTCCTCGGTATGAAAACTCTCCAACTCCCTGGATTTTTCTTGATGGCTGTTTGGATTGAGAATGATTCTCAGCTAGCCTATCGTGATTTATTGAGCTATTAATTCCTTTTTTAGTTTTTGACAAAGAGGGAATTGCTCTACTTGCAAATAGATTGATTCAGGGTTTGAACTGGAAACTCATATTAGTTGTCAAAACTGCAACTTCTTGAAATATATTGGAATTATATACGTGCTAATCTGTTGATAAGGTGATTTATATTTCAGTCCTAAACTAAATCAACTAAGAGGAAATTCTAAGAACTTCAAAAAGAATTATGAAATTCTACAGTCGATATTGAATAACTTGAATTCTTGAAAAGGGATCAAGATTCTGTTTGATTACTATTGATTGCCTGCTGCATTTGCAGAAGGAGTTTGTTGGACAAGAACTGCTGAGAAGCAAACATCTCGCATACGGATGGAATACTTAAAATCAGTCCTCAGACAAGAAGTTGGTTTCTTTGATAACCAAGATGTTTCATCTACCTCCTTTCAAGTTGTCTCAAGCATCTCTGCTGATGCCCACCTAATTCAAGATGTTATAGCTGAGAAGGTTCGATTCTTTTTATTTGCAAAATCTCTTTCAATTTTCTGTTTATTCATCCAGTCTGCTTTCTCATCTACTTCTGTAGTTGAGCTTTTTTTTTTTAACCTGCTGCAGATACCCACATGCTTGACTCAATTCTTTGCATTCATTTTCAACCTAGTAGTTGCCTTTCTACTTTCATGGCGACTTGCATTGGTTTCTCTTCCGTTTGCAATTGGATTTATAGTTCCAGGGGTGGGATTTGGGAAACTAATGATGAACCTAGGAATCAAGAGTAAGGAGGCTTATGGGGTTGCAGGTGGTGTTGCTGAACAGGCAATATCATCTATTCGAACTGTCTACTCGTATGTGGGTGAGGATAAAACACTTGATAGATTCAGCCAAGCTCTACGGGAAAGTACGAAGATTGGCATAAAGCAAGGAATAGTGAAGGGGTTATTGATAGGAAGCATGGGAATAATATTTGTAACTTGGGCATTTCAATCTTGGATAGGGAGCATTCTTGTCACTGAGAAAGGAGAAAGTGCTGGCCGTGTTTTCGTATCTGGCGTCTGTATCATCATTGGAGGAATGTGAGTCCTTTTCCTTGATTATGTTACTGCTGTACAGGTATTAGATTAAATCAAGACAAAACTTATTTACGAAGGAAAATCATTGCTAAAACTGTTAAAAGGAAAACCCGAAAAACTTAAAATTTGTAACTTATTGACTATTAGATGGATATAAATGACCAATCTTAACAAGTTTGTCGACACAATAACATCAAGTTGTGTGCGCGATTCTGAAAATATGTGCCAAATTATATTTTCTCTAGAAACGAATGCTGAGAAGCCAAGCTATACTGGTCCATGACTGTCTTTAGTACCCTTCTTGTAATTTCAGGTGCCTTATGAGTGCACTCCCTAATATCCGGTCCATCACAGAGGCATCAGCTGTTATGAAAGGAATTTTTGAGTTGATTGACCATATCCCTCAAATAGACTCTGAAAATGCCACGGGGAAAGTTTTAGCAGATGTACGAGGACAAATTGAGTTTAGAGATGTTTATTTCAGTTATCCATCACGAAAGGACACACTTATCCTCCAGGGATTCAACCTTAAATTAAAAGCTGGTAAGACAGTTGGCCTTGTGGGAGGAAGTGGTTCTGGCAAATCCACTATTGTTTCTTTGCTTGAAAGGTTTTATGACCCCATAAAAGGAGATATACTACTTGATGGGCACAGGATTAAAAAGCTCCAGCTGAATTGGTTGAGATCTCAGATGGGGTTGGTAAATCAACAGCCAATTCTCTTTGCAACATCCATAAAGGAAAATATACTTTTTGGGAAGGAAGATGCTTCAATGGAACAGGTTATTAGTGCGGCTAAGGCTTCAAATGCACACGACTTCATCGACAAATTACCAGAAGGATATGATACTCAAGTAAGCTATTCTTCATGCTTCTATATCTGATAATTTTTTCCTTGCTATTTTTACTTGAATTTATACACGTTTTAGTAAAATCTCAGGTGGGAGAATTTGGCATTCAATTATCAGGAGGGCAAAAGCAAAGGATAGCAATAGCAAGGGCATTGCTTAAAGATCCACGAATTCTTTTGCTTGACGAAGCTACTAGTGCTTTAGATACACAATCTGAACGCATAGTACAGGCAGCCATTGATCAAGCTTCAATAGGAAGAACCACAATTATAATTGCTCATCGCCTCAGCACCATTCGAAATGTTGATAATATTCTGGTACTTCAATCTGGGAGAGTTGTTGAATCAGGATCTCATGATGAGCTGATGCAGAAAAGTGATGGAGAAGGTGGAGTTTTTATTGAAATGATGAAAGTCCAGCAATCAGTAGTACAGTATAAGGCCCCTGATAGTCCCTATCATCCCATTGAGGGAAGATACCATAGGAAGGCCCATACTCCTAAGTCTCCTTTCAGTGTAAGGTCAAGCAGGCAAAACAGTCCTGCTTCTGCCTTTATCCCAGAATTAATCTTGAGTGGAGTTACATCAATACAAAACAGTCCCATATCCACCTCCAGAGATTCTCATGACAGCAATGTTGAAAAATCGGACAGTTCTTCTCCAAGTCTTTCAAATTGGCGCTTACTTCATATGAATGCACCAGAGTGGAAGAGTGCCTTGCTTGGATGTCTTGGGGCTGTTGTCTCTGGGGCAGTCCAGCCAGTATATGCCTATTCAATGGGCACAGTGATCTCAGTATATTTTTTGAAGGACAGCTCAAAACTAAAATCTGAGATCAGATTTTACTGCTTCATCTTCCTAAGTGTTGGTTTTATCAGCTTCATTTCCAATCTACTGCAGCATTATAATTTTGCAATCATGGGAGAGCGATTAACCAAGAGGATACGGGAAAATTTTCTTCAGAAAGTGCTCACATTCGAGGTTGGGTGGTTTGATCTAGATGAGAATACAAGTGCTGCAGTTTGTGCACGGCTGTCCACTGAAGCCACTATATTTCGATCACTTGTTGGAGATCGTATTTCATTACTGGTTCAGGTCTTCACAACTGCTTCTATTGCCTTCGTGCTTGGATTAATTGTTGCATGGAAAGTTGCAATTGTAATGATTGCAATACAACCTTTAACTATTGCAAGCTTCTACTCCAAAGGTGTTCTGATGAAAAGAATGTCCAAAAATGCCCAAAAAGCTCAAAATGAAGGAAGCCAACTGGCAAGTGATGCAGTGGTCAATCACAGGACCATCACTGCGTTCTCTTCTCAGAAAAGAATTCTTGACCTCTTTGCAGCAACGCTGAAAGGCCCACGAAAAGAGAGCATAAAACAATCATGGATTTCTGGAGTAGGCTTGTTTAGTTCCCAATTTCTAACTGCAGCTTCTATAGCTTTGACATTTTGGTATGGTGGGACTCTGATGAACAAGGGATTAGAGAGATCGAAGAATCTATTTCTGGTTTTCTTCATTTTGATGAGCACTGGTAAGAGCATTGCGGATGCAGGAACCATGACATCTGATTTGTCAAAAGGCAGCAGTGCCATCAGATCTATTTTTGCAATTCTGGACAGGAAAAGCAAGATTGAGCCTGACAACCCTGAAGGTTCCAAGATTAAAAAAACGCTGAGTGGCAGGATAGAATTAAAGAGTGTTTTCTTTTGCTATCCATCAAGGCCCGAACAAATGATATTCCAAGGTCTCAGTCTCAAGATTGAAGCTGGAAAAATGGTGGCGCTTGTAGGACAGAGTGGTTCAGGAAAATCCACTGTTTTGGGATTAATTGAAAGATTCTATGATCCAATACAAGGATCAGTTCTAATAGACGATTATGATGTCAAAAGCTACAACCTGAGAGACTTGAGATCACACATTGCACTTGTGAGTCAAGAACCGACTCTTTTTGCAGGAACCATCAATGAAAATATAGTTTATGGGAAAGAGGATGCCACTGAAGTTGAAATCAGAGAAGCTGCGACACTTGCAAATGCTCATGAATTTATAAGGTACGGTATCATCCCTATGCTTGACACCTAGAGTGAAACATCTTATTTTCTTGAAATGAAAATGTTGACTACTAAATTTAAATTAATAAATGTGTCCCCTATCTATGAGCCAAGCTTTTAGAAGAGGTGGTTAAACATATTCTTATGGTATTAGAGAGGTTGTAGTACCGATTTTCAAGTCTCTTGGTCACTGATTTATGAACTTTTTTGCCTTAAATATATAAATAAATTCAGCATGCACGTGAGGGCCATGTTGAAGGAAAAATTTAAATAAATAAATATGCCCTCATCTATGAGCTTAGGCTTTTAGGTAAGGTGGTTCAACATTTATAGGATAATGATCTCTCCCTGTCTCTCTGATTCAGTTCATTGAGGGATGGATATCAAACTTACTGCGGAGAGAGAGGAGTCCAGCTTTCAGGAGGACAAAAGCAGAGAGTAGCACTTGCTCGGGCAATTCTGAAGAATCCATCAATACTTCTCTTGGATGAAGCAACCAGTGCCCTGGATAGTTTAGCTGAAAATATAGTCCAAGAAGCATTGGAAAGGATGATGGTTGGTAGGACTTGTGTAATTGTAGCTCATCGTTTATCTACAATACAGAAGGCAGATTTCATCATGGTGATTAAGGATGGAAAGGTTGTGGAGAAAGGATCACATCATGAACTACTTGCTATTGGAGATCATGGATCCTACTATTCGTTAGTCAAGTTACAACATAGTCACTCTCGTTAGTTATGAATATAACATGCAGAATCTAGGTGAGTTATATGGAGTCAAAATTTCAAAAATAGATTTTACTCTTGAAATCTTTATTTATCAGAATTTGAAATGCAGTGCACTTGTGTGTTTTACATGCTAGTGAGTTTGTTCATGAAAAAGAACTTAAGCAAATATGCTAATAAATCTCAAAACAACTGCAATAGATATTTCTGCAATACTATTAAAAATGTTAGAACAGGAACATTTTCTTAAATTTAAAGGGTTAAGAATGAAAATATCAGTTAAAATGGACTATCATTTTGGCACTTGGGAGTCTTTAATGTGTTTAAGCTGTGCGTAATATGCGTTAGACTTCTGCCTTCTTGCGTCTAAATGAACCATGGTAAGTGCTCAATCTTGTTTCAAATGCTGGTAACTAGTTTTGGACGTTTGAAACATTTGATTCTTCAATTTAGGTTTCACTCTGGATTTGTACCTGAACTGGTTGAGAGAAACGAACAACGCACCACATTTTCTTCCCTTCGAATTAAGACCCTCTAATTTGGACTCTGCTTCTTTTAACTTTGTTTCAGTCGAGTCTGACTTTCCTTAGCATTTCATCTTAGAAGTGTCCTCTTTAATTTGGACATCTGCTACTTCTTATTTCTTATTGAATATCAACTTCGTCATAAACGGTAACTGCTCTTGTCAAATTTGTTTTACATTTTCCCTCTATGTTAAGAGGTAGATTATGGTAGCTGAACACTTATGAACACAGTGTTTGACAAAATAATCAAGTTTGATTATGGTAGAAAGTTATCTGATTCAGATTGTCAGATCCCATTTTGGAAACTGCAGAACTTAATCGAAATCTTTTACGTGCCAATATTGGCCTCCATGGGGTCTAAAACTTACAACTCAATCTATAATATACTTGATGGTGAATAGCAAGATTACCAAATGAATTTTGAGTTTTCAGTGGAAACGAAAACACGTCTCTTTGATATGTGGGATGATTGATTTGAGTTCTCGTAGGTTAAAGAGTAGTGTTTTTTTATAGCTGCATTTCCTTTATAGACAAGACATGTGCTTAATTATTTAGAGAAGTCGCGTTTTCTGTAATGTATTGTCGTGTCATGGAAATACGTTCGCTGAAGTTACGTTTTGATATTTTTAAGTCTTATATGTATCTGTTGTAAACTTGTCTGTAAAGTGTGAAGATATATATCCCAGCTCTGCTGGATATAACTGGCTTAGGGAGGTTCATATCTTTAAGTTTAGCCATATTTCTAGTAAGACGTGTTTCCATATGGTAAATAAAATGCTAATGTTCAACATTTAAATTGCAGACAGTTTCCAACATTTGACTTGATCTTCTTCTGCACATCCAACCTCACCATTTAATTCTTGCATTTGGCTTTAAACTCACTAAACCTTTTGTTATATTATGTGGATTACTCACAGTTTCCTTCTGGGAAAACACTCGACTTAATTTAAAAAGCAATTTAGTCTCAACTTAATAACCCAAAAAACTTAAATGTAACTATAAAAAAAAAAAAAACAGAAAACAAAAGCAGCCTTCTTTCCGGTGCCTGCAATTCCACTCCCAGCTCCGACCCTCTGTTCCCCGTACCCCGAGTCACAGGTCCGTGGTGTTACGGGCCCTTAACCACCAGTCCCTCATATATTGAGGTCATATGATGCTGAACATGTAATGCCATCCCTTACATTCATTCATTTACATGGTAATGTACACACTCTTAGCCTAAATCTACAAATATGAAATTGGCTCACTAAAGAAATTTGAATAAAACTCCAAAGAACCAAACTAGGAGAGAGAGAGAGAGAGAGAGAGCAGATCAAATGCCAAGAGTGCATATTAAATTTTCATAGAGTTACATTTTCAAAACATGTCAAAGCTGAACAAGAGAAAAGGTGAAAAATACACAAGAAGCTAGATTTGGAATACAGGAAAGGGTGGCAAGAGTGGCCTGGAGGCTGGGGTGTGACGAGGAACAAGACTGATTGTTGTGTTCATATTTTTATATTTTTTACTTATTTTAGTTCGATGATAATTTCATTTCTTAGACGAACTAAATGCTTTAATTATTCAAAAAAAAAAAAAAATGAGGTCTAAAACTCAAAAAGTTCAATTCTTAATGCCTTTTGTTTAAGCGTGTCCAAAAGTTCCGAACCGAACAAAGCGGTTCTTCATAAGTTAAATACCCGAATCAAAAACCGATGGGTTTGGATCGGATTTCGGTTCTAAACCAAGAATCGAAGAATCGAATAAGACCCTAGACTAAATAATTTTTTTTATTTTTTATATTAAATTAATTAAATTAAATTATTTTTTCTAAATAAATTAGCAAATTAATTAAATAAATCAGATTATTTCATAATTTTAATTTTAAACCCCAATACCCAAATCATTTTAAAACCCAAATCATTTTAAAGCCCATTTTAAAGACAAGAAACAGTGGAGTTTGAGATCCATTTGCAGTTTTTGATATGGATCACCGATATTTTAATATTAACATCTACTTTTTGGTATTTGTATGCATTAAATTAATTTTATTGGATAGCTAGTTATTTATATGTTTTTAAATTGAACGTTAATTTATAAAAGTTACGAATGAAATGTCATTAGTTGTATTTATGTAGTATTGTTGTAAATGTTAAAAAATTTAATTATAGTATGGAATCGAACCGAACGGAACCGAACCCGAACGATTCCATAATTATATTTGGATCCGACGGGTCCATTTATTAAATATCTGAAAGTTTTGGGTCGATTCGGTTCTCGACCCACGGACAGCCCTACTTTTGTTCATTGGTGGATCATCATTATGATATTTCAACCGCATCTAAATTTTGGATTGGCATAATTATATCAAAATATTTTTTTGGATGAGGCATAATTATATCAAAATATAATATTGAATAAAAACAATTACATCTTATTTTCAATAAATTGGGAGAGAACTCCATGAATACTGTATCTAAAAAAAAAACAATCAAAACCATAACAACCATTTCGCTACCCAAAATTATGTAAAACTACCATTATCAGGGGGTTGAAGATTCATTTCTGATCTAGGGAAACGATCACGTTATTTTAAATAATGCAACATTAATTGTGGACATAAAATGCCTGTAATCAATACAGACATACAAATAATTTTCCACATTGTTTGCTGTTTGGCATATCGCTGTCACCTGTGGGGTGCCCTTTTTTTTTTCTCGACACTTTCTACTTCTGTTCTCAATTCAGATCCTAGTAACTTATGTCCAAACAGTTAGACCAGTGTCTAGCATTGTACATACAAGAAAGAGTTAAGATGAAAAGCATTGAGTTTCAAGATTCCCCCACTAAAAGACACTAGTTTTAGTTGGTATTTGAATCAGGACAAGCTGAAAGCTGTGGAAATCTGTAACTGACAGGAACAAAGTATACAAGAAGGATGCCGGCTAGAATAATATGTGCTCCATATGAGTCAGTCCATAAGGAAATAGTAAGTGAACGGTAGAACAACTCATAATGCAGCTTCCACTTATAAACTCCTTGGGAATGTTAATTAATTAATTAATTAATATTATCTTAATTAAACCATATTGGGGCTTAAAACATTCACTACTTGGGATCTTTGTTGTGCTAATTACTGAAAATGGGAAGTAAAGGTGGGCTTTTCAGATGTGCTGACAGTGTTGACAAATTGCTGATGTTTCTTGGTATTTTGGGCTCCCTGGGTGATTCGTTGGCTGCTCCAATGACCATGTTTGTTCTAAGTGGAGCATTAGATGCATTTGGAAATGCTGATCAGTCTATTACCAAAGAGGTGGTGAACAAGGTACAAATATTTACCTTTCGGTTCTTTTTCGGATTTTGTAATAGTAATTAATTGTAAGATTTCTTTGTATCTTGGATGATTGAACAGAAAACAAGTGTTCAGTTAAGGGAAGTAATTCCAGAAATTCTCGTTAAAATGTATGGTGCATAGAGTTCGTTCGAAGACTAAATTAAAATAAACGTGTCTCCACTCTATTAGTTTAAACTTTTAGATGATGTGATTTAATATGGTATAATGATAAGATAAATCTGGCCTGCAAGAGAAGGGATGTGCCAAAAACTAAATTTTAGTAGTAAATTAATAAATGTGTCTTCTTTCTAACAATTTAAACTTTTAGATGAGATAGTTCAACAATCTTTTTGTTACAAACTGAAATAGCTTTTTTTTTAATGTTTCTGTGCAGTATGTATTCAAGCTACTTTATATTGCTGTTGGAATTGGATTCTCTGCTTTCATCGGTATGGATGCTCTCTCAACTCTCACAGAAAATTTCTGGATGGATGTCGGTTATAGAATAATTCTTGGCTTATCTTTTATGATTTGTTGAGCTATAAAATTCATTTTAGTTATTGTTGGAGAAAAATAGACATTTGCTGGTGGGGTCCGACATCTTTTAAGTTTCCAGTATCTGCTTCCTAAAGAAGTATGAGAATGTACAAATGATCTTGAAAATTTGAGTTTATTAAAAAAAGGTTCACGAATTTGTTTGATAAATTATTTCTTCATTGCCTGCTGCATTTGCAGAAGGCGTTTGCTGGACAAGAACTGCCGAGAAGCAAACATCTCGCATACGAATGGAATACTTAAAATCAGTCCTCAGACAAGAAGTTGGTTTCTTTGACAATCGAGATGGTTCATCTACCACCTTCCAAGTTGTCTCAAGCATCTCTGTTGATGCCCACTTAATTCAAGATGTTATAGCCGAGAAGGTTTTTTTCTTTTCTTTTTCCTCATCAAATCTGCTTTCTGATCTATTTCTGTGGTTAAATCAAGAATTTTCCCCATTTTCTTTTTTACCTGTTGCAGATACCCACCTTCCTGACTCAATTCTGTGCATTCATATTTAACCTATTAGTTTCCTTCCTACTTTCGTGGCGACTAGCATTGGCTTCTCTTCCATTTGCAATTGGATTTATAGTCCCGGGGGTGGTATTTGGAAAATTAATGATGAACCTAGGAATCAAGAGTAAGGATGCTTATGGGTTAGCAGGCAGTATTGCAGAACAGGCAATATCATCTATTCGAACTGTCTACTCGTATGTGGGTGAGCATCAAACACTCGTGCGATTCAGCCATGCTCTTCAGGGAAGTATGAATCTAGGCATGAAGCAAGGATTGGTAAAGGGCTTGTTGATAGGAAGCATGGGAATGGTTTTTGTAACTTGGGCATTTCAATCTTGGTTTGGAAGCATTCTTTTCATTGAAAAAGGAGAAAGGGGTGGCCATGTTTTCATATCAGGACTCTGTGTCATCCTTGGAGGATGGTGAGTCCCTTTCCTTGATTATTTTACTGCAGTATGTTAAAGAATAGATATAGATAAATTAACGTGTCCCCTCTTTAGCACCGATCTTCATAATTTCCTCCACATCATAACCAAGTTTGTGTGCTACTCTGCAATAATTATGTGTATATGCATTTGTAGTACTGAATACTGTGAGAAGCGAATACTGAGAAGCTATGCTATTCTGGTCTGTGCCTGTGTTTATATACACTTCTTGTAATTTCAGGTCCCTCATGAGTGCACTGCCTAATCTCCCATCCATCACAGAGGCATCAGCTACTGCGAAAGGAATTTTTGAGTTGATTGACCGTATCCCTCAAATAGATTCTGAAAATGCCAACGGGAAAGTTTTAGCAAATGTAAGAGGGCAAATTGAGTTTAGAGAAGTTCATTTCAGTTATCCATCAAGAAAGGATTCACTTATCCTCCAGGGGTTCAACATGCAAGTAAAACCAGGTATGACAGTGGGCCTTGTGGGAGGAAGCGGATCTGGAAAATCCACTGTTATTTCGTTGCTTGAAAGGTTTTATGACCCTGTCAAAGGAGATATACTACTTGATGGGCACAGAATTAAAAAATTCCAGCTGAAATGGTTGAGATCTCAGATGGGGCTAGTCAATCAACAGCCAATACTCTTTGCAACGTCCATAAAGGAAAATATACTGTTTGGAAAGGAAGATGCTTCAATGGAACAAGTTATAAGTGCGGCGAAGGCTGCAAATGCACACGATTTCATCAACAAATTACCAGAAGGATATGATACTCAAGTAAGCCATCCTTAATGCTTCTAAGTCTGATAATTCATTTTCAAAAGGAGTTTTTATATGTTTCAGTAAAATCTCAGGTGGGAGAATTTGGCATTCAATTATCAGGAGGGCAAAAGCAAAGGATAGCAATATCAAGGGCATTGCTTAAAGATCCACGAATTCTTTTGCTTGATGAAGCTACTAGTGCTTTAGATGCACAATCTGAAAGCATAGTACAGACAGCCATTGATCAGGTTTCAGTAGGAAGAACAACGATTATTATTGCTCATCGTCTCAGCACAATTCGTGAAGTTAACAAGATTCTTGTACTTCAATCTGGAAGAGTTGTTGAATCAGGGTCTCATGATGAGCTGATGCAAAAAAATAATGGAGTAGGAGAAGGTGGAGTTTATTTTGAAATGATGAAAGTCCAGCAATCAGCAGTACAGAATCAGGTCCTTGAAAGTTCCCGACATTCAATTGGAGAAAGACCCTATAATAAGACAACGTATGCCCATACTCCTAATTCTCCTTTCATTGTAAGGTCAAGCAGACTGAAACCGAACATGGGAGAGAAAGGAAGTAATTTCTCTTATTTCATAATAATCCCTAATGTCAATACATATACAAGCTATTTACATTATTTATAGGAGAAGTCCCTATAAATGAGATACTATCAATTAGGGTCACATATATTTAACACTCCCCCTCAAGTTGGAGCATAGATATTGATCATGCCCAACTTGTTACAAAGATAATTAACCCGAACCCCATTTAGAGCTTTCGTGAAGATATCTCCTAATTGTTCTCCAGTCTTCACATACCCTGTAGAAATTAAACCTTGCTGAATCTTCTCACGAACGAAATGACAATCTATCTCAATGTGTTTTGTTCGTTCATGAAAGACTGGATTAGATGCAATATGAAGTGCAGCTTGGTTATCACACCACAATTTTGCTGGGACTGAAATTTTAAGACCAATTTCAGTCAAGAGCTGACATATCCACATTATCTCACACACGGACTGTGCCATAGCCCTATATTCTGCCTCTGCACTCGATCTTGACACAGAGCGTTCTGTTTCTTACTCTTCCATGAGACCAAATTTCCTCCAACGAAGACACAATAACTTGATGTGGATCTTCTATCCACTTTGGAACCTGTCTAATCTGCATCTGAAAAAATTCAATATGAATGTGCCCATGATTTGCATACAAGATACCTCGTCCGGGTGCTCCTTTCAAGTAGCACAAAATCTGTTCTAACGTTGCCCAATGATGAACCGTTGGGGATGACATAAACTGACTAACAACACTAACCGAATATGCAATATCTGGACGAGTCACCGTAAGATAATTCAGCTTTCCAACCAACCTTCTATATCTCTCAGGATCTTCAATTTGTTCTCCATCTCCTGTAAGGTGCATGTTTGGAGTCATTGGAGCACTACAAGGCTTCGCCCCCAATTTTCCTGTCTCAGCTAACAAGTCAAGGACATATTTTCTCTGAGATAAGAAAATACCTTTTTTACTCCTTGTGACTTCAACACCCAAGAAATACTTTAGCATCCCTAAGTCCTTCGTGTGGAACTGAGTATGAAGGAAAGACTTAAGAGATGAGATTCCAGTAGTATCACTTCCAGTAATGACAATGTCATCCACATACACAATTAAAAGAATGATACCAGCGGACGATTGTTTGTAGAACACAGAATGGTCAGACTTGCTTTTTATCATACCAAACTTCTCGACGGCCTGACTAAATTTTCCAAACCAAGCACGAGGACTCTGTTTCAAACCATACAGGGATTTTCGAAGACGACAAACTCGCCCAAACTCCCCCTGAGCAACAAAACCAGGAGGTTGCTCCATATAGACTTCCTCCTTAAGATCACCATGAAGGAACGCATTCTTAATGTCTAAGCAGTGCAGAGGCCAATTATATGTGGTCGCCATAGAAATAAATAACCCGACCGACGTAAGTTTAGCAACAGGGAGAGAAGGTGTCGAGTAATCAACCCCATATGTTTGAGCATATCCCTTAGCAACAAGCCGAGCTTTTAATCTAGCAACAAATTCCATCCGGATTAACTTTAATCGCAAACACCCATTTACATCCAATAGCCTTTTTACCTGCAGGAAGGTGTACCAGTGTCCAAGTACCATTGTCATCTAAAGCATTCATCTCCTCAATCATAGCATTACGCCATCCAGGATGAGATAGAGCATCATGAACAGTTTTAGGAATCGTGACGGAATCAAGAGATGCAACAAAAGAACAAGAAGATGGTGATAAATGGTTATAGGATACAAAAGAAGATACTGGATAAGTACATTGTCGTTTACCTTTGCGAAGTGCAATAGGGAGATCATCACTCGAACAAGAACCTGGATCGGATGACGAAGGAACTGGTGCAGGACATGAAGCAGGAGGAGGAGGGTCTGGAACCAGATCAGGAACAGTAGGTTGTTGGCGACGAGAGTAGACCTGTGTTATAGGAAGCTTAACAGGAGCACATGAAGGAGGATCAGAATTAGGGGATGTACAAGTATAGATTAATAAATCATCATCCTCCCCCCGACTGATAGAACCTGCGGATGAAGTAAATGGTGTCTGTTCTAGAAATGTAACATCAGCAGACACAAGGTACCTGTTAAGGTTGAGACAGTAACACCGATACCCTTTCTGCACACGAGAGTAGCCAAGAAAAATACACTTTAGAGATTTGGGATCAAGTTTTGTGACATGAGGTCGAACATCCCGAACAAAACAGGTACAACCAAATGTCCTAGGTTCAACAGGAAATAAAGACTTGTGAGGAAAAAGGACATGAAATGGAGTCTCACCAGATAGAACGGAGGAAGGCATACGGTTAATCAAAAAACAGGCAGTAGAAACGGCATCAGCCCAAAAATGTTTAGGGACTTGCATTTGAAACAACAAAGCTCTGGCAGTTTCAAGAAGATGTCTATTTTTTCTTTCAGCAACTCCATTCTGAGATGGTGTATCGACACAAGATGTTTGATGGATAATGCCATGTTGGACCATATAATTATGGAAGTGTTCTGATAAATATTCCTTAGCATTGTCACTTCTCAAAGTTTGTACAGGAACATTAAAGTGAGTTTTGATTTCAACACAGAAAGCTGTAAAATGAGAGAACAATTCCGAACGATTTTTCATTAAAAATAACCATGTCATTCGAGAATAATCGTCAACAAAAGTAACAAAATATTTAAACCCAGCTTTAGACACAACAGGACACGGACCCCAAACATCGGAGTGAACTAACTCAAAAGGAGCACTAGCTCTTTTATTGACTCTGGGACTAGAGCTCAAACGATGATGTTTGGCAAACTGACAAGACTCACAATCTAATGCAGATAGACTAGAAAACTGGGGATAAAGTTTCTTTAACACTGGCAACGAAGGATGACCAAGCCGACAGTGTGCGTCAAAAGGGGTTACAATTCCAAAACAGGCAATAGACTTTGGTATTTGTGTATCAAGAATGTAGAGGCCTCCAGACTCATATCCTTTACCAATAATCTTCTTCGTCATAAGATCCTGAAACATGCAAAAATTAGGGTAGAATGAGACACAACAATTAAGTGAACGAGTGAGCTTACTGACAGAGACTAGATTAAAAGATAAGTTTGGTAAACTCAAAACAGACTGTAAAGGAATTGAGGGTGTTGGGGTAATTGTGCCGGACCCCAAAACATGAGATGTAGACCCATCTGCTAAAGTAACTGTAGAACGAGAAGCATGTGGCTGAAAAGAAGAGAATAGACTAGAATTACCTGTCATGTGATCTGTGGCACCAGAATCAATGACCCATTTGGAAGATGTGGAAACAAGACATGTGTTTGTTTTACCTGAATCAGCGATGACAGTGATAGGAGTAGATGAAGACTTTAGAGATTCCTGATATTGTGAGAACTTGGTATACTCATCTGCAGATATTAGAATAGGCTCAGGAGCATCATTGGTATAGGCAACATGGGCTGACTGGTTCGACTGAGTTTTGCGCTGCAACTTTCTACAATCTCTCTTCACATGTCCTGGCTTTTGACAATAGTAACATACAACACCTCCGGAACCCTGTCCTCGAACATTAAGATTTCGATCGTAGTTGTTTGAGTTTTCCCCCTTATTGCCATTTCTAGATGGCTGTCTTCCAAATTCAAAGGTGCGACTGACAAGAGCACTATTGGGTTGAGTAGAAGTTGAGTATTCTGTGCGGAGTACCCTACTAAATGCTTCTTCTAAGGATGATATATCTGGACTAGACAGAATTTGAGATTTAGCAGTCTCAAACTCAGAAGGAAGACCAGCCAAGAAGCTCATAACCGCCATTTTTTCTCTCTGAGCTTGCTGAACTTTTACATCTGTACTGAATGGAAGGAGCATATTAAGCTCCTCATGAGTCTTCTTAAAATCCATAAAGTAGTCCGTAAGGGATCTATCACCTTTTTCTGCACGATAAAAGGCTTGACACACCTCATAAGTGTGTTTGATATTTCCCTTACCAGAGTACACAAACTCCAAATACTCCATCAATTCTTTCACAAATTCACAGTGATTTATCAAACCAATCACCTCACTATCAATAGAATTACGTATTTGCAAGAACAGACGAGCATCATCTCTTAGCCACGAGACTTTCGAACCATCACTAGGTGGTTCATCAGTGAAGTGATTATCCATATCAATGCTTCGCAAATATAGTCTAACAGTTTTACTCCAATCTAAATAATTAGATCTATTGAGTTTATGTTCCGTGATTTTTGACATTATAGGAATCACATTAGACACAACAGAAGTCTTTTCCTCCATATTACCAAATATCAGGCAAATCACAAAGCAAAAGATCACAACAAAGTTAAAATACTTAAAACAAAGGAACCCGAACCTCGAAAACAAACCCCCAGAAGACTGCAAGTTCCAGGTAATAAATCTTCAAATCGCAAACCACCCAGCACTTCCAAATAAAAACTGGCTGAAAATGAGCTGGGCAGAGTATCCCAGTAGCAAATGCCACACCAGGCTCACATAGATGATAGAACCCAATAAACCGGCCAACTACAAGCCCAAACACTCAAAGCAGAAGACCAACAACCAGGTGAGATCCCGTTAGCAACGGCTACTGTAGCTCGCGGCGAAAGAGGCGACGGAAAATGGGAACACCGGCGACAGCGATAGCAGCTCGCGAAGAGGAGAGGACGGCGAGACTGCAGCTCGACTGGCTGGCGGAACACTGTAGCTCGCGAAGAGCAGCTGACGGCGCGACTACAGGTCGCGAAACCCTAGCTGACTGGCGGCTCAACTAGGGCAGAAATGGCAGGAGCAGAACGCGACGCCGGCGACTGCTGCTCAACAAAACCCTAGCGACGGCGACCCTAGCTCAGCTCTCCAACGAGGACGGCGGCTTCAGAAATTATGGCCAAGAAAATCGACCCAGGCTGTGCGCTCTGATACCATGAAACCGAACATGGGAGAGAAAGGAAGTAATTTCTCTTATTTCATAATAATCCCTAATGTCAATACATATACAAGCTATTTACATTATTTATAGGAGAAGTCCCTATAAATGAGATACTATCAATTAGGGTCACATATATTTAACACAGACAAAACAGTCCTGCTACTGCCTTTAGCCCAACATTAACCATGAGTGGGGTTGCATCAATTCAAAACAGTCCCGCTTCCACCTTCAGCTTTTGTTCTGACGGCAATATTGAAAAATTGGAGAGTACTTCTCCAAATCTTTCAAACTGGCGCTTAATCCAAATGAATAAACCAGAGTGGAAGAGAGCCTTGCTTGGATGTTTAGGCGCTGTTGTCTTTGGGACCATCCAGCCAATTTATTCCTATTGCATGGGTACAATGATCTCTGTGTACTTTATAGGCGACAACTCGAAACTAAAATCTGAGACCAGATTTTACTGCATTGTCTTTTTAGTTATAGGCTTGATAAGCTTCTTCGCCAATCTACTCCAGCATTACAATTTCGCAATCATGGGAGAGAGATTAACTAAGAGGGTGCGAGAAGAACTTCTTCAAAAAGTTCTCACATTTGAAGTTGGGTGGTTTGATCTAGATGAGAATAAAAGTGCGGCAGTCTGTGCGCGGTTGTCCACTGAAGCAAATATAGTTCGATCACTTGTTGGAGATCGCATGTCGTTACTGGTTCAAGTTTTCACAAATGCTGCTCTTGCCTTTGCTCTTGCATTAATTGTCGCGTGGAAAGTTGCAATTGTAATGATTGCAATACAACCTTTAACTATTACAAGCTTCTATTCAAAAGGTGCTCTGATGAAAAGAATGTCTGAAAATGCCCAAAAAGCACAAAGTGAAGGAAGCCAACTGGCAAGTGAAGCAGTAGTCAATCACAGGACCATTACTGCATTCTCTTCTCAAAAAAGAATTCTCGACCTCTTTGCAGCAACACTGAAAGGGCAGCAAAAACAGAGCATAAAACAATCATGGTTATCTGGAGTAGGCTTGTTCACTTCCCAACTCCTAACAACTTGTTCTATAGCTTTGATATTTTGGTATGGTGGGACTCTAATGAATGGTAGATTATTAAGCTCAAAGGATCTATTTCTGGTTTTCTTCATTTTGATGAGTACCGGTAAGACCATTGCAGATGCAGGAACCATGACATCTGATTTGTCAAAAGGTAGCAATGCCATCAAATCTACTTTAGCAATTCTGGACAGGAATAGCGAGATTGAGCCTAACAACCCTGAAGGTTCCAAGATTAAAAAAATGCTAACAGGGAGGATAGAATTAAAGAATGTTTTCTTTGCCTATCCATCAAGGCCTGAACAAATGATCTTCCAAGGTCTTAATCTCACGATTGAAGCTGGAAAAACGGTGGCACTTGTAGGACAGAGTGGTTCAGGCAAATCCACCGTCTTTGGGTTGATCGAAAGATTTTATGATCCAATGAAAGGATCAGTTCTAATAGATGATCACGATGTCAAAAGCTATAACTTAAGAGACTTGAGATCACATATTGCACTAGTGAGTCAGGAACCAACTCTTTTTGCTGGAACCATCCATGAAAATATAGTTTATGGCAAAAAGGATGCCACAGAAGCTGAAATCAAAGAAGCTGCAATGCTTGCAAATGCTCATGAATTTATAAGGTATGTATCATCCCTCTGCTTTATGTCTTAAGTGTATAAACATCCTACTTTCTTGAAACTGAAATGTTGAAGACGTGACTTTAAATAAATAAATTTATGCCTTATCTAACAAATTGAGCTTTTAGATGAGTTGGTTAATCATTTTTATATTGTATTAGAGCTGGCCGAGGTCCTGATTTCAAGTCTTGTTGACACACTATTTACAAAAATTACAGGAAAAAAAAAATCAGGTCTGCATATGAGATTGTTTGACATTTCAAAATAAAATGATCTCTCTTTGTCTCCCTGATGCAGTTCCATGAAGGATGGATATCAAACTTACTGCGGAGAGAGAGGAGTTCAGCTTTCAGGAGGACAAAAGCAGAGAGTAGCACTTGCTCGGGCAATTCTGAAGAATCCATCAGTCCTTCTATTGGATGAAGCAACCAGTGCCCTGGATAGTTTGGCTGAAAACATAGTCCAAGAAGCTTTGGAAAGAATGATGGTTGGTAGGACTTGTGTAATTGTAGCGCATCGTTTATCCACAATACAAATGGTAGATTGCATCATGGTGATAAAGAACGGAAAGGTTGTGGAGAAAGGATCACATCATGAACTTCTTGCTGTTGGGAATCATGGATCCTACAATTCATTAATCAAATTACAATATGGCCTCTCTCTTTAGCAAGATACGAGCAGGACATGGAGATTCTAGGTGAATTACACGGGGTCAATAGATTGCTCTTTTACAAGAATCGAAAAATGGAATTTAACTTTGAAAAAATTAATTATTAGAATTTGAATGCAGTAGACGAATGTGCACTTATGCGTTCAACATGCTAGTGAGTTTGTCCATGAAAATGAATTTAAGAAAATATGCTAACAAATCTCAAAACAACTGAAATAGTTATTCTGAGAAAATGTAATAATTAAATACAAATTTGCTTGTTCTGAACGCACGTAATGTGTTAATATGTTTAACATTGGATAATTAAATATTAGACTTTTGTCTTCCTTGAAATCCTGCGTTTCTGACTGCACAGGTCTAATTGTAAATGTGAGTGCTCAATCTTCTTTCAAATGTTGGCTGAACTAGTCGAGAGAGATGAAATCACAACACATTCTCTAACCTTAGAATTGAAACTCTCTAATTTGGACTTTGTTTCTTCTTATAACTTTGTTTCAGTCGATTCCAATATTTAGAATTTCATGTTAGAAGTGTGGTCTTTTAGTGTTTGGAGGACACTAAAAGGGTAAATTGAACAAGTTTTTAACATTAGACCTTTTTAGCACGTTTAAACTCAGCTTTCTATTCTTGGCATTAAACTTAATAACCTTTTGTTTATAAGCGCATTTCATTATACTCTCTTAGACTTTATTCAAAAGTTCAGCTGTCATGATCAAGTTCCAGAAAGAAACACTATAGATCCAATTTTGTGGCTATTGAACTATAAAATCACAGCCTTCACACTTGTTTAGACTAAATCTGCAATCGTGAATTCAACCCCTAAAGTAATTAGAATAAGACTCCCAAGAAACAACATGAGAAGAAGAGAGACAGAGACAGAGGAGATTATATGCCAAGAACACGCATTGATTTTATTGCATAGACTTTACAAATACATGCACATTTGATATAGAATGAAGGAGAGGGTGGCGCTGGAGGCTGGGGTGGGGTGAGGAAGAATGCTGCCTTTTATTTTCATTATCTTCTTTTTCTTTTATATTTTTTTGCTTATTCTAGTTGGAAGGTAATTTTGTCGTTTCATGCCAACGTAGCGGTTTCTTAGAAAAATGAAATGGAACCTATAAATAAAAGGTGTCAAATATTCTATAACAAATATTGAGGTTAAAAGTACAAAAAAGTTCAATCATTGGAGGCCATTTGTGCAAATTACCAAGTAAATTATACACATAGGTAGATCAATGATTATTATTTATACCACATCTAAACTACGGATTGGCAGCACTATATCAAATATAACCTTGTATAATAACAACTACGTCCTATTTTCTTTAAATTGGGAGATAACATGATTACTTTGCAACTATTTTGCTACACAAAATTATGTGAATATACAATCATCAGGGGGGTGAAGATTCTATCTGACTGAGTGAAAAGACCATATTGTTCTAACTATTGCAACATTGTGATGCATCAAGAGCCTACATTCAGTACTGACATACAATTAATTTTCCATATTGTTATCACTATCACCCGTCAGTTTTTCCATTTTCTTTTAATGGTTCTTACACATTCTACTTCTATTCTTAATGCAGATTAGTAACATGTTTCCAAACAGTTAGGCCAAGCAACATGCATAAGCATGACTGTCTAGCCTTGTTCATGAAAGAGACAGTTAACATTAAAAACTTTGAAAAAAGTTTTGAGTTTACATATTTTCCCTTCTAGAGACAAAAGTAGTAGATATTAGAAATTTGGCAGATTGAAAGCTATGGAAATCACTAGCTAGCAGGAGCAAAATACGCAAGAAGGATGTCGCCTATAATAATATGTGCTTTGAGTCAGTCCAAAAGGCAGAAGACATGAACAGTCGAAATTTTCATAATGCAGCTTCCACCAATGAACTCCTTGGGAATGCTAACTAATTAATATTATCTTAATTAGGCCATGTTGGTGCTATATAGCATTCGCGATATGGAATCTTTTGGTTGTGAAAATCACTGAAAATGGGAAGTAAAGGTGGCCTTTTCAGGGATGCTGACAGTGTTGACAAGTTACTGATGTTTCTTGGCATTTTAGGCTCCTTGGGTGATTCGTTGGCTGCTCCACTTTCCATGTTTGTTCTTAGCGGAGCATTAGATGCATTTGGAAGTGCTGATCAGTCTATTGCCAAAGAGGTGGTGAATGAGGTACAGATATTTTGACCAATTGGTTATTGTGCTTTTCTGGAATCGGGAATAGCGATCATCTATAAGATTTCTTTTAGTCTTGGATGTCTGAACATAGAGTAGATTAAGTGTCCAGTTAAGGAAAGTAATTCAAGAAATCATGAATATAATTATTTTGAATACTGGACTGAATAAATAAGCAAATAAACATGCATCTCTCTAACATTTTAGGCTTTTAGATTAGATGGTTCAAAATGGTATAATGATCAAATGAATCCAGCCTGCGAGTGAAGGGATGTTTCAAACTTTCTAGTTATAAATTAAATAAATGCGTCTTCTTTCAAACTTATGTTCAATAAATTCTTTGTTACAAAATGAAGTAGGCTTCTTCATGTTTTTTGGCAGTATGCAGTCAGATTACTCTATATTGCTGTTGGAGTTGGATTCTCTACTTTTATCGGTATGGAACTCTCTCAACTCACAGGAAATTTCTTGATGGCTGTTTGGATAGGGAACAGTTCTCTGCTTGTCTGCCATGATTTGTTCAGTTACCAATTCTTTTTTGTTTTTTATGGAGAAAAAGCTACCATTTCTTTGCGCTCAAATAGATTAGTTCAGGGTCTGAAGTCACAAAATCCTAAACTGAATCAAATTATCAGCAATTACAAGATCATGAAAATTTTGATTTATTAAAAAGGTTCACGAAATTGTTGGATTACTTTAGTTATTTATCAATTGCCTGCTGCATTTGCAGAAGGAGTTTGCTGGACAAGAACTGCCGAGCGGCAAACATCTTGCATACGGAAGGAATACTTAAAATCCATCCTCAGGCAAGAAGTTAGTTTCTTTGACAAACAAGATGTTTCATCTTCCACCCTTCAAGTTGTCTCAAACATCTCTGCTGATGCCCACTTAATTCAAGATGTTATGGCCGAGAAGGTTCCTTTCTTTTTCGCAGCAAAATATTTCTTAATTTCCTTTTTCTTTATCCTATCTTCTTCCTCATCTATTTCTATAGTTAAATCAATTGTATGTTTCCCTTTTTTTCTTTTACCTGCTGCAGATACCCACCTGCCCGACGCAACTTTGTGCATTCATATTTAACCTATTAGTTTCCTTTCTACTTTCATGGCGATCGGCATTGGCTTCTCTTCCATTTGCAGTTGGATTTATAGTGCCAGGGGTGGGATTTGGGAAACTAATGATGAACCTAGGAATCAAGAGTAAGGAGGCTTACGGGGTTGTAGGCGGTATTGCTGAACATGCAATATCATCTATTCAAACCATGTACTCATATGTGGGTGAACATCAAACACTGAAAAGATTCAGCCATGCTCTTCAGAGAAGTATGAACCTGGGAATAAAGCAAGGATTAGTGAAGGGGTCGTTGATAGGAAGCATGGGTATGATTTTTGTAACATGGGCATTTCAATCTTGGGTTGGGAGCATTCTTGTCACTGAAAAAGGAGAAAGTGGTGGCCATGTTTTCATATCTGGAATCTGTATTATCCTTGGAGGAATGTGAGTTCCTTTCCTTTAACATTACTAAAGTATGTTGAAGACTAAATATAAGCAAATTAATATGTACGTATTTAACAACTTAAAATTCAAATTTGATTTATGAATGCAAAGAAGCAGAGTTTTACTGGTCTGTTCTTATCTTTAGATACCCTTCTTGTAATTTCAGGTCCCTTACGAGTGTACTCCCTAATCTCCAACCCATTACAGAGGCATCAGCTGCTGCAAAAGGAATTTTTGAATTAATTGATCATATTCCTCAAATAGATTCTGAAAGTGACAAGGGGAAAGTTTTAGAAAATGTAAGAGGTCAAATTGAGTTTAGAGCAGTTTACTTCAGTTATCCGTCAATAATGGATTCAGTTATCCTCCAGGGATTCAACATGTTAATGAAACCAGGCATGAAAGTGGGTCTTGTGGGAGGAAGCGGATCTGGAAAACCCACTGTTATTTCGTTGCTTGAAAGGTTTTATGACCCTGTCAAAGGAGATATACTACTTGATGGGCGCAGAATAAAAAAACTCTAGCTGAAATGGTTGAGATCTCAGATGGGGCTGGTCAATCAACAGCTAATTCTCTTTGCAACGTCCATAAAGGAAAATATACTGTTTGGAAAGGAAGATGCTTCAATGGAACAGGTTATAAGTGCGGCGAAGGCCGCAATGCACATGACTTCGTCGATAAATTACCAGAAGGATATGATACTCAAGTAAGCTATTCTATATGGTTCTAAGTCTGATAATTTATTTAGAAAATGAGTTTTCATACATTAGGTAAAATTTCAGGTGGGAGAATTTGGCATTCAATTATCAAGAAGGCAAAAGCAAATAATAGCAATAGCAAGGGCATTGCTTAAAGATCCAAGAATTCTTTTGCTTGATGAAGCTACTACTGCTTTAGATGAACTGTTGGGGCAAACAAGTCCCACATCGGTTGTGGGAAGAAAATAAATCCACCATATAATCCAAGTGGGCTACTCCACCCATTGCCAATTGGTTGTGGGATGGAACCTCACTTGGGTCTGGTGGAGTGGGCTTGGGCCTTGGGTAATTGCTCCCAATAATTCCCTAACAACTGGTATCAGAGCCCAGGTTGTGTGGCTAGATAAATCGAGGTGGTGGAAAATTCTCATGAGATGATAGATCCATGGTAACGTAGTGGGTGCAGGCTACGATGGATTATCTCGGTGAGTGGTAATTTACCTCGTGAGCCTTGTTTGAGGGAGGGATTGTTGGGGCAAACAAGTCCCACATCGGTTGTGAGAAGAAAATAAATCCACCATATAATCCAAGTGGGCTACTCCACCCATTGCCAATTGGTTTTGGGATGGAACCTCACTTGGGTCTGGTGGAGTGGGCTTGGGCCTTGGGTAATTGCTCCCAATAATTCCCTAACATGAACAATCCGAAAGTATGGTACAGGAAGCCATTGATCGGGCTTCTATAGGAAGAACAACTATAACCATCGCCTCAGCACACTTCGTACGGTTGACAAGATTCTGGTACTTCAATCAGGGAGAATTGTTGAATCAGGATCGCATGATGAGCTGATGCAAATAAATGATGGAGAAGGTGGAGTTTACTATGGTATGATGAAAGTGATACAATCAGCAGTAGAGAATAAGGCCCATGTTAGTCCCCATCATCCAATTGAGGGAAGATACTATGACAAGACAATGTATGCCCATACTTCCAAGTCTCCTTTTAGTGTAACTTCAAGCAAGCAAAACAGTCCTGCTTCTGCCTTCAGCCCAGCATTTATCTTAAGTGGAGTTACATCGATTCAAAACAGTCCCGCTTCAACCTCCAGCAATTCTCCTGAAAGCAATCTAGGAAAATTGAAGATTTCTTTCTTCTCCTAGTCTTTCAAATAGGCACTTCAAATGAACGCACCAGAATGGAAGAGAGCCTTGCTTGGATGTCTAGGAGATGTTGAATTTGGGGCCGTCCAGCCAGTTAATTCCTACTGCATGGGTGCTATAATTTCTATATACTTTATAGAAGACAGCTCAAAATTAAAATCTGAGTCCCGATTTTACAGCATCGTCTTTTTAGGATTAGGTTTTATCAGCTTCTTTGCCAATCTACTGCAGCATTATAATTTTGCAATTATGGGAGAGCGATTGACCAAGAGGGTGCGGGAAGAATTTCTTCAGAATGTTCTCACATTTGAAGTTGGGTGGTTTGATCTAGATGCTAATACAAGTGCTGCAGTTTGTACACGGCTCGCCACTGAAGCCAATATAATTCGATCACTTGTTGGAGATCGCATATCATTACTGGTTCAGGTTTTCACAAATGCTGCTCTTTCCTATGTGCTTGGATTAATTGTTGCATGGAAAGTTGCAATTGTAATGATTGCAATACAACCTTTAGTTATTTCAAGCTTCTATTCAAAAGGTGTTCTGATGAAAAGAATGTCTAAATATGCCCAAAAAGCACAAAATGATGGAAGCCAACTGGCGAGTGAAGCAGTTGCCAATCACAGGACCATCACTGTGTTCTCTTCTCAAAAAAGAATTCTCGACCTCTTTGGAGAAACTCTGAAAGGCCCTTGGAAACAGAGCATAAACAATAGGCTTGTTTACTTCCCAATTCTTAACAACGACTTCTATAGCTTTGACATTTTGGTATGGTGGGACACTAATGAGCAAGGGATTGTTGAGTTCGAAAAATCTATTTCTGGCTTTCTTCATTTTGATGAGTACCAGTAAGACCATTGCAGATGCAGGAACCATGACATCTGATTTGTCGAAAGGTAGCAGTGCTGTCAGATCTGTTTTTGCAATTTTGGACAGGAAAAGTAAGATTGAGTCTAACAACCCTGAAGCTTCTAAGATTGAAAAAAAACTGAGAGGCAAGATAGAATTAAAGAATGTTTTCATTTCGTATCCCTCGAGGCCCGAACTGATGATCTTTCAGGATCTCAGTCTCAAGATTGAAGCCGAAAAAACTGTGGCTTTTGTAGGACAGAGTGGTTCTCGCAAATCCACTGTTTTGGAGATTATATGATCCAATAAAAGGATCAGTTCTGATATACGATCGTGATGTCAAAAGCTACAATTTGAAAGACTTGAGATTGCATATTGCATTAGTGAGTCAGGAACCGACTATTTTTGCGGGAACCACCATGAAAATATAGTTTATGGCAAAGAGGATGCCACAGAAGCTGAAATCAGAGAAGCTGCAATGCTTGCCAATGCTCATGAATTTATAAGGTGTGGTATCATCCCTCTCCATGACTCATAGAATATGTTTGGTATGTAGTATTGGACATTATTATCTAGAAGAATTTAGCAGCTTCTTATTCTTCTTCAATGCTGTCCAGTACTATCCAATTATTCTTGCCAAACACGTCTAATGTAATACATCCTAGTTTCATACAATGTACATAATCTCTCTCTCTCTCTCTCTCTCTCTCTCTCTCTCTCTCTCTCTCTCTCTCTCTCTCTCTCTCTCATCTAGTTCAATGGAGGATGGATTCAAACTTACTGCGGCGAGCGAGGAGTCCAGCTTTCGGGAGGACAAAAGCAGAGGGTAGCACTTGCTCGAGCAATTCTTAAGAATCCGTCAATCCTGCTCTTGGACGAAGCAACCACTGCACTGGATAGTTTGTCTGAGAACATTGTCCAAGAGGCATTGGAGAAAATGATAGTCGGTAAGACTTGTGCAATTGTAGCCCATCGTTTATCAACAATACAGAAGGCAGATTAGATCATGGTGATTAAGAACGGAAAGGTTGTGGAGAAAGGATCACATCATGACCTACTTTCTGTTGGAGATCATGGGGCATACTATTCATTAATCAAGTTACAACACGGCCACTCTTTAGTAAGCCATGAGTAGAGGGTATGTAGAATCTCAGTGAGGTACACAGGGTCTATACGCTACTCTGTAACAAGTTTCAAAAACATCTTTTAAAAGGGAAATATTAGTCAAATAAAAGTGTCCATTTGACACATTAATTCTACCTACAAGTTCTATATTTTGAGGATGCGTTTTGAATGTCCGCAATATGTTTTAGGTGCCGTTTTGCTCTTGAAATCCTTCACTTCTGCTTATATATGTCGAAATGTTACACGGTGAGTTGTCAATCTTGTTTCCAACTTGTAATTGGTTTTCGACGTTTATAACATATAGAATTGAACTCCTACCTAAAGTGAGAAGGAGTTGTATTGTACGTCACATCGATAGGTCAAACCCTTTTTTTTTTATTTGTCAAAAAAAGTGACTTGACCCGCTGACGTGGCATTGTAAAGTTTATCTTGTTCACCGTGGGTAGGAGAACGGGTTTGCTCTAACATATATTCCTTCTATTCAATGTTTTACAGTGGATTTCTACTCTCTTATTTGAACTTTTGCTTCATTTTATTGTTAGATACTCCCATCGTTCCTTAAAGATAGGATTTTTTTTTTTCCCGTTTGTCACACATTATAGGTTACTTTCCTTGTTCAGAGTGTAATTGATTTCTTAATTTTCTAATACACTCCAATTTAACGTGCTTGTTACTAAAAAATATAAATTACTCCTATTTAACCATTTTTTAATGTAGGGATATATTAAAAAAAAAAAAGTAAATAACACTAATATTTACAACTATATTAATTACATTTTCTTAATCTGTGTGAAAATGGAAGCAAAATTATCTTTATGGGATGGAGGGAGCATTACTGTATTTAGGTTTCTTTATTAATGTTAGTTTACATTTTTCCTTGTTTAGGGTTTTATGGTTTGGGGTTTTCGCACTTTATATTCTTCTCTTTGTAGCCACCTTCATGGGATTGAATGATGTATTCACTTCCTTTTAACATGGTATCAGAGTAAGTTTTGATCCTATTTTGAGATAAATTAGCCTTCGCTTCCATATGCTGCTTCTCCGACGTATTAAATTTTTTTTTTTTTTATGCATGATATTTTGTTCTTGTAGTTTCTCGAACATTGTTATTTCCCCTTGGTGTGCTGTCTTAATTTGGATATCTACTACTTCTTGTAAATCTTATTCAATATTAACTTAATTTGAGTAGTATGCAGTAGGAGATGGTATAATGAACAAGAGATATGAGATCACTTTACACTTTAGGTTTAGGTTTAATCTGAAGATCATGACTTTGAAGGTGATGGATTGATTGATTGATTGATTGATGAAGCAATACAGTATGTGGCAGCGAAGGCAATTCCATCCCCCTATTAGTAATAAGGGCTTGTGTGGGAGGGATTAAAATCAGATTAAAATTGAAAATATAGCCGTTATTGTTGACTTTTATTAGACGAGTGGGGCCCAATAACGACCATATTTTCAATTTTAATTGGCTTTTAATCCCTCCCGAACGGGGCCTAATTATATATTTATCGTCAACATGACGCTAACACATTTCAATACGCGACCATCACGCAAAATTAATACTTTTCAATACACGTAGCTATCAATAAGAAACAAAGAAGGGATTTATCTCAAATGAAAAGTGAAGTAAAAAAATTCAAATTAAAGAATAAATGGCAGAAAAAAACAAAAACGTTAAAACAACTTTATCAAAAAAAAAAAAAAAAAATTATTCTCCATTTTATCTTTTTGGGTCTTTTGACTAAGACAATAAATGTCTAAAAATTCTTGATAATTAAATTGTAGCCCAACTATGCATTTTCACAACTTTGATGTTGACATTAGTTTGGAGTCAAACTAATGAGACTTGCTATTTGTACATAATTTTGTATACATTAAGGTATCCACCCCCTCATATGGGGGTGGGGCCCATTTGGAGAAAATATTTTTTATTCAAGTGGGTCACACCCTCATGTGAGAGGGTGAATACCTTGATGTATACCGAATTATGTACAAGTAGATAAACTCCTAATTAATTATGCATTTAAAATCCTCTTTTTGTTTTCATCCTCTTAACCAAAATGTCTCATAACTGTCCATCAGACGGCCAAGCAATTTTACAAAATCATGCCTTTTCATATTAAAGTCAAGAAAGTAATGCCATTGTATATATACAATATATTAAGTCCTAGTTTCCGTCTAAGACAACATAGTTTTAACCGATGAAGATATTTCAAACAAAAGGGTCGGAACTTGCTGATAGAAAAGGAGACGAAAACAAATTACTCTCCTCGTCGTGTCATCACTTTTTTTTTTCTATTATTATTTCTCAATCATCCAAGTCACCCCCACCCACTAATCGAATACGAAGAGGCATGCGAACATGAACCGACCGAGAATGTCTGTTGCTAGAATTCACATGTTTGTTCATTTACAGAACTAGTTCGCACCTTAATTAGCAACCAAGTTGCCGCGACCTCCGATCTCTTGGCTTGAGGCGACGGGGAGACAAGCTTGAAAGCCACGTTTGCTCCTTTCTTTTTGACTTGGTGCTTTGAGTCTTACTGAAATGCATTTTTTTAACCGATTTGATTGGTGGATCAGTTCATAAAAAATATATTTGGAACGAAGTAATATACATTATCATAAAAAATAAAAAATAATATTGTAATTTTTTTCTTTAATTTTATCTGATATGTACTAGAATTGTTATGACACCTATTTATATGAGCTTTGTAAACTCTAGTCTTTTGGTGTTAGTGTCACTATTATTTGCAGTAAAGTGAATTTAAGAAGTCCAAATTATCATTCCTATGAGTACCGTATTATCTATTATCGATCTAATTAATTTATATGAACCAAAATGAAAAAGTAATAGGGAATAATTATTTTTTGTTCTAAATATATTCTAATATTTAAGCTATAATCAAATGATTAGTTGACAAGGTCGATTTTAAAAAGATGAAAAAATGCGTTATGATTCACGATTTCATTTAATTAATATTTATCTTCATTTATGCATTTCAATATTAATAATTTTAATTATAAGTTAATTTGAATTTCACATTCAAGAATCCATTTCATTATTTACGTCCATTTATGCTAATTAACACCCAATTTTACTTAATTGAAATTAAATATTATATCAAGTGAGAATCATTTTTTTAATATAATTTTAACATTATTATAATTCAATTATTTCAATAATATGATAATTTTCGTTTTTCAATATGTATTTAATTTATTTAACCAATTAGTTAACATCAATGTACATGTATATTTAACATATTCATTTCACATGTATGCTTCTGTTAATGCATGAATTCCTTATTATTAATTATCAATTAATTAACATTAACATTCACATTCATTTAATTAATATTCATCTACATCTATGAATTTCAGTGTTATTAATTCTAATTATAAATTAAATAAAATTTCACATTCAAGAATGCATTTCATTATTCACGTCCATTTTTACTTAATTAAAAATTAAAATAATTTAACATTCATTGTCACGTATATATCTATTGGTATTAATTCTAAATTAATTAACATTTACGCCTATTCAAATATTACTTTTACAATACATATAAATCATTTTATAATAACGTGCAATTCACATTAAACATTAACTAGTTTACCAAGAAGTTCATTTAACAACTACAATAATTTTTGAAGTATACATCTATCGTCTAACTAAATTGTAACTAGCATGACGTCGACTTGTTACTGTTCATAAATCTATTAAAATTTGATCAGATATTAATTGCAATTATCTCAATAATAAAAGAATACATATCATCAATGGGGGAAAAACCCTTCAATAATCAAAATTAGGGAATTAGCCCATAAATGAAAACACGAAACAATAGAAAACATTAACGAGTTCTTAGATGAAAGCAAAGAATCTTGAAAATTAGACTTGCACCAAGCTTGAATCTTCTTCCAAACCCTAGAATTTTCTTTATGTGGGAGGTCACCAGCTCCAAGCAATGTCCACAGCCTTTAAATGGCTTCTCCACGCGACCCGTCCCACTTTTTTGGGAAGCTTGCCAATGGGGCTTCGTTGGGTATTTTTTCTACTTCAATTTCGGCATCTTTGCATCTCCATCACTTTGTTTCACGTCGTTACTGATGAGACTTAGAACCCGTGAAAACACATACAATCAATAGCAATACGAACTGAATAATGCTACAATCTCCATTAGAGACGATCAACCGCCTATGATTCACTTAATGTGATATGCAATGGTAAGACCAATTAAATGTATGGATATAAAACTCTTTCGGTGGTGGCCGAGTTGGTGAAGCAAGTGAACGCGGAGACCAAATACTACAAGTTCGAATTCCCTGTCAACACTTCATCGGTCGAGCCCGTTGCATCGAGCTTGCCTGGTGCAGTTTACCTCTCATGTGTAGTTTGTGGGCTACTACACATGGAGCGGAGTTTACCTAGTGCGCACTCACAGTGATCGGGGCTCCACTGGTGGGTAGCGGCTGTGGATTCCTACGTCAGCAAAAAAAAAAGTATGGATATAAAACTCACTTTGTTGGTTTTATCACTTAATACTACATCAGAGTGACCATCTCTAATGAAGATAAATATTACTCATATGACACGTTTACACTTATCAATCGTATCATTACATTACTTCTTCGCTCTCGGTAATCGCAAGTATATGACATCACGATAAGCAATAAAATGATGATTACAGTATTGTTTTCATAAAAACTTATTATTAAATTACCAAAATTCTGAACCTTAACTTTATGTCAATAGATATTGTTACATGTATATCAAAATTTACATAATGAATTATATAATGTCACATAACACTTTACTATTTGCTAATTTAAAACACGATCAATTTTTTCATCCAATATTTTCTCTCTACGTCATTTTCAATAATCGTTTATGTACATTTTTTTTTTTTTATGTATAAGTAGCAAAATTCATGATATAAATGTCTCATGACATTTCGTAAATTGTTAATCACTATTGAGATAAGAATTAAGTTACATGTACATCACTTTTGTATATTATGAATGATATTTCACGACGTGTAAAAATCGAGACTAGATAGAGAGAAAATTGGCCTCCCCAGTTCCCATGGGTTCATCAAGGAAATGCACCTAGGAATTCTTGCGGGGTGAGGCATCAATGTTTTCATGGCACTTTTGACTTTTTCTTCCTCCTTTCGCTTAAGCCTTGACGTTTAGCTATTGATCGCCCTATTTAATAAGTCATTTTCGCCTCTTCATCTTTAATTTTCCAAGTTATTTCACGTAGATAATTATTTTATATACCCTTGAAAAAAATTAAAAAGAAATACAAAAAGATAAATTATAAAATAAAATATTCCAAACTCTCTATCTACAACTACCTCTTCTATATAATATATAACCCTTTATCAACTCTCTCTCTCCTTGGGCTTTTATTTTCTCTCTCTCTCTCTCTATCTCTCAAAATGAAGGTCCAATCATGGCTGTCAACATGCTCCTCCACCACCTGCATCGCCACCTCCGGCGGTGGCCCCACCACCCTATCAACAAAACCTCTCCATTCCGACACTTCTTCTGACATCCAATCCCTATCCTCCACATCCTCCCAAGATACCTCTTCCAGCAGCCTCCAAAGCAACCTCTCCCTCCTAACTCTCCCCTCCGTCCCTTCCCTCCAAAAATTCTCGCCGGAAAACTTAAATCTCTCCATCTCCACCCATTTTCTCACTACCCTCAAACACCGCCGCCCTGTCCACATCAATTTCATGGCTGTCAACGACAACTTACTATACGCTGCCTCCGGCAATGAAATCAATGTTTTTGAGATAATTAATAATTCTCTGATCGATACTTTCAGTGGAGATAATATTTCCTCCGGTGCCGTCAAGTCTGTTGCTTTTTGCGACGGAAAAATCTTCACTGCTCATCAAGATTGCAAAATCCGTGTGTGGAAATTAACAATTCATAAAAAACACAAGCTCATTACAAGTCTCCCAACACTCGAAGACCGTTTCCGCAAATTCATTTTACCTCAGAACTACGTAAAGGTACTGTCTCATAAACTATCTCATTCGAAAGCTTAAGTTTTTTTTTTAACGTGTAAAGACGTTTATCAAATGTCTAACACGTGCACGACTTTCAACAGGTACGTCGACACAAGAAAAAACTCTGGATTGAACACCATGATGCAGTATCAGGCCTGGCTGTGTATAAAAATTCTGTGTCATCAATTTCATGGGATAAGAGTTTAAAGATTTGGAGGGGCTCTGATTTTCGATGCGCAGAATCCATTACAGCACATGATGATTCTATAAACGCAGTTATAGTATCAAATGATGGAATAATCTACACAGGATCAGCTGATAAAAGGATTAAAGTATGGGGAACTTCACTGGTGCAGGAGAAAAAAGAAAAGAAAATCCATTTAATAGCAACTTTGGAAAAGCATAAATCTGCTGTAAATGCACTGGCATTGAATTCTGCCAGAAATATATTATTTTCCGGCGCATGTGACCGGTCGATTATTGTATGGGAAAGGGAAGACAGTGCAAATTATATGGTGGTGTCCGGTGCGTTGAGGGGTCATTCAAGGGCCATATTGTGTTTGATCGGTGTTGATGATTTTCTGTTCAGTGGGTCAGCTGATCAAACGGTGAGAATTTGGCAACGGAGGATTGATGGTTTGTATACTTGTTTGGCTGTGCTTGATGGGCACCAGAAGCCGGTCAGGTCGTTGGCGGCGGTGGAAGGTGGTGATTCTGCTGGTGGTGTTAAGGTTTTTAGTGGAAGTTTTGATGGAGAAATTAAGGTGTGGCAGGTTGAGGTCTCGGGTGTTATTAGTCCCTTGTCTTAAATCTTTTAATGGAAATTCTAGAAATTTAGAAGAATATAATTTTTGGTTTTTTATTATAATATTAATAAGTGTATGTATAATCTTTTTTTCTTTTTGAATAAAAGAGATGTTACATATAATTTCATTTTATGGAAAGTGAAAATAAATGATTGTATTGGTATGGACTTTGAAGCCTCTTTCGTAATTTCAAGAACTTCAACACCTATATTTTTTAGCGTTTATTTACACCATAACACACATTACGAATAACTAAATAATTGTAAAAGGATAAAAATTTCCATCGTTGAAGGGGAAAAAATTTATCAAAAGATTATTGTCGTTGAAAATTCAATTAGTGAAAAGTTAAATTCGATAATAGTTACAACGAGAGAAAAGGAGTGAGAATTACCGACAAATCTAGCACTGAGTTTTCCAATTTGAATTATTCATTTCTTTTCTTTACAAACAAAGTAATATTATCGTGTCGGTCGATATAATTTTGTTGTTGCTTGCTACGTTGTCTCCATAGAAGAAATTAAATGCATCTAAATATTGTTTTTTCAATAACTCTATAATAATTTTAATCTAAACAAATATCTATAAATTGTAAATTAATACAATTTCACAGTATATTAATTAATGAAGTTACGTATATTAATTTCCAATGTAAAATATCTAAACATGGTCCCATTTCGATCATATCAAGGTGTCTTTGTCATTTCTTGCTTCCTTGTTCCTTTTTCTTCGCACTTACACAAACCAGAAATTTGGAGTCATTAAGAAAATGAATTGAAAGAATTGCCAATTGAGAGAAGAATTATTTATTTAAATTCTATTGCAATTTTTTGCTCACCACAAGTTAGATGGTAACTATATACGTTGATACGCAATACTAGATAAATTTATGACCAAATATAACAAATGGATCATTCGAGTATTGTTTTTAAACAGTACTCAATGTTCTAAAACGCATAATTAGGCGTGAATGTCAAACATCAAATCTTAAGAATCTAGGTGTAATAAGATGTTTTTCTAATTTTAAAATATTTTAGACCAATCAATAAATAAAATAATGCATGAGATGAAAATTATTGAAATTTCATACATATTTTTAAAGTCTCCAACAAAAGCATAATTCTCACTTTGTAAGTGGAAAAAAGAGAGCTATGTTCATAGGGTTTTTGTTGACCTTATTTCCTTTATAAGTTTTAGAAACGGTTGCTATTTTTGTTAAGATAGACTTCACTACAAAAAATATCACTCGTCAAATAAAAAGGTGCGCGCTCTCTTTTTTTAAATAGGTGCACCTTAGGTGGTCAATGAAGAGTTAACGTCTTTTTTTCAAGCGCAGCGTTAGGCGGGACGTTTTCTCTATATCTAGTGACCAGACTTTTGTCTTTTTTTGCCAATATTTTCGTCTATGAAACTAGGGCTGCACATAAAAATCACGAAATCGCAAACCGAATCGAAATCGTTAGTTTAAAACTGTTGGTTCGAATTCACGTGTACCCGCAATTTTTTTTCCCCCTAAATCAAATTGAACATTTTCAAAATAGTTTGGTTTATGTTTCAATTTTAAAAAACGCACAAAATCGAACCAACCCATTGAAATCATATAAACTAAATTAAATTCATCATTATTGACCAATGATTTTATAAGTCCACAACATACGTCATGACCCGGTATCTAATCTAAACTAAAATTATTCCCGAATCATGTGAAATGAAAACAAAAGGCATTTATTTTCAACGATCCAAATCTTAATTCAACAAAACTACGATAGCAAATCACGTCCACAACTTCAGAAATCCTAATATAAACTCTCATTTTTCAAACATTTGATGTTTGTCTGCTACAGCTAAACAAAATGCGATTGCCAATTGCAAATTGCCAGTACCCCTTTTGCCTCTTAGTCTACTAATTCTTACCTGAATAACATATTTTTCTCTTCTCTCTCGATAAGTCTTGGATTCACATTCAAGCCAAATTTTTCATTGTTCTTTCTTTCTTTTATTTGTTTTTTTTTTTTTTAACTTATTATAAACTTGTGAGTTGTGGTTTGGATTAAAAAAAAAAAAAAAAGAAGATTATTTGTGTGCCTAAATGATTAAAGAACTTATTTGTGGATTTGAAAGAACGAAGGACAGAGCATATTGATTGTGTGAAAATGTTAAAGTTCTCTAACTATTAGTACCTTCTACTTTCTTAAAGTCGTTAGAGAATGAAATTTGTCAATTCTCAATAACCTTGAACTCTATCATTTTTTGTACATTTAAACATATCATATTCAGTCCTTATTTTTCATCTCACTAACAGTACAAAAAGAGTTTTAATCAAACTATTAAAGCATATCATAATTCTGTCTTTACCAACTGTTATGTGACAATATGAAAGGCAAACAATAAAAGATAAAAAAAAAATGAAGAAATATATATTCGTTTTATTAACATCTTTTAGGAACCAATTTTGAAAATAATTTATTCACGGGTTTCACGGGAAAAATGAATTTAATTTAACATTTAAATTATTATTTCTCTTTTAAACTTATATGTTAACTTATTTTAAATATATTATTATAATGTCGATGGGTAAACCGCGGATTAAAACCGAACCAACTCCAAATTATGGTTTAAAAAATTTCAAACCGCATAAAATTATTTGAGTTGAAAATATGACACAAACCGTCCAAATCAAATCACGTTCACCTCGACATGAAACTATCATCGAGGAGACTGTCCGACGCGTATTTGAAAAGCTATTTTTGACCAATGAAAGTTAAATTAACTACAAATTATTGTAGCAAATCAAGTGCTAATTAGGTCAACATTTAAAGACAACAAACCGGTCATCGCGTGAAACTGCGTGATCGATTAAATGTACGCATAACAATAAAAATTTAAAATATGTTACCTTGAAACCAAAATCATACAAGAAGTCAAACTAAAGCTTTGTCAACCCCTTTTAATGAGCTGTACTTTTGCATGGTAATGAATAAATAAATAATTATAATAATTCAAACACGACACGAAAATCTAGGTTAGTGCAATTTATCCAAGGTCTGAAAATACTGTCTAAATGGGGATTCTGCTGTTTTCATAGGGAGATTTTGCAAAATGACCTATGAATAGTGGCTTTTTAAGATTTTTGTTAAAAAGTCAGTTTTACCCTTAATGAAATTGGTCATTTATTGCAGATCAAGTCCTCAATCTTTATAATTTTTTCGAAATTAGTTTTATTCTTGTTTTTATTCATCATCACTAGACGTTTCTTCTAAATCTGATTTTTCTTCAAATATTTCTTCATTTACTTCTATTTCTTCAATATCAACTTCTTCATATTCATCTCTAATTTGTTCAAAGTCCGTAATTAATATTCTAACTTTCTTTTTTGGGCATTCAGTGCTAATATGACCTTCTTCATTGCAATTCCAACATTTACATCGTTTTTTATCTAATGGTTTTTTATTATAAGGTTTATATTTTCTTCTAAAATATTTTCTTTTTGGTTTAAAATATTTCTTTTTAAACTTATTATATTTTTTATATTTCTTGGGTTTTATTTTTCTTTTTCTTTTATAATCATAACATCCCCAATTTCCTGGTACTTCGGTATCTCTACAACAGATCCTATCTTGTATAAATCCTGATTGTTTATAAATCATTTGATTACTGCACATAGTACTTATTTCGTCTTTTATAGTTCTTATAATAAATCCTAATGTATATCCTTCTTCATTTCTTCCTAATTGTTTTTCTTTAATCTTATTTTGAAAATAATTATTCCATGGTGGTGGTAATTTTCTAATAAAAACTTCCTTATAATAATTATTATCAGCTCCACTTCCAAACATCATATAATAATATTTACTATATTCACAACAATATTCATTGAGGTAACACATATTACAAATTTGTAAATGTTCCATTCTGTTTTTAGCATCTTCTATTTCTTCTAATCTAGCTTTAGTACTTTCATTTACCCAATATTCTCCTGAAAATTCTCTATATATTCTTGTAGCTACTCTATTTATTCATTCTATTATTCTAATTCCAAATCCTGCTTCTATACTATCTTTCCAAATTCCTTTTGTTGTTTCTTCTAATCCTCTATACCAATTAAACACATTTCCTTTAAATGTTGCTAATAAATATTCAGCTTCTATTTTTATTATACTCAGACATCACGATTATAATTAAAGTGTGCTATCATATTGGTACTCCATTCACTTATAGCTCTTCTAACATCTAATTCACAATCTAAATTTAAATATGATCCTGCCAATTTTCATTAGGTTTGATTCTCTTAAAATTGGTTTAAATTGATCTCTATACATTCTTTCTTTGGTAGTTCTAAAATCTACTTTTGTATTAACATATCTTCTAGGGTCTATTTCTCGCTTCATATCTAAGCTGTGCTAGTTTCTCCATATTCTTCTTGTTTAATCGCTCGTGGTCCTCCTGTTTTTCCAACCATATGATTTTTAGTTATTTCTTCACAAATTTTTAAGTCTTCTAAGTCAAATATTAAATTTTCCATTTCTTCGTTCATTGTTCTTCTATAATTAATTTTCCTTCTTCTTTTTCTATAAGATTTTCTTCTTGCTTTCTAAGATCAATCAATAATTTTTCTATATCTTCTTTTAATCCTCCATTAAGTTGTATTAATTCTTCATATTTTTCAATTTTCTTTCTAACTTCTTTAAGTTCTTTAGTATAATCTGGTTTAAATGGTTTTTCTTTATTTAGATTTTCTATTATTCTATTTAAAAGATTTTCTATTCTTAAAAAGTTGTTTTGTAGTCTTTCTTTCTCTTCTTCGTAGACTATTTCAATTCTAGTTATTTTTTCATCAATTGTTTTTATATTTTTCTCAATTAAATTAATTTTATCATTCATACTCATATTTTAGGTTTTTTATAAGATGGTTTTTCAATTTCAAATCCTAATTTATTTAATAAAATATCAAGTTTATAATTAATAATGTCTACTTTTTCTTCTAAAGTTGCTATTTTATTAATACTATTTTTCTGTGCAATTTTTGATATTCGATTTTGAATTTCTTCAAGTTTAGCTTCATCAAGTATTTCTAAATTATTAATTTGTTTTTTTATTTTATTAAATTGTTTAGACATATTTTTGTTTAAAACTTCTAACCTTTCTTTAGCTATTTCATCTTTTGGATCTATATTATTTATTTCGTCTATAGCTTCTACGTCTTTAGATTTTAATTGTCCTAATTGTTGCCATAAAAATGCATTAGTCCAATTTGTAGTCATATTTAACCATTCATCTGTATTTCCCCATGAGCTTAAAGGTTGAAACAGAGTTGTATTCCATTTTTTAGTTTGATAGCTTCCTATTGGTAATCTAATATTTTCTATTTCTTGTTTATCAAATCTTATTTTTGTTGGTAAACTCATATTAGTCTGGTATATTTAAGGAATTAATTATTATATTATTTATCATTTGTCTTATTTCTCTTCTAAATTGTTCTTCTCTTCTTAATTCTCTTGTAATTTCATTTCTTAATAATTCCCTTTTAATTTTATTCCAATTAGAAATTTCTCTTTCTATTTCTCTACGATTATTGTCAGTTATTATCTGTTCTTCTAAAATTTTTATTTTATTATCACAAAATTTTCTAGTTATTCCAGGCATATTTTTATTCTATATCGTCAAAACTAAGATCAAAATCATATAATTCGAAACTTCATTATAACTTACATGCTCTGTAGTTTCAAAAGTTCTTTCACTATTTTCACTATCTAACCGTAAAAATATAATCATTTTTATTATTTCTTTAGGCAATTTTTCTTTTAATCCAAATGATACAATTGTAAGGCATTTTTCATAATATCTACTATCTCTTTTTATGAAATTTATTCCTCTAGTATAACTATCATAAGTTTCTGGAATTTCTATCATGTGACTATAATCAATACTATTAGTATATCTAAAAGGTACAGATCTATAATAAAACTCGTAATTTTCCATGATAAAAGTTCTTCAAAGTAAACAATCTCATAAAAATTCTTATATAATAATTTTCATGCAAATTTTCAGACAATAAATTTTCTTGTAGCTTAAAATAAGGGCCTTACCACGCTTCGCCAAATAGCAAGAATGTTATATGTTCCTGGTCACCTTCGTCACAAGAGTTGGCCAAAGTCCGACAAAGATCACAAAGAAAATGGACACAAAGGCACTCAAAACTCTCAAACAGACTCACTGTGTAGAACAACACTCAAAGCGTAATAAAAGATTTATTTCAAACTCAAAGATTTTATTGATCTGAAAATAGCTTGAAAGCTATTATACAAAGATTTTTACAGAGATTGATACTCCGAAGAGTGGTTTCTACTCTCTAAAGAGAATGATTACAAAGATCATTGTTGAAGGTTTTAGATGGTAGTTCAGGATGAGATGGCTAATTTTCGATGATCCTTTCTAATGAGAAGGGTCTCAATTTATAGAAAGGCTCGCACTTCACCGAGAAGCTTCTGGCCAATCAGATTTTTACAACACAAAAGTAAGAAGTACAATAATTTCAAATGTGGTTGAAAATATTAAAAGTGGTTGTTGGTTGTCTTTATTCCAGTGTCGGCAATTTCTTTTGATTCGAAGCAATAATTTGTCTTCTTATCTTCAAAGTTCACATGGTCTTTGTCGATCACGTTTTTCTTGATCGTCCTTTACTTGTGGACGTGTCCCATAAGTCGGCAGGCTTCTTTAATGCATTCTTCACTTCCAGAAAATTGATCGTTCATAATTCCACAGATTTTTTCTTCAAGAATTTTTGATTCTTTATCTCCTCTACAAATAAGGATCCAATTATTACTCATACCATAGACCATGTATCTTTCTCCGTAAAAGAACTGCATTGTTGAGCAGACTGATTTTATTCCGAGAGCTCATCTGTAGATCATCCATTTTCTATTAATAGTGGGCAATTCTTTAAAAATCTGAATCTCCTTGAGTGGATTTCCATTATTTTTCCGAATTGTGATGAGATGATGTTCTCCATACCACTCTGGTTCTTTATATTCAGGACTAATCGTATAAAATCTCAGTTCAATCGGTTGTTTATCGCTGAATTTTTTAACACAATTAACAAATTTTTTGTCAAACTGTTCAATTTCTTTTAGATCTATCCCTGGGAAGAGTCGATCTAAAAATCCAAATGCTGCCAATTTTCGAACAATATTAGGATCTGCTCCTTGAATCGCACCGATCCTTGGATAAATCGCCGTTGGAAGGAGTCGTCAAATATAGAGAACTTCCTTCTCTCGAAATTATATACCCATTCTCGAGAATTCATAATACTCCTTTTCCATTGGATGTAGATTAGCTACGATATGATGAGTAGCAATTATTCCCTTTGGTGATTTAAGGTCACCAATTGGTGATTTTTATCTTCTTGGAATTCACCGATAATAGTAGGAGTTGTTCCAATGGGCCTTTTGATAAGGATGTTTGAGTACTGGACTCAGTGGCTCCTTTTCCACTTGTAAATTTTTCCAACAATTTGTCCATACCGATGAGGTAGTTGTTGTGGACCCTTTTTATGACTTTTTCCTCTTGCGAGGTAAGAGAGTCATTTCTCTTAAATTTTGATTCTCCACTCGATGTGGATGTATTAATCTCCCGAAATGGGATGTGACTAGCCTTTAATTTGTATTCACCTTTTAAAGGAGGATACTCCTGGCTACAATTTGCAAAAAAGTCTAAACATTCTGACAATTTTTCAACTATTTTTTCTTTGTTATCATTCAATTTTTCAATCTTTTTCCCACTTTCAACAACTTTGCTTGATAAATCACACAAAGTTTGTCGAATATCAAGATGATCTTCTTGAACAGCAAGATAATCTGCATTAAAATCTGTTAGAAGATCTTGTAATTCCTTTGTAAATGTTTCAATCTTTTCCATATTCATGATTCCTGCTCAAGAAATCAGCAAATAAATTATCTTTTCCTTTAATATATTCAAATTTAAAATTATAAAAAGATAGTAATACTTGCCATCTATGTAACCTTCTATGTTGGGGTGAATTTGGTAATTTATTATTTACTAGTCCGTTAAGTTGTGTATTATCAGTTTGAACAATAAATTCATTGGGTAACAAAAACATTTTAAATTTGTTTATTCCTTTAACTACTGCCAATAATTCTTTCTCATTGGTGGAATAATTTACTTCAGCATTATTAAATGTTCCACTAGTATACCTGCAAATTTCATTTAAATCAGTTTTTAATAAAGCACTCCAATATAAATCTGAAGCATCGGTTTGAACTATTAATTTATCTTTTTCATCAGGAAGTCTAAGTTTAGGTAAATTTTTGCAATTTTCTTTTAAATTTTTAACACAAAGAGTATGTTCTTCATTCCAACCTAATTTATTTGATTTTCTTAATAGTTTTAAAGTTTATTTCTTTTTTACGCAAGTTTTTCTATAAATCCTTCAAGATAATTAAGACAACCCAAAAACTTTTGAATTTGTTGCTTATTTTCTAATTTATCGGGAAATAAAATTATTTTTACGAAATATGAGGTTGCAATTTTATTCTATCACTATTTATTATCATTCCTAAGAATTCAATTTCATGTTTTGCTACTTCTGCTTTTTTCTGACTAAGTATTATACCTTCTTTTGAGCAAAGTGTTGCAAAAATTCTAAGATGTTTAAGATGATCTTCATATGTTTCTGAACAAACAAGTATATCATCAACATAAACAATAAGAAAATTATAAGTTTTAAAGACTTCATCCATTCTTCTTTGATAAATTTGTGGTGCATTTTTTAATCCAAATGGCATAACTAACCATTCATAATGTCCTTGAGGAGTACTAAATGCTGTTAATGGTATACTATTATCTTCTAATTTAATTTGCCAAAATCCAGATTTACAATCAAATTTTGAATAATATTTTTTATTCTTAGCTATATTTATTAATACTTCTTTATTTGGTAAATAATATCCATCAAACTTAGTGTTTTTATTAAGTTCTTTATAATTTACTACCATCCTAGGTTTTCCTCTTTTTATCTCCGAATGATTTCTAACCATAAAAGCTGGGCTACTATGAGGGCTATTACTTCTCCTTATAAGTTTTTGATTAAGAAGTTCTTGAATTTGTATTTGAAATTCTTCCTTATCTTCTTGATTATAGAGCATAGGTTTGACTCTAATAATGATTGTTGGTTCTAATAGTTCTATTTTAGCTTTGTTGTTTTTGATTTTTCCCATTTTTCAAGTGGGTTTTCATTATAATTTTTAGCTAAAAGATCTTTTATTTGATCAAGAGTAATTGTTTTGATTGAATAATTGAGTAATTTTGGTATAAATTCTATTTTTTCACCACGAAATTTAATTTGAACTCGGAATGGTTTAAATTCTCTAGCAATTTTTAGTAAATGTCCACATGGTGTTTTTAATTGAATAGTATAAATATTTTGACTATATTGACTAAAAAGCTGTTGTAGAAAGTCATTTCCAAGAATAATATCACAATCATTAATATTATATTGGTAAACATTTCTTATGGTTACTATTTTAGATCCTATTATAACTTCTATATTTTCATTTTTATATTTTAAAGATTCTCTTACTCCAGTTATTCCTTGTAAAGTTAATTGTTGTTTATTTTCTATCCATTTTGGTAATAAAAATTCTTTAAAGACAGTTATCTCAGCTCCTGTATCAATTAGAGCACAAGTAGTTTATTTTTGATTCAATACAGTTATTTGTATATATACACTTATTGGGAATTTTATTTCTCTACTCATTTTTCTTTAGGGCAATATGTAGTTATTCCTTGATGTGTAATAAGAATTCCTTCCTTGTCTATTTTATAATTATCAAGACTATTTAAAAATGAATTTCCTAATAATATTGGATGTTCATCAAAATTCATATTATTATCAATATAGCATTCTATGCTTAATAATAAATTTCCTAATTTAATTTGAATTTGTCCTATGATATCACAAGAGTTTATTTTTCCTTCAAAATCTCTATAACTATAAGGTTCAACTTTTTTCTTTTTAATTCCTTCATCAATAAGAGAGCAAATATGATTCTGACTTGCTCCAGTATCAATAAGTATTTTAATTTCATTTATCCATTTGTTTCCATTAAAAAACTTTCCTTTGATACCATAAACACTATTATTTTTACTTTGTATTATTTTTGAAATACTATGTCTTACTTGTATTATTTCCAATAATTATTTTATTTTCTTTATATGTTATTTGTTTTGGTATTATAGGTTGATCAATACTTATAGCATCATCATGTCCTATCTCAAAATTTTCTATTTCTTCTATGTCTTGTTCTCTTGGTAAGATTGCTTCACCTATATCCCTAAATTCTTCGTCAATTTCTATAAAAGGTTTTTCTTTATATATATTTCCATAATTACTATTTGTATAACAATATAATCCTTGATATAATATAGTAAAAACTTTATTATCATCTTTTAATATTTTATTAGTCATCTTAAAATGTAGACTAAGACAATCATCTAAATTTTTATCATTTATATGTACGCAATATCTTGGATAACAAGTAAATTTTAATTTTTTATAGGCTAAATTTCCTTTTACTATTCCTAAATTTCCATTTTCTGCTGTTATACATCTTTCATCTTGTAAATTAAGTATTATAGGACTATTAATTCCTTCTTTAAAACATGATTTTATTATTATTTGTATTCCAGCAAGGTAAACATAAGATATTTTATCTCGTTTTTCTTGTTTTAATTTTCCTAGGAATTCATTAATGTTTCTTTTTGTTATAAGATTTAATTTTATTTTTCCTTGTGTATGTTTAATATCTATGGCTTTTTCTATTTCATGATATTCGTTAATAACTAACTTCTTTCTTCTGAAGGCTGATCCTAAAATATTGAATAATTTATTTTCTCCTGGTGGTTTTAGACTTAATTCTGCTCTATTAATTTTTCTAAATTTTTCCCAATCAAATTTTCCTTTTAAGGCATATCCCTCTACTCCTTCGTATACTTCAGTTTCTATATTTTCTGAATTTTCTATTTCCATGATCCTTAAGTATCTAATTCTTCAATTCTCATAATTTCATTATTAAGAACCCTTTGTATTCTTTTTAAAGTTTTCATTTCTATAAGAATAGGCATTTTAACAAGATATCCTATGTCTTCGTCTAAAACTTCATCAAAATCTATTAAAAGAAAAGTAATTTTCTTTTCAAATTTTTTCTTTATTTTAAGACTATCGGAGTCTTTTATTTTATTAATCAAATTTCTTGATTTATTAACAAGATGTTGAATATAACTATCAGTATCTAAATATTCAGTAGAATTATTAACGTACCATCCTATGCAAATTTCGTTATTATCTTCCATTCTCTAATGTCTTTAAATCCTCAAGATATAGGGCTCTGATACCATTTTTTATTGGTCCTAAAATGCAAAAATTCAAAAATAAAATTATTAATCAATATCAAATTTTTTCGGCTCAAGATAGGTGGAAAGAGTTGATGGTGAAGAAAAGTTAATTTTTATTGCAAGGGGCAAACAATTTTGTCGAATCCAAAATTAGAATTAAAGTTATGAGGACTAAAATGACTTATTTTGAAACCTTTTATATTAAGGGTATTTTAGGTAGTTTATATGATTGAATAGTAAAATGGGTTAGTTTGGAATTTTGGCTTTGAATTTGGGTCATTTAGTGTTATATCCCGTTTTCATAGAAAAACATGTGCAGGATACAATGTTAAACTACGTCGTATAAATGTTTGAGCGATTAAGAAAATGTGTATTTATTATTAAAATTTAATTTTATTGTGTCACGTTCATTTTCTTATTAATAGTTTGATGTGTACAAAATTTTCAGAAGTGGGTATACGTAGCGACTCACCTCAGTATGCTACTACATTGGCTATTGATGCACTTTAAGCCTTTGATTGGGAATAACTTATAAATGGTTTAATTTATGAATAAATATAAATGAGTGGTAAATAAGTAAATAATATTTATTGATCCATTTTAATGTGTGATTGAAAATGAAATTTACCAATTTATAAATTTACCAAACGGAGGCTACGTTATTAGAGAGGACGCTTCAGAGCAACGTTTGGTTGTTTTTAAAAGTTATTTTTTCTATAAAGTGAATTTAAACTTATTTTCAAAATGTCTGCTTTCGATGTCACATATAACATATTGTAATCAAACGTAGCTCTTTTAACTATCTTTCTCGACATCCAGCACGTTTCTAACAGTGCTAAAATAGCCTCAATATACAGCGCTAAAAGAGTTTTTTTTAAAAAATCTAAAATTAATGTCATTTTGAATACGTATTCTTATTTATTTAAATTTAATCTTCAATACACTATCGTGGTATGAAGCTACGATATGTTTCTCTATTAGTTTCACAGAAATTCCCACAATCCAACTTTCACGTGTGCACATTTTCGGGCTGCAAATTGCCGTACAGAAGCATAAAAAATAATTGAGTTCAAATTCATGAATCTTATGTATTTCTTGATAAAACTGTCGGGAAAAAAAAAAAAAAAAAAATCTTATGAAGGAATAAGAATGTGAAAATTGGAATTTGGAAATGACTACTTTTGAATGTTCTATGCTGCCCATAATAGGAAAGTGCCTCTTTAGTGACAAAAGCAAAAGACCAAAGCTGCATTTCTTTTAGCAACTTGGCGAGTTGAATATTGCTGTCACGGTCGTTATGGAGTAGCGCAGTGTTTAAAAAAAGGAAATTTCCTTATATATGACACGATTAAAGGAAGAAAATAAATTGTGTTTACTATTTTTGAATTTCTTAATAATGTTTTTTTTCGTGGCAATTATTAATTTTTGTCTTCAAAAACATTCTCCAATACTCGGTCTTCCTTTTACTCAAATTTTGAATGACCTAGGCGTTCGTGTCAAATTAGATAAAGTTGACGAGTATTTCTAGTCAATTTATAAATTAATTCTCTCTTCCTTTTTGCACCATTTCAAAATATTATGGTATTTTCGTCCAATTAGGCAATGTTGACGAGAACTTCTAATCCATTTAAGTACTCTCTCTCTCTCTCTTCATTTTTGCGTTAATTTCAAAGTATCTAGGCGTTCTTGTCAAACAATGCAAAGTTTTTAGTCTATTTATTAAAGGATACTACACGTACATAATGCGGTGTTCATAACGATTTCCACCCCCTCATATGGAGAGGGACCCACTCGAATAAAATATAATATATGCGAAGTGGGGCCCCCTCCATATGAGGAGGTGGACACCGTCATGGACACCACATTATGTACTAGTAGTATATTCCATTTATTAAACGCTTTAGTCTTTGTTGACAACATTCCCTAAATTCCCTACATGATATTAATATAAATTAACAGGAAACATTTTATTTTGACAAAAAGATTTAACTGGTTAAATCATGTCCAGAAAAAAGAACACATTTTATTTTTTCTTCATTATCTTTCACTTCTTGGAGAGGGTCGTAAACTATATACATATGTTGACGTGAAATTGTCAGTAACTATTTTAGTATATTAGATTAAACCATATATGAAAGAAATAAGAAATAAATATATAAGGCCCTGTTTGATAGTATTTCTTTTCCATGGAACTAAGAATTTGTTTTCCATTTTCCACATTTTTGCTTGTTTGATATGCAAAATTTTCTTGGCAAATTGTTTTCCACCCAAAGCCCCACGTGACCCCATTTTCTTGCTTTTCATTGAATTGATTTTCCCACCACTTTGGTGAGAGAATGGTTTTCCACTTTTTTTTTTTTATTTTTATTTACAATGGAAAAAAATTATATCATTTTAATGGACAATTTTCATATAAAACAAAATTAAACGAACATCAAAATTTCAAAAATTTCAATTTTTTTCATGTGAAAAATTATACTAATCAAACACAATTAATTGACAATTCTCAAGAAAATAATTTTAGGCAATTTAATTTCCTAAAATTCATTTTCTTTCCATCCAAATTTCACTATTGCAATCAAACGGACCCTTATAGTTAAAAAAAAAAAAAGTTTAAAGTGAAAAAAGTTACCTCAATTAATAAAGACAAATGCAAGCAAATCCATCCTACAAACTCCACCCCTCTCCAAATCCCACCATCGCCTATTGGAGATACCGCAGTTGTCCTTACCTCGGGGCCTCCATTATTCTTTTAGGAAACATAATATAATTACAAAATAAAAATTGAAAAATGGCCTAAGGGTTTAGATCTCGTTTCATGCCAACTTGGTTACGGTGCCATCATTTGCATACATCTACTTGCAGATAGTGGTCCTATTTATAGATCAATGGTTCAGACTTGAGTTATCGCTAAGTATGATGGAGGTCCTCATGTTCTCATTTTTAACTATCGTGTACATCTCTAACTATCGGCTCACTATCTTTACTATTCTGGCCCTAGTTCCGGTCCACTCCTTTCAGTGAACTTTGAGGAGCAGACTTTTTCTCGTCTTGCCCTGATACTTGGCATTTCTCCCACTCTATGTCTAAGTCTGTCTTTTAGAACACTTATATATCAGAAAATTCAACACTTGTTGTGAAACAAACCACCAGATTGAGTGTTGAAATTATATAGTAAATAATAATAAAGTATATGATTAAACAAAAAGAATAATAATAACAAAAATATGGCAGATGAATTAAGAAATTTTATTGACTCAAAAATAATTGAGAAGAGAAAAAAATTACAATAAATCTTATAATTCTAGTAATCTATTTTCTCACACCATAAAATTGTATAAAAGAGCCTGATATTTATAGGGAACGTGTAGGGAATGTCCAAACCCTTGTAGTAGAGTTGTTGATGAAGTAAAATACTAAAAAATAGAGTTCAAAACAAATTACAACTCCAATAAGCTTCCAAGTTGACATAGGACTTCAATGACATTTCAAACTAAATTCGTTTTGATATACACTTCAATTAGAATTCTTCAATTACTTAAACAAAGAATTCGAGTCACGCCCAAATTTTAACAATACTCTATTAGTGCACCAATTATCAGATTTGCAAGAGGTCTCAAGTTGAAATGTAATTTTACGATTATTAGCCCTTTGCGAGCTAGACTCGAATAAGCCGAAAGTAATAGCAGCTTTAACCTTGCTTAGTCAATGACTCGATAATACTTCACATCAGTAATTTAGCCCATGCTTGAGCTCCATTATAATTAAATTTTTGAGAAAAATATATTTTGTAATAGTGGTTTCTTTTAAAGGTGTGCCGTTGAAAAAGAGGAATTTTTTTGAATTGAAGTGTAATATTATTTTATTAAAGAATGTGTTATTGAAAAAGAAGAAAGAGAGAAAAAAAGTCTAAACGATTGCTTAGTTTTATCGAATCCATATCACCGCACGTTGGTCAGGAGCTTAGAGACTGAATTGATCTTTTTGGTTCTATTGTACTAAAGAAATGTCATCTCAAAGCTCTACTACCCGCATTTTCCATGAATTGAACGTTCTAACAACTACATACCCGGTATTCTTTTAATTAAAAATGAATAATGTTATCTAGTACCAATGGTGCTAGAATATCGGTTTATGTAACATTATATAATATGTTCAATTAAAAGTGAAATTATATAATTCATTTAATTATATTTTTCATTTATGGTCCATTTAATTGCAAAGGTGAAAAATGGGTGGAAAGAAAATAAATTCCAGAGAAAATAATTGTCTAGAACTTATTTTTCAAGGAATTGTTAATTATGTATATTTGATTGGTTTAATTTTTCGCCCGAAAAATTTTAAAATTTTGAATTTTTTTGTATTCGTTTAGCTTTGTTTTACATGGAAATTGTCCATTAAAGTGGTATTTTTTCCACAATTGGTTATAAAATTTGTTTTCATTGCCAAAAAGTAAAAAAAAAAAAAAAATATTTCCAAGAAAATCATCTTTTCATCAAAATTTAGTGTTCGTTTGACTTTATTTTATATGGAAACTATCCATTAAAATGATTTTTTTTTTTTTTTTACGATTAGTTATAAAATGCGTTCCATTTACCAAAAAAAAAAAAAAAAAAGAATAATGCTACTTGCAGTCCCTCACTGCAGCAGTCGCCCTATGTGGCACACACATGTCAGTGTGTATTTAATGCATTAAATGTAGTCAAAAACTACCACATTAATGCATCAAATAACTACATGTCATGTGTGTACTACATAGGGCAACCGCTACAGTGAGCGACTGCAAGTAACATTACTCAAAAAAAAATGTGGAAATTAGTTTTTCCACCAAAATGGTGGAAAACCCAATTCAACCAAAAGATGGAAAATGTTTTACCAAGAAAATTTTTGTTATCAAACACAAAAAAAGTTGGAACTTGGAAAATAATTTCCAAATTCCATGGAAAATATGTTGAATCAAACAAGCCCTTAATAAAATAGTTTCACCTAAAGTGGTGGTGTAATACGAACGGTGTTAAATAGTACTATTCATTAAAAAAATGTTGTTTATGCTATTACGTGTTGTACGACAATAAATGAAGGGGGACCTTGCTAGATGTATAGGGGGCGCCACATCGTCCCCTGTACGCGGCTTTGTTCAAACAACTTAATCAAATGAAAGATGCAGCATTACCTCGATGAACCATCAACTTTTGTGGCTATTTAATTGCTTATTTGACTTCTTTGTAATTTTCTAGAGAATAAGACAATTATTGTCGGAGATAAACTAGATCCAGTTCACTAATCCTGATGTTAACTAATAAGTTCATTTGTCCACTTGGCATTAAAAAAGTGGATTAATTAATCTATAATAATCCCTTCTTTTGGCTTTGAAATCCATGCTTTAGAAGATGAACCGACGCAGTTTGTGTAAGATTATTCTTTTATTATAGGAGCATAGAAAATTGCATCTATAGCCGTTAATTTATACGTAAATGAACAATTGGATTCGTATTTTATTTTTCAATTTCTGTAAACTTGATCTTGAGAAGTCACTTCCATCAAAGAAAAATTGTTAAAAGTTACGAGGTTTTTTATTTTCACTGTTACAGTAATTAATGTAACGTAAATAAATGGTGAATTTTGAGAATTAAACAAAATAAACGAAAACAACACACAACATTTTATCAAAATCTGCTAAAAATAGACCGTTTGCCTTGACCTACGATCCAATCATGTCGCTCGTAGCTTGTGTATCTTTTGGATTGTTTTGGGATACATTCGGAACAATAGTTGAACTCTAATTTTCTATTTTGCTTCAAAGATTGTTGAGAACTTCGTTGCAAATAAAATTTGAGTAAAGATACAAAGAGCAAAATCTAGATCAAGAAAATTGCAGTCACGGTACCAAATCTTTCATTTTTTTTATTATCCTTTTTCTTTCATTATTTTGAAATCCCAATGTTGTATGCTCATTTAAATATGTATTTTTACAATTTAGAACCGCTTTGTTTTACATTTTATTGTAAGAATGCATTTTGAAATATTATATTGATGGAGAATATGTGGTTAAAAAATAAGGAAAAATTTTGAATTTGCATGTAATATTATTTTATTGAAAAATGTGTGATTTAAAAGAAGAGATACAAAAATGTATTTTGAAAATAATAAAAATCAAACAAGGGCTTAATCATGTTCGGCTGAACCCATTGTGACAACATTAACGATGAAATCTTGTCAACTTTTTGATTAATTAATTGCTTTTTTATAGTTTAGATTTTTTGTTATTGTTAATTGTTTACTACTATTTTCTTATTACATTTTGATGTTTGATCACCAATAGAACGTGTTTGTGATTATATTATTTTCGAGATATTTGGTATAAATTAAAAAATGGTAATAAACAATACTATGAGAGAGAGATATATTTTCATGTTTAGTGCAATCTTATATGATATTCTATCTCTGTCTTTCATTTTTATTTACTCCAATCCTTCATAGAAATATAGTTGGATCGAAGGTAAAAATTAGATTAACACACAAATAATACCAATTATCAAAATAAATCAAGAATACATTATAAACTGGTGTACTGAACATTAAAGTGGGTTTAAAATGGTGGATTCAAGGTACTATCAAGATTTGTTTCATATTTATTGCTTATTTTAGTTGATTACTCTATTTATTATTTGACACGGCAATTTATTTATGAGATTAATCAGAATTATCTTATTCCAAGAAGCATTGACCCAGCAAAAAAAGTTGCGCGCGCGCACATGCAAAAATAATTTCTAGGGCTTATATAATATGATCATATACATCTGCATGCATGGCTCAAGTTGGCAACTTGCTGATACAGAGATCACAAAATGGCATGACTGAAGGGGAAAGGAGCCTTAGATATTATATTTTTTTATTGACTCTTTATAAAAAAAATTGTATGGTGGAACTGTGAACTGAGAAAAGAAAAGCTGCCAAATAATAAAGCAAAATATGAATGGGTGCTATTATCCTTATGATTACCAATTATTGGCTGCACAGATACCCCATCTATCCACTCATATCCATTTCTTCTATATATTTTTATTCATTTTTCTTGGGTCCGAGACCCGAATGTTTATTTCGAATCAAGATTTATATATGAATTTCTCTGCAACTTGCCAAAAGAAAAAAGGCCTGGATATGATTGTTAATTTGGGTGGGTGTTTTGGGAGGAAGGGGGGGGGGGGGGGGGGAGGGGGGAGGAGGTTGAGATGAATTTTGGTTGCTTGAAATTAAAATCTTGTTGCTCCTACAATTCAAAGTGATGTAGTCATACATTACCTATCGACTTAAAATAACAAGATTGTTAATGTCTCAAAATATCTTGAAATAACATTAAATATAACTTTTAATTGCTTATGAGTTACATATACACATATGTAAAGTGGGTAAAGTCAGCTCGATTCAACACAGTCCACCTTGGCCAACATTATCTCTAATCATCTTTTCTTCAACAAAATGATGATCAATTTTTTTATGCTGGGGGGGTGGGGGTGGGGGGGGGGGGGTTGAGATGAAATTTAATTGCTTAAAATTAAATTCTTGTTGCTTCTACAATTCAAAGTGTTGTAGTCATACATCACCTAACAACTTAAAATAACAAGATTGTTAATGTCTCAAAATATCTTGAAATAACATTAAATATAACTTTTAATTGCTTATGAGTTACATATACACATATGTAAAGTGGGTAAAGTCGGCTCGATTCAACACGGTCTAACTTGGCCAACATTGTCTCTAATCATCTTCTCTTCAACAAAATGATGATCAATTTTTTTATGCTAAGTGGGGTGGGGTTGAGATGAAATTTGGTTGCTAAATTATATTCTTGTTGCTTCTACAATTCAAAGTGTTGAAGTCATACATCACCTAACAACTTAAAATAACAAGATTGTTAATGTCTCGAAATATATTGAGATTAACATTAATATAACTTTTAATTGCTTATGAGTTATATATATACATATGTAAAGTAGGTAAAGTCGGCTCGATTCAACATGGTCTAACGTGGCCAACATTATCTCTAATAATCTTTTCTTCGAGGAAATGAAGATCAATTTTTTTATGCTTGGTTTGATCCATGTTTTGCACAACTCTTTTGAATAAATGAAGATCAATTTTTTTTATGGGGGGGGGGGGGGGGTTTTGGGTGAAATTTGGTTGCTAAATTAGATTCTTGTTGCTTCTACAATTCAAAGTGTTGAAGTCATACATCACCTAACAACTTAAAATAACATGATTGTTAATGTCTCGAAATATATTGAAATAACATTAATATAACTTTTAATTGCTTATGAATTATATATATATATATATATATATATATATATATATATATATATATATATATATATATATATACACACACACACACACACACACATATGTGAAGTAGGTAAAGTTGGCTCGATTCGACACGGTCTAACTTGGCCAACATTATCTCTAATAATCTTTTCTTCAACGAAATGAAGATCAATTTTTTTATGCTTGGTTTGATCCATGTTTTGCACAACTCTTTTGAATAAATTACTTATAAGGAAATAATTAAGTGTTGAACAAAATAATTCTTTTTTAAATAAAGTTAGTAACTTTTGAAAGCAGCCCCTCCATTTTTATCAAATAATTAACTTATTAGTTGTTCAAAACGTCAAATACATTTGTGAATAAAAAATGTTTAAGCCTAGCCAATCAAGATGAAATTGAAGTGGTGATCAACATCATGGGCCGTTGGGGACTTTGGGCCCTTTAAGGGGGTTTAGAGTCTATTTTAAGGGAAAAAATCATATTTAAGATGTATTCTTTACCTCAATTCAAAAATAAGGTAAATAGTTTAAAAATTCAAAAATCAGGTATTTATTTAATTAATTAAAAATATTTATTAAATAAAGATAATAAAGTCACATTTTGTGATTAATGGTCACATATTCATAATTTTAAGTTACAGATTTATTTACTGGTCACATATCGTCAAGTTTTTTGATCCCAAATTATTTCGAGGTCACATATCAAAAAATTGTACATCACACATTATTTCGAGGTCACAGATTTTTAAATTAGTTGGTCACATATTATTTCGAGGTCACAGATTATTAAATTTTTAGGTCACATTTGAGTAATTGGTCACAGATTAACAAAAAATTGGTCACAGATTGACAACTATTTGGTCACATACTACCACCGCTTGGTCACAGATCGACCAAATGCTTGGTCACAGATCGCAGCCACCACACCCACAGCCACAGAACACTTGCAACAGCAGATCCGCCACCACCATCAATAGATCCGCTACAGTTGATTTAAAGCACAATGAAGGAATCAAAAAATTCCGAATAGTTGCATCCGAACTCGAAGCAAAAATAATCCACCAAAAAGAATTACATAATCCTCAAAATATCAACTTCTTTTGAGTTGAGGGTGAATACAAAACAGACAATACTTATTTCTGACCACTACCATTAATTGAGAGTGAACAATTGTGCCGGCCAACTACGTTTTCGACCATCAGATCCTATCCCCGTGAGCTCCATTGAAATGTCAATGCTGCGATGTTGAACAGCTCGGACAATACTAATACGAGATTGCACGCTCACAGCAGGGCAAGCATTGGTACCAACTGCGGCTGGTTTTTCACTAGTAACCTTAGACGATGCCATTGCAATTGGTTCTCGAAATGTGAGGATGGTTTGGGACCAGTGAGTTTTGGGATTGTAAGGTGATGTGGATAAATTGGATGGGGAGGGGAGGGGAGGGGAGGGGAGGAAGGGGAAGGGGAAGGAGTGAAAAATTAGGGTTAAGAGTTTTTATATAACCTGATTTTTGAAGAATTAAATTTGGTCCCTAATTTTTGAATTTGAAACTTTAAACCCCTGCCTCCATGTAATTTCCTCTTTTTTTAAACAAGAGCCCCAAAAGAAAGATCCACAACTTAAAAAAAAAAAAAAATTGGCCCAAATTGTTTTATCTTCCAAATTACTCCCATTTCCGTCGACTGCACCTGCATCTTAAACCTTTAAGCTTCAAGCTTTGTCCTATGGCGGCTCACTCTCGACGACTATTGTAGGTTTCGGCGAAGCCAGCAAGCACAGTCTTGCCCCCTCGCCAGGTGCTGGCTCTGCCACTGCGCACAAACAATTTGACCATTATCAGTCTGTAGAATATCTAAGCAAATGTTTAATTTTCCTACGATACTGAATTGGTCCCCATATTAGATGGATTTTTATTTATATAAATCTTGACTAATTTAATATCACCTACAAGCTCCTTATCATGCACAAAATGAAAATCTTCTTCAATTTTCTTAGTTTTATCATGGAATACGGGTTCTAAGCTAAATGCGATGTACTTTATTGACAGAATATGATTACGTGTTGAGTTAAGAAATTTAACTCATTTTATAGACATTGCAGCTACATGACCTCTTTGCTGCCTCTGTAATGACTATATAATTAGCTTCCTATGCTGGATAAGGCCACAATAGGCACTAATTGAGCCTTCCAACCTATACAAATCCCTCATAAGATGGAATTGGGAAAATTATTAATTTGTCATGTGAGCCGACATATGTAATTAATTGTGTATCAAGACTATCTTAAAGTTAAACCTAAAATTAAAATGGTCTAATAAAGAATTAATTTTATGAAACTATAAATAGGGTTATAATCCCTCATTCATATGTAATTTCTCATTTTTTGTGTCATCTCATCAATACAAGAATATAAGAGAAAACATATTGAAGAAAAAAGTTTAAAACCCACATTCAAGAAAATGAACCAACAATCAAGAATATGGAAATGACACAATCAAGATTATGGATCAAGAAGCCAAAATCAAGAATAAGAACTCAAGAATCAAAAGAGTCAATCTTCAAGATTCAAGACCCGGAATCAAGATTAAGTATTAAAAAATTATACCCAATGAATTAATGTATGTTTCTCACTTTATAACTCTCTTGGTGATTTGACATGGAGGATTTTGACAATAAATCAATTAGGTTTTAAACTTCTTGAGATTTAAAGTTTCATAAAATTCTTACAAGTAGTATCAGAGACAACTCCAAATTAAACTATTCAGAATAAAGAAAAATTTTAGGGTTAGAATTTATAATTTAGTTTTCTAAATTTTAGGATATGAATTTCAAGCCCTATATATATAAAAGGATTTCGAGTAATTTTTTCGACGTTGTGACTCGGTAAAGGTAGCGTTGACACTGATATGTTTACAGTGCCCAATCACTCCAGTGTCCAACTTAAGGAGCACTGCAATGCTGGACTTTTGTCCAAATTTAATTTTTTTTTCCTTTTTTTTCTTTTGGCAACAAAAGAGGAAAATAAGAAAAAACAAAAATAAAATAAAGAAGATGGAAATGACACAATCAAGATAATGGATCAAGAAGCCAAAATCAAGAATAAGAATTCAAGAATCAAAAGAGTCAATTTTCAAGATTCAAAACCCGGAATCAAGATTAAGTATTAAAAAATTATACCCAATGAATTAATGTATGTTTCGCACTTTATAACTCTCTTGGTGATTTGATATGGAGGATTTTGACAATAAATCAATTAGGTTTTAAAGTTTTTGAGATTTAAAGTTTCATAAAATTCTTACAAGTAGTATCAGAGCCAATTCAAAATTAAACCATTTAGAATAAAGAAAAATTTTAGGGTTAGAATTTATAATTTAGTTTTCTAAATTTTTGGATATGAATTTCAAGCCCTAAATATAACAAAAAAATGGATTTCGAGTATTTTTTTCAGCGTTGTGACTCGGTAAAGGTATCGCTGACACTGCTATGTTTACAGTGCCCAATGACTGCAGTGTCCAACTTAAGGAGCGCTGCAATGCTGGACTTTTGTCCAAATTTAATTTTTTTTCTTTTGGCAAGAAAATAGAAAAATAAGAAAAAACAAAAATAAAATATAAGGGGGCAATCGATTTCAAATCTTGGTATTAAAGTTTCTTTCAGATTACTATTTTTCTAAAATAGATTAATTGAAACAACATATTACCAAAGTAACCTCTTTTGTCTAAATTAATTTATTTGAACCATTAGAAATGTTGTGTTTACGTAATTCATGCGGATATTGACCGAATTATTTGCACAAATGTGGTAATTAATATATGACATTTATAAACTTTCTTTTTATGTGAACATTGAGTCGGTCCACAGATAGGCTTAATGTTTGACATAGTTTATTGTCACCAAGAGTACCACTTACAAGTTGATATTTCTGTCCAAAAACTAAATGTCAATGTTGTGTCCGGTCTCTTGCGATGTGGTCTACCATTATTTGAATTTATTAATTTCTCAATATGTATTCGTATGTAAACATGTTAATTAGACTTAAGTACTTTATTCTGTTAATCCATCAACTTCTACAATACCTGCCAACATCATTTCAATTATTGTGCTTGAACTAAAGTTTAAGGGTTGGAAAGAGAACGTTTGTATCGTTCTTAGCAGTATGGATCTAGATCTTGCATTAAGGACTGAACAACCTACTACTCTTATGGATAAAAGTTCCGCTAATAAAACTGAAATCGGATAAGTGGAATCGTTCAAACCATATAAGTCTCATGATCATGAAGCTGGAATTCCAGCAACATTCAGGGCTATGTATCCGATAAGGTAATTACTGTCAAGGAATTTCTTAAAGAAATCAAAAAACGCTTTACAAAAGGTGATAAGGTCGAAACTAATACGCTTCCAGCGAACTTCATTTCACTAAAGTATAAGGCTAAATAAATCATATGGGAGTACAACATGGAGATGTCTCATCTTATTTCAAAACTAAAGGCATTAATGCTTGAGTTGTCTGATGACTTGCTCGTGCATTTAGTTTTAATTCTATACCTGGACAATTCGACTAATTTAAACTTAGTTACTACTGTCAAAAGGGAGAAGTGGACTCTTAATGAGCTCATTTTATATTATGTGCAAGAAAAGGAAATGTTAAAGCAAGAGAGAACAAAAAATACTCACTCGGCAAGTACCTCTAAAGACAAGTTAAAGAATAAGGAAGTCGCATTTGGTTCAACTCAAAAGAAATAGCAAAAACTTGTAAATGATAATCAATAGATGAGAATGTTCGGAAATGCTTTTGGTTAGGCAAAAGTTTTGAGTTCATAAAGTTATACACATTTATAAGGTAACATATGTGATCTAAATAGGAGATTGTTGGGAAATTATTAATTTGTCACGTGGGCCGACATATGTAATTAATTGTGTACAACTATTATCTTAAAGTTAAACACTAAATTAAAGTGGTCTAATAAAGAATTAAGTAATTGGATTTTAGGCATCTAAACAAAGTATGAGTTTGATTATATGTGTGGAGATTGGATCCATTAGGGTTGTATTTGACGATGAATCAATACATAGGGAAGCTATAAAGGAAAAAATTCATAAATAAGAGTTTAAGTATAACTCATTTCAAAATTGAGCTAAAAGATTTAAAATTTCAAAAATCAGATATTAATTAATTTTTATTTCTGAAATAATTAATTAAAAATATAGAAATTGTTTGACACCCATTTTGTTTGAAAATAATTTTTGGAATAGTGATTGATGGAAGATTGTGTGGTTAAAAAGTAAGGAGAATTTTTGGGTTTATGTGTAATATTATTTTATTAATAGAATGTGTGGTTGAAATTAAGAAAGAGAAATAGAATGAGAAAAAAATAGGTATCAAACAGAGGCATAGTTTATATAATAAATATAAGGTCACGATTTTTTACAATTTGGCTACAAATTATCAAATTAATTGATTAGAAATAATTTTTCGGTCACAATTAAAAATTTTATAGGTCACAAATTATTTCATAATCACAAATTTATCAAATTAATAGTCACAAATCACAAATTTTATTCGTCACAACTTATTTCGTGGTCACAAAATATCAAATTAATTGATCACAAATTATATCTAGGTCATAAATTAACAAAATTTTAAGTCACAAATTATCAAATTATTGATCACAAATTAACAAAATTTTAAGTCACCCATTATTTATTGGTCACAATTTATCTATTTTATTGGTTATAAATTATCAAATCATTTGTGACCACCACCTTACCACTCCCCAGCTGCATCGTCGCCAAACCCACCACTATCGTCTCCAACACCACAACCACTACAACCGCACCACCACCAGTCTACCACTCTACAACTACAATCCCCACCAAAAAAATCTCATCATCTGTCGCCTGGCAAAGTCTCAAATAATTAGTCACAAACACCCCCACACCACCCACCCACAACCACTAACCACCACCGCCACCATCACTGCACCACCACCACTACCACCAAATACTTCGCTGCCGCATCCCACGCCCACAATCGACTGCTTCAACAACCACTGACCACCTCCACCTTCATCTGCAACTCCAATCAACCCCCACATCACCACTACCATCGCTTGCTAGAATCCACCATCTCATACAAAACTACCACTCCACAGCCCCACAAAAAAAAACCCCAAACCCACAGCTTGTGAGTGTCTCACGTAACGGCATAATGCCGTAGCAGGGTGGTGCTGCTTCGAGCCACATGCAGTGATTGTCGAAGGCCGCTTCGAGCCACGATGGTGCAGTGTGGTGTCATCGTGAATGGAGGATGGAGTAGGGAGAGGAGAGGAGAATGGAAGAGAGAGATAGAGAGAGAGAGAGCGCAAAGGCGATGGTGGCACGCGACTGCGATTGTGGGTATTAACTGTTGTCTACTTTACATGCATAGAATAAATTTTCTAGAATTGCTAAAAACAGATTGACAGATTGCTAAAAACAGTAAGAACAAAATGCATAGACACGAGCAGAATTCAGAATATGGATGATCGAGGCGAGAACTGGGCTCTCTGTCCTTAAGACGTTTTTACCCCGTCACACGGTACTTACGGTATGTGGTAAAGCGTCTCCCAAGATACAATGATCAGACACTTGCAGAAGCAGCACTTAAACTGCAAGACAACGAACCAGAACCGGAAGTACTCTCTGTAGACTAATGCAGAAGGAACAACGAAAAGAAGAGAATGTATGCAAAATGAATTCGTGAATTTTCTGTGTGATTCCAATGAAAGCCTGAGGACCATTTAAATAGAGGAGAGAGTTGATGGTTGAGCAGTTTCCATACAACTCACCACTCACGCCCACTTAACGCACAGTTTTTGCAAACTGTCTCCACTCACGCCCACTTAACGCACGATTTTTGCAAACTGATGGGACAGTCAAAGAGAGAGAATTAATTGAATTCAGATAAAAATTTAAATAAATTTTATCCAAAAAATTAATATTGACACAAGCCCGAGCTCGTACCGAGCTGAGCCGGCCGGTCGAACGACGGCGGCAGTGCTCGCGTGTGGCCTTGGATTAGTCTAGACTTTGTCTAAGACTCCCCCCTTTCAAAGACTATTGGTACCCCTTGGGGCCCAAACTCATTTCCAAACTTGAAGTTTATTAAGTGGTTCCAGATTGTGTTTGCAACCTATGTGGGATTGGAACATTTTTCCATTTCTTTCCCATTTATTCCTCTTATTTATTGTCCAACTTTTAACCATAATTTCTCATTCATATTAAAATGATTTTTCACAATTAAATATTCTACACTCATCTACTTGGAACATAGAATTTAATTGAACATTAATTTCGATAAATCGAACATCGGGTCCCACTTAAAATTGTGGTCAAAGTTGACCCAATTGACACCCACCATTTCCAATTTCCAATAGTAACCGCTTCGGGACGGTGAGTTCCTATGTTAATAGCTGAAAGAGCACTGCAAGTAAAGATTATGTTGGTAGATCTGAAGTCATATTCTGATGAAGGTAGAGGTGGAGGACTTAGTGGATCTGACATTAGATTCCGATGAGTCTCAACCGAGATAGGATGTTTGTTGGAAGCGTTTGACGATGAAGTCGTCGGAGAAAAGAGATTGGGGGGTTGTAACTGTACTAGCATGAAGGAGAAGGGGCGATTAATAGGTGGCCATCGTTAGAGTGATATGTTTGGGAGTGCGAATCGATAAGGACGTCATCAAATTTTCTTCTGCTCTTATTCCATTCCACTTTCTACTTCGCAAATAGAGAAAAATAAATGGTTCTGCTCTGGTTTCATTCCCTTTCTGCTTTGAAATTAGGGAGAAATGATTTTTCAGTTCTTAATCATTTGATTTTAGTAAAATTTTCTTAATCATCTGATTTTTTTATAATTAAATCTTAAATCTCTGGTTTTAGGAAATTTTCTCGACTATAAATGAGGTTATGATTCCCAATTCATATATAATTTTTCATTTTTTGTGTCATCACACCAACACAAGAATACAAGAAAAACAATGGAAGAGGAAGATCTAAAACCACAATAAAAAATAGGAAATCAAAAATCAAGAAGATGGAATAGACACAATTAAGATCATGGATCAAGAAGCCAAAATAAAGAACTAAAAGTAAGTAATCAAAAGAGTCAATCTTCAAGATTTAAGATCCGGAATCAAGATAAAGTATTAAAGAATCATTCCCAATAAATTAAGGTATATTCCGCACTGTATAATTTTCTTGGTGATTTGACGTGGAATATCTTGACAATAAAGCAATTAGGTTTTAAAGTTCTTTAGATTTAAAGTTTCAAAAAATTCTAACATACTGGACTCAAGTAATTGTCCACTTAGAATAATGCAGCCCAGTGTCTGGTGTTATAATTATGGAAGACCAATTTTTGTTACCAGGGCCTGTCATAAATCTAAACAGACTTATGGAATAGGCCAAGTCTGGCACAGAATTCATCCTAACATACATTATAGAACCTATGGTATTAGAGTAAGGATTAAATCCATTTCACTCCTTTCTAAATCATTCTTATGGATATGCGATGAACTTAATTTGAAATGTAAACCTAGGAGTTGACAAAGAGGTATGGACAACTTCATTCCAAATCTTTCAACTACTTTGTTCACATAAGAAGTTTGTTTCAAGGTCAAGACAGATATGAATTTATCCCTATTAATTACCAATCCCAGACTTGAATTACCAAGTTGCTTCATTTCAAATTCTTTCATAAGAAGGTGTTTCACACTTTAGATTTCCATATCACTTTCACTTAAAAGCATATAATGTAGACAGAGAAGGAAAAACCATGAAAATACAGCAGATGAAATTTTATTTTGTCATATTTAATGGCAGTAAAAGCCTTTGAAGTAGCTGTAACAGTGCAGCAGACTAGTCGGTGCAGCAGCGGTACATGACATACTTGTCCATGGTACGTCCACATTCAGAGCAAACCACCCTTTCCGGTATGTATCCAGTGTGCCCCGGCAGAATGAGGCGGTTGCAATGGTGTTCAGGGTGAACCCCACTAATCTCCTTGTCTAGTTCAGGTACAAACTTATCAGGGTGATCCACTCTATTTTCCCATTCACTGATTTTGTCGAAAACTGTGAGCAAAGTATCAAGTTTGCCTTTAGTCATGTCATACAGGCCCCTGCTGAAAACAGCCCATCCTTGGTCACCACCATCGTAGGTTAGCAATACCATGATTTCCTGCATTATTTTATCAGTTTCAACCGTCATGCCGTGTTGAAGTTTTGAGTTCCACATGCTCCCCAGCCTCACCCAGAAGAACCAAATGTAATCATAATAGTCCTTCAATGGAAAAATGTGGCTAAGTTTTTCCCTATCAATGATTTCATGGCATCTTCTTACTTTGTCCTTTGAAGTTCTCTTTCCTACATAAATCATTTCTAAGGGAACGTGCAATGTGGTTGCAATTCTTCGTGCTGTAGTTGTGAATCTCCGAATCCAGTCAATGTCCTCTCCACCATACAAGCATATAGTTTTATTGTCCTTAATCTGTGACATTAAAAAAAGTAACATATGAACATTATTTTACTAATATGATGCTCACTATCTACTATGGACCTCTAACCTGTATCAGAAGCAATAAAAGGCATTATGTTTATTTATGTTGCGTAGGTATACAATTGACTAATTAGTAATCTTGATATTCATGGTTATGACGACTGCATTATGATAATTGATTGTTTCTTGAAGCAAAATAGAGAATAATTTAGGGTAAAAGATGGTGTACATACCCATTCCTGGATACGTGGATCAATGGAATCTGTTAGTAAATCCATATTCCAGGTACTTTCTCTCCATAAATCCAATTCCCTTTGTTTGGTGAAGGGGAAAGCATGACCACCCCAAATCCACATCACAGGTAAAGCATTGGTGTTCGACACTCTTGCTTGTGGATCCAAGACAACGAGCATAGGCATGTGGACGAAATTCCAAATCTCTCGGAAGTACCTAATGGCTACTTGATCAACAAATGAAGGATGATCCACTGAATACCACGGCATAGAGCTGCGAAGATCGAGAAATTGTCTCTCCTGTGTTGGGCTCATTGACATTGCATTGTCAACAATGGGGAGCCAAAGAACATCGTACTCGTGCCTCATCACCTGCTGGTTGTAAATCAGATGGAGAATGTTGAGCTCTTCTTGGGGAAGGTCAAGGTCCGAAATTAGTAGCAGGACATACTTCATCCTCAATACCTCGAGGCGATCCTGCCATCAGGAAAATGTAAAAGGATATGGTCACATTTAGGCATAAATGGAATGGATCAAGAATTTCATGTACTAGGGACAAGTAAGGAGACAACAGTTATCCTTCTAGTCCCATCAAAGATTGGCATTTGATCATCTCTGGCATGGATAATTGTCTTTAATATCTTCATGTTGTCAATATGAGATGTCTCAAAGAGTTTCTTCAGTGCTGCAAATGCTTCATCTATCTTCTTTTTCTCTGTATATAGAAGTACAATCATTAAAGGTTGATAGTATGAGTAACCATAATTCGAGAAACGAAGAAGAAGTTGTGCTGTGATTCTGTGCCATGTTCTCATTCTTCGTGTACTTCCCCACCCCACCCCCATCCCCACCCCATAAAAGTAGTAAAGAAGGGATCTTTAGGCACTAATTTTCTACTTATCTGAGATCTCCCTGCAATATGGAGAAGGTGGACCTACTAAGTGCCTTCGTAGGACTACCTTAGCTTTGGTTTAGGCATGCCAATAATTTCAAACCAATCAACTTTTTTGGTGACTTACCAATCAACTCCTTCAACTTCTTCAGTTGCGTTTGCAAGTGCTCAGACATGTGGGAGAGCTTATTAGCTAGAGTTAATATCTCCCAGGACTCAGCAGTAGACGTAATGTACCTGATCCCCAATAACATTTTTCAAATGTCAATACATTTCAAATTCAGAGTTTCTTGTTTTCATTTACTTAGTTAATTAGTCACAATAGGAAACATACTCATGACCACTGCCAACAAGGTTTAGGAATATTGATGCACAGGCCAAAATGCTCCTTATGATCCAATAAACAGTTGTTGGAATGTGAGCAGTTGCTGTTACCATTTCCGGTGAATCCCGGTTAATGTAATGAGTGGGGAGCTCCTTGAACTCTATAATGATGTGAGTCACGGCCAGTACAGTCTGTAAAAGATTGGCAACAGCTTCAAACTTCTTTTTCATTTCTTCATTGTGCTCCATTGTATCAGGTAGATCCTTTAGAGCTGCAATATCCTTGGCAAGTTGATTCTTCACGCGAAGTTGATCAACCAGCCAAAATTCACCATAGCTGACTGAAAAAGCAGCAAAGGTAATGACCACCTTGGCATCCCACCCGTGGTTAGACAGTGTCTCAAGGAGTCCAATGGCTATTGAATGTGCTTCTCCTCCAGCAGCACATTTGCAAATTATCTGTTGCATTAAACATTCATAATCTTGAGTTGACAATTGAAATACAATGTCTTGTTTAGGGGGCTTATATACTTCCCAGATTCCAAATTTGTCTCTTTATACACTGCAAAGCCTCTTATTGCAAGTTTATACAAATTTATGTAGCTCACGAAACTAATGCAAACAAAATATGAAAGTATTTATTGACTAATGGTGCATGATTTGCTTTTAAGAAAATCAAGAGAGCAAAAGAGAAGCAGAGTTTTTATATACCTCACAGGAAATTTTGTTTAGGGGATATGACAACAGTTTAACTATCTCCGCATCATGGTAAGCACTTTGAAAGGACTTATCCTCGTATGACTCTGAATATTCTGGAACTTGGGCTCCCTATATTATAAACATATAAAAGTGTTAGTTAAATGCAGCTAAAATGAAGAATAAACCAGAAAAGCATGTTTGGCAGCGAGGATTAGGTAGTACATGAACGATGTCAAGAGGTTTGCCACGTCGCAGGATGTCCTCAATGATGGAAAGAACAGACTTCACATCAAGATCTTCATGATCTGGAGCATGCGTTCCCAGAATTTGCTTGTTCAATCCAATATCATCAGTCGCAACATGCCGATCACCCTTCATCAAACGACCTCTGCCTCCGGTACTGTGAAATGGAGCACCGTGATGAAATGCAGGACTGTGATCCAATTCATCATGACTCAGATTCAGTTTCGCGCTATCATGATCAGTCAAATAACTCTGAGTTCCAAGGGCTGTTGTTGGAGGTTTAGGATTCGACTTGTCACTCATCAGTGGGTTGGTCCTAGTAGCAGGCACCAAATCTCTGTGCGCCATTTCTGCAAACAGAAAGAGGGATAACGAGAAACAATTATGTGTTAAGAACAAGTGCTGTCTTGGTGACCATTGTGGTTCCCTCCAGGCCTTATATAGTAGTTAATAAAGCTAAGTGAATCAAGTACCTTGCTTCCATTGTGGTCTACAGCCTGTAAGGGGTTTGGAATTCAGTTCTACAAAAAAATTCTATCAGCCAAATCTTTTGCTTCAAAGTAAAAGAATGAGCTTTATCGAGATTTTGGGACATTTTGAATATTTTTGTGAATCCCATCGCGTTGAAGATGTCTTGTTCATCTTTATGAATATTTGTTATCAAATCCATGTTCTCAGCTAAACTAATGCAAATTTACAATTTTATGCTCAAAAAAGATTTCTTGCATACATTAAGGTACTCATGGAAGTTGTAAAACGGTTAACTTGTGCATTCATAATATACAGGAATCTGCATCAAGAGGACTGTTACTTCTGGGGTTAAAATATACACTGTTAGTCACCCCCAACTTACAGTTAGTTTATGGAGGTTATACTGTGATTAGCACATTTTGTCTATGATGATAGTTTTTGTCCAAATATTTTTTTACCGTGCTTTGAAATGATAGGTAAATATTTTGTCGAACTTTTATTTTTATTTTGATAATTTAAGGATAAATAAGTCTTTATAGGCTCTCATAATGAATTTTTTAGATAAAAATCGGAATGAATGACAAGATATGCTAATTAATGAGAAGTTGGCAATAAAACGTGGCGTAAAAAAGTTGAAAACATAAATGTGACAATGAAAAAAATTGGAGACTTTCATTATAATTAAAATATGGTACAGTAAACAAAAACTATCGTCTGAATACAATTACCCCTAAACTAATCTTTTTCCTAGTTAGTCATGGAACTTTCAATGATAATTGGCACTTTGTCTATTTTCATTTGCTAAATTGGCGTGATACAAAAAAATTTCGGTAAGTGTCTGGTTAGATAAGACATACTTTCTTTTTTTCATTTCGGTACCACAAATTGTCTAACAATAAGCGATTTTGTCAAGTGGGAGCATATTTTATATACCACATCATCATTTTTGTTAGCCATCTATTTTCATTAAGGGGCATTTTAAAAAATGTCCACTTTTTGGGGTGTCAATTGAAAAATGTCCAACATTTTGAATTTTGTACCAAATTGCCCATTATGCCCTTAATGAAAAAATGAAACAATTTGTTTTTTTCCAATTTTTTACAAATTTCGAGAAGTAGCTTTTATGAGAAATTACATTCAAATGATATTCTCAACATTTCAAATGTCATTCTCGACATTTAAACCATATTTAGGCATTGTTTGAGTCAAATTATTATAGAATGAGAATGAAAAATATAGCTGTTATTAGGGTCCACATAAGAAATAGAAATTTTGAATTTAAATGTTGATGTGATGGATAACGATCATATTTTTCATTTTAATGAGATAATAATGTAGATCAAACGCGGGCTTATATTTCAAAAGTACACATGCCAAATCACAATATTAAATGTTCTCGACATTTCAAATGTTGTTCTCGACATATTAAATATCTAGAATGACATTTTTTTCTGAACATGACATTTCTCTACATTTGAAATGTCGTTCTCGACATTTCTGTGTCAATGAGAAAAATTGCATTTATTGCGATTTGACAATTGTACTTTGAAATAAATAAGTTAGGTTTATGTGTCAAAATTTTATTGGCCAATAAAATTTTTAATAAAGTGGGCATTTTTATGTTTATGTGGAATTATAAATTGTTAACATGGGTATTTTGGTCTAAATTCTCTCAAAACGGACATTTTGTGAAATTTTCTCTTTCATTAATTCATAGGATCGAGAGTTTAAATTGAACAAAAAAAAAAAAGTTCAAGGACTAGTCTAGGATAAAAATGTTTTATGATCATAGCAAAAAAAGTTACACATTGGGTGATGTTAAAACTATAATTGCAGTCAAATTCGTATCTTTTCTTAACGTCTAAAACTTTAGATAACTTGATTTAACATTCATACTCATTTATAAAAGAATTATGTACTGTATCTGTATGTGTGCGTATTTATTTACTTTCTGGTGAATTCTTGGATTTGATTGAGAAGATAATAACAGAATTGTATTTCCTATGGTGTCGGTATTTGGACGGTAATCATTAATTTACTGTCTGAATTTCGAACCGAGCTGCTGTGCCAGGTCGGTAAAAGACCTGGCACAGCCATGTGAGATGGGGTGGGTGGGTGTTTTAACATTTTTGGGGGGGTTTTTTAATGAGTTAGGTCCTCGGGACCCACCTCATGTGAGATAGTCTGTACAAAATTTGTGAACCAAAATCTGGTAGAGTAGAATAATTCCTGAATTTCACAGGTTAATTACATCAGTCAACCCTCTACAGTTTCTTGAACAGTAATCATAAATGATTTAAAACCCATAAGACCCCATCTAGTTTCACACATCAACAATAGGTACACGCTTGTATTAAATTTCTTGTCGATGTGTTTTGGAACTGTATCAAAGACGTAACGATTTCGATAGTCTTGACTATCAATTCAGTGTTTTTTTGTTGTTGCAGATATAATTTGGAAGCTTGATGGCGACTTATTTTCATGAAATCCGAAAAAATGAATCCGACTAACAAACAAAGAGACTTGCTAATCTCGAACACTTCTAAGATTTCGAATGATACATTGTACAATTACAGAAGAAGAAAGTTTTTTACATTTCAGAATTTGAAGTTCATGACATCTTCAATCTGACAATAGCAAAGATTAAGGTAAGATATTTGGAAATTTTAAGATGCTGAATGTAGGAGAAGTGAATCTTGAAAATCTTCTTTACATGATACTTTCATCAGTAGGTAAGAAGTAACGCCTTACAGTTCCAGAAAAGAATATCATACCTTATCGTTCCTGTCTTAAGTACAAGACTATTCACTTTATGACAAGAATGTGTTACACGAGTTGTGTACCTTTTTCTTCATATACTCCTCTTCTTTGATCCCGATCCATTCAATTCTCTACCATCCAACGTTCGAAATTTAATGTATAATAACGTGAAATTGATGTTTGATAGCACAACTTTTACTTGACAAACCCTCTTTTTTTTCACTTTATATTCTTTTGTGCAATGATTATTGAATGTTGGCTTTATAATATTCCAAAGTTTTGTTTCAAAACTAACCCAACATTACTACACAAAGCAAAATAAAGAAAAGAATATTAAACAAAGTATAAAGTTACAAGAAACAAGGATATAAATTACTGTTCCTACATTCTGATTTCTAAGAAGATAAAAACTGAAGCCCCTTTACGGTTGTCTCGGCCAAATTTTGTGTCCTATAATACAATTAAAATTATACAACTTATAGGCATTGTCAAGATAACTTTTTTTGAATTTAATTCATGAATTTGGAAATTTTTAATTTCGTAATTCATTTTTAATTTATTAAAAAGAGGAGTCATTTAGGAATTAGTTATTTTAGTTATTTTTATTAATGTTGTTTTCAAATGAAAAATAAATTTGGTCAGACTATTCTTGAGGCTAACCAAGAAAACAAGTGTTTTAACATGAGATATTACAGTCTTTATAGGTCTTTCATTGGCATAGTGTCTTGAACCATGCAACTTGTGCAATTTCCTCAACAAATTCTTTGAGAGATGATGAGGTGACGTGCACCTAAACCCTTGATTTGCTATGCTTGATGTTGTATTTCCTTCTTTCTTATGTCATATTCGCCGCAAAAGGAAATAGTGTAGATGTAGAAGCTTAATGGGGAATGCAGCTACATAATCATTGATGGCAATTAGTTTTCTGGACAAAATTAACCGAATAGAAGAAAAAAATCCTAGTAGACTAATAGTTATAGAGTAGATTAAATATTTATAAGCTTATGTAAAGAGAAAATATAACAAAAAGTAAATAGTGGAAATTACATAAAGTATTACTTTTAAAGATTGGGTTAGTTTCATAAACAGTCACTGAAGTTACGTCAAAATCACAAAACGATCACTAAATTTTAAAACTTGCACTAACGGTCATTGAAGTATCATCTGGTTTCAGTAATGGTCACTGAAGGACATTTTTCATTTTAATTGGAACTTAATGGACCAAAATAGCTTAAGCTTGAACCTTGAGGACCTAAACTACCCACCCAACCCATCCCCTCCCTATTGTCTTCTCCGATTCCAAGCAAACACAGACCACTAGCAACAGCCACCGACGAAGCATCGGTGTTCCACCGAGAACCTAGTTCAGTTAACCCAACTTCTCCGTCATCTATTGCAGTCTACTCTCTCCATTATTTCCTTCACATCGAGATGGCAGTACCTTCGATCAAAGCTTGGTACATTAAAATCAATTCTTTCTGAAATCTCGGATTCCTCGTACTGGGCCGACAACCCTTTATAGGGTACCCTTCTCCCCGATCTTCTCCTGACTCTCCACCGTGTCGAAATCCTGTGCAATCAGTGTTCTGACCCTTCATTTACTGCCGAGAAACTCCTCATGCAATCAAACCTTGACATGGCCTCTGGTTGACTTTCAAAGCAAACCAGGGATCTTAAGCTCCTTATCCGCTCTGGGGTCCTCCATCAGTCTACTGCCATTGTTCTCTCTCACTCCACTGCCAATGGCCCAAAAGAGGACCTCTATTTTTTTTCGTCAAGGACCTCTTTACAAGGCTTAAGATCGGAGTTCTTGAGTTCAAGCGCAAGGCATTCGATTCATTAATTCAACTCTTTTCTGAGGATGAAAATTCTGGGTGTGTTGTTGCTAAAGAAGTGAATTTGAACTGCTTGATTCACTTACTCGATCCCATTTATCCGACTTCTGTGAGAGATCTGGCTGTTGTAGCAGTGTCAATGCTTGATTTAATAATGGCTTTTGGGGCTTTTATTGTCAATTTTGCGATTTAGACCCTCAAGGTTCAAGTTTCAGATATTTTGGTCCATTTAGTTCCAATTAAAATGAAAAAGTCATTCAGTGACCATTACTAAAACCGGATGATACTTCAGTGACTGTTAGTGCAAGTTTTAAATTTCAGCGATCGTTTTGTGATTTTGACATAACTTCAGTGACCGTTTATGAAATTAACCATTTAAAGATTACATTTCAAAAATCAAAATTGTAGTTTATATATGGGTTAATTTCACAAATGGTCACTGAAGTTACAGTAAAATTTCAAAATGGTCACTGAAGTTCAAAACTTGCATAAACGGTCACTCAACTTTCGGTCACTTTCAAAAATGGTCACTGAGCAAAATTAAGGGCCTAATTTGTTCTCATTGAAACTGACATTAACAAATTGAGGCCCCTTCAAAATTGGAGAGGCTCAATTGCAATTTCCTTTGGAATAAACACCCATTTCAAGTTTTAAACCCTATCCCTTTCATTGTTCATCCAAACCGGCGATTTATGAAACGCCCAGACGCGCCACACCTCCAACCGGCGAGAAGAAACTACAGAAACATTGGCCAAAGGTCAGCCGTGACACTCCCAAACCGTAGGTAAGCTTCCTATCAACCTTAATCATCAATTTCTTCTTCAAAAATCGCACGAGACAGTGAATACGGTTGCAATTTTTTCAGCTAAAATTGAAGTGTAGGGACCACAATCTTCTAAAATTTATTCGACATGTCGGATGTGGAGGAACAAGATGAAGGTTAACATTACGGTTTTAACGTTTTTTTTCTGTATTGTTCGGGTAAAGCTATTGTGGATAGATTTTGGGTCCACTTTAATTGGTCCTTTTTTTGTTGAAATGGAATAAAGTCTCCATTAACATGTGGTTCTTTTTGGACAGTTCACGTGTGTCCCAGTGTGTCTCAGCTTCTTACAGCTGAATTGGGTATTTTTTGTTTTGGCATTGAAAGTCTGAGAAACAGACAGGGACAGACAGGGTGCTGTGGGTTTTTTTTGGCACTATTTTATTCCACGTGGGGCCCACTGAGATGGAAAAATGCTTGATTAATATGTGCAGTGAATTTACGATTTCATAGGTTCCTACAGATTTCTCTTTTTTTTTTTTTTAATTTACAGTCAACTCATTCCGTTTATAATCTCCCATTATTTAGGTGATTTGAACAGTGCTTCCGATAAAGAAGATACCACATTCAATGATTCCGATTATAGCCTTGGTGAAGAAGACGACATTCTCTTTGAAGAAAACGTTACCCATAATATTGAACTGGACATGAGGAATGAGATAGTGTCGTTGGAAGCAGCATATAAATTTGAAAATTCTGAATAGGCACCCTCAGATGACCTTCGAAGCGTTCATTCCGATAGTGACGAAGACGTTGTTACATACCCTGAATTTAATGGTGATGTAGATATGGTGGATCCCGTGCTTGAGGTTGGACTGAAGTTTAGGTCCAAAAAGGAGGTAAAGGATGTGGTTAAAAACTTCAGCATTCACAATAGATTTGAGGTGGTCTTCTCGTATAATGATAGATGTAGATTGGAAGGTCGTTGCAAAGAAAAAAATTGTCCATGGCGTATTTGGGTTTCTCCGTTGGAGGAAGATTCATCATGGCAGATTAAATCGTTCGAATGGAATCATACCTGTAGTAGAGCATTGAAGAATATAAGAGTTTCCGCTAGTTGGTTAGCCCGTAGATACATTGAGACATTTATGATTGCGCCAAAGTGGGATGTGAAACTGTTTAAGGCAACTGTTATGAAAGAGTATAGTGTAGATATTGGTGACACAGTGGCATGGAGGGCTAGGAGATATGCTAAGGCGTCGCTTGGAGGATCGCTAGTTAGGTAATTTGGGTTCGTATGCATCTGAGGTTAGGAGAACAAACCCAGGTTCAACTGTTATACTATCTTTAGACTATCTCGTGTTTAAGGCAATTTATGTTTGCTTAGATGCTTGCAAAAAGGGCTTCTTGGGTGGTTGTAGACCCGTTATTTGCATAGATGGGTGCTTCTTGAAAGGCAATTTTAGTAGTCAATTACTTGCTGCGGTAGGTATTGATGGTAATGATCGTATATTCCCAATTGCGCATGCCATTGTTGAAACTTAAATTAATGCTAGTTGGTCATGGTTTTTGAAACTGTTGGGAGAAGATTTGATGCTCGAAAATGCATATGGAGTCACTATTATGTCTGATAGACAGAAAGGGTTGGAGAATATGGTTTCCTAGTTGTTTCCAATAGCTAAGCATCAGTTTTGTGTACGGCATTTGTACTCCAACTTCTTTCGCAAAGACTTTAAAGAACTGAAACTTAGGGACTTGTTGTGGAGAGCAGCTAAATCTACTTATTTGGCCGAGTTTACATATTGGATGGACAAAATTAAGGAGGAGAAGGAAACTGCCTGGGAGTGGTTATGTGCCAAACTACCTGAGCAATGGTCGAAGTCTCATTTCATGACGGCTTCAAAGTGCGACATTCTGTTAAACAATCTCTGTTAATGCTTTAACAACTACATAAAAGAAGCGAGGGGGAAGGATATATTGACTCTCCTTCAGACAATTCAAAACAAGTTGATGGTACGGATGTACAAATGCCGTGATTTGATAGCAAGGAGTCATAGCGATATATATCCAAAAATTTTAAAGAAACTTGAAATTAGTACACGTGATTCTTACTCGTGGAAAGCAATATTCAATGGGGAAACGCAATTTCAAGTTTCTGGACCGTATTCTAATGGTCAGTTTGTGGTAGATTTAAAAAGGAGGACATGCTCATGTAGAAAGTGGGATCTAACTGGTGTGCCTTGTCCACACGCAATAGTCGATCCGTGAGTGGGGTAAGGATCCCTCGCAGTTTGTGGATGAGAGCTACAACGTTGCAACTTACGTAAAAGCTTACAAGAATTGCATATACCCGATAAATGGACCAAAAATGTGGCATTCTAATAGCTTCAACCCAGTTAAACCCCCCACTTGGGTAACCAAAAAAAGAGGCAGAAAATAGACAAAAAGCCGAAGAGGGGTTGAGGAAGTTGTATTGTCAAAGGAGAAGATGAAAAAAATTGATAAGTGAGGTGATGGCAAGAAGAGATTGAAGTGTAGTTTTTGCCATCAAAATGGACACAATAAAAGATATCACTCGAATCATGCTTCACCGGCAAGCTACAAAACCAATGAGGTAAAATTTTAGTATTCTATATCATCATTTTTTTATATTTATGATAGAGTGATGTTTAAAATTTACACTTTGGACAGCGATTTGTCTATTTACAACCCACTACTGTTGATGCTGGAATTGAACAAGGTGCAGCACGGCATTTTCTTTCCCAGCCTAAGCCAAGGCCAGGAGGTAGTGGAAGTTCAAACTCGACGCCAACTCTTAGCGAAGCATGGAACAACTTGATGACGAAATGACGTCGGTTGAAGTCTATTACATTTTTTTTGTCAACGAACTCTATTTTTTTTTATCCCCGGGTACAGAAAGCAGATCACAGTATTTGGCCAGAAATCGCACGTTCTGGGCAAATTATGTGCTGTGTGTTTCTTTACACAGTTCTTTTGGGTGAAAATGGTCATTTTGAGTCGTTCTATGTGATGAAGCTGTAATTTACATTGTTATAGCGAATGTTGAAGTCTGGGGAAACACAATTTCTTTTGGTGAAATGTGGAATTATGTGAGTTGTTGTATGCTATGAAGTTGTGATGTAAATTGCTATGGTGAAATTGGTGTTTTATAATACTCGAATATTAATTCTAGTTTTTTGTAGAATAAATTCTAAGGAGAAATTGATAAATTCTATGGAGAAATAAGCAAAACAAGTTATTTATTATGAAATGAAAAAAAAAATAAAACAAAAGAGGGCAAAAAAATAGGTAGAGACGTCAATTTCACGTTTATTCCAAAGTAAATTGCAATTCAGCACCTCCAATTTTGAAGGGGTCTCAGTTTGTTAATGTCAGTTTCAATTAGAACAAATTAGACCCTTAATTTTGGTCAGTGACCATTTTTGAAAGTGACCGAAAGTTGAGTGACCGTTTATGCAAGTTTCGAATTTCAGTGACTATTTTGAAATTAACCCGTTTATATATACAAAAATCGGATGAAAATACAATTTTTTAATATTAAATAATAATATTATAAAATTAAATTAATTATATACCCCATACCCACAAACCCTAATATTCATCTTCTTCCCCATTTTCAGTCCACACACTCTCTCTCTACTCTCCCTCCCCTTCTCTGTACCTCACCGTAGTCGCCAGATGCGAAGATGTCGAAGCAGCACTGCTCGAGATCGCGCACCGCCATTGACAGCGATTTGCCCGCCTATCGCCAGCACCCTAGTGATCTACGTGCACAGTCGCTGCAAGGGCTTTGTCCCTGCAGCGATCTGCAAAGCACCGCATGGTGGTAGCGATGCAATGGTGTTGGTAGCATTGGTGGTGTGTTGCGTTGTGAGACTTTGTTGGTGGTGGCTGTGATGCGTCTATATAGGGTTGGGGCTAAGATGATGGCGGTTCAATGTTGTGTAACTGATAATTTTAGATCAGATTTTTTGGTGGTAGTTGGGTGGAGGTGGTGGTGACTAATAACGTTGGCTGTGGTATTGGTGAGTTGGTGGTGGTGGTGGTTAGATGTTGGTTGCGATGGGTCTGTTGAGGTGGTGGATCTAGCGCAGCGATGTAGTGGTGTTTGCTGTGATGTGTTGATTTATTTGAGATGGTGTTACTGTCAAGAGGTGGTGGTGGTTCTGGTGGAGGAAGTAGTAAGGTGGTGATCACAAGTGTTGGTTGTTATCATAAATTATTTGGTTGATTGAGACCATTAAATTGGTTAATATGTGACCAATAAACAATATGTGAGAAATGAAAAAAAAAGGGTTATTGGCGCAAAACGTCCCTACCTTTGAAGGGTTGTGTGGAAAACATCCCTACGTTTGATTTTTTGATGCGCAACGTCCCTACCTATCAAGTTTATTGTAGAAAACATCCCTACCTTTCATTTTTTGGCACAAAACGTCCCTACCTTCTGCATTTCTTTGCACTGAACTTCCTTTGCACATTTTTTTTAATTCAAAATGACCAATATACCCTCCTATGTAAATTGAACAAGAAAAGAAAAATAAAAAAAGAAAAATGAATTGGCGCAAAAACGTCCTTACCTTAGAAGGTGTTTGTGGAAAACACCCTACCTTTCATTTTTGTGTAGAACATCCCTACCTTTCACATTCTTTCTTGTGAAGGTCCTTTTCACCAATTTTTAAAATAAAATGACCCTTATACCCTCCTATATAAATAAAACAAAAAATAGAAAAATAAAGAACTAATTACAATCAAAGTCCTAAACGTTTTTAAAAAATACAAGTGAGTCCAAAATTTATGAAAATATTAAAAATAAAAAAAATAAAAGGGATTATTGACCCAGTAATATAAAAGGGACCCCACTCAAAGAGAGGCAGAGGAGAAGATAGGGGGTTTTATTTTTTATTTTTATTTTTAATATTTTCATAAATTTTGGACTCACTTGTATTTTTTAAAAACGTTTAGGACTTTGATTGTAATTAGTTCTTTATTTTTCTATTTTTTGTTTTATTTATATAGGAGGGTATAAGGGTCATTTTATATTAAAAATTGGTGAAAAGGACCTTCAGCGCAAAGAATGTGAAAGGTAGGGATGTTCTACACCAAAAAATGAAAGGTATGGTGTTTTCCACAAAGGGTTATTGGCGCAAAACGTCCCTACCTTTGAAGGGTTGTGTGGAAAACATCCCTACGTTTGATTTTTTGGTGCGCAACGTCCCTACCTATCAAATTTATTGTAGAAAACATCCATACCTTTCATTTTTTGGCACAAAACGTCCCTACCTTCTGCATTTCTTTGCACTGAACGTCCTTTGCACATTTTTTTAAATTCAAAATGACCAATATACCCTCCTATGTAAATTGAACAAGAAAAGAAAAATAAAAAAAGAAAGGGTAATTGGCGCAAAACGTCCTTACCTTTGAAGGTGTTTGTGGAAAACACCCTACCTTTCATTTTTTGGTGTAGAACATCCCTACCTTTCACATTCTTTGCGCTGAAGGTCATTTTCACCAATTTTTAATATAAAATGACCCTTATACCCTCCTATATAAATAAAACAAAAAATAGAAAAATAAAGAACTAATTACAATCAAAGTCCTAATCGTTTTTAAAAAATACAAGTGAGTCCAAAATTTATGAAAATATTAAAAATAAAAAAAATAAAAGGGATTATTGACCCAGTAATATAAAAGGGACCCCACTCCAAGAGGGAAGGAGGAGAAGATAGGGGTTTTATTTTTTATTTTTATTTTTAATATTTTCATAAATTTTGGACTCACTTGTATTTTTTAAAAACGTTTAGGATTTTGATTGTAATTAGTTCTTTATTTTTCTATTTTTTGTTTTATTTATATAGGAGGGTATAATGATCATTTTATATTAAAAATTGGTGAAAAGGACCTTCAGCGCAAAGAATGTGAAAGGTAGGGATGTTCTACACCAAAAAATGAAAGGTAGGGTGTTTTCCACAAACACCTTCAAAGGTAAGGACGTTTTGCGCCAATTATCCTTTCTTTTTTTATTTTTCTTTTCTTGTTCAATTTACATAGAAGTGTATATTGGTCATTTTGAATTAAAAAAAATGTGCAAAGGACGTTCTGTGCAAAGAAATGCAGAAGGTATGGACGTTTTGTGCCAAAAAATGAAAGGTATGGATGTTTTCTACAATAAACTTGATAGGTAGGGACGTTGCGCACCAAAAAATCAAACGTAGGGATGTTTTCCACACAACCCTTCAAAGGTAGGGACGTTTTGAGCCAATAACCCTTTCCACAAACACCTTCAAAGGTAAGGACGTTTTGCGCCAATTATCCTTTCTTTTTTTATTTTTCTTTTCTTGTTCAATTTACATAGGAGGGTATATTGGTCATTTTGAATTAAAAAAAATGTGCAAAGGACGTTCAGTGCAAAGAAATGCAGAAGGTAGGGACGTTTTGTGCCAAAAAATGAAAGGTATGGATGTTTTCTACAATAAACTTGATAGGTAGGGACGTTGCGCACAAAAAAATCAAACGTATGGATGTTTTCCACACAACCCTTCAAAGGTAGGGACATTTTGAGTCAATAACCCAAAAAAAAATTTTGACCAAGAAATCATGTGTGATCTAAAAAATTGTTAATTTGTGACCGATAATTTGAAAATTTGTAATTGTATGATAAGTTGTAATTTATAATATTTGTGATTTGTGGCCGATAAATAAATTTTTGATTTGTGACTTATAAAATTTTTGAATTGTGATCATAAGATAATTTGTAACATATAAAATTTGTGATTGGAAATTTGTGACTGTCTGATAAGTTGTGACTTATAATATTTGTGATTTGTGATCGATAAATAAATTGTGACATATAAATTTTTAATTTATGATTGATGAACAAATTATGGCGTATAAAATTTTTGAATTGTAAAAATAAATAATTTGTGACATCTAAAATTTCTAATTTGTGACCGAAAATAATATGTGACTAATTAAATCGTTAATTTGTGACCAAATTATATAAATTTGTGACCTTAATCTATTTAATTAATTAAATATATAATTAGTTAATTAAATCATAAATAAATTTTAATTAGTATATATTTTTGAAATTTGAAACATTTGTTCTTAATTTTGAAATAGATGATATTTAACCTCTTATTTATGAAATTTTCCCAAGTAAATATCTTCTTGAGGATGCTTAAGCATAAACAAAGATATTCAATAAATGAGTGCTCAAAAAAATATATAGCTATTGAAATATTGAAAGACTGATGCTTGTAAATATTTTGCTTCAAAAGAAATTGTTAGAAAAGAGAGAGAGAAAATTGTTAGTAAAATTGCATAAAAAACTATTCCATAAAAATACAATTGGTATTTCACAACAGATCGTGACATTGAAAGATTTTAATGAGTTAATTAATAATCATAACATCTAATGAGAGGAAAAATATTTGTTCAAAATCCAAAACTCAAGAATCAACACAAGTTGGAATAGAGAGTGAATGTATCAATTATATGTCATATGGTAGTTCATTCCAACCCTCAACACTCTTTTCTAGATTCATCGATACTGAATCAATCGAATGCACATCTAACACATGTTCTGCTTTCAGAAGCTCCTAGGTTATATCACCATATTTCGAATAATCATAACAGTTAATGACATAAAGGAAAAAATATTTGTTCAAAATTCAAAACTCAAGAATCAACACAAGTTGGCATAAAGAGTGGATGTATCAATTGTATGTCATATGGTATCAAAGGTTAAAACTTATTATTTATGCTACCTAAAGACTTAACTCACTTGTCAAATCAAGTTAATCATTATCTTACAATGCTATTGCTATAGAATAAAGGAAATAGGTGTAACTTATGAGATATAAAAAGTGTCAAAATTAATAATAAACAACATAATAATGAAATGTGTAAGGCCAGGACACACGATATTAAACTAAAGAACTGAAAATATAAAGTACAGAAAATTAAAGAATCAACATAAGAATTGTTTTTTGACCTAAGCCTCGGAGGTTCGGCGACCACTTCCAACGCCTACATCCCCCGTTGAGCATCCAACAAGTTAGATTATGCTTGGTTGCACTAAATAGCCCCAAATTGGCAACGAAGGTTACAAATCGTTCAAACAGTACAAAGAATGAAGATAGAACACTTATCTCTCAAGTACATGAACAGATATAGAACAGATCACTCAAGAAACTCCACAGTAACCCGATCAATACACAACTCAAATAGAACCTTAGTTCCCATAGATATTCACACAGAATATCACAATCAGAGAGTCAAAACTCTCACGATTACAGCCTTAAATCAGAGATTTGAGCCAAGAGAGCCAGAAGAAGAAAACCCTAAATATTTCTCTCACAAGGCAAACGAAAAAGTGTGTCTCTCGAATGATCCAAAGAAGTGGATCAGGGTAAGTTAAGAGTCATCCAATTTGATCAGTCAATCGTCCAGATCTGTCCACGTGTTACCATCTTAGTAAAGGAATGGGATAAAACATTATAGCCAGAAAACACGCCTTTGTTAATATGATTGCTGGCAACACACCATTCTACCAAGGTTCGAATCCCACAATCTCCACCTTGCTGCCAGAATCTAGGACTATAAGTGCAGCCAGGAGCATTCCCATTTTGTTTTCATACGCTTTAAGCAACCTGTAACATATCACATAGAATCAACAGATAATATTTTTAGCCAGGTAGCAAACTTATGCAAAGGTACAACCTTAGTGCCCATATCAGAAGGATTAAACTGAGTTGCAACTTTACCAATTTTGATAATCCCTTTTGAAATCACATCTCTTATAAAATGATATTTGACATCAATATGTTTAGTGCAATCATGAAACATAGGATTTTTATTAAGATGTATGGCACTTTGATTGTCAGAAAACAAGACAGCATTATTATCAATAAATCCCAGTTCAGATAATAAGCCATTTAACCACAACCCTCTTTTATAGCATCAGTGGCAGCTATGTATTCAGCTTCAATAGAAGACAGAGCAACTACCCTTTGAAATTGAGACTTCCAACTAATAACAGTACCACACAAAGTGTAAAAATAAGATAAGGTAGATCTTCTATTATTCCTATCACCAGCAAAGTCAGAATATGTATATCCCCTTAAAACTACACCATTTTTATCTGATTTAAACACAAGACCCAAATTAACAGTTCCTTTCAAATATCTCGGTAGCCATTTTAGAGTATTCCAATATTCTTCACCAGGATTACCCATAAACCTACTTAAGACACTTATACTAAAGGCTAAATCAGGTCTGGTGCAAATCATTAAATACATAACAGATCCAATCACATTTGCATAAGGTACTTTAGACATTCTAGCATATTCACCTTCAGATTTAGGACAGCATTCAGAAAACAATTGAAAATGATTAGCAAGAGGTAAAGTGGCAGGTTTACAATCATACATATTGAATTTCTTCAAAATTTTAATCACATAATCATGCTGATTCAAGAATAACAAATTTTTATCCTTATCTCTCCAAATCTGCATTCCCAGAATTCTTTTAGCAGAACCAAGATCTTTCATGTCAAATTCAAATTTCAATTTTGATTTAATATTTTCAATCTCAGTTTTGTCACAACTTGCAAGCAACATATCATCCATATAAAGCACTAAATATAAGGAATCTTTACCTCCATTACCTTTGCAGTATAGGCATGTGTCATATAGGCTCCTCTTGAAACCAAGTTTTAAAATGAAAGTGTCAAAACGCTTATACCACTGTCTAGGGGCTTGTTTTAACCCATACAGTGACCTTTTCAGCAGGCATACAGTATTTTCAGGGTTTCCTTTTTCAAAACCAACAGGTTATTTCATATAGATAATTTCATCTAATTCACCATACAAAAAAGCAGTTTTGACATCCAACTGATCAAGTTCCCAATTGAATTGAGCAACAAAAGCAAGCAGACATCTGATAGTAGTATATTTAGCTACAGGAGAAAAGATTTCAGTGTAGTCAACACCCTCTCTTTGTGCAAAGCCTTTAGCATCTAACCTAGCTTTGTATCTAACATTTTTACTATCACATTCTCCTTGTTTTACCTTATAGATCCATTTACAATCTATCAATTTATGATCTTTAGGTCTGTCTACAAGAACCCAGGCATCATTCTTATGGAGTAAAGTCATCTCATCTTCCATAGCCTCCATCCATTTTTCTTTCTTCTTACACTTGATGGCATCCTTAAAGGAGTTGGGTTCATTTTCTAATTTGCTCTTGGTAAGTGAACAGAGAAACAAAGTCATCATTGTCAAACCTAGTGGAAGGTCTAACCTATCTTCTCTCCCTATCTCTAGTAAGCTGATATTCATTAAGAGGCAAAGGATCAGGCAGGTCGGAATGATCAACTACTTGGTCAACATCAATATCCAAAATTGGATTATCATTACCAAAACTAGTCTCATCTACAGTAGGTGTAAGAGTTTCTTGCTCAATGATAATTAAACAATTTGAAACTCGAGATTTGAAAAATTTTATATCGGTAAAAATCTCGTCGACAACAAAACTCATTTTAATAACTTAAGAAAATTGATTAAATTTAAAATCTCGAGTTTTTGAAATACTGAAATAACAAAGTACATTAATAGCGTTCAAATACGAAATTTTCAAATATAAATAACTGAATTCATTAAATTGTTGCCATACTGCCCATGTTAAAATAACGGGGTGAGTATTTCAAAGAAATACTCAGTAGACTCGTCGCCGATAATTAATTTACAGAATAATTGAACACATATTTATGCAATATACGTGATATCATCATCATCTTTGGTTCATTTTCTTGAAAATCATAGGCTCTTTAAAAACATAGGCTGAGGGTAGTCTCGTCTCGTGCATTTAAGCACATAAGTTATGCATAACATTCTCATCTTATCTCATAAGAGATTCTCTTCTTTCTCATGCAATTAAGCATATAAGTTATGGCAAGTATAACAATATCATATATCTCATATGACATATTCTCTTCTCATGCATTAAAGCATATAATTCACATAAATTCACATAAGACATGCAATTATAATTTAAACTAATTAATGGTGGCGAGTCTACCTCAAATGTCTCGATTTGCGTGAAAAGTGGAGCGGGATGAAATCTCAATCTCCTAATTGTTCGCACGTATCGTTTAGCCAAAATAGAAAATAAGTTTGAATTAGTATTTCGAATATTTAAGGCCTTAAAGTGATAAAATAAAGTTTAGGGATTAAATTGGAAGTTATTGAAATTGAATTTGACAAATCTAAGGGTTGAAAATACTATTTTCAAAGTATTGGGGCTAAATGTGAAAAATAGGAATTTTAGGGACTTAATTAAAAACTATTGAAACTGAAAATAAATGTTTGAGGGCTGAAATTGAACTTCTATAAGTTATGGACTAAACTGAAAATAGAAGTTTAGGGCTGAAATAGTAACTTTTAAAAGTTAGGGACTAAACTGTAAATATATTAAAACTGAAAATAAAACAAAACGGCTGAAATTAAACATTTTCAGAATTTAAGCACTTAATTGAAAATCTGTTAAAACTGAAAATAAAATATTAAGGACTGAAATAAACTTTTACAGAAACTAGGGGCTAAATTGAAATTCTTTAAAACTGTAAATAAATTGTTAAGGACCGAAATAAAAACATTTAAAAACTTTGGGACTAAAATAATAACTATTAAAACTTGGGGGCTAAAGGGGTAAATTTCTAAAATCAAAATTAAAATAAAATAAAACAATCTCTCTCTCTCTCTCTCATTTTCGAATTTGAGAGAGAGAGTGAGAGGGCGACGGGAAGAAGGGCTTCGCCCCTTCTCGATTCCACCACCACCGACCGGCGGTCGGTGGCAGCGCCACCACGGTGGTGGCACCGGTAACAGGCAGGTAAGTGGGGGGTTTCTTTTGGGGCTTTTGGCACACGATTCGAGGGCTCGTCCGAGGCTTGGAGGGTTTGATTTCATTTCGATTTTTGAAGAATGGGTTGGGGACTAAGGTAAGTTTATGGGTCTTGTATTTTCTTAGTTTTTGTGTTTATTGGGTGTTGATTTTGAGGTGTATTGGTGGCTATCGATTTGGGTGGTGTGTGGCCGCCCGAGAGGGGTTACAGGTGGTGGTGTGTTGAGCTCGTTCTTGAGCAGTGGGGGTGGATTCAATGTTGATGTGTGGAGTTGTAGCTGCGGGTTGTGTGTTTGCAGCTTGTTTGGTGTTAGAAATGGTTGGAGTTGGGTGTTGGACGTTTTCTGCTGTTTGGTGGTTTCGAGTTGGTGGTGGTTTGAGGCTGAAAATGTGGTGGTTTGGTGTTCTTGAGGGTTGGTCTTGGTTTGGTGAATGGAGAAATGGGTTCGGCTGTTGATGCTAGAAACTGAGGTTCTAGCATCACACGATGCTTTCCAATTTCTGGGATGTTGTGGATGAATGGGCAGTGGTTTGGGCAGTGCAGTGTCGTGAGTTGGTCTGCATTGGCTGTTGAGGCTGCAGCTGAGTGGAATCACTATCTTGTTGGTGCTAGAAATTAAGGTTCTAGCATCAACATGATTTTCCAGTAACTGGATTGAAGAAAAATGAAGTTTCCTTACCCAAAGATTGCTGCTGCGTGAATTGTGGAAATGGAGAGGTGAGGAGTTGATGTATGAATAGTGATGATTAGGGCACAAATTTCTAGGTGGGTAATTGGGCCAAGCAGTTGGGCTTTTGGAAATATTCTAATTTGGACCTAAGTGGATTGGGCCTAAACATCAATATTTGGGCCTGACATAATTGGACTTAAATATTGGGCTCTAAATATTGGACTTGAATTATTAAAATTGGATCCAAATAAAATGAATCCGAATTGAAATTAAAATGATTACTCGATATTGGACTTGATTCGAAATAACTTAAATTCATTTATAACGGCTAGACGAACGCACTATTTCTTTAAAATTAGGGTTAAGGTTTAGCGACACGTTTTTCGAGAAATAATTTTATATCATTTAAAAGTTCTCGGTCGCTACAACATCCTTTCTGATTATAACTCTATAACCCGTCTGAGAGTGAACCCACAGCCTATATCCTTTAACATTTTCATCATATCCTAAGAAAATACATTTGAGTGCTATAGGTTCAAGTTTACCAATACTTTGATGAGAATAAGTAGCACAACCAAATATTTTCAAATAAGAATAATTCACAAGATTTTTAGACCACACAGATTCAGATATATCATAATTCAAAGCTTTGGTAGGACATCTATTAACAAGAAATGCAACAGTTTTAACAGCCTCATCCCAGAACAATTTAGGCAAGCCAGAACTAAGTAACATGCATCTCACTTTATTTAAAAGAGTCATGTTCATTCTTTCAGTAATACCATTTTGTTGTGGGGTATAAACAACAGTCATATGTCTCAAAATACCATGTTCTTTGCAGAAATCATTGAATTCATTATTGCAGAATTCTAAACCATTGTATGTCTTTAAGGTTTTTATTTTGAGATCAATTTGATTTTCAACTTGAATTTTCCAATCCTTAAAGACAGAAAATGTTTCATCTTTACTTTTTAGTAAGAGAACCCAATGTTTTCTTGAAAAATCATCAACAATCAACAAAAAAATATCTGAAGCCAGACAAAGTACAAATAGGTGCAGGTCCCCATAAATCAGCATGCAGGTATTCTAAAATTTGTTTAGATTTATGGGTTCCTGTAGGAAAAGGTAATTTGACTTGTTTGCCTATAACAAATTTTTCATAGGATCCAAAATCACCAAGATTCAATTTTTCAAAAAATCCTTTTGATTGCAAATAGTTCAGACTTTTCTTACCAATGTGACCAAGTCTTTCATGCCACGGTTTTGCAAGTGTAAAGTTTTCAGATATGGAAGCAGCAGTCAAACCAAGTAAGGGTTTTGCTTTTAAAAAATAGAGGCCATGTCTCTTAGGGGAACTAATGATTAAATTATTGCCCCTAAGAATTTTAATATGTCCTTGACCCATATTTATGTTAAACTCCAAGTCATCTAACATACCTAAGGACACAAGGTTTCTCTTCAAGTCAGGGACATACCTAGTTCCTTTAAGAAATAGTACATTTTCATTTTCCAGCAACAGTTTTACAGTACCAATGCCTTTAACTTTACAAGTGATGTCATTTCCTATAATGACTTGCCCCCTCCCCCTCCCGTGGTTTTAGTAAAATCCAGAAAGCAGTTTTTATTGGGGCACATGTGGAAAGAACAGCCTGAGTCTAAAATCCATTCATCACTCAGTTTCTTTCCACATTAACAAGGACCAAACCATTTTCAGTATCAATTTTGGTTTTATGATACACTAAAGCATTACTCCCATCTTCAGGTTTTTTGTCTTTCAAGTCATTTTTCTTTTTGAAACAATCTTTTGCAAAATGACCCAACTTACCACAGTAGTAACACCTTTTACCCTTAGAGTGGTCTTGGACTTATGCTTATCATTAAATCTGTTTCTATTTTCGGTAAAAGGCTTAGAATGATAATCAGAGTTTCCAAAACTTTTTCCTCTTACCCATAGGCCATCCCTATTGTGACTATTTCTCGATTCAGACTTTATCTCTAGGGCCTTATTTCTTAAAGCATCTATTATAATGTCTGTAATAAGGTCTTCCCTGCCATACTCTAGAGTAACCTTAATGTCCTTGTATCTGTCACTAATGGAGTTTAACAGAACTACAGCCATCTGATCTTTTGAAAGTTTTTCATCACAGTTGGCCAAGTCTTGGGTAAGTTTTGTAAATCTATTTAAATTTTCATCCAAATCAACTGAGGGATCCATTTTAAAAGAGAAAAATTGTTTTAGCAGAAAACATTTATTTGGAGTGGTCTTGGTCACATACTTAGCATGCAGTTTAGTCTATAATTCAGAGGCAGTCCTTGTCTCACCAATACTTCTTATCACATTTTCAGACAAGTATAAGAAGATAGTACTCCAAGCAATTTCATCAAGTTCAGTTCTTTTAGGAAAGGATAAATCATCAGGCCAACTTTCAGTTACAGCCTTAGCACATTTCATTTGCATCAAGATAGCCTTCATTTTTAGACTCCACATATTGAAATCAATTTACCATCAAATTGACTTACTTCAAATTTAGCAGAGGCCATGTTTTAATCAAAAACAAAGATCACAGATAAAGGAAAACAATTTCACTAGTTCTCAGAGACACAACAATGATAGCACTTAATATGTTATTCAAGATCACAGTTTATCACAAAATGACAATCAAGATTATGAAAAAATATTATGCACTTCATAAGGTCACATAAATGAAGAACCAAAAGAAACATAGCAATCAGAAATCAAACAGCAATGTTCCACAGTTTCTCCTACAAGATCCTCCAAGTACACAACCGTTCCTGATTTATCTCAGATTCCTAAGGCCTCACAGGAGCCTTTGGACAAAGATTAGTCTCAGGGGGTTATCGTGTACGGTAGATCAAGGAAAAAATACAGGAACCCTAAATTTTCGAAAAATAAATTTACAGAAATTAAAAAGATCTCACCATTCGAGTTTAAAAAACTCGAAAATATAACAACTCTCCTTTGAAGCAGTCCCAAAAATTTTAGATCTAAAGCAGATCTATCACCTTCCTTTAAGATCCAGGTATCACGATCTCCAGTCAAGGCTCTGATACCACTGTAAGGCCAGGACACACGATATTAAACTAAAGAACTGAAAATATAAAGTGCAGAAAATTAAAGAATCAACACAAGAATTGTTTTTGGCCTAAGCCCCGGAGGTTCGGCGACCACTTCCAACGCCTACATCCCCCGTTGAGCATCCAACAAGTTGGATTATGTTCGGTTGCACTAAATAGCCCCAAATTGGCAACAAAGGTTACAAATCGTTCAAACAGTACAAAGAATGAAGATAAAACACTTATCTCTCAAGTACATGAACATATCTAGAACAGATCACTCAAGAAACTCCACAGTAACCCGATCAATTCACAACTCAAATAGAACCTTAATTCCCACAGATATTCACACAGAATATCACAATCAAAGAGTTAAAACTCTAACGATTACAGCCTCAAATCAGAGATTTGAGCCAAGAGAGCCAGAAGAAGAAAACCCTAAGTATTTCTCTCACAAGGCAGACGAAAAAGTGTGTCTCTCGAATGATCCAAAGAAGTCGATCAGGGTAAGTTAAGAGTCATCCAATTTGATCAGCCAACCGTCCCGATCTGTCCACATGTCACCATCTTAGTAAAGGAATGGGATAAAACGTTATAGCCAGAAAACACGCCTTTGTTAATATGATTGCTTGCAGCACACCATTCCACCAAGGTTCGAGTCCCACAAAATGCAATTCAAATTCCTTAAACAAAGGTGAGTAAAATGATCCTGAATTGATATTATATGCTCAAGATGAGGCTTGACACCTTTAGGCACTAGGTACAACAATATCTATACCCTGCTTAGCAGATCATTTATTAATTCTACATTATATTTTAAGATTTTCCTGGTAATATTCATTATCATGGCATCCATTTGTTGATACTTGGTAATCTGATACATAAAGTTCATGTATATACAATTATCCAAAATGGCTTAAGAACATTGAAATCCCAAATTAATCTTGGTATATGATGCAAAAATTTAATGACGTCATCAAACCTCCTTTGAAGGATTATCATCTTATTTCAAGTTTGAAGTGGAGCGATTTAACAAGGAAAACAATTTCAATATATGTCATAGTATTGTCGAAGATGATATCGTGCAACAAAACGTTACAGGGTAAGAGATACTAAAGATGCAAAGTGAGAAGAACTAAAAGCAAAGGTTTCAATACTTGTCTTAGGGCCTGTTTGGTAGGGATTCTTATTTTCTACAGTAAATCAATTCTTATTTTCAACCACACATTCTTCAATAAAATAATACTTTCCATCACATCAATAATTTTTTCTTCTTTTTCAACCACACATTTCTCATCATATCACTATTCAAAATCAATTCTTCCCCTAAAAAATCCCTACCAAACAAGCTCTTAGTATTGTTTTGAATGAGAAATCTCCTTTTTCAAGTTATTGAAAATGTGGATTGTTATCCTGTAGACATTAAAAATTACAAATAAATTAATTAAATAATTAAATTAATTTTAAATAATCAGCTCATTTAAGTCTATTAAAACCTAGGGTGGAAGGCTTATCCCATTCAAAAAGCCCATCCTACTTTTCAAAATCTAAAATTATATTTAATTAATTTTTAATTAAATATATATTTAGGTGATTATGAAAAATGGTTACTAAAGTTCTTTATAAATATGACATAGAGTCCATAAAAAGGTTATAACTTTCAGGAGAAAATCACAAGTCTAGGAGAAGAAAGACATAAGAAAATTCAAAATCCGGGGAAGAGATGAAAATATTTCAAATTCCAGTCCGAGAAATTTCAAGAAGTTCAAATTCTTCTTCAAAATTCAAACAAGTTCAACCAATTCCAAGAGATCAAAGTCAAAGCAAGTACACATTCAAGCGACAAAGTCCAAGTCAAGTTTAAGTTTTAAGTAGGTCAAGTTTTTCACAAATCAAATTTCTAATAAGCATTTTTGAACAGAACTCAAGTCACGTGGTCCTTCATCTTTAAATACTCGGATCATTGATTAGAGGATTGTGCAGTTTCGTAGTCACAAGAAGATCAACCTATATTTCATCAAAATAAATTTACAAAAATTTCTGTAATTTTATACACAAAATACAGGAAATCTGTTGTATTATCACAACAAATGGCATCTTAAATGAAATTATCAAGGGTCAGAAGAAACATCTTGAAGACAAGAAAAATCTTGAGTTTTGAGAAGCTTTCGGAAAATGTGATTGATGATGACTGTTTTCGTGAAGTGATTTTATGTCCATTACTTATATGAAAGTCTAGTAGAGTACCTTCGAGTTTTAGTTTCCAAATAATCGTACTATATGTGCCCCACAGTAAGTATTTGAGGATTATAAGTCGTGATGCACGTAATCTTATGATGGGTGATAGGTCGATGACTCTCAAGTCAGTTGAACGTTGGGCACCAGGTTTTTAGATACCCTTACAAGTTTAATCACTCAAATTATAAAGGCTACGAAGAGACGTTTCACATTGAGATGATTTTTTTCTCTCTTTTCTTTTTTATCTTTTTACTCTTTTTTCCTTTTTTTTTTTTTTTTTGCCTTAATTAGTGCAATACCCCTCATTAAACACTCATTCTCAAAAATCGATCCAAAACTTAAGATTTTCACCTAATTTTTATTATATTGATATTAGACAATTCACAAAATTATTTACATACATGGAATCCACATTCATATTCATATCTCTCTACAGCAGTAAAATCTTCCCTAAACTAATCTAAATTTTGTCGAAGGATATATATTGTAGTAATTTTATATTTTAGCATTTAAGTTCTCCTATTTCAATCTATTAAGCATATGAATCAATGATAAGTGCAGTTTCTACACCTATTCGAATTCTTAAATGATGATATTTTACTTTTTTTAAATACTACCTAACTTGTGTTCTATTGCATGCTGTAGATAAAACTCAATATTTGATGAAAAATTTCAGAAAAGAATATAAAATAGTGAAAAAAGGGCGAAATTCAAAAGTCGAGGACTAAATAGCAAACAATCCATAGATGAAACTGATGACCTCTGGTTGATCTTATACTTTGATTATAACAAATAAAGTAGTTTTATCTCTCACATTTTTATTCGGGTCTTCATTATTACATGTTGATCAAATTGGAGACAAAGCAACTGTTATCAAATGACTTACAGTTGACAATCAAGAAAATTTAAGATGGATTCGAGCATTCACAATCGGAGACAAATCGAGCACTCGCATCAAATCAATCGAAAATATTAGAACTAGATGTTTGAGCTAATTTTTAAAGGTAAAATACTTTAATTCTTATCAATGACTTATTAGAAGGTTAAGTAACTAATTTTTATGCACAAGAAAAATCTACTTTGTAAAAAGTTTGCACAAAATTTATTTTTCGAAGGTAAAAATTTCAATTTAATTTTCAAACCTACTTGCATCACTTACTTTGAAAAATCAAGTAAAAAGGTCATTTATAAGCCTACATTGTTTCAAACAATCAAACGAGAGGAGTCAGAAAATTTCGGTCCATCGGACATCCGGTTTATCCGCAACGGTCGACTTTTCGAACGTTCTGACTTCTGACGAGCAACGTCTAAATCAGTAGTCTCAATCGGGATATTGGTTTACTCTTAAGCGGTGTGTTGAAAAAGTTCCAAAACATGAAATAATCGTTGATTCAATAGTAGAAGTCTTATAAATCATTGTTTTAGAAAGTAACAAAAGTAGTGATATGGATCAGGGAGTAGTTCTTAACATTATTGATCACATGCTTCTGCATTGTGATAACAAAGGAACCATTGTACAAACGAAGGAACTAAGGTCATATCAATAATTCAAATATGTGTTAAGGCGGTATCATCTTATTAGAGAGATAATACAAAGAAATGACGTAAAGAAAGAACGAATTCCCACAAGTTATTAACTTGCAAATTTACTGACAAAGACTTTTCGCAGCATAAACATGATCGTCATGTATATTCTTATGATAAAAGATGCATAAGTGACTAAATTTAGTGCAATTGAGTTTATAAGTGTTCTACCCTAGGTCAAAGCAACTTTGAAAATAAACACTTTTAATATATAATTGATACATATTTATGGCAAGAACTATTATTTAATTGAATTAATATTCTAATAGATTAAATTATAGAATCTATAGATTTAAGTCTTTGTAATTTTTTAATCACAAGGAGTTGTGATTGTGAATACAAATTACATATGATTGAATTTTAAATCATCCGTGGTCGTATGTAATAATGAGATAAGATTAACATTATTACAAATAGACCATTACGTGTGGCATTTCTTACTTGTGAGTAAGTAGCTGATCTCACATGTTAAAGTGTGGTGACACTTAAAAAAAACACGTAGATAACTTGTTATAGAATAAAATATTAGAGACACGTTGGGGAGATTCCACATCGATAACTATATGAGTGTCAGTGGTTAATCTCTAACGTTCAATAGTGGAATTGGTTATTTGACTTGAAATAGTCATATTGCCTTACATGTTTTTGTGATGTTGGATGTTATTCTGCCAAGTGTTGCTAATATGGCATCGTTGGGGTATGTCACAAATCATATGAAGGTTGTGAATGATCAATAGAGAATTCGTCATTCTTAAATAGTAAAAGATTATGATCTATATTTCATTCCGTTAAATTGATAATGAAATATTTTGTCAAGGTGAATTTATAAGTCGAAAAGGAATTTTCGACTTACATTGACTTAATAGTGGGATGAAAGATATGATCAATAATTGAGATTGACACACATCCATATCTCGTAATTAATTGGATCATATTGACGAAAAGATTCTAGTTTTACGGTAAATGAACAAGATTAGTTTTGTCATACCACGTGACATTTTCCGTCACATGTATTGCATTGACACATTGTCAGATGTCAATTTGGGACGATGTATATGAATTGATAATAAATTAAAAACAGATATTTTAATTTTATCGATTTTGATTATATCAAAATAATAATTCACGTTGTTAGGTATTGTGATCGGTAACCTCATGAGTCATACACAAAAGGAGAATCAGAAGAATGAGATTCATCAATTAATTAATTAACAAGTGTTGTACAATTAATTAATTGGATTAATTAATTCATGAACAGAATTTAATTAATTAGATTAATTTTATATTGGACTGTGTTAAGTTTAAGAGACGGACTTAGCTCACTTAAACTTATATTAATAAGCCATTAGGGTTTCCGAAAAATTGAATAGAACACAATTCATAATCTTGCTAGCAAAGAAAAGAGAAATCCTAATTTTCTCTCATTCTTGTTCCCTATGTAGTATCTATTAGAGGCTGGACAATTGGACATTTGTGAATTGCAAATCGTGATTGTTCGTACTCCAAAATTGGTAAAGGAGTTTGCAAAGTTTACAAAAGATGTATTTTCTAAAAACAGTTTCTATAAAACAGATGTATGATGATAATTGAAAAAGAATTTATTTTTCACTGTACATATTAAATAAATTCCCAACAATGAGTGTAAAGATAAAACCTTGTGGCGTTAATGAAAGAAAAAAGGTTTGGCCCTTTGAACACGGTAGACAATTTAGGTGGAGCTGCCACATTGGAGTCACACCGCGTAAAGACTTCTACCATTGCCGAAGAATTAAGTGTTTAGGCGATAATAAAAATTGAAGTTTGTTATACAAGGAAGCCCTTTCGTAAAGTCAGATTCAACAAGCCTTTGAATTCAGATCATGTCCACTACATTGAAAATTTTGATTCAAGATGGAGATTTTTTGGGTTTGCCCAAATTAATAAAATTAATTGAGAATCCATAAGGTTAGAGACAGATGGTGAGGAAAAAATTAGAAGAAAATGGTATGCACGGTTGCAGCGCAGGTTGATCGTTTCTAGTTTCGTGTAGAGAAAAGTTGAGAAAATGAAAAAATATTGTTTGTGAGATTAATGTATTAATTGTTTCTTCTTCTCATATGGTCGATTTGTTGAACCACGTTTAATATTTATTTTATATTTTTGGTTTATTTACATTTTCGCGGCATTTTGGGAGAATATTTTCCAACACAAAGAATAAAATAGCAATGCGAATTCCAAAAAAATTGAGGACTTTCTAAGCTTTCAGTCAGTTTAAAATGATATTAGAAAAGATTAGCGACAAATAATTTTTTTTTATTATTTTATAAACAAGGAGATTAAATTGCTAACTGATTTACCAATTGAAATCATATTCTGTTTCGTTAAAAGGAAAAATAAATAAAATAAAAAATTAATTAATTAAAAAATTGCAATTAATTTTTGGGTTAATTTCGCAAACGGTCACTGAAGTTACCTAAAATCACAAAACGGTCACCGAAGTTTAAAACTTGCAGAAACGGTCACTGAAGTTTAAATTTCTTTCACAAACGGTCACTGAATTTTCAGATTTTTTGGGCAAGTTTTGCGACGATTTTCCGGCAACTTCCAACCACCCAACCGCTGGATTTGGATACCGTTGGAAAGCCCACAATGTCCTCTTCAATTACCACCAAAAATCTCCTCATAACTCCAAGGGATTCAGCTGAAATATACCCACGAAATCGACTACCAAAAAATCTGAAAATCTGCGATTTTCAGATTTTTTGGGCGAGTTTGCGGCAATTTTCCGGCAACTTTCGACCAGCAATACTGCATGTTTCGGATACCATTGGAAAGCCCACAATGTCATTTTCAATTACCACGAAAAATCTCTTCATAACTAGTTGTGGCAAGCGAGCCGAGCGGCTCGTCGGCTCGGCCGCTCGGCTCGTACTGTAGCGGCCCACGAGCCGCTTGAGCTCGTCAAAAAAGAGCCCAAGCACGAGCCGAGCAGGCCGGCTCGATAGGTGAGCAGAGCCTGCTCGGCTCGTTTTTAACGAGCGGTTCTTTTTTTTTTTTAATTTTTTTTTTAAGAATGATAGTTAAAAAAAAATAAAAAAAAAACAAGCCGAGCCCTCGCTCGCTACAGTATGAGCTCGTGGGCCGAGCCGAGCTCGCCCACGAGCTAACGAGCCACGAGCTCGAGCTCGTGGGCCGTGGGCAACGAGCCGAGCTGGTTTTTTGGGTAGCTGATTTCGTGGATTTATTCCGGCCGAATCTCTTAGAGTTATGGGGAGATTTTTGGTGGTAATTGAAGAGGATATTGTGGGCTTTCTAACGGTATTCGAAATCGGCGATATTGGTGATCGGAAGTTGCCGAGAAATTGCCGCAAACTCGGCTAAAAAATTTGAAAATCTAGGTAGATTTTCAGATTTTTTGATAGCCGATTTCGTGGGTATATTTCAACCGAATCCCTTGGATTATGGGGAGATTTTAGGTGGTAATTGAATAGGACATTGTTGGATTTCCAACGGTATCCAAATCTGGCGATCTTGGTGGTCGGAAGCTGCCGGAAAATCGCCCCTCAAAACTTGCCCAAAAAATCTGAAAATTCAGTTACCGTTTGTGAAAGAAATTTGAACTTCAGTGACCGTTTCTGCAAGTTTTAAACTTTAGTGAGTGTTTTGTGATTTTCAGGTAACTTCAATAACCGTTTGTGAAATTAACCCATTAATTTTTACAATGGACGTTTCTATTGGTTTATTATATAAAAATTTACTAACAAAATCAATTCATCAGTAAACTTTTTCCAAAAAGATTAAAATGTTAATAAAAAAATGAAAATATTATGTCAGCAATTTTGTAAGAAAATTAAAATTAATAAAAATTTACCAACAGATGGAAATTTACAAGTAATTTTAATAAAAATTTATAAAATTTATCCGTCATTGGTGCCGCATCTTTTTGGTGGTGACTTCACGTGATAACAAGTGTTAAAGACTAAATTTAAATAAATAAATATGGGTTATTTCCAACAGAAGTTTTAGACTCATTATTTCTGCCTTTATGCTAAAGACAATCAAAAGTATTCATCTTTCAAACACAATAACCAAAATCCAAGCAACTCTCTATTCAGCAGCTACATCACATTTGTAGACAACAAACTTCTTCATAGGACGTTTACATACTCCACAATTCACACTTCTTTCGATCAATCCTTCTTCATATGGAACCAAATCAGTGTGATTGCAAGGCTCAGAAGGAAATGAAGTTTTTAGGGTTTCTTCAGTGGCACCCAAAAAACCCAATTCTGCAACATTTTCTACTGAAAGTTTTATTACATCAGTTGAAGAACCCCTCCCAAGCACTGCCCAACCATCCTTATTTTCTCCGAAATCAAGAAATTCTGCCACTTCTTTTGCAATTTTATCTGTATTTTCTTGATGGATTATTGAGCTTTTGATATTCTCCAGCCGGAACCAAAAGAAATGTATTTTTTCAGAGGTTAAGGAAATGCTTAACTGTTCTTGATTAATGATGTTTAAAATGTTTTGCATAGTTTGATTGGATGAATTTCTGCAGCCAACATATACCAGTTGTAGTCGAATGCCTGCATCTTTTATTTTCTTCATTTTGGCAGTGAATTCTCTAATCCAATCTATGTTTTCGCTTCCAAAGATGCAAAGATTTCGGCCTTCCTCTACCTGATAACAATGTAAAGTCATAAGCTAAGGGCCTAAGGCAGAAAGTAACATGTACTCTAGATGTTCGGTACGAAGTATAGAGTAGAATCGGACAATAGTACCAACAAGATTTTACTGGTCAAAGTAGGTCGTCTACCTCTACTGAACTAATTGATATGATAATTATGAGTAATATTCCGAATAAATATGAAAATATTAATTAATATAATATTTCATATTGAATACATATAAATAAGGGATTTGACTACTTTTAATGAGGTTGACATTTTAAAATAGAATTCAAAATCCTAATATCGTATTAAACTCATTAAGTTCCAATGAGAAATTCAATAATAGTACTCAAACGAGTTTTAAGATTTATCTGTTCAAATGAGTCATCATCTTGAAGGAGCTTATTAAGAATAATATATTAAAAACTATTAACTAACCTGTAAGGATTTGAACTACTCATTTTAACGAGGTTTACCTTTCAAGGTAGAAGTCTTAATAATAATGAAATGACTTGAGAAATCAGGCAAGGCATTATTTTTATGGTCAATTACACAATAACGAGCATTAATATTGTTGAACAATTCATGCTTCCTTTCTATTTCTTTTTTCTTAGTTTTTATGCAAAGTATATTTTGAAAATCACGATTTGTCTAACAAAATGCTTTCTTAATATGTCAAGTACTATTGTCCTCAAAGTCGTTCCAAAAATGCTTAAGGTAAGAAACAACTGAGAATTCTTGTTTGTCTCCCATTTTGGGAGAATAAATAGAGTTTTGAATAGTATTTTTTGAAAAATATGTGGTTGAAAAGTAAAGTAATTTTATTGATTTGTGTGTAAAATATTTTATTAAATGAATATGTGGTGAAGACTGTTTACTGTAGCAAACAATGCTTGATAAAATGGATGACAAACAGGGGCAATTTAGATTCTTACCCCATTGGTCAATAAAGGGCTGATGCCGTTGGTCATGAGTTCAAGGGACCATTTCTCCTTTTCCCAAAGCTCTTTTTCCCTTGATATTGAAAAAGGAAATGCTTTGGCCCCCCAAATCCACACCATATCCATAGCATTTGAGTTCGTAACCATCCCATTTACATCCAAAACTACCATTAAAGGTTCTTCTTTCAACTTCCATTCTTGTTTGATGAAGTTCACCACTGCTGAATTTAGTGTCCAAGGCTGTCTTACTGAGAACCAAGGCAAAGAACTCGAAAAAACCTCGAAAATTCTTTTCTCATCAAGGCTCCATTCATTTGCAGATGGAATTGGAACCCATAATATAGCATAGTTTTCTTCAATTTGCTTGTGTTTGGGATGGTCATATGTTTGCTGCACCAGAAAAAGTAGTTTGTCTAGGGGGAGAAGCTCCGGCTTTGAGATCAAGAGTATCACTATCTTATTCTTCAATTCAAAAATGTCAACCTGTTCAAAGAAAGAAGATGGACACTTTGTAAGAACTTAGTAATGTATTCATAAAGGGCATGCGTGATATTTTGTCCTCGACTATACGGAACAGTAGAATCCGCAAGATTTTAGCTTTTCTTTATTACTTCTTTAATGCTGCATAGTACGATACTAAAAAGCTACGGAGATTGCAAGGTGAAGAAGTGTGAACTTCCCCCATATCGAAAAAACATCACAATTGAAACTATAGAATAACGTGCGCCGGTCCACGACATTGTAAAGGGATTTCCAAACAATGTCCACCTTAGCAAAGTAGCCAGAAAGGATTTAATATTTAGCAGTAAGGAATGCCAATTGTATTTTCCAATTATTGAAATTTATTTGTTTTCAACAATTTATAATGCTGTAATGGTTGCAGAGGCAGAAGAAATTGCAGATAAATTACCTTCTTTTGTGAGGAGTGATCCTTGAAAGGAAGTTCAACTTTACATGAAAATAATGTATGCAGCACCTCTTGATTATCAGTATGCTTTTCCTTAAAAATAGTTAGCAACTTCTCTTGCAAACTTGTATCTGCAAGAAAATTTTAGACTACTCAAATTTACATGGATTTAAAAATCGAAATATTTTAGATGGAATTTTTTTCCATAAAATCAGTAACCTATTTGTTCTTCCAGATCATGGCACAAGCTGTTTAACTTGTTGCCTAGACTATATAGTGTCCATGCTGCGACAATTTTTGCATTTAAACTCCTGAAGAAACAATTAAAATCTCACTATACATATTAGGAAACTCGACTAATGGGGAAAAATTAATAATGAAAATAGTGAAATGAAGAGAGAGAACATGCACTTGCTCATGTCTCACGCTTTGTGGATCTGTAATCTGAGACGTACACTCCAATATGCTTCGAATGATCCAATATGTGGCCATGTAGATATGAGAATTCATAATAGCCATTGCCTTATGGTCATGTGACACAGGCAGGCTTGCCATCATTTCTACGAGTTTTGTCACCTTCACCAGACAGTTGATCAACGAAATAAGAGCTTTAAATTTTGGGTCAAACATGATGTCTCTTGGGAATCGTTTAAGTATTGCAAGCGATAATGCTAATACGTTATCAAAATGTAGCTGTTGTATGAGCCAAAATATGCCATAGCTAGTCGTGAAGGCTGCTAGTACTAAGACCACTTTGGCATCCCATCTGAAATGACTGACCATTTCGAGCAAAACCATTGTTTTTGTGTGCAAATTTCCTTGCTCGAAGCACCTGTAGAGCATCTGTCAACACAACCATTTGTTATTAGACATTCCAAACTTCAAGAGCATGTTTAGCTCACTGTATTAGACAAGATTGCTGAGAAATATAAAAAACAATATTTACCGTACTTTTCATTTTAATACGTACTATCTGATATTATTCAACCTTTCGCATCAAATATGCCATGAACCACAAGCAAAGGTGCACAGTGCACTCAATTAAATAAAGAAAAGAGAAGTTAAAGAGATGAAAACGAAATTACCTCGTGTGAGATCTTGTATATGGTGCATCCAAGTGGCTCGTCTGATCCGATCATATCAATGCTTCCCACATTAATATTGGCATCAGATTGAGCATCAGAAACCTGAAATATAGTTTCAAGATTTACAGTTTCTAACAAACCCTACATGAACAGTTTGCTTAACATAAATTTATAGCTTTGCAGAGGAGAAGAACCATTACATCAGACAGTGTCGAACAAATAACATTCTCTACAAGATGAAGCAATAGCTCTGAATCGAGCTGCCTTCCATCTGGATCATGCGTGAGCATGATTTCCCTTATCAGAAAATCGTCCAACAAAAAACTTGAGTCCCTATCTTTCATTTCCAAACGAGTTCATGAACAGAAAACGGGATTCAGTGACTAATGGGCTGAGAGCTGTATCCACTTGCCTACATATTTTCTTTAAAGAAGTGGAAACTGGTGTCTCAATTCATGAATCTTATTTATACCTCACTTATCTGTAAGAATGAGCAAAAATGAATGAGATCTGACATGAGAGTACCAATGTATATATAAAGCTTTTTGCAACTGGAGAATTCCTGAAGTAAAGTCGCCTATTTAAAAAGCATTGAACATGTACTTTTCTTTGAGCAATATATTTTAGAATCATGTACTAAGACCACCCTTTATTCACTTTTTCCGCGAAATCTTGAAGAGGAATAAACCCCATTTCCAAAAAAAAAATAAAAAATAAAGAAGTATTAGATTATTGTACATACAGTTATCTTCAAGCCAATGTAGGACTTTTGTTTGCACATCACCAACAATACCACTCGAACAAAGTACCACAACATGTCTAGTTTATGTAGGTGGAGATTTTTTTTTTTTTTTTTAATGTAAATAAGAACTTTTATTAAGATAAATAGTCATGAACAACCAAAGTGGAAAAAAGAGTAATAGTATCTACCTATTCCAAGCAACCGGAATGTAGTAGCAAAGAAAGCTAGTATGTGGACAACTTTATTCTAGGCCGAAAGCACGTTTATCACATCCTAACTTAACGTGTGATGAAAAAGTGAACAATAATAAAATATTCTTGTTCGTAACACTCGAGTGGGTGTTGTTCGAATTTCGCTCGAACGAGCAGGAGAAATATTAGAATTTACCAATGGAAAAAACTGAAAAATTATTAGTCGGAAAACAAATGTAATATTTTTACAACCTCAACATGTATTTAATGTTTATAGACGCAAAATAAATCATAATCATATTGCAGTCTTAATTCTCTATATGGATCCAGATAAAATTAAAAAAGGGAAGAATACATAAATCCTGGTTTTACTTATACACATTTCAAAATTAAGGTTAGATGTTTTAAAATTCAAAAATCAGGTTTTTATTTAAATTTATTTATGAATTACTTAATTAATTATATATTTTATTAATAAATATATAACAGTCACAGATCTATAGAATTTGGTCACAATTCGAAATTTTTTAGGTCACAATTCAAAAAATTCATAGGTCATAATTCGTTCATCGGTCACAACTTAAAAATTTAAAAGTCACAATTTTTTTGTCGATCACAAATTACAAATTTTATAAGTCACAATACTTATTTAGGTCACAATTTATCAATTTATTGGTCACAATTAATAATTTTTAGGTTACAATTAATAATTTTTTGGTCACAATTAATAATTAATGGTCACAAAAATCAAAATCGTTTGTGACCACCACCGAAATCGTTTGTGACCACCACCAAGTCACAAATCACCGCCAACACCACCCAAACACGGAACCACCAAAATGGTCACACCACCACCAAAATCGTTTGTGACCACCACGGCAGCACCAAGTCACAAATCACACGCAAAACACACAACCACCGCCAACACCACCCCAAACACGAAACCACGGCCGCCAACTTCTGTGACCACTCCAACAACAACAATAACCACGATCTCAACACCAAGGAACCAGACAACACCCATCCGCACACAGAACAAATACACCCAACCGCACATCACCACCGCTACCACCGTCCCACCACCACCTTCACTGTGCCGCCGCCGCCTGATCCACAACTGAAACATAGCCCAAAAATCTGACACCAAATCAAGACGGGCAACCCACGACCACCGCCGCACGACACACGCACAACTACAGCAGCACCTCCGCCACACGACGCAACTACAGCAGCACCGCACGACGCACGCACCACCGCACGACGCAAATCCATCCCGTTCAAGAGCAACCGAAGGCAGAAGTTGCCCCAACCATCTCCAACAAAAAGGACCAGATCACCACCATACAACCACCGCCTGCACCACACCACAACCAAAAAACCCCAAAGGTTGAGGCTGCTGCACCGCATCACACCACAACTTCAGCAGAATCGAGCGAAGGCTGCTGCGAATCGCTTAGCGACGGCGGCGATCTTGCGAATCGCGCTGCTGCGACGCGATTCGCAGCAGCAGCGCGATTTGCATCGCAGCAGATTGGGGGGGGGGAGGGGAGGGGGAGGCAGGCGAGAAAGAGAAAGAGATGGGAGAGGAGAGGGGGTGGAGAGGGAAGCGTCGACGTCGGCGTCGGCGTCGGCGGCGACGATGGGTAGGGTAGAGAGAACGGGATGGAGAGGAGAGAAGAAATGGTAGGGTTTGATTAGGTTTTTTTAATTGGGATGATAAATATATAATTAATATTTAATAAAATATAAAAAACCTGAATTTTGAAAATTTAAATGTGTGATAGGATTTGTGAAAATAGAAATCTAAAAGCAGGTCTAGTTGTAATTTCCTCATTAAAAAACTGCAAAAGACAAAAGTACCTTTAAATTAACTAAAAATAAAAAAGCACCAAAACGGACCCCTAAACGATGGAATTTGAGCCCAGTTTGATATGGTAACTGATTGTCACCCCAACAAGATTGTGCAGAATCTAAAAATGCTTTTGGATTGTACTCATCGACAAAAATCCGACACCTAAGCCAAAGTAAAGCGATTTTCGTAAATCCTTCTTATTTCTTCTCTTTTAATTTAAGATTTTCTCTTCTAATTGATTCGCTAACTCCTTTAGTAGGGCTACAATATCATATATTAAACCAGCATTGAGAGCAAATACACATCCCTCAAGCGATGACCTCTCAATCTCTTTCAACAGGGAAGATCACTCTCCATAGAGTTCTACATCACCTCTATCGCCCCAGACTCGGGTTAACATGGAGGCACCACTACTGCTAATCTCCAGCTATCAGTATTAATTGGACCGTTTTCACACCGGATTGGGATTCATATCGAACGTACGGCTAAGTTTAGAACATTAATTTTTTAAATTATAAATTATGAAATTTCACTAGCCCCGTTTGGTCCCTATTAAAATTATAATACATTTTTCTTCATATTCTTTTTAACCACACATTCTTTAATAAAATCATATTGCACGTAAATCGAAAACTTTTTTCTTATTTTTCAATCAATAATTCTTCAAAAAAACACTATTCAAAAAACAATAATGCTACTTGTACAATCTTTTTTTACAATTTTGGTTGGCAATCATAATGGCAACATCACATTCATTCATTTCAAAATCTATTTTTAAAATTAATGGTCTAGATTTTGGCATCAATGCTGTCATCCATCATTGTCAACTATAATTATACAAATAAATTAATTCATTTAAAAAATTATAATATCAAATAATGGGGCGAAACGGCGACTAAGTCGATCTTTTAAAAAATGTCAGAATCAAATCATGTTTCCTTTGGAGGACAAAAGCAGACAAATCTTCCAAGACAATAAAGAAAGAACATTTGCAAAAGTGAGTCCATCTAACAAAGCCAGGAAAAGTAAATGAAACCGTCGGCAGCGGCTAATTTGACAAGAAATTTGAGATTCACAATCTTAAAAAAAAAAAAAAAAAAACACGTGGAAAGACGATGAGCAATGTGTAAATAAATGAACTTGTCACAATTTTTTTCAAGGGTTCTTGATAACACTAATTAAGTTGGTAGAACTAATCGAGGTCGGAACAATAACACACGAGGTAAACTAAAAAAGTCAATGTCAAGCTGAAAGATCCTAGTTAACGCCTTTTGAAATTAAGCGTGAGATTTTAAAGCATGTCAAATGAATACACGACATGATCCTCCTCAAAATTATAGAACACGTGACATTATTCCACCTTCTATCGAGGTGTCACATGTTGTCACTTGTATAAAAAAAACTCCCAAATTAGTAACGTCAAAAGATCTGATTTCTTTTTCGAATTATAAAATAAGTTTTTTTTTTCCCGATATGTACTTCTCATCCTATTCATTTGTTTATTAAATTATTTTACTTTCTCCCTTTTTCTCAATCTTTAAGATCATGTTTTCTTTTATATTTTTCTGACTTAGACGAGCATTGCCTCTGGTTAAAAGAAATATTTTAATAATATTACGGTTATTTTAATTCTAGTACGATGAATAACAAGTAGATAAGAAAAGAAGATAATTTAATTCTAGTACGATGAAAAATGATACTTTTCATAATGCACGCGAGTAATTTTCTCAAAATTTTCCGTAACACTTGTCATAATTAACTAAATATATTACTAGAATGTAAATACTATTTCAAAATATAATTAGGGATAGCAAAGACCGGAGATTAGGGTGGCCCTACCGTCCCATCTCATCAAAGAACTTGTGAGAGGCCACGTGATTAAAATAGGGTACCGCTATTTCCATCCACATTTTTTATATATTCATCCCACTCTAAGTTCATCCACTACAAAAATTTTAAATTTAAAACAAATACTATTTACATCCACGTCATATTCCAATTTTATCCTTATTAAATTCATTTATTTAAATACTATGTACATCCACATAAATTTTATATATTCATTCCACTTTAAATGCATCCCTAACACTATAAATTTACACCATCCCTAAAACCATAAACTCTTTTAAACCAAATGAATGAAATACGAATAAAGTTGAACTGATCAAACCAAATGAATGAAATACGAATAGTAGTATTATCATTAACTGTTCTTATACTTTATCCAAATCAATTGTCTCTGATATAGCTACACCTTCTTCTTCTACCAGGGACCTAAAAAATTGCGTCCTAGCATGATAAGTTGTGGCCCAGCCTTCTGCGCATGGATGATGGTACTTGTACCAATTACAAGCAAAAGGTGGAATTGGTCCGCTAGTATGCCAATTTACCTGCACATAATCACATAGAAAAACCTAAGTGGAAATATTATTTAGTTAATTAAAAATTTAATTAATTTATTAGATATTTACCGAGACAAAATGGCAGCCATTGACAAATCCAATTGCAACAATCTTATGAGATGCGATTGCCAGTGGTTCATCCCAAAGTGGAAGAAATGTAAGACATTGTTGTTGGCTCAAGTGAACAAAAATAATCTTATATCTTGAAGCAATAACATGACCCATATTCGGCATTGTCATCCAATACTCACGACTCGCAGAACCATCAAAATGAGACAGTGAATGAATCAACTCATGTACCATATCATCATTTCCATAGAGTCTAGAGTAATCATCAAAATGAGATTCAAGCTCTTTTATAAGGTCTTTTCTGACCAAAGACCAATTATCTTCACCTATACCTATAACATTAGCCACGGCCCGAAAACCACAATTGCCATCTGAGGCCACATCCTTCACACCAACTATGTAAGGTCTCAATCGAATAGGAAATGAATCAAAATAAGCCATAGATTTTGATCCACGTGCTCGGTACACCTTTTGTTTTTGTAGAATTGGAGGTTGGCTTGATAGTGTAGGTTGACTTAAAGGTGTACTGGAACTATCCAATTGTTGTAACATATTGTCTTGTCCAGAAAGCACTAACTCAAAATACGAGGAGTGTCGACGAGTAGACATATCTATCTTCGAAGAGGGACGACCCTTTGTCTTAGTTTGGACTTGTGGCTCAACTAATGATGTAGAACTCGGACTAGCAATCTCTTTCAATTTTTGTAGGATTTCTGCCTTCATATGATCATTATTATCTCGATAACGCTTCTCAATCATCGCAAATAATGATGCACAATTAATCTCAGATGTGTTACTTTTATCCAGAGGAACAAGATCAAGCTTCTTCTAGTGAGAGTGTACTCTTGATAAAGGAATGGGCCTGGATTCTATCTTATACTCTGAAATCTCATGGGCACATGGTAATCCGCGTGTTTGTCGTATAACACATCCACAAGCTACCTTGTCAATTCCTATGTCATCAACTCGCTTAGACTCTTGAAATATCAAATTCATTGCAATTCTTGATGTAAATCCCCTTAGCTCTTTAAACAATGTAGGTTTGAAATTATGCTGGACAGTACCCAAGCTCTTTTCAAAAGAAGCTTTAATATCAGTATGTTGTAGCTCCAATAATGCATGAATTCTTGTCCATGATGTGTCAAAATTGCCTTGGGAAGAACCTAAGTGCCTCTTCAGTTTTGCATGTGCAGATTCAGCCCTACCATGAAAAATAAGTCAGCTTCACTACACATTAGCACATTTAATAATGCCAATAGCAATTTAATACTGACAATAGCAACTTACATGTTACTTGTCGTGTTTCCAAGATGCATATGTAGATTAATCCAAGCTGCCACAAACTTCTCTTTATATCGAAGAAGCCATGAATTCATGACGTAATTGATTGCTTGTGGAAACTGTTGAAAATTGGATTCTAAGAGATTCAGATTTTTCTTGTACTCTTCTATAGATGTTGAAAGCACTAGCAAATTCCATATATGCATAAAGGCATCCCATTGGTCCTTGTGATCTGCAAAATATTTTTTAGTTTTTGCCAACACATTCTTTGAAATGTGCCATCTACATAAAATATTAGTAGATTTTGGAAATATTTTTTCAATGGCCTTCATAAGAGCTAACTCTCTGTCGGTAACAATGACGTTAGGCATTATTTTATCATTCATTAGACTCTTCAATCTCCCCAAAGCCCATGTGTAGTTTTCCTCACATTCTTTTCCCAAGTATGCAAAAGCAATCGAAAATGTCAAATCAGTAGAAGTGACACCTACTATCTCTAACAACGGTAGGCGATACCTATTTGTCTTATACGTGCAATCCATAATTATCACACGAGGAAAAGCCCGCAACAAATCTATTGAATACGGATGTGCCCAGAACAAATCTTGAACTATATTTGTCTCCGTAAAGGTGCGGTGCCACTCTATATACTTATTCTCAACAAGCCTATTCATTAGTTGTTGCATTTGTGTCCTTCCAGCTTGTTCTTTCAGCCTAAACTTCTGACGTGCATTGTAGACGTGCCTCAATGTGCTGACATTTGTCCCATCATTTTGTTTCAATGTGTATAAGATTTCCTTTGGTCTCACGTGATTCTTTGACATGTCTACCAAAATTGAAGTCTCTTTCTCAGTTAGTCTCCCGGCATATGAATGTCCTTCAAGGTTCAAAGAAATGTCATGATTATGTCTCCCACATTTAACTTTCAATATCCAATAATCACCATCTACCAATTTTCTTCCATTCAAAAGGAATGGGCATCCACACTTTTTTGTTCCAGTAGCTCTACGTCTCTTCCTTTTTTCATTTTCTTTATTGGTATTCCTACACTTATACGATCCATATCTTTCACATGCAAAATCAATTCTTGGTTTTCTCCCAACTTGGCCGAAGTCAGATTTTTTCATAACAACAATCATGTTATGTCTCTTACCAGTAGCTTTAACCCAATCAGTCAAGGCCTCTTTACTTGTAAATATCTATTTGTCATCAAATATTATATGAATATGTGATCATATTTAAAAAAAAAAAAAATCATTACGTACCATATTTGTTGTTACCATATTTGTCGTAAACATATCCGTATAATCAACAAATAACTCATCCTGGACATCATAGTTATGTGCTGATGTATCCTACATTAAAAGTATAGCACTGTCAAATAATGTCATTGAAATAAATTCAAAAATAAATAAGATAACAACTAAAACATCAGGTACGTATCACGTATGCATGAATCCTTTCAATTCCCATAAATGATTCCCAAAAGTCCAATTCTTAAGGAGTTATTTTCTGGAATTCTTGTTTTCTGTTTAACGTACAGCCAAGTTTCTATATATTGAAAATTGATTGTAAAAAAAAATCAAACAACAAAACAGATAAAAATGTAATCCTTACTTTTTCAAATTCATCTTCATATATTGCCATGTCTGTATATTTTTGCTCCAACGGCATCTCTTGACTCTCTTCCATTGTTTATTATATTCTTTATATATTGAAGACCTCTAATATTAATTGTATGTGAATTTAAGGCCACCATCACCTATAATTATATTCATGTAAATGTCTTTGATCTATTAGGATTCTAGTTAAACATAATCTCTAATAGAATATAAAAAGATTTAGGATAATTTGATGGAAAAAAATTAGTGGATCAAATTAGAGTTATGTATTTTTATTTAATTTTGTTTATGTCTATTTAAGTAAATTTACATAGGATTTAAAATATAATAAATTTTCATTTTTAAAAGTGGGTGTATATATAAAAAGCGTGGATGGAAATAGCGGTACCCTTAAAATATCTTCATTCTTTTTCCGTTCACTTAAATTTTTTATATTTTTAATATGATTTGGATTTATAATATATTAAAAAAAAGGTTGAATGTACAGTCTTTTTACACATTAAATTTGACAGTTCCCTCACATGGGTGTGGGGCCCTCGATTGTGGACCTCACCTCCTGTGAGAGGTCTGTCAAACTTAATGTGTAAAAAGAGTGTAAATGTAGCATCACTCAAAAAAAAAAAAAAAAAGTAAGAAAAGAGTCCGAACGGGACGAGACGAGACGAGACGGGATTGGATGAGACGGGTGGGGCCCATTTAGTAGGGAACATCGCCAGGCATTTTGCCCCCTCTCTTTGAAGTTTGTACAATAATGTTAAGGGTAATGCTACATGTACACACACACTTTTACACAATCTTTTACATATCTCTCACATGGAGGGGGGTCCACGATTATTTTATTATGTGTGGGCTCCCCCTACATGTGAGATGGGTGTAAAAAATTGTGTAAAAGATTGTGTACACTTAGCATTATTCTAATGTTAAACCCCCCAAAATCCCTATAATATTATAAAAATCCGCATACTCTCTCTTCTTTTCTTCTTTGCCCCCTATATTTCCCATATATTGCAAATTTCCCCATACTCTCTCTTTTCTTTTTCCTCAAGCCACGTCTTCAGTCCACCTTGGAAAGCCTATTAAACTCCCTCTCTCACTTAGATCTCTGGCTGGGTATTCGAAATTTTCAATTCATGTAATTCTTCCAATCGATGCCTCTATTTATATATGTTGATATGTTTGCATTTATGGGTTAAAAGTGATAATCTTAAATGGGTTTTGAATTTCATCCATCGAGAATCATATTAACGTTTTAACAATTTTGTCTAATTATTTATATTATTTTCTTGAGTAGATTTGGAAGAACAGTAAGTGAAGATGTCGAAGGCAGCAATAGAAATGCCTCCAAAGGGTGGGTTCAGCTTTGATTTATGCAAAAGGAATGAGATGCTTGCGGCAAAGGGTTTAAAGAAACCATCTTTTCTCAAGACCGGGACTACCATTGTGGGCTTAATTTTTAAGGTCATGGTCTTTTTCATTTTGAATTTTATTACAATTTCTTGATTGCTTTGTATTTTTGGGCTTATTTCATATAATGGTTTGGATTATTTTGATTGATAAACATGGGTTGGTGATTAGGAGGTTATTAATTTTGGTTAAAGTTATGGACTTTTTGAAGGAGGTGCTGTGCTTGAGTTATTATTTCGAATTGTACTATTATTGCTTTGTTTGATTGTACTTAATTTGCTTTAATTGTGTTCCTTTTGTCAAGTTCCTTGCTAATCAATTGCTTACTACTATGTTACCTTGAAGAAATGGAAAACTTTATGTACTTGAATGTATTCAGATTTAACTGTTGTGAAATTCTCTTTTATCTATCACAATAGTACGCAGGAAAACAATGTTTTATGAGGTTTAAGAACTCATCCTATTATGTGTAAAGATGAAAGTAAATTTCGACATTCTCTTATTGTTTGTCAAGTTGCCCTGTTTAATATGTGAGAATAGGCAACTATTGTAGAGTTGAAGGAAGGATGGCTAGAAGTTACTGTGTATATCATAACTTTATGTCTTTATTGTTGGTGAATTATTTCCAAATATTAAGTGCTGGCACTAGATAAGTATAGTTCAAGGCGTTTCTGAGTTTTTGCAAGTTGGAACTGGAAAATATCTTTTGTGTGTAGTGTCTTATGTCATTTTTAGCTTCAGAATCTCGTAACATTCTCTCCAGGCATTGTTCTGCAACTGTCTTTGGAGGGATTTGGGGGGGGTGTCTTAAGCTTTTCTTGAGAGTTTTATGTGGTGGATTTACAAGGAGCTGCATCATATCATGGTTTTATCTCCCTATCTAAGAACTTAGGTTGATGCCTGTAAAAGTGCTTGTAATGGACCTTTATGCTTGTTATGGTCAGTTTGATGTCAGGGGTATTGTTGTTCTTAGATGGCAGTAAAACTATAGTCTGAGATAATTAAAACTTAATTAATCTTCCTTTTTCCTCTCTCTCTCTCTCTCTCTCTTTTCCCCTCATTAAAGCATTGGAGTTCATAAGTTATCCCTTATTGTGCAGTTTCAACGTTTCTTTTCTGTTTTATGTAATGTGGTGGAATGGATTGATAGCCATGTATGCTAATACAAATATATAATAGAGATTTCGTGGGGGTCTATAAGCCTTGTGGATGTTGACACTTAATGGGAATGAACTTGCCAAAAAGAAAAAGGACAGTGTGTGTGAACTTGGAAATTTTCATGATATATAAAGGACATTGCAAAAACAAATGTCACAAAAAATTAAAATTGAAGTGAAATTTTGTACACCATGGTCTTTCATTGATGGTAGTAATTAGGTATATCTATTAAGTTCCAGTTGAAGATTTTGATAGCGTTCTGAAACCCAGTATATTTCTGAATGTATAATATTGCATCTTTGTTGTTCCTCATGTAGAGAATTCTTGCATGGGGTCGATTAAAAAGGATGTATTGATGTTGAATTAACTCACACTTTTATATTGACTTGTGTGCTGCAGGATGGTGTTATTCTTGGAGCAGATACACGGGCCACTGCCGGGCCCATTGTTGCAGATAAGAATTGTGAAAAGATTCATTACATGGCCCCTAATATTTATTGCTGTGGAGCTGGTACTGCTGCTGATACAGAGGCAGTAACTGGTATTATTTACAACCTCTTAGTTCAATTTTATAGATACAAATTTGCATGGCTGATTTTTTATTTGAGAAAATGTCCAATTTCTTGATGGCATTGCTTTTACTAGACATGGTCAGTTCTCAGCTGAAGCTACACCGGTATCATACTGGTCGCGAGTCCAAAGTGGTTACAGCTCTTTCACTGTTGAAGTCTCATCTTTTTAGGTCAGCTTATGAGTACAGAACTTGTTTGGCTAATAGAGAAGATTGTGATTCTAAATGACCTTAACATTTTGTTTCTTAACCAGCTACCAAGGACATGTTTCAGCTGCTTTGGTGCTCGGTGGAGTTGATGTCACTGGCCCTCACTTGCACACCGTAAGTTACTTTCTACACACAGGATTTTACAATATATTGCTTTCTATATTTTTACATATAAGGTATAATATTATTAAATGACTTCCCAGATCTATCCGCATGGTTCGACAGACACATTGCCATTTGCTACAATGGGCTCTGGCTCTCTTGCTGCAATGGCTGTTTTTGAATCAAAATATCGTGAAGGGCTTAGCGTAAGTTCTTTTGTTCGCAGCATTGGATACTTTGAACCACCTTGTCTAGAAGTTTAAGGCTATTAAAGTGGACATGTTTAATTAAATTTATTCTTTAACATGCCCCATTACATGCAGACGGGATTCATTTTTCATAAATTGTCTAATGCGTTCAAAATTTTTATAAATGGGTGGCAACAAAACTTGATCCAAGAGTTTTGTTACATTGATACCATGTTAAACCATCTTGTCTAAACGCTTAAATGGTTAGAGAAGCAACACATTTATTTAGCCTAAGTTTGGCCCATTTTTTCAAAATTCATTTTCGACGACACATTCTTCCATAAAATAATATTACACGTAAATCGAAAACTTTTTCTTATTTTCTAACCACATATTTTCCAAAAAAAATCACAATTTTAAAACTCATTTTCTCCCAAATTTCCATTAAAATGGAGCCCAAACGAGGGCTTAGTTGAACTTAGTCTTTAATACTTATAAATACAAATTCTTCATGTTGATTGAATAAATGATTTTATAGAGGGACGACGGGATAAAATTAGTAGCTGAGGCCATCTCCTCAGGCATATTCAATGACTTGGGAAGTGGAAGCAATGTTGATATCTGTGTAATAACAAAGGTTTGTCTTTGTAATCCTCGGTAATGTTCACCTATTATATCTAAGATGCCGTGATTTAAAGAATCTTGTTGATGCTTTGTTTTTCAGGGTAATCAAGAGTACCTAAGAAACCATTTGTTGCCAAATCCTCGTACTTATATCAGCGAACAGGGTTATTCATTTTCAAAAAAGACCGGTTATTATCTTCATTTCCTACTCATTCTTGGGGGAAAAAAAAATACACCCTTGATATTGCTTTTCGCAAAGTGGTATACTTATTATAGGTTCGTTTACGAGGTTGCTGATATTTGTTGTACTTGCAGAGGTGTTGATGACAAAGATTACACCACTCAAAGAGATTGTTGAAGTGATTGAAGGAGGAGATGCAATGGAAGAATGAGGTATTGTGGTTAAAATGTGCCCCGAAGTTATTTCTTCGAAAACGTCTCATTATCAACTTCACCATCGCGTGTCCCATTCATACGAACGGTTGACGACCTTGAATATGTTAAGAGAAATCGGTTATTTTATGTATGTTGTGACTATTGTTAGACTGGATATTCCGTTTTCTTTTTTTATCCGTATCGAATTTTGTTTTCCCTTTTTTTTGAGTAATCAGTATGTTAAAGATTATAATCCTCTTTACCCCTATCTCATTAGAATGGGACGGAATTATATTAGTGGAATTCTTTTTGTTATTTTATAATATTGTTTAGTTAATGTTAATGTTAATGTTAATGTTAATGTTAATTAATCTCTTTTTTTTTTGTTCCTATTATTTTTAAAATATATTTCCTCCTCTCTTATTTTCAATCACATATTTTTCAATAAAATAATATTACACATAAATATAAAATATTTTTTTATTTTTTAACAAATATTTTTCATCAAAATGCTATTTTAAAATGCATTATTTCCAACAAAAAAAAGGCACTCAAATATGCTCTGAATTAAAACATGACAATAGCACGATGTAAGAATATTAATCAATTATGTTGAAAAATAAAATCATAAAATTCTAAAAATAAAAAAATTTAAAAAATAAGAAAAAAAAAGTAGTTAAATCTCTATTGATTTTTTAAACAAAATTCTCAGAATAATATATTTAAATAAACAACGATAAAAATTATAAAAAAAATTCAAGTCATTAATTTTTATTTTTTATTTCCTATGTTTTGTGCGCTTAATTTATTATTTGTTTTATTTTACTTTTGTAATAAAGTAAAATTATAAAATAAATCAATTTTAAAATGTATATATTACTTGATAATATATTAACATAAAATTATTTTATTAAGTAATCTAATTTCATGGATAAAATGTTAAAAAATAATTTCTCAAAGTTTCAGACTAAACGTGTTTTTCAATTTTACGATTTTTTAGAATGACAACAAAACACGTTTACAACAATTTTAAAATAAACTCTCAAAATAAAAGACTGAAAATAAAGTCAAAACTCAAATTGGAAATGCAAATCAAGCTTATATTTGGCCCCCCATTTTTTTCAAAAATTCATTTTCAGTAACACATTCTCTTATAAAATAATTTTACACATGAATTGAAATTTTTTATTTTTGCTTTTTAATCACATTTTTCTAAAAAAATTACGGTTCCAAAACTCATTTTCTTTTGAAAATGGGGCTCAGATAGGGGTCAAATGAGCCCTAAATATTGTCTGGACCAAAAATTAAATAAAATAAAGATGGGGGACTGGTTGGTGGAAAATTGTGATTGTTTCTTTCTTTTATTTTTTCCTGTATTCCAATTCCTCTTCTGGTTCGAAGTTTGGACTCCTAAGAGGTACACGGTACGATCTCCAACTCCAACTCTACACCCACAATTTTACACCTTATCTCATAATCCTCGTTCCTATATATATTCCTTCAATCAATTATCGAATATTAGTTTTGTGGGTTTTAATCACTATTCTCGTAATCGTACTTTCTGAGCTACTATAAACAAAACCAATCAAAAAACCCCCCAATGCATAATCGTATTGTCCCCCTTTTGTTTCCATAATTCTTGAATTGTTGGTTTAGAGTTGCAAAAAAGGATCTTTATAACGAAAACTTTGTATTGTGTGAGAATTTGAGGGTGTATATATATAATATTTAATTAATGGCGAGTGCGGATGAGGATGATGCTGTTTTGAGCGATGTTGAGGCCGATGATCCGGTGCCTATTGATATAAAAATCCCTTCGCCGGAAGCTGTTTCGGTGGAGAGATTCCAGGACGTTCTTGCGGAGCTTGACCGCGAGAGGCAATCCCGTCAGGCTGTGGAGAACTCCAAGAATGACCTGCAGGTTCAGTTTAATAGGCTTAAAGTTCTTTGCCACGAGGCGATCAAGAAGCGGGATGAGAGCTCGAGACAGCGTGATGAGGCATTGAGGGATAAGGAGGAGATGTTGGGGAAATTGGAGAAGGTTTCTGGGGAATTGAGTGAGGAAATCAATTTGAAAGATGAGGCCCTGAGACAAAAGAGCGAGGTTTTACTACAGTTAGAGGAGTTGGGGAAAGCAAAGGAGTCATCCCGCGTGGAAATGGAGACAGGGTCATCAATGTTAGTTAGTGGAATTGAGAAGATATCGAAGAAAGTTAGTAGTTATAAGGATTTTGGAGTAAATGGATTGCCAAGGTCAAATAAGTACACAGGACTTCCATCAGTGGCATATGGTGTAATTAAGAGGACGAATGAGATCGTAGAAGTGCTTTTGAAGCAGAATGAGTTGAATGTGAAGTCAAGGAATGAGGCTAGGGAGTTAATGGAGCAGAGGAATTATGAGATTGCCATTGAAATTTCTCAGCTCGAGGCAACCATTAGTGGGTTGAAAGAGGAGGTGGGGAACAAAAGTGAGGAAATTGAGAGCTTGAAGAAGTCTGTGGATGAGAAAAAGGGGCAAGTAGCTGAATTGGAAAGTGAGTTTTTTGAGAAGCAGGAGGCATTGGATAGTGAAGTGTCGAGGTTGAGGCTTTTGGTGAGCGAGTACAAGTCGAAGATTGAGTCACAAAGGCCGTTGTTGGCGGATCAATTGAATTATGTATCAAGAATTCATGAAAAGATGTTTGAAATTATGAAGATTGTTGATGCTAATAAATCCCCAGAGTTGTCTGAATCGTTATTCCTCGCACAAGAAACAGATTTAGAGGAAAATATTAGGGCATCTTTGGCAGGAATTGAGTCTATATATGAATTGAGTAAAATTGTTGTTGAGAAAACAAGGGATTTGATGGAGCAGAGGAGTCGTGAAGTGAAAAGTCTAAATGAGACGGTTTCTCAATTAGTCAAGGAGAAAGAACAAATTGGCTCTTTATTGAGAAGTGCTTTGTCAAGAAGAACGTCAGTGGACTTGTCATCAAAAACAAATGAATTGTTTAAAGTTGCAGAGAATGGATTACGAGAGGCTGGGATAGATTATAACTTCAGCAAACATCTTGGAGAGAGAAAGTTTCAAGATTCTAAAGATATATCGGGTGTTGGGGAAACGGAAGAAGATGAAGTTTATGCTCTTGTAAGTATGTTTTATAGTGTTAGTTTCATGATGAACTCTCTCATTCTTCTTTTTCCGCTTATTAATCACCATTCTTAATGCAGGCTAGTGCACTGGAGGATATCATTAAACAATCTCAGCTTGAGATCATTGAGCTAAAGCATTCCGTGGAGGAACTCAGGTAACCTACTTTAGATATGTATTTTGTTATTATCAATTCCTCCTTTCTCAGATGATTGAATAAAATAGGACATAATGCACTGATCATTAATAGAGAGTAAAATAAATTATAAATGTATCGAGATACTTTCTAAGAATGTACATGACATAGAATGGAATGTGTGACACATATACCTTGTTTATCTATATCATCTAAAAACACGCAAACATTCGGCATGTACATATGATGCACAGAACAATTTCATTCTAATTTGAACATTTCTAAAAATGTGATCGCTAATGCCATTATGTTCATCTAATATCAACAGTAGCCAAACTAACACTTGGTAATTTGTGCTATAATCAATTTCAAAAGCTGTGATATTACTGATATAGTTATGTTTTTCTCATCTCAAATGTAGGCAAACAAGTATTGACATCTTGATTTTTCGATAATAACATACAATATTTTAAAATGGTCCACGTTGATTTGTTATGCACAAGGAATTTGTTTAAACGAGAAAAACATTGACCTGAGCTATTGTAACATGGGTAATTTTCATGCTACAATATAATATTGGATCTTAAATTTGTTAGTTATTTTTGCAAAGATATTCTAGGATCTCTAACATTTTCTTTGGACCTTATTTTCTCATATTTCCATTTAGTGAATTTCTTGGTTGATGAGTTTAAGAGCTTACAGATATCGAATTTTCTCATTTATGTATTTGGTTTTTCTTACTGTAATTAAGATTTATATTTTGCCTTTTAATTTCTTTCTAGAAGTTTGAGCTCCTCTATACAGCCCTTTTTAAGGTTTTCTCCGATTAATTCCCCAAATGGTCACTGAACTTTTCTTAAAATTTCCACGCGGTCATTGAACTTAAAAACTGCCCCCGTTAATCACTTAACTTTGAAAATTGGTGCTTTATCTATCACTTCGTAAACGATACTTGCAAAATTGGAAGAATTTGATGACGTGTCTAACGATATGGCTTACATGGCACATCATTGTAATAAAAAGATGCCAAATTACAAAGGTGCATCCAAAGTGGACAAGTTGCTGTTGCCCAAATCAACTTCTTCACTTAGGATGCACCTTTGTAATTTGGGCAATAGCAACTTGTCCACTTAGGATTCACCTTTGTGATTTGGCATCTTTTTATTACAATGACGTGCCGAATAAGACACGTCATCAAATCTTTCCAGTTTTGCAAGCGCCATTTACGTATGGGGTACCAATTTTCAAAGTTAAATAACTAATGGGGGTAGTTTTTAAGTTCAGTATCCCGTGGGAACTTTGAGAAAAGTTCAGTGACCATTTAGGGAATTAACCCGGTTTTCTCCTTAATTTTCCTTTGAAAACTTTGAAGTTGACATGAAATACATTTTATACTTCTTGGCTCTTTCACTTCTGACTGCATCAATATTAGCTATAAAAAAATGGTGTTTAGGAATTTTTCATTACAACTTGATGAACTCGTAAACAAGTAAGAATCATTAGTTTATGATGAGACTCTAGAAGGGAAAACACAAGAAGACAGACTTGTAACTTTTGAGTACAATGTAGGATTGTTCTGTATACCGGGTGTTCTCAAACTAATATTGACTTTTATTAAAAAAAATTGTGTAAATTGAGACTTTCCACCTGTTTAAGAAGTGTATCAGGTGGAAAACAAGTTTTTGAACTCAAATTCCTCTCGTCTTTTTTACTTTTGATGAAGATTCTACACAGTTTTGGACTAGGTTCCTAACAGTAGTATGGCTACTGAAGAAAATAACTATATATCTAGCCTTATACCAGCCATAATTTTGCTGAAGTCATTGAAAAATAATCTCTATTGTTTGATGCTTGTCCAAATTCCTTAGGATCTGCGGCTGAGTTTTCTGCCTTTGGTCTGTTAAGTACTCAGATAATTTTCAGATTTGCAATGTTAGTGGGATATAGAAAAGATCCTATTTGGAAATTTTTCAGCGCACATAAACCTTCTGCAAGGAATGAATTTCAAAAGCAAATTCATACAGCCAATTTTTTTACAGGTGAAATTTCGCGTTGATCGTTTAGTGGGAAGCTAAAACTCTAGTACGAGTTCTTCTCCAACACAAGGAATTTAGATGCAAGAAGTACTTGTTTAAATGGGAAAAATAAATAAATAGGAGCTATTGTGGCACAATTGTTCATTACTTAGTAGACAAGTTTGGAACTTGTGATTAGGAGAATCAAAATATTTCTTTTGTGAATTATATATTCAGTTTTCCAAACCTTGATTATTAATAAACAAACCTTTAACTTCTCCGTTCTTTAAAAACAAAAATGGTTTTGCTGAATTAGTCTTTTTTAATGGCTTATTCCCCTTGGTGTTCATGTAAACTAAGCACTTGTTTGAGCTCCATTTTTTGCTAAGAATGTATTTTGGAATAGTAGATTGATGGAGAATGTGTGATTAAAAAATAAGGAATTTTTTTTTAGATTTGCGTATAATATTATTTTATTGAAGAATGTGTGGTTGAAAAGAAGTGAGAGAAAAATGTATTTTGAAAATAATGGGATCAAACAAGGGCTAAGCAATCGACATGGATTGAAGCCAATTTTCATATCATCGTGTTTTTCCTGCATCAATTAGCCTTAATTTAATCGACTATTTATTTGTATGATAAGATATGAATGAATATCAACGATAATGATTTTGTTGATTTACTTCGTTTCTTTTTGTTATAGTATTTTCTAACTGTCAATATGTCTACGTACTAATTTAAGGGCAGAGTCAAGTTTATTCAAGGAGCATGTGGACGCTCTATCCAAGGAGCTCAACAAGTGGAAACAACGTGTGGAAGTGCTTGAAGAAAAGGAGAAAGTGGCAAACGAAAATGTAAGTTATCATTATTTGGTCCTTAAATGATATCAACAATATTAAAATCCAATATTTGATTTTCTTTATCTCCTGATGATTGTTTGACAATGCACGGGACTCAGGATTTCTTCCTTGTCCTTTATGCATGCACCATTCTCAATTCTGATATTTGAAAAATCTTAACTAGGTTGAAGGTCTTATGACGGATATTGCAGCTGCTGAAGAAGAAATCACACGGTGGAAGATGGCAGCTCAACAAGAAGCTGCCGCAGGGAAAGCAATCGAACAAGAGTATGTTGCACAGGTATGTTATGAAAGGGTGACTCTGCTTTTCTGATTTCTCATCTGTGGTTTTTGTGAACTTGATTGGGTTTATGATGCCTCGTGCTTACAGTGAATGAAATCTTGAATGAACTTTCTGGGCCCAAAGATAAGCAAGAATAATTTTGTTTTGGTTTCAGCAAGCAAAATTTTTTAGTGCATGTTTAGCGAAGCTTATAATTTTTTGAAGCCGGTAAAACGTACTTTTTATCTACACATTTTGTAGGACCCGCAACTTACTACCCACTTATTATCCACACATTCCATATGACCCACAACTTATAAGTACTACCAAACAAGCACTTAATGCAGTCTCCAAATTGTAGCTTCTCCATTATGACCATATTTATTAAACCACGGTTTCTGAAGAGTTCTACGTAATGAGAAGTTCTTACTGAACTTCTTTGCTCCATCTTTTATCATTCATGTTCTCAGCCATGACTCCAGAGTCGTAAAAGTTACTTTAAGAATGGAAATATAAGACGTAATCTTGTGCATGTGCTTCTGCAGTTGGAAGCTGTGCGCCAGGAACTCGAGGAGGCAAAAACAGCTGTAATTGAATGGGAGAAAAAGCTGAAATTCAAAGAAGAAACAGCAGCAGCAGCCATGGCAGCAAGAGATGCTGCTGAGCAATCATTAAAATTGGCAGATATGAGGGCGTCTAGGCTGAGAGACAGAGTCGAAGAGCTGACTCATCAACTCGAAGAGCTAGACTCCCAAGAAACCTCAAGAATGGGCCTAACTCGACCGAGATATGTATGTTGGCCATGGCAATGGCTCGGCTTGGATTTTGTCGGCTCACGTCCTTCTGCAACACCACACCAAAGTGCAAATGAAATGGAACTTTCTGAACCCCTTCTTTGATTATCTTTCTCTTAATGTTTTTTCCTTCGTTTCTCTTTGTATTTTTTGTGAAACTTGAGAATTGATACAGTTTAGTGTGTTAGCATATTTGTTCTCCAAACGTTGTTAGGTATTAGTTGTACTTTACTACAAACCATGAAAAATGAAAATTTCTTGATTCAAGGTACAATACAGAGGCAGATTAAAGGGTTGTTTGTATGCAAGTGTATCTATTTTCTGAAGATTATTCTACAAGTCTTTTTAACTTTTAGAATAATTCTTTGCTTAATTTATTTCTCGCCAATCTTTTTTGACTTATAATTAATGAGTGAAACTGTCTTATATGATGGGTTCATCTCAATTTCCTATGAACCTGGCTCCAAGTGGGTGGGGGTGGGGGCAGGGTACAAGTTGAATTGTTGGCAAGTGTAAGCCCACTTCTTCTTGTCCATGGAAAATAAAAAGTACAGCCATTAATGTCCAATTTACAACCACGGTCTGTTCAAATAAGGATTGTTGATGTTGAAATCCATGTGAGAAGTTCCTTTTTGAGTGCGGATCGAACATTTGCAAAATATTTGGACTAGTCAACTTGTTCAGTTACTACACAATAGAAAAGGTACTTAAATAAACTTTAATAATATCACGGGATTTAGCCTTTATTGTATAAGATTTTGGACTTTTAAGTCCACGACCATTTTGTCTCTACAGTATGTCGATTAGCTAAATATCAAATTGTATTCTCGATTAAACTCAGCTCAATTGAACCAATCAAGATCCTTCTCTCAATAAAATAATTTTACGCACGGATCTATAAAAATTTTCTATTTTTAACTACATATTTTATTAAAAATGAATATTTTTCACAAAAATTCACTTCTCAAAATCAAAATCAAAATCAAACGAGGACTAAAATTCTTAAACTCTATATTGCAAAAATAAATAGCAAGAAATTACCAAATATGCTAATTTTCCATTTTGTTGAGTTTCTTTTTGACTTGAAAGCCTCTAATATTGATTTGATGTCATTTTTTAATAATATTTTTCTCATTTTGAGCCACCATCTTGGAGTGGAAAAGATATATTTAAAATGAGTTAAAAGATTGAAGGTCACCCAACTTTGAGTAAAATTTCATTTTAACCATTCAAATAACTTTTTATCCAAAATCATCATAAGGTCACAAAATTTAACGTCCTTCGAATCCTTTCCTCATGGAAGACATACTTGCTTTTGTCGACTCCTCCTGGTGACAGTAATTTTGTTCGAGAACAATTCAGATTCCAACTTTTTAATGTTAAGATCGTGTTCTTAAAGACAATTATTGCTAATTTGGACTTTTAAACAGTTGAGTTAACATTTATATGGTCTATGTAAGAAAATTCGTCTGTCGCATAAAAAGAAACACTAAATTTTGTGACAATATCGTTTAAATCAAAAGAAAATGCATAACTAAAATGAAACTTCTCATAATTGGGTGACCTCTCCGAGTCTCCAGCATATTTTAGACACATAATTAAAATTTAATAAAACCCTTCTTGAATCTTAATGCGTCATCCCATAATGACGTGGCAAGTTTGACCAATTCGTGTTTCACATCTATGAAATTGCCAACCTGTCCTTTTCACTTTTTTCTGGCTTACCTGCGAGGCTACGTCTCTCTCTCTCTCTCTCTCTCTCTCTCTCAAACGTTCATATGAACCCTTTGAACGTGTATTCTGTTGTATGTATTGATCATTCATACATGATCACAAGAATAATCAAATGACTGCTGCAATTGCCCAACAAACAATAAACGATTTCGTGTTAGTATTTCTTTTTTCTGTCATTGAAAATGTTGGAAAGTATTATATGGTTGAATTGAATTTCCCATGCACTTTTTCTATTATTCTTGCTTCTATGTGGAAAATATGTCCCCATGATAATATCTATGTTTTTATGGGAGTTTACTCAGTCGTATTTGCGTTTTATTTCTTATTTTCTTTATGTAAAGGGAGGATTTTTGACAGGCGACGGTCAAGTTTTAGGTAGGAATATAGCAGCAATTTTTGAATTGTAATTATATATTTGATTGTTTCCTTTAGCTTTCCTTGAAGAATCCTTATGTGGGTATCTTTGAATTGTGAATTTTCTTTGAAACTTTTTTAGCTTCGATATTTATTGTTTAGAATTTTGATGTTTTGGGATTTTTCTGAAAAGGGTTATTATTTAGGTTCTGAAATTTCAGCTAAAGTTTCTCGTTTTGATATGAATTTTCACTTGATGTTTGATATGGGGTTTATTGGAAAAATCCTTAAATGGGTTTAATTGGTTTTACAGTGTGGGAGTTTAACTTTTGAAATGTTTAAGGAAGAGAATAAGGATGAGCCATCAATCGGTAATAGGAAAACATACTCACGATCGGTTTCGTGGAGTGATCGATCACCAAGAAAGCCAAATTATAGGCCACAATGGAACAGCAAGGCTCGGGCTTGTTTGCCGCCCCTTCATCCTCTGTCAATCACAAGACCGAGCATTGAGGAGTGGCCAAGAGCTGGCTCAGACGACCTTGGCATATGGCCAAATCCCTCAACTCCCGGTGCAAGGCTTGGATCGATGACATCCCGTGAAAATATGAGTTTGGATCAACCTCCTAGAGAATTTGAATTCAAGAAAGACAAGCTCGCTTTCTTTAATAAGGAATGCTCAAGGATTTTGGACCATATATATCTGGGAAGCGATGCTATTGCAAAGAGTCGTGAAATTCTCCAGCAGAATGGAATTACCCATGTGTTGAACTGTGTGGGGTTTGTTTGTCCTGAATATTTCAAGAATGAGCTCGTGTACAAGACACTTTGGCTCCGTGACAGCCCATCAGAGGATATTACAAGTATTCTGTATGATGTGTTCGATTATTTTGAAGATGTTCGAGAACAAGGTGGTCGTGTTCTTGTTCATTGTTGCCAGGGGGTGTCTCGATCAACCTCTTTGGTCATTGCGTATCTTATGTGGAAAGAGGGACAGAGCTTTGAGGATGCATTCCAGCATGTTAAAGCAGCCCGAGGAGTGACTAACCCGAATTTGGGATTTGCTTGCCAACTTTTGCTGTGCCAGAAACGAGTACATGCTCAGCCTGCAAGCCCCACTTCTGTACTTAGGATGTATCGAATGGCGCCCCACTCCCCGTACGATCCCCTTCATCTTGTGCCAAAAATGTTGATTGATCCGGGTGTAAACAAACTCGATTCTCGTGGGGCATTCATTATTCAGATTCCTTCTGCTATATTTGTCTGGACAGGAAAGCATTGCTTCTCAGTGATATCGGATAATGCCTCTGCAGCTGCCTCTCAAGTTATTCATTATGAAAGGGCGCAGGGTCCCATAAAAACCATAAAAGAAGGTGAGGAGACGTCTGAATTGTGGGATGCTCTCGGCTATGAGAAACAGTTAGCGGATGAGTCATCTCCCAGGGCTGACAATCTTGCTTCTTCCTCTCATCAATGTAATGGTAAGAGGAAGGTCGATGAATATGATGTCGATTTTGAGATATTCCAGAAAGCACTTTCCGGTGGGGTTGTTCCACCTTTTCCATTATCGGGGACCGAATCTGAGACATGTCTTCCTGCTAGAGAAAATGGCTGGAGCAGATTGAGAAGGAAATTTGCTAGTGGTATCGTAAAAGAATTAATAACCTCATCTAGATTGAACAACAACATGACCCAAACACGTGATAACCTGGAAACGATAGAATCTTGTAAAGAAGTCGAAGCCTTTGTCCCTTCTTCTGATCTTTTAATGCCTCCCAGTCCTCAGTGTGATTCACCGGATTCCTTTGCTTCTTATGCAACCAGTAGCCCGGGATGGATGAAAACTAGGTTTAAAGAAGTGGAATTTTCGGCTCGTCCTACTGTTACGTCTTTGTCACCATCTCCTTCATTCAGTTCACTGGATTCTTTTTCTTCATTTCTTGTCAATAAACCAAAGTCCAGTTCAACATCTCCATCGCTCTCACCTTCGACCTCTGAATATTCAAGTTCATTTACCTTCTCACCCTCATCATCTAACTGGTCTGACTTATCATATTTCTCGACTCTGCCATCACCTTCGGGACTTGAATATAAAAATCACGATCTTGATAAGGGTGGTTCTGCGGAGGAAAGTGAATGTTTACTTCATAAAGCAACTTCCCCTCCACCGGAAGAGGCATTTTTGGCTGGTTGCACTTCGAGAGCAACAGGCAGTTGTTCGTCTTGTAAAGAACCTTTTCTATCCCTTGCAGAACGTAGATGGAACATTCGTCCTCCTCGCATGATGTTGCCCGCTGTTGATGAGGTATCTCTGATTCCAGAAAACTCGTCAAAATCGCTTCCTTGCATAGAAGATGATATAATGAGTGACATCGAATGTAGCAGCTCGAGACATGAGGTTTCTTTTGAGATGGACAGAGAAGAACCAATGCCAGATTCTAACGACTATGCTGCTGACAATGATCTCCTAAGTCGATTACCAGATGATAAGGAGTGCAATACGTTTGATCTGATGTCGAATGATATGACTAATAGAACAGCACAACCAACTGACTCATTATTCTACCAGTGGCCTTCGATGAATAAAATGGACACACCTTGTGTCTTCCTAGATTCTAGATCCATTTACATCATTCTTGTGCCCTCAGTGAGTTTTGAGGGAAATAATGCCGATATTTTATACATATGGATGGGACGTGAAGTATCATGGAATGGAGGACATGATCAGTTGATGGATAATGACAGCAAATGCAAAAATATTCCTGCCCATTTGGAGAATGTTGGTCGAAGTTTTCTTGCTGAGAAGGGTTTCAGCACAAATGCTCAAATTAAGGTATGTATGCGACCTATATAGTTAACTGATACTTTATACAGATGATTTTTTTGCAGTCATATTTGAGGTTAGATATCAGCTGTATTTGTGAGACTTGTACTATTGGGTTTGTAATTGCATTATTGTTAGTAAGTAGTGCATACTGAGTTTGAATAACACGAGGGGATGGAAATATGTAAGGCATTAGGTGAAAATAAGAACTTCAGATTATAAGCTTGAAGCAGCAGCAACTAAAATTGTTTAACAAACAATCACTTTATGACATGTTTGGTAAGTGGATTGGGTAGTACTGGACATTAGTAAGAAAGAAAAAGAACAAGGCCTGTTTGGGAGGGATTAGATTTTTCTACAGTAAATCAATTCTCATTTTCAACCACACATTCTTCAATAAAATAATATTTTCCATCACATCAATAAATTTTTTTTTTTTCAACCACACATTTCCCATCATATCACTATTCAAAATCAATTCTTCCCCCAAAAATCTCTCCCAAACAAGCTCCAAATCTTATCTATTGCATAATCTAGTCTTGAACTGTATTATGTGCCAAACATACCTTAAGGATGTTAAAGGTAAATCCCATATCAATTAAGTATCGAAACTATAACCAACAAATAAAGGCTTAAACTACTCCTCTTAATAAGATTGATCTTTTAAGATAGAATTTTAAGTCTTAATATAGTATTAGAACTACTAAGCTCAAATGAGCAATTCAATGCGATTATGACTTAAATGAGCACACTGATCTCAAGATTTGGGTTCTCAAATGAGTCATTATCTTGTGGGGATATGTTAAGGGTAAATCCCTCATCAATTAAATATCGAAACTATAACTAACATATAAATGTTTAAGTTACTCCTCTTAATAAGATTAATATTTTAAGATGGAATTCCAAACTTAATAAATGGTTGCATTGTGTATATCTATGATGTAAGAACACGGGCGTCCGACACGTATACGCTGATACGCAATTTTTCAAAAGAGTACGACATGACACGTCACCGATCGTTGATTAAATTCTTTAAAATTCTTTATTTATATAGTATAAATTTAGTTTTATACTTGTTATTAATTTTTCTTGTTGAAATCTTTTAAATATGAGTACCTATTTATTATTTACTAATAACTTTGAGTTAAAAATATATAATATTTTTAATAAAAAAATGAAAAAATGTTTATGGTAGAATGTCTGAGGAGTGAAAGTATCGACACGTGTCGGGACGCACACACGCTACCCTAGTTAAAGTATCCGTATTACAGAGGTGTATATGCATTTATCATGAATATATTAATATATTGATTAGTGTTTCAGACACAAATATATTAGTATTTTCATTAGTAATCAATATATTAGTATTTTCATTATCCGAGATGTGGCTCATTTTCTTCTTACCTTGCATTTATCAAACCATCTAGATTTAGTTAATATTTTGCTTGTTATATCATGAATGGTGGTATAACCTGTTTAATCTTTTATAGTTGAGCATTTAAGGGTTGCGATTCTTCTTGTCACATTTTTGGGTTCTCTTTTATATGATCGTCTCAATTTCAAATTTGCAGTGGATAAACTCGTATTTACTTGTGTTTTTGGAATTTCAGATAGTCAAGGAAGATGAGGAACCAGCGCAGCTCCTCCAGCATCTTTCCTCATTAAGGACGGACTTGAACAGTGGATTAGGTAAATCTGATTTGTGTCTGAAACACTAATGAAGAGAATTGGCATCCCATAGCTGAATGACTGCGGGTTCTGCTTGTGAGATGCGAGCAAACTTTATTTTTAATCCAAGACGAGCATGTACAGGGAATAAGTTTCTGAATACTAAAGGTAGGAATCATCAGTACAGAATCCCCTCAAAGTAAGTGTAGAATTCCCCCTCAATATTGTGCCTCAGAATATTTCTACATTCAGCACCTAAGCTGTTGCTTTTTAATATAAATACATAGAGCGTTAGAAGACTCCTAGATTTACTAGTTTGTTACATGCGAACATATTTTTCCATTTTGAGAAAAAGAAATATTAGACTTCCCATTCCATTATATGGTGAAGAAAAACTTATATTCCTAATCTTCCATCATGGTTAAAAACATAAGAATGATTAAGTGGCTGTAGCTGAAGGTGAATCACTATAAACCTGTGTAGTTGAGCATTGCATTTCTAATTTTTGTTGCTCTAAAACATAAGATTAATGGTGGTAGTTCATGGGTTTCTTGTGCAATTTGTGTATTATTAACATGCAAATCCATCAAAGTTTAAAGCATGAGAAACTGCATAGAAAAGTTTTGGACATCCGTGCTCAATTTTATACAAGTTTAATCACCTCTTCCATACAAGGTTAAACTAACAACAGTAAATAAAACTGAGATGTCTAAAAATGTGGCACATGAGGTAAGATTAGATGAAGATCCTGTGTACAACATTGTGACTTCATCCTGTGTACAACATTGTGAGCGTATTGTCATTTCTACTGCAGGTTTAAAAAAGCACTAGGTAGAACATAGAATTTGTACACAATGAAAACCTTGAACTAGTTCCCATTCTTCCATCTAGACATAGTCGAGCCATGTGCACCTCCTCTCGAAATTTTAAATGACCATGGTTTTCGGACTGCATTCTGCTTGCCCCAACTATTTTTCCCTGGTGGCTGTACCTTCTTGGCATTATTGCCCCCAAATGTTTACGTGCTGAGGTTGTACTGTCTTGGTATTTTTCCTCGGCTATTTTCATGCTGTGGTTGTACCATATTGGCATTTTTGTCCCAGCCATATACCTGCGGAAGTTGTACCTTGGCACTCTTGCCCCAGCTATTTTCCTCTGATAATTGTTCCTCTGCAGTTAAAAGTTTCAGTGAAGAAAAGGTCCCCAAGTGCTTACACCACTGCTCTCTACAATTATATAAACCATTATCAAGTTGTCTGAATAGATCATGTCAAATTTTAGGCATTAGGTAAAAGAACAAGTTGCAGGAGATTGTGTTGGTTTACCATCGTTAGCTTCTTCGATCTCTTAAAATGGAACAATGTCTGGATGAAAGGCAGTAAATTATTCTTGCTTTTAAGAAGATTTATAAGATCACTTATGAATTTCAAGTGTTTTTGTGGATAAATATAAATACCTTGGCTGGAGACAACTGTTTGTTTATCATTAGTGCTCGACCATACAGTTACTGGAGAATTTTCATTGACCACGGGACTTCCATTTGCCCAGCTAGGGGCTACATTTATTGGTCCTGAACTGCCACCTTTTACTATACGGACATCAACAAGTGAATACAAATCAATCTGCTCAAGATAAACTACAGTAGAAAAAGAATAATAATAATTCCAAGATGCCTTTTGCTCTCAACGGAAGAAGCCTTAAGAAGAATAACACTCGAAAAGGATTACAATTTGATTAGCTTATCTCGATCAATTCATCTTCTCGGAAACAACTGGGTATTCTGAGACAAGTATCAGCACAATTTGACCGGATTCAGGATTACAACATGACACTTTTAAGAGGAAAATTGTCAAAAAGCAATTATTGTTGTCCGCTGGTAGCTAAATTTTTGCTCAAAATCTTATTAGAATCATGTTATATTCGATAGGGTGAATGCTTAGGGGTCGAGGATGATGATACCTCTAGAGTTTGATATGCAATCACATCCCCTTCCTACAAAATGAATAAGAAGATAATTGACACTGATGACTGATGAGTTACACAAGTTTTTTCCTCGTTCAACATGCATCATAAGCTTCACATGATGGTCTGAAAATCAGAATAATATGTCAATAGTTGATCAATCTAAAGTGACGGCGGTAAATCGTGAAAGTGTGTAAGAAGAATATACCTTGGGCAGCCTATGAAGAGGCTGAAGGTTATCAAAGTCAATTCCCATATATGACAGTCTCTTTTCCATTATTCAGTGTTTCAGAACACTTTGTTTGAATCTTTACTATCATTTCTTTGAGAAAATGAACATTTTGTGGTAACCCATTTTTGGCCTTCTTATTGCTGGTAATTCCATTCAATTGGATTTTTTCCTGAAGAAAAACTCAATTTCTGCATAGGTTATATGGCACCAATTGAAATGACAAAACATTTAACGGAATTGCAAGTAGGGAAGAAAGAGAAAAAAACTCCAAAAATAGTTCGATTCCTGAACTTTTAGATAAACTTCACGCTAAGTGATATATCAAGGTAAACCCCAATGGGTATTATATGATGACACAAAAAGGCTAAGCCTGTACCATGTTGAGGTAGAAGAGATAAAACAACAAAAATATTGTAGCATCTTGATATAATTCCCTCAAACCTCATTTTGATCTACAAGAAAACCAGAAAGATGACTGCGACGTTGGATGTAATAAGCATCATAATGTACACAAAGTAACATACACAGGTGTAGGACTCTGAAACAAAGCTGGTTCTACATAATATAAAATGTGAGACTCCGGTGGCAGAAGTAATTCACCTACTGGAATGAGTAGCAGATCGTACAGCTATAAAAATAGAAACGTAACAGTAATGAAATAAAAGACAGATGGACATTCGAGAGGTCCAAATTTCTGTCCTCGAGATCCTCCTAATTTTCTGCATGCCCCCTCCCCCTTTTCTGCTTCCATTTATATCTGTGGCTTGGTAACAACTTTGCTAACTGCCTTTTGAGATTCCCATGTGCTGATTGAATGCCTCCAGGTCGTTTTCATTTTCTGCCCTTACTGTTTTCTTGCGTCTAGTACATTTCAACTGGATGGGTGGCCTATCAAAATGTTCATAGATCAAAACTCTGTAGCAGCATATCATGCTGGAATACGGAATTCCAAGAGATGAACTGGTAGCAACATTTCAATTGCGAGTAAGTGAAAAAAATGACATGGAAAAAACATCATTTGCAACATTATAACAACAGTAATATCTATGAGTAACCTAACATTCTACATGGAAGTGAATCACTTAATACGCTTCTTTATGTAATTGGGTCTGCTAACAAAACACTGCAGTGAAAACAGGAAAAGGCTACCAATACAGATTAACTAACCTTTTGCTGCTTCTCAAAATCTGATGCCAGATAGTTCAGATTCTTCTATAATCATTTTTTTTTAGAAAAAAAAATTTACCAAACATCTAAAACAAATTCTTATTATTAGACAATCAGAAGTTGGACTCTAAAATCAATCTTAAATGGGGCCTAAGTCCTTGTCCACTTCTAAGTGAAAAGAGAAACAAAAATCAAATTATAAGATTTGATTGTAAATGAAATATTTTGCCCCTGTTTGGTGGCCTTTTTTTTTTTTTGGAAAAACATTGTTTTGAATAGTGAATTTTTGGAGAATGTGTAGTTAAAAAGTAACAAAATTTTTGGGTTTACCTATAGAATATTTTATTGTGTGGATGTGCGGTTGAAAATGAGTATATAGAAAAAAGAGTTTTGAAAGAATGAGAGACAAATAGGGCCTTAGTTGTGAGAAGAGATAAAGCACTTGAAATCACTACTATGTGCAGAACTGAAACACAAGCCAACTAGAATGCTGTGTAAAGACCCATCTATCATTTAAATTAGGGAAATCATAATTCAGTCAATCAGATAAATTGCTTATTCACAATTCACTTGAAACAAGACCAGCATATGCACACTTAAAACATGAACACTAAGCCCTTGTTTGATCCCCATTTTTTTCAAAATACATTTTTCTCCCTCTTCTTTTCAACTACACATTCTTTAATAAAATAATATTACACGTCACACAAAAACTTTTCCTTCATTTTTTATCATGCATTATCTATCAATCTACTATTCCAAAATGTATTCTATACAAAAAATGGGGCTCAAACAGGCCGTAAAATGAATACAGAGAGAGAGAGAGAGAGATTGACCTTTCCCCACATTCCCAAAGCGGATGTGCCCCGGCCATACTACAACAGGAACAGCTTCAGCCTCATCATCAATATATTGATTTGACTGCCAGGATGTATCTCCATTTCTATTAGGGTGTTCATGTGCATTTATATTTTGATTTTGTTGTTGATGTTTTTCCACATTGTTAGACATCTTACTTCCAGGAAATTTCTTCCAACGTAGCTGCACATAGAGATTTCATGTCAATAACAAATATGCTCATGTCTAATGAGAAATAGATCACCAGTCCCTTTGGTTGGCCATCCACCTCCTTTCTTTCAGCTTTAGCAAGATCTTTTTTCAAATTTCTCTGTGAAATTAGGGATTTAATTTTCATGTCAATATCATCAGGCTTGGTTAAGCAGAATAAGATAACTCACCACTCCTCTTGGGTGGTCATCCACCTTATTTCTTTCAGCTTTAGCTTGGTCCTCTTTCCAATTTTTCTGAAAAATTGAGGTAGTCAATTTCCAATGTAACTTAAGTTAGTAACGTTGGAAAAGTCTTTTACACGTGTTTAACAACTTACAAGATTCTCTGATTCAGAACTTTCATTTTTCTTCTGAATTTTCGCCATTTCCCGCAACCACTGCCTTTTAGCACGCTTCCGCATAGCACTTCTACTTGAAATCTGCAAATATACAGGGTAAAATCCATATAGATTTCTAGGTTGTTCCTTTGAAAGGGGAGAAAAAAAAAGATCCAATATAAGCAGAACTCATAAAAATTTAAATTAAGTAATAGAGTATTTGTGATGCCACTTAAGTCAATGCCCTCAGAAAACCGAATCTCAATCATACAAGAATGCTTAGAGCATATTGCATTCTGCGCTGAGAAAAATGGATAATTTGGATTCTTGTAAAAGACTGGAAGCACATGCTAAACAAGTGGAACACTAATTTCGGGAAAACATAAGTTCTCTTAATTTATACAAGCTCCTCGAAAAAACAAATTATATGATCATGAGTTTGACACATCTACCTCTCCGCAATTTTCATAAATAGACTGCAGCATCTTTCAATACTCAGTTTTCTATACAGTAATACTTCTGTACGTATATACAAGGACAGTACAGGACCAATATATCTTATATATCAATACTGTACTTAGAAGGACCTTTTTTGTTTCCTTAGGTACATAGCTGGCATCCTTGATCTCTTTTCCATTCTCTTGAAGCTCCAAACTTCTACAAACACATAAGCAAACTAAAATCAAGAAATCTATCAAGGAAAAGAAGTGATGCTAGAAACAGTCGGTGTATTTAAAGATGAATTATTGATAAGCGTATTTTATACATTGGATCTAAAAATATAAACATTTAATAATTCTTTTGAACAATTATAGCCTAATTTATTGTATATTTCGTTTATTAGGTGAAACTCGATGAAAGGAAGTTGAATTGAAAGAAATAAACGAAAATTGGTGAAAAAGAGCAAGATCCAAAGTTTGAAAACTAAAGTGTAAATACTCAAAAGTTGTATCGAACTCACAATGAAGATTCGAGAATGCTATGGGTCAATTAAAAGTCAAAAATGAGTGAAATATGATCAAAATATTTTTACAAATCAATTTTCAACTGCACAAGTATGTTCCAGATTTTTTGTATAAAATTGAGACCTATTTTTAACATAGTAGACGTTCAAATTGGAAAAAAGTTATCTCTAGCAAAGTTGTTAAACTATTTGAGTTATCTTTTCAACACATTTCGAATCGCCTTAATCAAATATTGGAAGAGAAAACTATAACAAAAATACTAAAGAAACATAGAGTTTGGAACCGCAAGTCAGCGCACAGGTGCTGCACTCATAGCGCCTAGGCGCCACCAAGATTTATATTGGCAGCGCTCAGACGATGCTTTCAAGCGTTCAAGCACTGCGTTGCCTATTTTAGGGTTGTACAGTTTTGGCCCGTTAAAAGCCCAGAAAAACTCTTATATTCGAGAAACACAAGAGAAGTATAAATAGAAGAAGTGAGAAACTTTTAAGGTAAGTTCCACACAATTTGGGAGGAGAGAAAAACATATAATCATTAAGATCAAAGAGCAAAAGCTAGGGTTTGAAGACTTTTGAGATTAAAGAAGATTCTTGGTGCAAGATCCAATTCTTTCCATGATGGTGTAAGATCCAATTCTTTCCATGATCAAAATTTCAAAAAACGGTTATGAACTTTATATTTTATGTTTTTCTTTTATTATTATGAGTACCTAAATTCATAACTAGAGCAAAAAATGCAATCTATGTGTGACCTAGAGGTGTCAAGACGGACGGGCCGGCCATGACCCGTGAAAACCGGGACCGCGGGCCGACCCGTGACCCGTGCGGGCGGTTCACGGGCCAAGGAGGTGTAACCCGCGGGCTTTGTGGGTTGCACCCCCACGGGCCGCGGTTAACCCGCGACCCGTAAAAAAAAATTGAAAAAAAAAATTAAAAAAAAAATTAAAAAAAAGGGGGGTGGGGGGGGGGGGGAGAGCCAAACAAAAAAATTTGAAAAAAAAAAAAAAAAATTCAAAAAAAGGCGTAGCCTGCTGCATGATCAAATTTTTTTTTTTTTAATTTTAACTAATGGTAATATAAATTTTCTAACGGTAATATCATCCCCTTCATCGATAAATTCCAATTTATTCTTACATTTATTTTTACAATACCCTCTCATTAGTTATTATACATTTATACTTCATAGTTCATACTTATTACTACCTTACTACAATTACAATTATTCAATTGCAAATATCATCATCATCTTGATTATATTTCTTTCTTCTCGATTCTCACTAGTCACTACTAAATTTTTTAATCCTACTATATTATGGATTCTCGCGATTCTTCTTCTCAAAATCCTATTTTCAATGATAGTTGCTCTCCATATGGGCCAAACCGGAAAAATTCTATATTTTTATAATTTTATTTATACAATCATACGGGCCAAACCGGAACGAACCGCGACCCGTGACCCGCATGGGCTCGACCCGGATGGGTCAGCGGGCGGGCCTGAGTTGTAGTCCAAAATTGTGGGCCGACCCGTAACCGGCCCGGAACCCGCAGCGGGAGGGCTTTTTTTCACGCGGGCCGTTACCGGGCTCATATGTTGGCGGGCCGACCCAGCCCGGACCACCCGGATTGACACCTCTAGTGTGACCCTTTATTTCTTTTATTCAAGATTAAAGTTCTTTAAATGTATATGTGTTGATTTTATTTATAAATTTAATGCTTTGAATTCTTTGGCCAATTATTCAATGATTTTGTAAATCTACTACGAATCGAGAGGTGAATTTTAGATTTAGACCACAGAGTAAAATCTGATAATTTAATATAACGCGTAGAGATACATATACTAATTATCGCGGTCCTTAGATGAATTCTTAGAACTAATATTCTGTTTAATTAAGTTTGATTCATATAAAGATATGGAATTGAATTAGTTAAATAGACTCAACGAGAACTCAAGATGGGTAAATTGAATACTTTGGAAGAATACGACAACACTACAATAGTAATGAATCTTGATTGACAAATTAAAGGGGATCCATAGGTAAAATTGTAAGTCATAGCATCCACATTCATACTTTTAAAACCCAAATTCAATAAATTGTGTACGTTGGATTGATTTAGTTTAGTTAGAATAATTTAGACACTAATCACAAACCTTATTATTTGTTTTCGATTATTCCTAACCAATTGTTAGATAGTAGTCCTCATGGGAATAATATTCGGACTCATTGATCCACTATATTACTTGTTACGATCCGTACACTTACGGGATATAAATATCGACAACAATTATACATGCTTAAACATTTAAAGGAACTAATGTAGCACAATAGAAAGGTAGCTATAACATAAATCTTACTAATTTTGCAGTTAAGATTCCAATTAGCCATTTCTCCCGGCAGCAAAACTTAAGGATGTCATTAGTAAAATGGTAAAGGTTGCGAAGTGGATATCAAATACAAGCTTGCATTAATAAAACAAATAGAGATGTAGGTTAAAAGGCCTCATTACAAGATCATCTATCCAAACAAAAAATATTCCCCTCTTCAAATGAATTTTTCTCCTTGGGATGCCTCAAACAGGGTCCACCTTCCTTAAATGTGCACATTTTGTAGTGGCCTTTCCAAGTTGTTATTTACTAATATTTTCAATTCACGATTCAGATACGTGGCCCACCTCATAATCCCTTATCTACTTCCAGTATGTTCGAAGTTTCAGTTTATTTAAGGCGTGTTCGGTAGAGATTGAAATAAGATTAAAATTGAAAAACTAGCCGTTATTGTTGACTTTTATTAGACGAGTGGGACCCAATAACAGTTATATTTTCAATTTATTAGATTTTAAGGTGTACCAAACATGCTTTTAATGTCACATATTAAGGGATAAAGATGGTTAAGTGAGGAAGTAGTTTGTACTAAGAATTCTTCCCTTTAACCTCCAAGTCAAGCAAATTCGGATATTCCCTTAGTGCTTTGGCATCTGCAATGCATCAATATACATTGACATCTAAAGACCATCAATCAATTTTCTATTCACTCGGTTAAACTACCTTTTTTATTGTTTTTCACCTTTTCAAATGCCCTTAAAATATTAAGAAGAAACTGATCTTGAATTTTGATTCCTAAAAGAATTTTTACAGGATGGTCTCTTTAGACTTCAATCAGAAAGTCAAGTCATCATTCATCTTTGAATGACCCCTATAGAATAGGTTTGAGACCTGCAAGTTTGTAAAATTCTAACCACGTCTAAAACTAGAAAGAATTTTAAGCACGTTTTCTTGTATTTTAGCCCGTCAAAACCAAAGGTTAAACAACAGAGAGCAAACATCATCTTGAAATAGCAAAGACTATCTTATACATAAACCTATCTTGACAAAGGAAAGACTATCTTATACATAAACCTACCTTTTCTTGCTGGGAATAAAATCATCATTGCTGTCACTTAATTTCGCATTTTCCTCATTATTTTCAATGTTTCCATTGCCATTAGAATCAGATTTCTTCTCCACCTGTGAATGGCTCTTCTGGTTTGTTAGAACTCCATCCTGGTGAGGGTTTGCAATCTTTTCTACATGACCGTCACTTGCAACAGTTTCAGGAGCCTCAGAATGTTTTTTTTTTTTCCTATATTTCACAAACAGAGTTTTTTAATTAACGAATTAAGGCATTGATCTTCAAACATAAGTAATACATGCAGATTGCCATAATAAGACAAGGGCAAGATAGCATAGAGTATTACGTACATGGAATACTGAAGTTTCTCTGATGCTTTTCTTTGTCGCTTCTCGGAATCTACGTTTACACCAGATAGATTTTCCACATCTTCCAACAGGTCATCTTCATCTTCCTCTTCCTCTTCAGAGTCATCACTCTCATAAACTTCTTTTCCCTTCACAAACTCCACATTTGATAAAAGCAAGACACTACTATTAACAGGTCGCTTTTCTAAAGCTTTCAATTTCTTGACTGAATGAACAGCATTATGTCCTTCTATAAACAAAGCATCATCTTTCTTCCTTACTCTGACACCACATGTGAAACAGAATATAGGTTAATTACATCCTTTTCCACATGTAAACTAAAAAGGGTAAAAACATATTGCTACCAATTTTAATTTCTTCCGCACATGAATCTACAACTAAATTAACCTGATCAGATCTTTATCCTTCAAAATGGTAGTCGACTCAAACGGTGGCAACACAAATCCGTCCATCTGCATGGATTTAGTAAGAATTAATAAAATAACACCCAGCAACAAAGAAAACCTATTAACCAAAACAGAAAATTTTTGGTTTTGACCTGTCTGAAAAATAATCCAGTTTATTTTGAAAAACAAAAAAATGCATTCTACTTGTTTTTTTCCTGTTAACTTGATAGTCACTGTTATCAATTCAGTTCATTACCCACGATCATAAATAACTTCTTACATAGAAATAAAGGGTTAACAAGAGATAAACCCCATTGTATCTATTTCAAAATTGGGCATCTCACTCACTCCAGTAAAAAAGTTGAATCCCCAACAAGAAAAGAGCACACTATTAAAAAAACCACCATACAGGGTGGAAAAATATGACACGAGAAAATGACCACAAACATCATAAAATCAGCACGATGTTTTGCCACTGAAGAATGCTCAAATATTCAATTCTTCAAGGCAAGGCAGGGCAGGGCATTTTCAGTTATTTGGAGGAATCAACAGGAATTTTTAGCATGCAAGAGTTTTTCCTTGCGCATGTATTAGAGCAAATATTCCAACATACGAGGGGGAAAAAAAGCATCAGATTTTTGCACCAATGTACCAACAGCATTCCCAATTCGGTCACTGGACGGACCCCAAAACAAAAAATTAACAAATAAAAGGGAAGATTACGGAGAGGAGGAGGCCATGGGGGCACGACTGGTGGAGCTGGAAAGCGTGGACGAGGTGAGAGGTAATATCGGCAATTGTTCTGTGTTGATTGGGTTTCAACAAAACCCAGCATCGATTCAGGCCGTCCGATTTCTGCGCTTCTCTCAGAACATCGTCATTTTTGAATAACAATCGAACCCTCTTCGTCTCCATTGCTAGATGCAGTGACCCCAAATTATCAGTCCGTGTTAGTGTATACTATGATCTATGACCGGGGTTAATACCCTTCATTGCTAAATATTTTCGGGAGGTTACTGAACTTCAAAACTTCACTAATTAGTCATTAAATTTCTAAAATAGTTTCTAGAAGGTCACTGAACTTCGACACTACCCTAAATAGTCACTGAGTTTTTTCAAAACTACCATAATTAGTCACTCAACTTTACAAAAAATTTCTAGGAGATCACTAAATCATTGATGTATGGGGTCACAATTTTCAAAGTTTGGTGACCTCCTGGAAGTTTTAGCAAAGTTCAGTGACTATTTAGGATAGTTTTGAAATTCAGTGACCTCTCATGAACTTTTTTGCAAAGTTCAGTGACTAATTAAGGAAGTATTGAAGTTCGGTGACCTCCTGAGAACTTTTGGCAAAGTTCGATAACTATTTAGGATATTAACTCGACAAAGACGTGTTAAAACACTTCTGCGAAACAAGTGAATACCATGTTTGGCATGGTTTTTGAAAATCCAAAAAGAGCTCGAGACTCAAAAATTGCTTTTGAATCGATTTGACTAATTTTATAAAAATACTTTCGATAGGTAGAAGAGTTTTAGATGAAATTAATCTAATATAACTTTCTCAAAAAACACTCTCAAAATAGAAAGCTCTTTTAAAATTAGTTTTCGGAAAAAAAAAAAAAAAAAAAAAGATAGCTTCCTTCAAAATATCTTCCACAAGAAGCAAAAGTAAAAGTCCTGCTAAACGAGCTCTAAATTAGATTAAAATTCACTTATCAGTAATTTACTTATAAGTATTTAATGATTGTAATGGATTGAGTATAGCTTTCGTTGATCCATTTGATTTTTGGATTCAATAATTTCCAATTTCGACATATTATTGACTAAGCATTAAAAATTAAGGAAAAGCTGCATATAAGTATCAGATTATCTCCAACGTTACACCAAAATTTGAGATAAATTTTGCATCCTTTTAAACTAAATATTGTACCAAACTAAAAATCATCTCCAACTCATTACTCCGACAAATACACCAAATGAATTATGTTTAATCATTTTCTTCATTTTTTTATTCTTAACAATTTATTTATTTGAAAATTTATTTATTTATTTTACAACTACATAAATTATTAAATAAATAATTACGCTAAATTAATGAAAATATTAAATTATTATTGATTACTATATTATTCACTTGTTTTATGTATTACATTAAATAGATGAAAATAATTGATTAGATTATTACAATTTATTATAAATAATTACGTTAAATTGATGAAAATAATTATTAAAATTTTATTCATTAATTATTATTGATTATATTATTAAAATATATTATAAATACATATATTATTATTATTATTATTATTATTATTATTATTATTATTATTATTATTATTATTATTATTTATTGTATTCAAAAATATATAACAAAAATAAAACTGTTGACCTATGGTCAAATCTTATATTTTGATTATAACAAACAAATCATGGTTATCTCTAATTCTAATCTTCAAATTGTTATATGTTGCCAAACTTGAGACAAAACTATTGGAAGAAAAGTTGTCGATCAAGGAAGCTCAAGATAAAGATCGAACTAGCACTCATGAAGAAAAACTTTGCGCCATTTCAAAATCAAGCAACAAATCGAGCACGCGCGCCAAATAAATCGAAGACATTGGAACTAGATGTTTTTAACTCGTTTGTAAAAGCACTTTAATTCTTGGCAAAGACACATTGAAAATTCAAGTGATAAATTTCTTATACACGATAAAAATTCTCATCATTAAAATGTTTGCACAAAAATTATTTTCAAAAGTAAGATTTTTCAACATAATCTTGAAAACTATTAAATCTCACTTACCTTGAAATATCTAGTAAAAAATGTCATGCAAAATATTTACTAACTGCAAACAAAACCAAAATTGTAACCCAGAAAAACTCTAGTCATCCGGACGTCAAGATGGCGAATCGGACGTCCGCTTTGTAAGCAACAGTCGAATTTTTTACCATTCTGACAAGTTTCAAACGGCTACTTTCTGGGGTCGTCCGGTTCTGAATCGAACGTCCGAGTGGGTCGTCCGGTTTGACAGAAAAGTTGGCTTTTTCAACTGCTATAAATACTAACTCACCTACCATTTGTAAAGTGGACTTTTGAGCATTCAACTGATATTCCTTTGAGCAAACATTGTATTGATTTCTCATATCACTCACTATCAAATCACTTTATAATTGAAAAGTCTTTTGATCAAATTAATTCTTGAAAATCATTTCATACATCAAAGACTTCCACACCTAACACTTGAGCTTCATTCATTGCTATCTATTAAAATGTTAGCTCACTTCTCTTCTTGTACTCAACTTTGGAATCATCATTGATTGAAAAAATAAGATTTCATTTGTAAATTTACTAGAATTGTGGGTCGTGTTAGGTTTCGGAAAGTTCAACGTTGTAAAAGGATCTGTACTCCTTGCTTTTAAGTCACGGGAACCATTTTAAAGGGTTGGATTGCACCATAAATCAATAAACATAGTAAAATTGACCTTGCTCGTGCCCGAAAGCTTGATAATGGGGGACGTAGATTATTATGTTGGATCGAATCTCTACAAATATATCGTTTGCATTATCTATCTCTCTTCACTTATTGCTTTCATATTTGTGTTTGATATTTAAACCAATCTATCTAGTTATTACTTGTTGATTATAAGTTAATTTTTGAAAAAGTTTTTAAAAACCAATTCACCCCTAGTCTTTGACCATCAATTGGTATCAGAGCGAGGTATTCATTTTCAAAGATTTCACAATCTTGAGTAATGACTAACCCAATGTTTCAAAATCATGACGGACACTCCACAAATCGACCCCCCTTCTTTTATGGCGCACACTATAATTATTGGAAGGCTATAATGATGATTTACATTCAATCTATTGATTATAATATTTGGGAAGTAGTCGAGTATGGTCCATATAAGTCTATCAAGACCATTAAGATGGATGGTCAACCCGATCAAACTATTACCAAACCTAGAGAAGAGTTTGATGAAGATGACAAAAAAAATTATCCTTAAATGTCAAAGCCAAAAATTTATTCTATTGTGCGTTGGATAAAAATGAATTTAATTGTATTAGCACTTGTGAATCCGCATAGTAAAATTAAAGAAAAAAAAATTAATATGTTAGTAAAGAAATTTGAAAATTTCTTTATGAAACAAGATGAATCTATTATTGATATGATTACTCGTTTTACCGATATTATAAATGGACTAAAAGGATTCGATCACAAATTTACTAACAACGAACTTGTGAGCAAAATGCTTATATCGATCTCGAAGGGATGGAGCCCCATAAGGATGTTAATAGAGAACACCAAGGATGTGAACACATATCCTTTGGAAGAACTCTATGGAACTTTGATGACCTACGAACTCAACAATGCTGAAATCAATGAGAAAACAAGAAAGAGCAAAGAAGAATCAAAAGAGGTTCCTAAACGCCAAATTGCTTTAAAATCGGCAAATGATGAAGGAACAACAAGCAACAACATGAGTGATGATGAGTTTGATGATTTAATTCTTCTTGTCAAGAAGTGGAAAGGGTTTCGAAACAATCAAAAATCTCAAAAGAAGGAAGACAAGAATGAAGAAAGAAATAAGAAAATCATTTGCTATGATTTTGACAAACCCGGCCACAAAAAATCTAGTGTACATATAAAAAGAAAATTTCAAGAAAAATGCATTACAAGCAACATGGGATGAAAGCGGCGATGATGATTACGAAGAAGATGAAATTCAAGAAGAAATCGCCAACATGTGTTTCATGGCAATCAATGATGAGGTAAGTTCTATTTAACATTTTTCATACGACGATTTATTTTCCTCCTATGATGAAATTTTAGAAAAATTTAAAAAATTAGCCCTTAATCGTTCTATTTTTAAAAAGAAACATAAATTACTAAAAAATAAAATAAAGACTAAAAGGGAAAATGAAGAGTCGAAAATCTAACAAAAATCATTTACAAATTTACTCAAGGGAAAAAGAATTTTGACTTAATGCTCGGCAAGCAAAAATATATTTTTGATAAAGGAGGCATCGGATATAAACCATTTTTAAAACAAAAATCCCTTAAGAATCTATTTGTCAAAACCTCAAATTCAATTTTCTCAACAATTATTTGTATCTTTTGTAATAGAAATGGACACGTGGCCGTCTAACCAAAAAAAGAAGCCAACAAGTGGACTCGAGAATCCACTAAAACTAACTATTAAGGACTCAAACTTGTACGGGTACCAAAGATCAAAAATTGAATTATTTTTGTAGGTACCAAGGAAGACAACAAGCAACTGGTTCCTAAATAGCTGATGTTGAAAACACATGATCGGAGATAAAACCTTGCTATCAAACTTCAAAATGAAGGATGTGGGCCGTGTCACCTTTGGGGACAATGCTAAAGGAAAAATCATTAGAATCCAAAATATTGGTAACCATCTCTCACCTTGCATTGAAAATGTCCTATTGGTAGATAACATCAAACATGATTTACTTAGCATTAGTCAATTGTGTGACAAATGATATCATATTAAATTCGATCCTTCCAAATGTCTCATTAATGATGCTATATTTAAAGAGGTATTGTTTGTAATTAGTCGAAACAAAGATGTTTATATCATAAACATTGATTTTGAAAATAATAAAAAAATTTAGTGAGTCTAAAGGAGGATACTTGATTATGACATAGGAGATTAGGCCATGTTGGCATGGAACTCCTTTAAAAAATTTCCAAAAATTGCTTTGTCAAAACTTTGCCAAATCTAAAATTTGAAAATGACAAAATTTGCGAGGTATTTCAATTTGCTAAACAAATAAAAAGTTCGTTCAAATCAAAATTATATTCTTCAACTATAAAACCATTTCAATTACTCCACATTGATCTTTTCGGATCTTCTAGAACCGCTAGTTTAGGAGGAAAACACTTTACTTTTATTATTGTTGATGATTTCTCAAGATTCACTTGGGTTCTTTTCTTGAATCTTAAGGATGAAGCTCTAAAGACTTTCAAACATTTTTGCAAAAAGGTTCAAAATGAAAAAGGATATTCAATTTCAACCATTAGAAGTGATCATGGTGGAGAATTCGATAATGTTGCCTTTGATAATTTTTACAATGAAAATGGATATGAACATAATTTCTTAGCTCCTAGAACTATTCAACAAAATGGTGTAGTAGAAATGAATAATCGTACATTACAAGAAATGGCTAGAACAATGCTTAACGAAAATAACTTACCAAAATATTTTTGGGCTGAAGCTGTCAATACCGCTTGTTACATTGTAAATAGAGTCTTGATTAGTTGCAAGAAAACCAAAACTCCATACGAACTTCGGAAAAATAGAATCCCCAATATTAGCTACTTTAAAGTTTTCAGTTACAAATATTTTATTTTGAACACAAAAGATAATTTGGGAAAATTTGACTCAAAATCCGATGTTGGTATTTTCATAGGATATTCATCGACTAGAAGGGCCTGTATAGTATTTAACAAAAGATCTCTAGTCGTTGAAGAATCCATGAATGTTACCTTTGATGAAACTAATCATCTTAGTCACGAGAAATGTATTGATGATGATGTAGGTTTGGAAGCTCCATTCGAACATATGAACATTCAAGATTAAAAAAAGGAAGTACCTAACGAAGATCAAATGAAGGAGCCCAATGCTCAAGAAAGTGAAGAGAAATCAACCGACGTTTGAGATGATCCTACGCTACCAAAAGAATGGAAGTTTGTTCCATCTCATCCAAAAGAATTAATAATAGGGGATCCATCCAAATGTATCACTACTAGAACCTCTCTTAGAAATTATCATGGTAGTTGTGCATTCATTTCACAAATTGAACCTAAAAATTTTAAAGAAGTTGAGTTTGATGAATTTTGGATACTAGTAATGCAAGAAGAACTAAATCAATTTGAAAAAAAATCATATTTGAGATTTAGTTGCTAGACCAAAAATCAAACCATAATCAGTACAAAATGGGTTTTTAGAAATAAACGGGATGAAAATGGGATAATTGTGCGTAACAAGGCTAGATTGGTGGCTCAATGTTACAATCAAGAAGAAGACATCGATTATGAGGAAACTTTTGCACCAGTTGCTAGATTAGAATCCATTCGAATGCTTCTTGCTTTTACTTGTCATAAAAATTTCACTCTTTATCAAATTGATTTCAAAAGTGCATTTCTAAATGGTTTTATTCAAGAAGAAGTTTTCGTTGGACAACCTCCCGATTTTAAAGACCATAAAAATTCGGACTATGTTTTCAAACTTCATAAAACTCTCTATGGTTTAAAACAAGCTCCTAGAGTTTGGTACGAACGATTAAGCAAGTTTCTTATTTCAAACGGTTTTTTAATTAGAAAGGTGGATACCACTATTTTTGTTAAAACTCACAAAAATGATATGATCATGGTTCAAATCTATGTTGATGATATTATATTTGGTGCCACTAATATTCGTTTATGTGAAGAGTTTTCTAAGTGCATGAGTATGGAATTTGAGATAAGTATGATGTGAGAACTTAAATTCTTCCTCGGTTTCCAAATTAAGCAAACTTATGATGGAATCTTCATTAATCAAAGTAAGTAGATATTAGACATGCTCAAAAAGTTCGACATGGATGATTTAAAGCCAATAGACACCCCCATGAGCACATATATAAAATTGGACAAGGACGAACAAGCTCCGTCCGTTGATATAACAAAATATCTAGGTATAATCGGATCATTTCTTTACTTAACCGCAAGTAGACCCGATATTATATTTAGTGTATGGTTATGACTTATGTGCTAGATTTCAATCAAATCCTAAAGAATCACATCTCAAGGCCGTAAAACGAATCTTTCGATATCCAAGTGACACTAGAACTCCAGGGATTTGGTATCCTAAGGGCACTCACATTGATATACTTAGATATTCGGATGCCGATTGGGTCGGATGTACAATCGATTGTAAAAGCACTAGCGGAACATGTCATTTTCTAGGCTTTGCACTTGTATCATAGTTTAGCAAAAAACAAAACTCCGTTGCACTATCTACCGTCGAAGCCTAATATATCTCGATTGCAATTTGTTGTGCATGAGTTCTATGGAAGAAACAGACTCTTAGTGATTATCACTTATCCTTTGATCATATCCCCATCATATGTGATAACACTAGTACTATTAAGCTATCTAAAAATCCTATTTTGCACTCTAGGATGAAACATATTGAGATTCGACATCACTTTCTTAGAGACCATGCTCAAAAGGGTGATATTGTGCTAGAATTCGTAAACACGGAAAATCAATTGGCTGATATCTTCACAAAACCTCAACTCTTGATCGATTCTCACATCTTAGATGAGTTTACGCATAATTGATGAATTTGAATTACATGATTGAACCTACTTGCTCATATATGATTCTATATGTTTTAATTCATGTGCATTTAAAAAAAAAAATCATCCGGACGAGGACCGGACGTCCGGTTCCAGCGTCCGATTTGGAAAAAAAATGTTCTGCCAAACTAGACATCTAGATGGCTCCATCCGGTTCCTCGTCCGATTTGGCAAAAAAATGTTCTGCCAAACCAGCGTCTAGATGGCTCCCTTTTCTATCATTTTCGCGAAAAAACTCCATCTTCTATCATTTTCACCATTTCTCTTAATTCCTCTCCTAAATCTCTTCTCCATAACTCAAATTTTCACCTCACAACATCAATTACACCTTCATTTGACAAAACCCATCACTTTTACATCTCCATTTCTCAAAATATTTACTATTCATCTTCAAAACTCACCTTTCACCCAAATTTTTGAACCCTGGATCTTCCACACACACTCATCGTCAATTTTCAACTATGGCAAGCTCTAAACGGACAAGTAAAAGGCTCAAAACAACGGAGAGCTGCACTTCACCTTTTTCTTTCGATGATGCGTTCGACTTGGAACCCGAGATGTCGTCCAATCCATTTGCCAAATCACCCATTTTAATTGGTAAGAATGTTGATTTTACTGATTTTACCATAGAAGCACCCGCATTTCACATTGAGGAACTTTTTGAAAACATGGGATGAATTTCAATTGCAACACTAGAAGAACAAACATACCCACGTCTTATGCAAGAGTTTTATCACAATATGTCGATTTATCGTTCAAATAAAATTTCTTGTTTGGTAAAAAATAAATGCATTATCATAACCAAAGTACTCATTCGTGACATTTTAGAACTTGAAGTGTGTGAAACACAATTTTTTATACAAAGCACGTCCCACGCTTGATGGATATGACCCCTTCGAGGCGTGCCATCGCGTCATCGGGAATGATTTTGAAAATATTACCAAAGTAAGTGCACATCAACTATCTCTTCCATGCAAAGTCTTACACAACATTATTGCAAATGTTATCCTACCCCGAAAAGGTCATCGAGATGAAGTAAGCTCATTTGATCTCTTCATTTTTGATTCATTTCTTGTCGGTAGAAAACTTGACTTTCCAACCATTGCATTAGGACTCATGAAGCTTGTCCATCCGTCACGAAATGTTAAAGATTTACCATATGGCATGCTTCTCACCAAAATTTTCAAACATTTTCACGTCTCATTGGATAGTGAAACATTTGTCCAACTTAAACCCACCGACATTATCAACATCAAAACACTTAGACGCATGAAAATCACAAAGGAACATGGTCAGTAGGTGGTGCACACTAGGGGATTCGACCCTACCTCAGGTCCATCAGCTCCACCCTTTGAGGGTGACGATGAAGGTGACGATGATGATGTACAAGAAGCTCATGTCCATCCTCCAGACATTCCGGGGTCCAGCATCCATCCTTCCTCAGGCAGTAGTTTCATCTTCACCGAGGATCAGTACAACGAGTTGAATGACTGCATTGATTCTCTTACATCCGTGGTTGATGGCTTCAGTGGAATACTCCATCAGGTGCTAACTCAACATGAGGCTATTCAAGCTCAACAGACGGTGATGCAGGCACAATAGAATGCCTTCTACGCCCACTTCTATGCCTAGTTTCCTCCACCACCTCCTCCGGAGTCTTAGTCTTAGTGCAATCTCACATTGTCATGAAATTTATCTTTATTTGCTTTACTATGAAAAATTTCTCTCATTTTGTTTCATGTTAACATTTGCTACATGTTGAATATTTCATTTTCATGTTGCTATTTCTCTTCTGGGTTTCTTTATCTTATGTTTTGCTTTATCTTCTTATATGTGCTTCTCTATGTTATATTCTTTTTGTTTATGCCAAAAGGAGGAAAACGTATGAACGATGATTTGCATACTTTGCATGATGATTTGCATATGATTATTGTGCTTAACGTGAATACGAAAGGGGGAATTCTTGATCTATAAAACATATGGGGAAGAACATTGCAAGTGTATAAATCAAATGGTATATTCCTTTTATAGCAAATTATCTATTGTTTGTCATAATAAAAAATGGGGAAATTGTTGACATATGGTCGAATCTTATGTTTTGATTATAACAAACAAACCATGTTTATCTCTAATTCTAATATTCAAATTGTTACATGTTGCTAAACTTGAGACAAAACTATTGGAAGAAAAGTTGTCGATCAAGGAAGCTCAAGATAAAGATCGATCGAGCACTCATGAAGAAAAACTTTGCGCCATTTTAAAATCAAGTAACAAATCGAGCACTTGCGCCAAATAAATCGAAGACATTGGAACTAGATGTTTTTAGCTCGTTTGTATAGGTAAATCACTTTAATTCTTGGTAAAGACACGTTGAAAGCTCAAGTGATGAATTTTTTATACACGATAAAAATTCACGTCACTAAAATGTTTGCACAAAAATTATTTTCAAAAGTAAGATTTTTCAACCTAATCTTGAAGACTATTAAATCTCACTTACCTTGAAATATCTAGCAAAAAATGTTATGCAAAATATTTACTAACTGAAAACAAAACCAAAATTGTGACCCAGAAAAACTTTGGTCATCCGAACGTTCGGTTCGCCAATAACGGTCAAATTTTTGACCGTTCTGACAAGTTTCAAACGGCTACTTACTGGGGTCATCCGATTCTGAACTGAGCGTCCGGATGGGTCGTCCAATTTGGCAGAAAATTTATCTTTTTCAACTGCTATAAATACAAACTGACTTACCATTTGTAAAGTGGACTTTTGAGCATTCAATTGATATTCCTTTGAACAAACATTGTATTGATTTCTCATATCACTCATTATCAAACCACTTTACAATTGAAAAGTCTTTTGATCAAATTAATTCTTGAAATTCATTTCATACATCAGAGACTTCCACACCTAACACTTGAGTTTCATTCATTGCTATCTATTAAAGTGTTAGCTCACTTCTCTTCTTGTACTCAACTTCGGAATCACCATTGATTGAGGATAAAAGATTTCATTTGTAAACTTACTTGAATTGTGGGTCGTGTTGAGGTCCCGAAAAACTCAACGTTGTAAAAGAATCGGTGCTCCTTGCTTGTAAGTCACATGAACCATTGTAAAGGGTTGGATTGCACCATAAATCAATCAACATAGTGAAATTGGCCTTACTTGTGCCGGAAAACTTGGTAACGGGGGACGTAAATCATTGTGTTGGATCGACCCTCCACAAATATATCGTTTGCATTCTTTATCCCTCTTCACTTATTGCTTTCATATTTGTGCTTGATATTTAAACCAATCTATCTAGTTATTACTTGTTGATTATAAGTTAATTTTTCGAAAAAAAATTTAAAAATCAATTCACCACTCTCTTGGTTAGCTTGTATTGGGCTATCAAAAACAAATATTCTTAATCAATATGTTTGGAAAATGAAAGAAATGGCAAAATTGACTTTGCAACCTGCAAAATGGTGAATACCGTTGCACCAAGCTTTGTACCATTTTGCACGAAAATGTTTCACATTATTTTGGCATTTGTCATTGGAGTTGCTCTTCGCTTCTATTTAGTGGGGATTAAAATTAGATTTTTTTGTAAATTTTGATGGAAGTTGATGAAATGTGTTGTTGAAAAATTTTGAGTTTCATAAAATATGTGATTAAAATTACTTTTTGATTTTAATTTTAATTAAAATCTTAAAATATAGGGTGTGTTTGAGCCACATTATTTTGGAAGAACGTATTTTGGAATAGTAGATTGATGGAGAATGTGTGGTTGTAAAGGAATGAAAAGTTGTTGATGTGACGAAAAATATTATTTTATTGAAAAATATATGGTTGAAAATAAGTAGAAGAATGAGATTGAAAATTTTAATGTGGCTCAAATATGGACTAAATTTTAATTCATATTGAACATATGCTTAATTTCCTTAAATTTTCTAATTTACTTATAAGTAATTTTTTTAAGTGAGGCAAACATGGTATATCAATAATTTTTTTCAAGTAAAATAATTAATCTAAAATATATTAAATATTGCATCAAGTGAAAATTATTTTCTGGATGATTTCAGCCCTACTACAATTCAATTATTTCAATAATACATTACCTTTCGTTTTTCAATATGTATTTAACTGAATATTAATTATTAAACATGTACTCAAATAAATAATTGAATTGTATGAGAACAATCAAACAGATTAATAAACATGGAACTTGATTAATTTAAATAAATTAATATATAAAAAGAATAATTTATATACATTTGAATAAAACCAACATGAAATTTAATTAAATTGAATTAATAGCTATAGAAAAATAATAATTTATATACATTTAGACAAATGTTGTTATATCATAAATTAAATGAATAATATTGAAATTAAGTAAGTGTAATGAACTTGAATAATTTATCTATTCCTATAATAATTGAATAACTCCCAAATTATATGATCTTGAATAATTTATATACTTCTAGAATAATTTATGATAAAATGAATAATATTGAAAATAAATATGTTAACATAAGCTTGAATAATTTATTTACTCATATAATAATTGAATAGTCCCAAAATATGTATACATGAACTTGAAGATTTAATGTTATACTTAACATATCTATAAATAAATTTTAATTAGTATACATGCATATACATAAATAATTGAATTTTAGTATTTATAGAGTTATTGAATAGCCCCAAAATATATAAAGTATACATGCATGAATTTGAAGAATTAATAGATTAAATTATAACAGGATATACATAAATTAATTTTAATTATTATACATGCATGATGCACATAAATAAATAATTGATTTGTATAAAAAATTCATTTCACTTAGATAAATTTTTAAAAAATATTTCTATATTCATAGATTTTTAGCTTGTGTTTGAATCTCATTTTTTAAATATTCATAGATAAAATAAAAATAGAATTTTTGGAATAGTAATTGATGGGAATATATGTAGTGAAAAAATGATAAAAATTTTTAAATTTGTGTGTAATATTATTTTATTTGAAGAATATGTGGTTGAAATGAAAAAAGAGAAAAAAAATGAAAATGAAAATGAGATTAAGCCCCATTTGATCTACATTATTATCTCATTAAAATGAAAAATATGACCATTATCCATTACATTAACATTTAAATTCAAATTTTCTATCTCTTATGTGGGCGCCAATAACGATTACATTTTTCGTTTTCATTCTACAATAATTTGATTCAAACATGGCCTAAAATAGGAATAGGGCTCAAACATTTTTAAAGCATTTTACAATGACACCTGTGTGTATGCGATATGAAGTCGGTCACATGGACTGTCAGCAACGCTAGATAATTGCTCCCCTTTCTCTCACACAAATGCAGTGAGCCGACTAGGAGCCAAAGGCAAGCCGAGCATAGCCAACGGCCAAGCTGGCGTATAGCCCGAAGCGAGTGACGGCGGAGCTCCGCCATTCCAGCTCCATGGGCATTCGGGCGACGCCGTCCCCTACTGCCACCGGGATGGCATCGTCCCCATTTTCCCCTGCCAATCACCCGGCGGACGACGACGACGGCCGCGATCGACACTCTCGAGATCGCTCTCTACGGTCTTACCTCCAATCTCTCTACCCTCATTCGATTTTCCCTATCGACGATCTACATAGGCCCTACCTACACAACTCCAAGATCTCGCTTTTTGTACTCGTTGCAATTGTTCTCGCCGTCGTGATTTCGGTTTCTTCTATAGTCAATAGATTTGTAAGACCTTATTTCATATATGTATATACATTTAAGCGTCATATTTTTTTATAGCCAAAAAAAAAAAAAGTAATTTCTATGGAATGCTTCCCTCTGTTTTTCATCTGTTTTGTGGAATGTTAGTTGATTCATGTATTCGTTAATTTCAATATATTATTGCGTTGGTTTGAAAGATTTGGTACTCGCTTGTTTGTGATTGGGTAATGGCATTTGTTCTTCAAATGTCATTATAAAAATAAAACTGAATTTGTTAATCAAAATGTTGAAAAGTTGGTAAATTAATAGATATGGACTATTAAGACTGTTTTCTTTTTTATGATTAGCCATTTTATTTTTTCAGTGCAACGAGTACATCAAGTATTGTTTGAAAGTTTGTATTTATGTATGTATACATGTGGTCAATGTGCCATCTAAAATCTAACCATTATTATTTTGCCCTCCTGTCTACACCTGATGCAGAATGCTCCATATTTGTGCAAAAAAGATGGCATAACTCTTGTATGCCCTAATGTAAGTATTTGAATCATTAATCTTTATTTTCTTCCATGTTTTCAAATCTTATTGCTTCGATTGCAGTTTAATTTTACATTTTTTAATTTGACTAGGTAAAAGAGTCTCCATCTCTATGGGAGAACCCTTATTCAGCCACTACATCGTGGAAGCCTTGTTCCGCACAACGCGAGGGCATAATTTCAGGCGAGTAAACTGCATATGCTTAGTCTCTTTGCGATAATGGGACTGATTTTGCCACGCTAAATTAAAGATAAGTAGGAAAACTGGGAAACCTCACCAATTTTGAACCTTGTCTATGATGAAAAAATTAATCCGACCTCTGTTGGATACATGATTGTTTTTTCAAAGTCAGTGGACACGTGTAGGTTACCTCAAATTTGGAAAGTATCAAGCAGAGATAGCATGCATTAAATGGGACTTACAACTATTTGTGAGCTTCGTTCTTTAGAACACTAATGAGTTAATGTCCAGCACCACTTCAATGCTAAAACTGTTTGACTTGGAAAACAAGGAAAATTTGATTTTAAGTGTGCGGAGTTGTATTTTAAATTGCATTAACATGCTGCAATTTGGTGAGGCTGAGGCAGAATCTGTTAGTGTGGTTTCTTTTATGCTGCACTTGACCGAAAATCACGTAAGGGCCAAATGGAGATGGGATAATGTCATTTTAATGATCTGTTTCCTCTACCTTTATAAACCATACCATTCAGTTTGTTACTTAATGTTCCTGGTCTTCTTCTTTCGCCTTTCCTTTTTCCTTTTTCATTTTCGGTCACTGTATCCTGGGGTTGGTGGTGTTCTACCATGTCGTGAACATTTCCATTTTTCCTTGCAGTTTTTTGATATGGTTATGGCACCATTGTGAGAACTTAAAATATCTATGTAAAGAATATGTAAGTTAAGACAAACTAAGTCCACATTATTTTAATTTCTTATGTGATAGGCTAATTGAAGCTCTGTCAATAATGGATACTACAGAGCTTATTTCTATCAGCACCTTATTTTCATTTCTAAATTTTGTGCTTCTTAAATCAGGATTTGTATTTAAACGACTCTTAACTCAATATGCATATAGAAATATAATTTCTCCTTTCTTCAATATCTTTTTGTCATTTCTGTAAGATTGAATTTCTTCATTTTGTGTTGCTTACAACGGAATGTGTATTTAAATAACTCTAAGTCAACATTCATTTAGAAATTGAAATGCTATGGCGTTTCTAAAGATTGATGATCATTTTGTTTCTTCGCAGATCTTCCATCAGAGAATGAAACAAATGGCTATATTTTCATACATGCTGAGGGTGGTTTAAACCAGCAAAGAATTGCCGTATGTTTCTCTTCAAAGCAAATTTTGTCTGGGATTAGCAAGTCAATATTAATTTTTTTCTGGTCATGTGCAGTTCGCTCTTAGATCCTTTTGAAACTTAGATGAATTTAATGGTTGTTATTTAGTTGATGTCATAATTGATGAAGGCAGATGTTCCAAAGAAAGTGCATTGCTTTGGTAACATTCTTAATAATTTTCAAAAAGTGATTCTTTCAAATAAACTAGAGAACCTTATAAATTATTGTATGGGTTGAATTTCTCTCTCTAGAAGCGACTCTCTCGCATGGAGAGTCATCCCTCAACTTCTAAACCCGCCATACCCTCCACCGACGACGGGCATAATGTTCTGTCTGGTCCCCCACAACCCACTGGCCCCACGCCACAAAACCATGGCCAATCTGGCCATGGAAGCCACCTGCAGACGGCGGCCCTAGGTGGAAACCCTAGCGCCGCCGTCCGAAACTATCCAGCGAACGGAGATGCACCGACCTGCAAGGCCATGGTGGGCTCTGGCGAGCTGAACAAGGGTGGAATAGTAGGCAGCCTACCAATAGGGATAGGGGTTCAGATTCTGATCCAACACCCTCCGATGACATTCAGGCCCCACGCGCCTGCCCGGACTGCTGCGCAGGCATTTTCGACTCCGACGAGAGTGGAGCTGCCTCCGGGCGGTGTTCCGGCAGCGCGTGGGCCCCACGCTCCGGCGGCGCGTGTGCCCCACGTGCCGGCGACTGAAATACAGCGGCTTCCTCGTGACCTGCCCAGGCCATTCCAACCCCCCGTTTCTCGATTTCGAGTGGAGGCGAAGGAGTTTGCTGTGTATGTCAATGAATCCGGCATGGTTAGGTTGACAGAATGGGGACCGAGGATATCAAATGCAATTTATATGGGGAGGTTTGGTGCCTTGTGGATGCTGAATATGGTGAATAAATTGAGGGGGGCAAGTAAGTGGGAGGAGTTTGTTGCCAAGTTCACTGAGTCCTCGAGAGCCTTTATGGTACAGCGATGCGGAAACAGTCGAGGTAGGTATCTGACAATAGCACAGTACGGAGATAGGCGTCGGAAAGGAGTGTTGATGGTACCGGAAGGTGTGAATGGGGAGGGATGGGTGTCGATAGCGCGGATGTTTCAGGCAGTTGTTGACTTATTTGTCACCAAAGATAAGGTTAAGCGTAAAACGACTAATGTTAACAACCAACAAGGGAGGACTTATGCTGAAGTTACAAAGAATCGACAGTCGCGCGAACACTGGAGCAAGACAACATAATAAGTGCAAAAGGAAAGTGAGGTTTGTCATTCATGGATACCTAGGTTGAAGGAGACAAATGGTAGGAGTTGCTTTGGATAGTTCATTGGATAATGAAATAAGTGCTCGTGTTCGATGTTGAAAGGTGAAGTGGATGAATTATGGAGGCTTCTAGGAGGTGGACCTCTAGAGGGCTCTAGGATCACTTGTTGTCATAAGTGCGAGGTCAAAAGTGTCGAGGATCCAATTACGGAATTACCATTGAACTCGACTCAAACTACGTAGTGCTGTGATGCTTGAGCCCAATTGTGAGAATCAGGTAAGGTATGACGGGGAGTGCAGTGGAGTTGAAGACGGTAAAGATACTGTTGGGATGGATACGAATGAAAATTACTCGGGGAAGGAGGCATATTGGGAGGCGGAACTTGCATCGAAGGGAGGAGAACAGAGAACGACGAGCACAAATTTGATGACATTGGATGAGACCAGAGAGAATAGTTGTGCATTTGCGAATGAGGTGGACATGATCACATCAACAGAGAGAGTAGTGTTGTTAGAGGAAGAGGCGGGAGTAGCGTTGGCAGAGGAATTAAATCCGATATTGACACAAGAGCAAGAGGTGACAGGCTCGACAAATATGATTGTGAACACGTACAATAGGAGGTATCACAAATCTCTAATAGAAAATGAGTTAGGGACTGAAAAAGCGATAGTAGTGTGGGTGGATGGCGCTAAAAATGGAAGAATGGATAAGGGTATAATGCAGGTGGAAGAGGGGGATGGACAGATCTTGAAGCCTATTGGGTGTTGCTATGCAGAGGAGATAACGAAAGTTAAAGTGCTTGACATGAGACCCCTAGCCTCAAATTGGGTTCTCCAAAAAATGCAGGAGTTTAGCAAGATGGTGGGTGTGTCATGCAATGGTTATGAGAGTAAACTCATGCAATTGTTTGAGGAGTTGGAGTCTAATAGGGGACATGGGACGTATACACCAGGAGGAAAAGTAAGAAGAAAGGGGGTCCGCGAACTTAGGCGGCTTGAATGTTCGATAAACTACGACGTTAAAGGTGGCGAGTCAAAGAGAGGGTTGTCGGGGGGGGGGGGGGGAATGAAGAAGAGTTTTAATGATTCCAAAAATCATTAGCTGGAATGTGAGGGGGCTGAACGAGGTTGGGAAAAGGTTAGGTATCCGGAACTTGTTAAGGGGATGGCGGGAAAGATCTCGTCTGCTTACAAGAAACAAAGTTGGAGGTCGTCTCGAGGGTCATGTAGTTCTTTATGGGGGGGGGACAAAGATGTTGGGTATCGCTTCTGGCATCAGGGGCATCAGGAGGAGTGTTGGTTATGTGGGACACTAGAGTTTTTGAAATGGGGGAGGTTAGTGTAGGGTTATTCTCTCTATCACTTTCCCTCAGTAATGTTGGGGATAGATTTAAGTGGATGTTTATAGGAGTTTACGGGCCAAACTCAGATGACAATAGAAGGGGCTTGTGGGATGAACTGACGGGCATGATGGCTTGGTGGAATCTACCCGTGTGCATTGGGGGTGATTTTAATGTGGTCAAATTTCCTTCTGAGAGGTCGAGTGGGGGGAGAGTGACAGGGGCTATGGAGGATTTTTCTAATTTTATTAGTGAAAATATGTTGGTGGATTTGCCATCACGGGGGAGAGTTTACTTGGTCATCCAATCGAGATCAACCTGTTCAATCTCGAATAGATCGATTTTTGATTGGTGGTGAGTGGGAGGCTAAGTACGCAGATGTCACTCAGAGGAGACTGGGGAGAGTGTATTCAGATCATTTCCCTATTTCGTTATCTGGGATGGTGAGGGGTAATCGAAGAAGTCCTTTTAGGTTTGAGAAGATGTGGCTTAAAGTCGAAGGTTTTGGGGAGCGAGTTCGGAATTGGTGGGCCTCTTACGAGTTCAGGGGATCTCCCAGTTATGTTTTACATCAGAAATTGAAGGCTTTAAAGGGGGATTTAAAGAAGTGGAATGGGGAGGTGGTGGGAGATATAGATTGTCGTAAAAATCAGTGCTTGTTTGACATAGAAGAATTGGATAGACAGGAGGAGAGTCGAGGGTTGGATGGGGAGGAGAGGGAGAGGCGTGGAAGGTTAAGGGGAGAGTTGGAGAGACTGGTTGAGATGGAAGAGGTTGCTTGGAGACAGAAATCTAGGGTAATGTGGTTGAAGGAGGGCGACAAATGCACAAGATTCTTTCATCGGATTGCTAATTCCAATAGGCGTAATAATTCTATTACACTGTTGGAGGTAGATGGGGTTACTTATGAGGATCCACAAGATATTGCGACTCAGCAGGTGAGATTCTATTAGAATCTCTATCGGGAGCAGTTTGACTGGAGGCCAGAATTAGAGGGGCTGAACTTCCCCACTATCACCGAAGAGGATGCTAATTGGGTTGAGAGACCAATTGAGGAGGATGAAGTTAGGAATGTAGTGTTTAATATGAATGAAGATAAGGCCCCTGGGCCGGACGGCTTTTCGTTCGCATTCTACCAGGCTTGCTGGGAGGTGGTGCGATCAGACATTATGGATACAATCACTTATTTTTTTGAACGTGGCAGGTTTATGAGAAGTTTTAATGCCACATTTATTGCGCTGATTCCTAAGAAACCGGGAGTGTCTGATATTAAGGATTATCGTCCTATTAGCTTAATCGGTGGGGTTTATAAGATTATTGCTAAAGTACTGGCGAATAGATTAAAGGAGGTTTTGGGAAAAGTGGTGTCCAAGTTCCAGAATGCTTTTGTGAAGGGGCGCCAGATTTTGGATTCCGTCCTTATTGCGAATGAAAGTATCGACTCAAGAATACGTCAGGGAGTTCCAAGGATGTTGTGTAAGCTTGATATTCAAAAGGCGTATGATCACGTCAACTGGGAATTTCTTTTGTATATGCTACGGCGATGCGGATTCGGGGATAAGTGGTGTAAGTGAATCCAGTTTTGTATCTCCGCCGCTCCGGGGCTGTTAATGGCAACCCTGAAGGTTACTTCCGGAGTAGTAGAGATTTGAGGCAAGGTGATCCGTTGTCCCCTTTGTTGTTTGTTATTGTGATGGAGGCATTCAGTAGGATGGTTGAGAAAGCTGTGACGGAGGGATTGTTAAGAGGCTTTGCGGTTGGTCATCTACAGGTCTCCCATTTGTTATTTGCAGATGACACACTGATTTTTTGTGATGCAGACATTACGCAATTTAGGAATTTGCGTCGCTTGCTTTTGTGTTTTGAAGCTGTCTCGGGATTGAAGATAAATTTGGGGAAATCTGATGTTATTCCAGTAGGGGAGGTTACTAATGTGGAGGAATTGGCTGCTATATTGGAGTGCAGAGTTGCACAATTGCCCATGTCTTATCTTGGGCTTCCTTTAGGAGCGAAATTTAAAAGTAAACAAATTTGGAATGATATACTTGAAAGGGTGGAGAGGAGGTTAGCGGGGTGGAAGCGCATCTATCTTTCAAAAGGGGGTCGTCTTACTCTCATCAAGTCCACTCTCTCTAATCTCCCAACCTATTTTCTATCATTGTTTCATATTCCCGTTGCAGTGGCAAATCGGTTAGAGAGGATTCAAAGGGATTTTCTTTCGTTGGGAAGAGAGGAAATTCCATTTGGTCAAATGGGGAAACGTTTGTTCCCCTGTTGGGGTGGGGGGTCTTGGATTGAGGAGCCTGGTATTATTCAACAAGGCTTTGTTGGGCAAATGGCTGTGGCGTTTTGGAGTGGAGAGGGAGAGCTTCTGGAGAGAAATCATAGGGGTGAAGTATGGTGTTATGGAGGGGGGTGGTGCTCGGGCGAAGGTCGTGGTTCTTATTGGGTGAGCCTGTGGAGGTATATCAGAAAAAGATGGAGTGAATTTCAGAATAGACTGGCGTTCGTGGTGGGGAATGGTACGAATGTCAATTTTTGGGGTGATTGTTGGTGCGGAGATCAACCGCTTAAAGCTCGGTTTCCTTCTTTGCATCGCATTGCTTTGGAGCTTTCAGCTATGGTGAGTAATGCTATGGCTATTTATAACGGGAGTGCTAGCTGGAACATCGCTTTCGGAAGGGGTTTGCATGACTGGGAATTGGATGATTATGCGATTTTCTTGGCCTCCTTGTATGAAGCGCACATTCAGGTAGGAGTGGAGGATTGTAGTAGGTGGACGGTGGCACGGAATGGTATGTTCTCTGTTCGCACTTATTTCAGATCTTTATTGGAACTTGTGGAGTGTTCATTCCCCTGGGAAAGGGTATGGCAGTGTAAATTACCTCCAAGAGTGGCATTCTTACTTTGGACGGTTGTGAGGGGACAGGTGTTGACGGCGGATAATCTTAGAAGAAAAGATTGTTATATTACGGAATGGTGTTATATGTGTAAGAGGGATGGGGAGACGATCGACCACCTGTTCATTCATTATGACGGTGTTCGTTGGATGTGGAATGATATCTTGGCTTTGCAACAAATGAGTTGGGTATTGCCAAAGCGTACACTGGAGGTGGTGCGGGCATGGAAGAGAAAGTTGCGAGATAAAAATTGCAAGCTTGTTTGGGACCTCATTCCGGGTTGCATTGTTTGGTGTGTTTGGAGAGAAAGAAACGGCCGGTACTTTGAAGATCAAACAAGGACGACAGAGCAGTTTAAAGAATTGTTTTATTTTACTTTGTATAGTTGGTTTAACGCCGCAACCAATAGTCCGATAGAAGGGTTGCCTAATTTTTTAGCGTTTCTATTTTGTTTAAACTGAGAATGCACTCCTTGTGTATTACCTTTTGATTTTGATTTATAAAATTTCATGATTACTTATCAAAAAAAAAACTAGAGAACCTTCAGCACCTTAAATGGCCACAGGAAATCTATTTAGGGGCTTGACTATTATTGTATTACAAAGCAGATATGTAATGCTGTTGCTGTGGCCAAAATTATGAATGCTACCCTCATCTTGCCCGTGTTGAAGCAAGACCAGATTTGGAAGGACCAAACGTGAGTGAACTTTGCTAAAACTGTTTACTTTGTGTTCTAGTTCAATTTTGTGAACATTACACACTTCAACTTTTACGTCAGCATATGTGATATTGATTATTTTGTTTGGAGTACTTCTTGATGAGATTACAATAGTGAGAATACTCTAGTAGACTCTCTCCATGCCTTTGCTGCAGCCTGCAGGTGTCATATTTTCCACTAACACCTTGCTTAGTGCCATCACCTTAAGAATCTGCTAGATTTGACTATATCATCCGTTTCCCATAGCCACTAAAAGTCCAGAAAGGCACTCACAACTGCAAAAGGAACCCCATTCTTTGTAATTGGCTGCTTGTCTAAATTTCAAAATTTTCATTTTCCAAAGAAAAAAAAACTAAGGCCTTGTATGGGAGGGATTAAAATCGGATTAAAATTGAAAATATAGCCATTATTGTTGACTTTTATTAGACGAGTGGGACCCAATAACGGCCATATTTTCAATTTTAATTGGCTTTTAATCACTCCCGAACGGGGCCTAAATAAAATTTTAAATTTAATGTGCTGTGAAATGGAACTACCTAAAATTGCATGGAAAGAGAGAGAGCACTGCAAAATTTAAGCTACCTGTTCATAATCTGTGATTAAGTTATCTCGAACTAATCAGGTATCTTTCTTTGAATATTTTTCTTTTTGGCGGACTACAGCTTTTATGCTGAGAGTTGAGCCGGTTTGATACTTTTGGGAGCTGGACGCTTGAATTTTTAGAATATAATTTCTTTTTTTATGACTTCATTACGTCACTGTGCAATATGAGATACAGACTTCATTAGAATCTCCAATTGCTACCTGTTTCTGTATTGAAAATACACAATTGCTACAGGAAATTTGAAGACATTTTTGATGTAGATCATTTTATTGACTACTTGAAAGGTGATGTGCAAATAGTTCGGGATATCCCAGAATGGTTTACAGACAAATCAGAGCTGTTCACTAGCATAAGGTTTGAGAACTTTATATTCTCTCTTGTTGAGTGTGTATGCATATGTGTATATTATTACTTTATTCCAACTTCAATAACTCATTTCAAACCATTTTTATTAGGAGCTTTGCATTTTAGACTTGACTGTTTTAGATATGAATTATATATTGCTGGTTCTGAACTTCACTTGAAGAATGTTTTGGCTAAGCTGATGAAATCATAAAATTACTTTAATGAAAATTCAGAGGAATAATAACTCTGTTCAACTTTTTTGAGAGTGAAAACGAGCTGGATGTAGTTATCTTCTCATGGATTTAGGCTATTCAATTGGAAAGGTAATTATATCCTGTCAAATAAAGGTAATCTACTCAAGTTGAAATTGCTCACATGGCAACTGAAGAGTCAATATTTTACTGTGTGCTATCTGATTTTAAAAAATCCGAGGTGTATACAAGTTTTAGTGGATTAACTTGTGACAGGCAACAAAAAGTGACAAATGATTGCATCCCTCATTTCTGTTTATAGCTAAAATTACTTGTAGAAGTTTCTTGAAGCCGCATGGTGAACAAGGGACACGAGAAAATGGCTGTAGTTTGTAGACTGCTTAAAACTTAAGAACTGGAAGTTTAATCTATAAAATAAAAAAAATAAATATCCCAGTGCCTCAGTTTTATTGCAGAAGACTTGTATAAATTCACACATTCTATGATTTCTTATTGTCCATGATAGACGGACAGTCAAGAACATTCCAAAATATGCTCCTGCTCAGTTCTACATTGACAATGTTTTGCCTCGAGTCAAGGAGAAGAAGATAATGTCCTTGAAACCTTTTGTTGATCGACTGGGGTAAGTAGTTTCAAACAATACAATTCTTTCTATGACCTTGATTAGCTTTTATATATAGTAGTTTATTTCTATTGTGACTCTTGTTCATCAGGTATGATAATGTTCCTCCTGAAATCAACAGGCTAAGGTGTAGGGTAAACTATCATGCTTTGAAGTTTCTCCCTGAGATTGAGCAGATGGCTGATTCTCTAGTATCAAGGATGAGAAACCGAACTGGCAGTTTAAATCCTTTCATGTGAGTGACTTTGGATCTGTCTTGGATACTTTGGCTGAAGACCTGGAAGTTAATTTTGTGTTCAACAATTTCCATTTTCTTTTCCACGAGGAGTCTTCAATAATTTTTTTCTTTCCAAATGTGTCAGGGCCCTTCATCTAAGGTTTGAGAAAGGTATGGTGGGCATATCATTTTGTTATTTTGTGGGAACAAGGATGGAGAAAGCTCTAATGGCTTTATACAGACAAAAAGAATGGCCTCGGCGTTTCAAGGTAACCAATATTATGGTTGAAATTTGTGGCCATATCAAAAGAAATTGCAAAACTAATATGTTTATCCTCTTTTTGGTGCATTATCTTGCAGGATGGTTCCCATCTTTGGGCGCTAGCTCTGCAGAAGCGGAAGGAAGGGCGGTGCCCGCTCGAGCCTGGTGAAGTAGCGGTGATGCTTCGTGCTATGGGCTATCCTAAAGAAACTCCTATATATGTTGCTTCTGGGCAGGTTTATGGTGGACAGAACCGCATGGCACCACTACGGAACATGTTCCCCAATCTTGTGAGTTATTTGCTCAATTTGCTGTTTAACTGCTTATCTTTATCTTATTATAGACACAAAATGCCAATAGCTACTTCAAATTTTGTTTCTTTGTCCTTTTCATTCTACTCTTGAATGTCCATTCCAGGCAATGGGATAAAATCATGAATAGTGGCAATATTTACAAATCGTTTCCTGTTTTGAAGTGATTAGATCCACGTGATTCAATTTTTTCTATATGACTATACGTGATATGAATAGAGTACCAACCATTTCTGAATACCTGCAGAAGCCAATGGAAGCATCTGATGTTTTTTATTCTCTTATATACCGTTGTGAACTTTTTCATCAAGTATTGGTGACAGGTTACAAAGGAGGAACTGGCAACCAAGTTAGAGTTGGATGGATTCAGGAAGCACGTTACGAGCTTGGCAGCTTTGGACTTCTTGGTCTGTTTGAAGTCTGATGTCTTTGTGATGACCCATGGAGGAAATTTCGCTAAATTGATAATTGGATTTCGTAGGTACATGGGTCATCACCTTAAATCAATAAAACCTGACAAGGGTCTTATGTCGAAATCTTTAGGTGACCCATACATGGCCTGGGCCACCTTTGTTGAAGATGTCGTCGTTACTCACCAGACACGGACTGGCTTACCTGAAGAAACTTTTCCCAATTATGACATTTGGGAGAACCCTTTGACACCTTGTATGTGTAGAGCTTGATCGTGATAGTTCTCATAGTGTAGCACAAATCACAGGATATTCGTCGAGAGCATTTCCTTAAAAAAAATATGCCCAAGTACATCAAGAAAGTTTTCAAGGTGAATTTTGCCCTTTAACTTTAGTACATGTTTGGTATGTAGTACTGGAGAATGCAATAAAGAAAATTTTAACTTCTTTGATACTCTCCAGCCAAACATGACATTAGAGTTTGAGCAAAACCGTGCTGCACAGTTCATGCTAAATCGGAATTTCAGTGCCTTTATATAGAGAGATGTCAATGAAATGTATGTTACTGAGGGCTTGGAGGTAGGAAAGCCTGTTAGGATCTAATGAGGTGATGTTCAACAAAATGAAACACAGCAATTTTGTTTGTAAACACAATTTTATTTTTCTGTGTATAATTATGATTGCATAATATAAAATGCCATGTTTGTTATGCAGAATGTCCTATTTAGTATTTACTTTACCAAACCTAAAGTTTGGTAGTTGGCAGAGTATAGTTTGCCCGAGATTATGTTGGAGGAGTTTATACGTGCTCATAATTATCATCATTTTTGGCTCTTTGAAAATTGAAATAATTTTGAATTTGTAAGATTTTTTTTGCTGATTTTAGGGTTGTCTATGAAATTCAAAAACTCCATCTACGTAAAAATCCTGTACATTGTTTAATGTCATATGCAATAATTATAAGAAAAAATCCAGGGTTTCTTCTCCTAATTGAATTTATCACATTCAAATGGATGAAGATTAAGATTGATGATGTGAAAATCCCATCTAATTGAACTCCTGTTCGTGTATTTGTTGGTATTTTGTATTTATATCGATGAATATGTCATAAAAAATTAAATTGAGCTCGTACTGAATAAATACACAAATTTAGCTAGAAAGAAGAGGAAATCAAAGCATGTTTGTCAAAGTTTAAATTATAATTTTAGGTAAGAATACTTTTTTCTATGCATTTTACAAGGCTAGTCATAGTTAAAGTTGCAGCTAAAAGACTTTATAGGTGCTATAAAATAATATTATAAGATGAGATAATATAAAAATGACTAATACAAATTGTTTGTGGAATGAATTTTTGATTCAAATGAAATAAAAATGATTTTGTGCAAACAATTTAAATAGTTGATGAAATCAATTAGAATAGTCATTCTATTTACCCTTTTGATCTGTAATGAACATTTAATGAATATCATCTCGTATTTGCTTAATATGTATTGAATATGTTAATTGAAATTATTCCTTATAGATACGTATTACGTCCTTTCATTTACCTTCTCTGTATTTTTAATATTCATTAAATAAATCAATTGGAAGAAAACTCTAAAAATATTCATTTTTTGTTTCAATTGTTTTTAATGAATTTAATTGACTATCCATTCAGGTGGAATGATCTATTAAATGTACATTGATCATAATTAAATAATTGATAAAATAATTCATGAAAATATTGTTCAAATAATTAAATAATTCAAATACATATTGAAAAACGAAAATGTAATGAATATGTCAACTATAGATAAATAAATTAAATAGATATTGAAAAATGAAAAATAAGGTATTATTGAAATAATTAAATATTTATTGAAAAAACGAAAAAGAAATGTATTATTAAAATAATTGAATTATAGTAAGAGTATAATCGTTAAAAAAAATTATTCTCATTTGATGTGATATTTAATATATTATAGATATGTAATTAGTATAAATAGTTTCTATCATATGCCTTCATTGCACAAATTGTCATTATCATTTTAATTTTGACATTTTGGCACTCGGATCAATCTTTCTTTGCGCAAAATATTATTACCGTTTATTTTTTCATTAAAGAATTGTAAAATGGCTAATTTACCTTATTATTTAAATAAACGAAAAAAGAAAAAGAAAGAAATAATATAAAAATCTGCATCTAGAGTTTCAAATTTTTAAAAATTGCAATGTGACTTGAATCCCGGACTTCGAGATTTATTGAAAATTTGATTTGTTGAGAACTTAAATTGTTTGGCACTTGAATCTCGAGGCTTGAATTTGCACTTCAAGGCCTGGAACTGAATTTGATTTGATTTGATTTGAAAAGATTTTGAACTTTTTGACTTGACTTGGACTTGATCGAAGAAGATTTTGATTTTCTTAGTGTTCGTCAGACTTAAGCCTGAGAGTATTTATTCTCTTCGTCCAACTTTGAGAGTTCTTCAACATTTTATGATTTTCTTTTGCACTTTCATTTATGAAATTTTATGGACCTTCAGTCTTATTTATATGGAAAATTCGTAGCGAATTTGATAACTTTCTAATTAACTTTAATTAAATTGAATAATTGAATAATTGAATAACTGTGGATTTTGAAAAAAAAAAAAAAAAGATAGACCTTTGAATTTTTATGGGTCTTAATAGACTTTAATTTAATAAATTTAATTGAACTAATTATTTATATCGATTCAATCTATTATTTTTTTATTTTACTTCTACAAATGTCCCCTCAAGATTTATTTATCTATTATGGAATAAATAAATTAAAAAATCTTGATTTTTGTTTTTTTTTAAAATTCAATTTAGAATTTGATTTGAACTCAAACTTCCCATTAGTAAATTGATACACATGGAAAATTTGAGAATAAACTATGAATTTGATTTAGAATAAAATCCTTATCCTTTAAATTCAGAACAAAGATTTTTTAAAATTTTTTACATGAACATTTTTCGATTATTATCATCATGGTTAATTAATTTTTTAATACAATTCATAACTAATATGATTTTAAGCAAGCTTCCTATTTTTTGATGGTAAGTTGGATTTAAATAAAACTCAATATCCACCTATTTATATGTAAAAAATATAGGATTTAAAAACAAATAGGTTAACTTTGCGCACAAAGGCAGAGGAAGGAAAAAAAATGTTCTTCTCCCCCTCGAAGTGGGCGAGCTTCTTCCTTTTTTAATATACTAGTTTATTGCCCGTGCAATGCACGGGCAATGTAATTTCAAAGGTAATGTTAGCGTTCCAAAAAAATTTCAATAAAGATTCTGACCCATGAATAATATGGCCACATTGTAACCACCACATCATCTCAACCATTTTGTTGTGCATACTAACTGCAATCTGCTCTAAGGGAAGGGGGATTCGGCGTTTCTAAGATGAGAGGAAATGCAATCGAGAAGATTCTGGAAAAAATGGAAGTTGTCTACTTGCTGAAAATACCTCATAGTATTCCTTTATATACAACAAACAAAATAAAAAACACGAGAATGAGAAACGATACATAAAGCACTACGCTTAGAATAAAGAGTTGATAGTTGCTTGATTTATTCTAGCATGCAGTAACTGTATGTGCTTGATAAATTAATCATTGATCCCAATGTTTTTTTTCCTACCGTTTCGTGACTCTAATTAGTGACATGCAAGAAATATAGCTTTTCAAACTATTTATTACAGCATTAAGAACTCTTCATTGCAGAATTGGCTGTAAAAGAAGCATAAGAATAATCTATTGTGAGTCTTACTCGGAATGGTTGGTGGTATTTGTTGCTGTTGATTTAATAGGTTGAGTACCACGGGTAGTAGACATCCTGAAGAGAATGGTATTAGTTTCACAAGCAATTAAAAGTAACATCAAATCTTAAAGAATAAAAGAAGCTAATACAATACGTTAAATTGTTCTCAAGCTTTGTGGTACGTTCAGGATTCAGGAATTTAAATATTTCCTTGGTTGAAAAATGACCATTTTTTTCTTTCTTTTCAGGGTGGTGGGAGGTAAGGAACAGAATTACGATCACTATTTCAATTAAATAATCAAGAAAGGTCTTTAACTTGTAATAACACTGTAGTTGATACCCCTTCCCACATAGCAATTTATGGTGGACTAAGTACCTAGATAGCTGCGGCGTCAGGAGGGGAGAGTGGGAGGAAATTACACCAGGAAGGTTAAGAGGTTAAAGAAGCAATTTTGGAATATCAACTTGAAAAGGCCATTGTAGGAAAAATACTCAACTTAGTTCTTAAAACAAATTCCTCAAACTTTAACTTATTTCACTTGTGTAAATTTCACAAAAATGGAGAAGATTAATAAAATAAGATATATTTAGGTGCTTACTGTTTTTTACTCTTTTCTTTTGGAACCAGCAACTTCCATCTGCTCTTCTGTTTCAAACTGAAGATCACTTGCCTTTTTTACTTTTCCTTTGCTTCTTTTCATGAACGCTGCTTTGTAGAACACCATCATTATGTTTCTGCTGGATGAAATTCTTGATAATTTCTCTCTTCTCACCCTATAGTCTTAGAATCACCTCCATCCCCAGGACGAGGTTTCTAAGAAAGAACGATAGATCAGCATACAACTGACAATGTGAAAAGCACAAAGAAACAGAACTTTAAAGAGTCAGCAACTGCAGTTTACAAAGAAAGATCACACTGACCCGCCAATTTACGATCATTTTTTATATTTTAATTGGAAGGAATGGAAAGGAATTGAAATGGAAAAAGAACGACTCATACGGAGGAAAAGGTCCTCTTTTGATGAATTTTGGCAAAGAGGCATGTATGAAATGAATTAAAACAATAGAAGAGTTCAAGGAAAGTAGATAGTGCAAAATATCCAACAATGCTCCAGCATAGATTAGATTAGAGCAACTCATTTTTTGACCAAGAAGAAGACAAGACTTCTGGAGATGAAACACAAAAGCTTCAGCTTAATCTATGTGAAAATTGAATTAGTGACAAGAATAGCTTGACTTTTTGAACATTATATGAAAAAAATTGGGCATGTGATATGGATCCAGCTTGAGAAACATCTGCAAATAGAATAAAACAAGGAACTCAATATTTAACATTACAATATACAGAAGCAAAAAGCAGCAAAATATTCAAACTACTTGTCATCTTGAAAGCTATAAAATTTGTCTTCACCATCAGAATCAAGAACCGAGTCCAGATCAAACCACGGCTCTCCATTTCCTATATAAACCATGGGAGTGTATGAAAAATATAATCCATAACACATTAAAATAAAGTTGACTAATGCCCATAATATACTCGAAGGATAAACAGGAAATGAAGATAAATCTCAGAAGAAGTATGACATCAGTAATTTCTTTCAGCAGTATTTTGTAGTAACGATTATATACAAACAAATGCATTAAACCAAAAATAATTAGTACAATACATTCTGCTGAAAAGAAGATTCTAAGCTCTTGTAGCCATCCTTAACTAAGCAATTGAACTCAAAAGGGCAACATAATGGATTTTTAAAAAAGAGAACATATGACAATCAAAGTTAATTCCCAAATTCATCTTTATCTTTACAAAACCCCAAATTTTTTTATTTTTTTTTTGGTGTGTGTGGGTGGGTGGGTGGGGGGGGGGTGGGGACCTGGCTGATGCATATACATTAAAATGCATAAACATTATTCCTTCTTAAAGAAGTAGAACAATATTTATATAATGCAGTTCTATTGAAACAATTGAACTAAAAAAAAGAACATATTGGGATGTTAAACGGAAAACATACAACAATTGAAAAGGGGGCTGAAATCTCGGATTACAAATGTAAAAAGTGAACGGTTTCTAAACAAATTAGTATCTTTTTTATTAAATCCATATGCACAGAAAGTCAGGCTCTTAATCTTTCGGAAAATGATATTATGTTAATTTGTTGCCTATTATTATTAAAGTAACAAAACTTAAAACAAGTTTATTGTATACAGAGCATAATAGTTTGTGTCAAATAGTAAGATTATAAACTGCATCCATAGTGTTCTAAAGAAAAATCAATTAGACCAGGCAACTTTCGATGGTAGTACTTCACAGCTTTTGCCACTAACCAAGAGGAATTAATGAATGCGTTAATGCCCAATGGAAATTATTACCATAGTAAGCAATATAAATAGGATGGAAAAAGAAATGTAAATGTAACAAGAAATAATGAAATAGACTGCAAATATATCATCTATTCCACAAGGAAGACAATTTCTTATAAGTAAAATAAGTAAAGTTATACATGTTTGGATAAGTTGTTTTGGAAGTATAGAACTATATTTATGTTTGGTAACTTACTTATATATTAGAGTTGCATTTTAACATTTTTAACACTGAAGTTATAACATCATAATATGCATCATACAAAAACTTTCACGTTGCAATAACACATTAGAGATAATGAGATATGAAGCCATATTGACCCTTGCAATGCTTTGAGTCAAAAACATTTCACTGCCCTTGAAAAACTTACAGGAAACTACAGGGAACTCGTAGATTCAAGCATGTATGACTGCACCTTGGGAGAGGATTAACTCCAGAGCATCTGCCAGTGTCCCCATTAAAATTTGAATATATTTTTCTCTCTTTTCTTTTCAACTACACATTTTCCAACAAAATAATATTACACTTAAATCAAAAACTTTTCATTATTTTTAACCACACATTCTCTCAAAAATTACTATTCTAAAATACATTATTCCAAAAATGTCATTATAATGGGGGCAAACAAGTAGTTAATATATGAATTAAATCTAGTTCATGCCATATAATCAGCCCCATAGTTAATTTACATACATAACACCATTGAATATTTTACAGCTGTAATTGAAAAATGCACTAAATTAATTTGAGAAATTATTTTATGAGGCCACACCTACAATAAAAGAATGAAAAGAAAAATCATATGCTCTATAAAATCAGCACCAATACTCACTTGCAAGAAGACCGACTTATCCCTCAGAATGACGGTTGGCTCGTGATCTATAGATGAAGCTATGAGAGTCTCAAGAAGATGTGTGCTGAAAGTAGAGACCTCAATAGACCAGAACTTTGGAATATCAACAAAATTTCCATGGAAGATCTAACTGAAAATGATCAGAAGTAGTTAGATTTCTATGATTTGTGTTCTAAAAACAAAAAGTATTACCTTTTCACCGAACCGGTAAACTTCGCAGGACGAAATCGATAGAAAATCAACAAGAATCAATGGAAGACGGATTAGAGAATAAGAAACACGAGTTGCGGAGAACGGATCACATGAACCACCAAAATCAAACCAATGAAATAAAACAGAGAAATCAAATGAAATACAAATACATATGTAATCGTGAAATTTAACATTACCACGATAATTAGCAGATATCTCTATCGAAGAGCTACAGAAACAGAATAAAGTATGAACCTGTACTTGAAGTTGGAGTTGCTTGAGGTACTGAATTGGTTCATCGATCATTGAAGCCTTGTCCATCTACCACAATTGCAAGAGATGAACATTTAGTAACAATAAAGTAAACCTCATTAGATTTACTCAATCAACATTAAAACTAAACACTAAAACGGAAAAATTAACATAGGTAAGAGAGTAATTCTACTTACTTCGATGCACGGGCATTTACACCGGAGTTTTTTTTCCGAGAAGGTAGAGCGGAGATCTTCTTCTTTTTCTCAAAGGAAACTGTGTAGAAAATGTATTTGCATGCATGTATGTATAGTGCAGAAAATGTAAGTCGGGAACTTTATTTTTTTTTGGATTTTGTGTTGCAGAAAATGTAAGTCGGCAACTTTATTTTTTTTTGGATTTTGTGTGTTTTTTATTGACTAATAATATAATAATATGTTAGTCGGTCATAAAATACGGCGGGAAAGTAAGTCGGCTACAAATGAAAAGTCGGTTAATAAGGCAACTTTATTTTTTTTTTGATTTTGTGTGTTTTTTATTGACTAATAATATGTTAGTCGTAATAAAATATCAACAGAAAATACGGCGGTAAGTCGGCTACAAACGAAAGTTGGTTAATAAGGCAACTTTATTTTTTTTGGATTTTGTGTGTTTTTTATTGACTAATAATATGTTAGTCGTAATAAAATATCAACAGAAAATACGGCGGTAAGTCGGCTACAAACGAAAGTAAGTCGGTTATATAATTAATAGAGTAGTGAAAAAAAACACAGTCAACAATTATGTCTATCAAATTTAAAAATCACAGCTCAAATATCAATTGTCAAAACCAGATAATGAATATCAATTGTCAAAACCAGATAATGAATAGCAAACAACCAGTTCAATAAAAAATATTTTCTTAGTAATTAATAATCAATACACATTTTTTTAACATAATCTTACTATAAAAAAATCGAATCGTGAAAAATAATATTAGACGAAATGGAATATAAATATATAGTAATAAGGGAGACAATAACAGAATAAAAAAAAACTACTTAGAAAGACACGAAATGTGAAGTTTAAAGTCAACGCAAGTACATATTATTTATAAATGTTGGGAGTCTGGATAAATAATATATCAATTTTGAGTGATTAAACTGTAAATAATAAATGTGGGTATGTCGAATTTTGGAATTTTTTTTTCATTGGAAGCTGAAAGATTTAAAAAAAAAAAAAAAAAAGGAGACATGATCTCCCCCTGCGCACACGGGGAGTTCAAATCTCCCCGTGCGCGCACGGGGAGATATCGTTTCTCGTATGCGCACGGAGTTCAAATCTCCCGTGCGCACACGGGGAGATCCCGTGTCTCCGTGCGCGCACGGAGTTCAAATCTCCCGTGCGCACGGGGAGATCCTGTGTCCCCGTGTGCGCACAGTTCTCCCCGTGCGCGCACGGTTCTCCCCCATACCTTTTGCTCTGATTTATTACTATTTTCAACTCCATCGTTCATTCACGAAAATATACTGAACATTCATGGACCTACTTAATACCAATATGCAAGAGTCAACAAATTCAAGTGAAACAAAAAACTCATTTACCTGACAGGATGAAGCTGTAAGTTTTCTTTAACTTTACTCGAACTTGTAGTGGTAGATGCCGTGCAGCGCGGTTATAAACTAAAGTTTTAATATCTAATACGAAAGAGAAATTGTACTGGAGAATAAAGAAGTTTGTGAGAAGGACAACAAATAATACTAAACAAAAATGACAAAATCGAAAGTACGTAACAAAAAAAAAAAAGATTTCAACACTCTCGACCAAAATATCGACCAAATCTTCTCGGAAGGCAGGGAACAACGAAAATACAAAACTAAACAAAAACGAAAAAACCTAAACCATGCTGCAAAAAAAAAAATGAAAAAAAAAAAGCAAAAATATAACAACAATGAATAGAAACTTTACCTTCAAGAAATTGTTTTGTCACTTCACAGTGTGTGATTGGAATTGTATTTGTGAATTGTATTTGCATGTTATATATATAGTGTACAAAGTGGCAAAATACATACAGTGTGAGTAAGTCGGTTGTAGAGAACTTTTTAAAATTAATTAAGGCGGCAAATTTCACCGTCAGAAGCTTGAAGAATTTAGTAGAAAGTGGCAAAATACATACAGTGTGAATAAGTCGGTTGCAGATGATTTTTTTTTTTTAATAAAATAAGGCGGCAAATTTCACAGCCAAAAGAATTAAGTCAACAATTGTGGCGACAATCCATATTAGCTACGTGAACAAACCAGTTTCAATGTGAAATGAGTGAACAGTGGCATGTTACATAACCAGTTCAAAACTGGTTCTTCATGTGAAAAGTAGGGCAATGGCTCTCTTTTAAAGCCAGTTCAAAAAACCAGTTCTTCATGTGAAAAGTAGGGCACGGAATGAACAGTGGATTTCGGATCCTCTCTTTTAAAGGAAGTAGGATTATTAATATTTATTGATGAACTGTAGTGAAACCAGTTCGTGAACAGTGTTGGGCCAGTTACAAGTGTGAAAAGGAGAGTGCACAAATGAACAGTGTTGGATTCATCCCCTCTTTTAATGTAGTAGGATATGTTCTTGGCTTCCGCCGTCGACAGAAACAAGGATTGGTTTTCGCCAGCAACTGCATTGGTAGAATCCAATTAGAATCAATTCTAATTGGTTAAATTGGTTTTGATTTTTTTTTTTTTTTCTAAAATTGAAGCAACTTTTCAATTTTTCTCTCTCTCTCATCTTCCTCTTTTTAATGTTCCTTTTATTTTGACTATTATTATTATTATTATGGTTGTTTTAATAAAATTGAAATTAACATTCTTCATTTTTTTTAGGGATTCAATTTTTTAAACAAGTCAAGAATTTTGAAGTTCAAGATTTATTTGGTGTAGAGTTTGAATTTTCGTGTTGCAACTAGTTTAGGAGTTTTGAAAATATTTGCCTATCAACAGACTCAAAATTTCAAACATTTTCGTGTACATTGAAGACCAAGGACGGTCACAATCCACCATCTAACACACTTTATGTTGAGGACTAAGGACCGTCTTCTTTAACCTTTTAAAGGATTGTGTTAAAAACCAATGAACGATTCTTTCGACCGTTCAAGACACTTTGTGTTGTGGACCAAGGACTAGTGTGATAGCTCAAGAATAACTAATCAAGAGGGGGTGAATTGGGTTTTCAAACTTTTTTCGAAGAATTAATCTAAATTCAATCAAGTAAAGATTAAATAGATTAATTCAAATAGTAAGCACAAATATGAAAGTAATAAGTAAAGAGGGATAAATAGTGCAAACGATATAATTATGGAGATTTGATCTAACGCAATGATTTACGTAATCCGTTACCAAGTTCTCCGGCATGAGAAAGACCAATTTCACTATGTTGATTGACTTGTGGTGTAATACAACCCTTTACAAAACTTTTGGTGACTTACGTCAAGGAGTATCGACCCTTTTATAATGTTGAGCTTTATGTCCTCAACATGACCTACAATTCAAATAAGTTTACAAGTGAAATCTCCTCTTCTTAATGAATGATAGATTCAAAATTGAGTGTAAGAAGAGAAGTAAGTTAACACTTTAATAGATAATAATGAATGAAACTCAAGTGTTAGGTATGAAAAACTTTGATGTATAGAATGATTTTCAAGAGTTAATTTGATCAAAGATTTTTCAACACTAAAATGATTTGATAATAAATGATATGACAGATCAATGCAAATTTTGGCTCAAAAGAAACTCAATTGAATGCTCTAAAGTTGTTGTAATAAATGGTAAGTGAGTTGGTATTTATAACAGTTAAAAACGTAAAATTTTATGTCCAACTGGACGTCCACTACTGTATCGGACGGCTGAACTAGCCGTTGAGTGTCAGAAATCAGAACGGTTAAAAATTTGACTATTGGACTACCGGACGTCCGCCAGACTAAAAATCTCCATTTTACAATTTTCGTAATTTTTTTTATAAGTGTAGATCCTTTAGGGATATTTTCACTTTTTCAAAATAAGTGTCATTGGTAAAAAAAAAAGTTAAGTGAAGATTTTGTCATATCGAAAATAATTTTTAGATAAGTGCTTTTGAGAAATGTTTATTTCGTGCATAAAAATTTAACTTACGAATTTGAAATGATTCATTGCTAAAAATTAAAGCGTTTTACCTTTACATATATATTCAAATCATCTACGTCTAATGTCTACGATTGATTTGGCGCGAGTACACGTTTTGTTGCTCGATTTTGAATTTGGTGTGAATGCTTGATTTGTTTCCGATTGTTTTGAAGTGAGTGCTCGATTTCTAGTATCAATGAAAACTTGAATGTAAATGTTAGAAATAAAAATAATTTGTCTGTTATAATCAAAACTCGAAATCAACTATATGTCAATAATTTCTCCATTTTTGATTATGACAAACAAGATGATTTGCAGAATGAGATTAATTCATTTATCATGCAATTTGCATTCCCCCTATCTTTTATAAGTTGATAACCATGTAAGTAGGAGTTTCTCTCTTTCTCCATTATTTTTCATATAATCTAAGTGTATTATTATTATCATAAATGAATAAGTCATAATCATCTCACTTTGCATTCCCCCTTTTGGCATAAACAAAAATCATAAGGCTAAACATGGATAATAACCGCATCATTAATCATAAACGAAGATAACCATAGATTAGTCATAGAAGCATAAATAAGCCATATTGTTAAAAAATAAAAATAAGCCATAACGTAAGGATTTTATAGAAGTCATAGAAACATAAGTCTAGCAATAATGAGACCTAGGGAAATAGTTGGAAAGTCGTGTTTTCGCCAACAAGAAAGGAATCGAGGACAAAAAGAAAAAAAAGTCACCTCGTCTCGATGACCATTTCGAGGAAGAATCACATGTGCAATGATGTTTTGTAAAACTTTACATGGAAGTGTTAGATGATTTGCACTAATTTTTGTGATATTTTCAAAGTTCATTCCGGTCACCCGACGGCATGCCTCGGAGGGGTTGTACCCTTTAAGGGTTGGATGAGTTTTATGAAGAAAAATTTGAGTATCACACGGCTCAAGCTCAAGAATTTCACGAACGAGAGCTTTGTTGATGGTGATACGAATATTTTTGATTAAGTATGAAAGTTCATCTGAACCAGGTGAAATAACTATTTTTGGTAAAATTCTTTCATAAGACGAGGATATGCATGCTCTTCGAAAGTAGCGACTGACATCCAACCCATTTTTTTCTAAATATTCTTCAATATAAAATGCTGGTGTTTCAATGGTAAAGTTGGCAAAATCAACATTCTAACCTATTAGAAAGGGTGATTTTTCAAACGGGTTGACCGATACTCGGGACTCCATATCAAATTACTTGTCAGATGACAGTTGAGGAGATCGTCGAACCGTGCTCTTGAGTCTTTCCCCGTTCTTCTAGACCCCGACATTTTAGAAATATGAATGGGAAAGATCATGTTCGGATTTTATGAGAAAATGGGATTTTGGTGAATGAAAAGTTGAAATACTTTGAGATTTGATGATGAGAATGAGTGGGTTCAACGATTTCAATGAGAAATTGAGGAATAGATTGAGAGTTTGAGTGATTTAGAGTGTCTCTAGGGAGAGAAAAGAGTGAAATTTGTGGAAAAGTGCTCTGGTTTGCGAAACTAGGGTTTAAAATCGCGTAGTACCGGACGTCCAGTTGACAGAGTTAAAAATCTCTGCCAACCGGACGTGTTAACCAGATGTCTGGTTAGCTTGTCCGTTCTTTTTTTTTTTTTAATTAAAACAAAATAATTATGATGTACATGAAATAATAAAGACATGTAATTTTCATGTATTCAATTATGTATTTCGGATTCATCGATAATCCCTAAATCTCTTCTAATATGTGAGAAATAATCAAGAGCTAGAGGTTTTGTGAAGATATCGGTCAATCGATTTTCTGTGTTTACAAATTCTAAAACAATATCACCCTTTTGAGCATGGTCTTTTAGAAAGTGATGTCTAATTTCAATGTGTTTCGTCCTAGAGTGCAAAATAGGATTTTTAGACAAGTTTATGGCACTAGTTTTATCACCCGTAATGGGTATATGATCAAAGAATATTTGATAATCACTAAGAGTTTGTTTCATCCATAGAACTTCCGCACAACAACTAATATATTCGGCTTCGGTGGTAGATAATTCAACATAGTTTTGTTTCTTACTAAACCATGATACAAGTGCAAAGCCTATAAAATGACATGTTCCACTTGTGCTTTTACGATCGATTGTACATCCAGCCCAATCGACATCTGAATAGCTAAGTAGATCAATGTGAGTACCCTTGGGATACCAAAGCCCTAAAGTTCTTGAACCATTAAGATATTTAAAGATTCGTTTCACGGCCTTGAGATGTGATTATTTAGGATTTGATTAAAATCTAGCACATAAGCACATACTAAACATGATATCGAGTCCACTTGCGGTTAAATAAAAAAGGGATCCAATCATATCTCGATATTTTGTTATGTCAACGGACGTACCTTGATCGTCCTTATCCAATTTTATTGATGTGCTCATAGGGGTGTTCATCTACTTCAAATCATCTATGTCGAATCTTTTGATCATATCCAAAATGTACTTACTTTGATTGATGAAGATTTCCTCACAAGTTTGCTTAATTTGGAGACCGAGGAAGAATTGAAGTTCTCCCTTCATGCTCATGCACTTAGAGAATTCTTCACAAAGATGAATGTTAGTGGCACCAAATATAATATCATCAACATAGATTTGAACAATGATCATATCGTTCTTATGAGTTTTAACAAAAAGAGTGGTATCCAACTTTCCAATTGAAAAACCATTTGAAATTAGAAACTTGCTCAATCGTTCGTACTAAGCCCTGGGAGCTTATTTTGGACCATAGAGAATTTTTCGAAGTTTGAAAACATAGTATGAATTTTTATGATCTTTAAAACCAGGTGGTTGTTCAACAAAAACTTCTTTTTGAATGAAACCATTTAGAAAGACACTTTTAACGTCCATTTGATCAAGAAGAGATTTTTTATGGTAAGCAAAAGTAAGAAGCATGCGAATGGATTCTAATCTATTAACCGGTGCAAATGTTTCTTCATAATCGATGTATTCTTCTTGATTGTAACCTTGGACCACCAATCTAGTCTTGTTACGTACAATTGCTACATTTTCATCCCGTATACTTCTAAAAACCTATTTTGTACCAATTACGGTTTGATCATTTGGTCTAACAACTAAATCTCAAATATGATTTCTTTCAAATTGATTTAATTCTTCTTGCATTGTTAGTTTCCAAAATTCATCAAATTCGACTTCTTAAAAATTTTTGGGTTCAATTTGTGTAATTAATGCACAACTTCCTAGACGATTTCTAAGAAAGGTTTTAGCGGTCATACATTTGGATGGATAGCCTATTATTAATTCCTTCAGATGAGATGAATTGAATAATTGAACAATTGTGGATTGAATAATTGTGGATTTTGAAAAAAATAGGATAGACCTTTGAATTTTTATGGGCCTTAATAGACTTTAATTTAATAAATTTAATTGGGCAAATTATTTATATCGATTCAATCTATTATTATTATTATTATTATTATTATTATTATTATTATTATTATTATACTTCTACAAATGCGCCCTCAAGATTTATTTATTTATTATGGAATAAATAAATTAATAAATCTTGATTTTTGATTTTTTTTTAAAATTCAATTTAGAATTTGATTTGGACTCAAACTTCCCATTAGTAAATTGATACACATGGAAAATTTGAGAATAAACTATGAATTTGATTTAAAATAAAATCCTTATCCTTAAAATTTGAGAACAAAGAATTTTTTTTTTTACATGAACATTATTCGATTATTATTATCATGGTTAATTAATTTTTTTTTATACAATCCATAACTAATATGATTTTAAGCGGGCTTCCTATTTTTTGATAGTAAGTTGGACTTAAGTAAAACTCAATATCCACCTATTTATAAGTAAAAATTATAGGATTTAAAAACAAATAGGTTAACTTTTTTCTTGGTTTCCACCGTTGACAGAAACAAGGATTGGTTTTCGCCAGCGACTACGTTAGTAGAATCCAATTAGAATCAATTCTAATTGATTAAATTGGTTTTGATTTTTTTTTTTTTTTTAAATTGAAGCAACTTTTCAGTTTTTTTTTTCTCTCTCTCTCTCCCCTCTTCATGCTTTTTTTTTTTTTAAATTTATTATTATTATTATTATGGTTGTTTTAATAAAATCGAAATTAACATTCTTCATTTTTTTTTTCAGGGATTCAAGTTTTGAAACAAGTCAAGAATTTTAAAGTTCGAGATTTATTTGGAGTAGAGTTTGAATTTTCGTGCTGTAACTATTTTAGGAGTTTTGAAAATATTTGCTTATCAACAGACTCAAAATTTCAAACATTTTCATGTACATTGAAGACCAATGGCTATCACCTTTCACCATCCAAGACACTTTGTGTTAAGGACTAAGGACCGTCTTCATTTAAACATTCAAGGGATTATGTGTTAAGAACCAAGGAACGACTAATTCGATCGTTCAAGGCATTTTGTATTGGGGATCAAGAACTAGTGATGGCAATCGACCGAGCCGGCTATCTACCCATTAGCTCGGCTCGCGCTCAAAGGTCGAGCTCGGTTCGGCCCACAAGCTCGTGAGCTCATGAGTCGAGCCTAGCCTTGCCCATGAGCTCGTGTTTTCCTTTTTTTTTTTCTAAAATTTTTTAATTTTAATTTTTTTTAAACTTTTTTCTTCCCATTTTCATGGGCTCATGAACTTTAGGCTCATGGGCCATTTTTTAGTTTTTTCTTCACATTTTTTACGAGCCCACGAGCTCGTGAACTCTAGGCTCATGGTCACGGCCCATGAGCCGTTTGCGAACTCCTTCGGCTCGGGCTCACGTTCGTCCTGAAATGAGCTCTTGCCGTCCATGGGCCGAGCTTTGACGAGCCTAGCCGACGAGTCAACGAGCTACTTGACCCTTTTACCACCCCTACCAAGGATTGACTCCTTCGACCATCCAAGACACTTTATGTTGAGGACCAAGAACCAACTCTTTTTACTATTCAAGGCACTTTGTGTTGTGGACAAAGGACCGGCTACATTGACCCTCCGACACTTTGTGTGGGACCATTTACATATTTTAGAGACTTGTAAATTTAGACAATGAACGAATTTAAAAGATTTACCGCCCATTAATTTTTTAATATATATTTTTACTAATTTTCTCTTATTTTTTTTAGGATTGGCTGAAACAAACTCCAATAATAGAGTGTATTCTGATATATACGAAATCATTGATCTTAAAAATCAACACAAAAGTTACCTTAGTTTCAATGATACTGATGTGAAGTATCATGCCCAGCTGGCATACGAGGTGAACTTAAACTTAGCATCCATAAGCCAACGACAATCCTGACATCTTGGATCATTTGTCGAAGTTGCATATGGCCATCATTAGTGAATGACACGAGAATTTAGACGTCACCTAGTCCAACTGTTCCAGCAGTCATCTTCTTCTTTTTTGTGTATTCAACCTCATCATTCCTAAAGCATGGAGTGCATCCCAAGGACCATAATTTGTGAGAGGATTGACAATAGAGAAACATGATGGAGAAGCACATTTTTCAGCCATGGAGATATTTCTTTTATTCCAAATTTCGGGAGTAGTCTTCATGGGTCCAAAAACTCCTTCTCAAAAGGAATTTTCGTGAGTTAGCTTCTACGGTCCACCCTTTGTGACTACAAGTTGTGAAATTGGTACTTCTCTTTGGGGAAATCCAGGAGATAATTGGACTTTCAATTATTGGTCATTATTATGAAGAAGTAATCCCAAGCCTTTCAAAGTTGACATGTTATCTTCCCAAATCCTGTCTGTACCTCTTTAATGTTTTTGCATTGATTGCTCATGTGACTGAATCTAATTGCGTTAGTCATGAAGATTGGATTTATTTTTGGTTTCAAGAGAATGGCTGTGCCCATAATCCCCGGCAAAACAAAAATTATAAGAATTCTATGAATCTAAACTCATTCAAGAGGCATCATGAAAGGAAATATGGAGGCTCGGGGTTGTAGATAAGTCGAGAGATATTTCTTATAAGGATCAAAGTCATTGAAGTGATTTGTCAATATCTTTATCTATGGAAGAAGAAGAAGAAGAGCTAGAAATAGCAGCTTACTTCTTCTTGTGGCTTTTTCGTTTCATTCTTCCATCTAGGGACGAATGTATAAGAGTTGAAACTTTTAAAGCATCTTCTAGGATGGTAGGCAGATACACTTACAACCTAGTTCCTCCTATATTAGCAAGCATTTATATAGGACTTACACGAACGTCGAACCACCGTCGGGCCAGGACCTTGGCTTGATTTCACATTCATTTCCTGTACACGTTCTTTATGCTTAGGCTGCAACTTATTTTGTCTGAGGTATTTATGCTCATGTAGACAAAAGTTATTCTCGTCCTATAATCCGAAGATATGCTAACACTTTGAATGTTTTTCAATCTTGGGAGAAAAATGTCATTGATTGTTAGGACTTTATCCATTGAATGATGGATGTTAATGACTTTTGTTGGAATCTATTTTCCTCATCGTCTCATCCCGATGTACGAGTGGATGACCAACCAGGTCTACATATACTTCAGAATTTATGATGAGTATTCAATCTAGATTTGTATCCTATCGTCGAGGAAGCTCCCCATTCATTCTTAAGGCATATAATCTCCACAGATTTGTGAAACAACATGACTTTAGGTAAAAACTTCCCACTTTACCAAGAAAGTTGGATATTTTTCCCAATGTAGGCGACATGTATCGCATTTGGTTGTCTTTGACTTGGACGTTAAGTGGATCTATATTTCATATTCTAGAGTATATGAAGAATACATGTCAAAATGTTGATGCATAGTACCAAGGTTGGTGGAATAACCAAGTGTTTCCAATCCAGACCAAGGTTTAAATGCAGGCTTTATCTTCAAGTGAAAGTTGTGTCCTTGTTCTTGATCTGGTTTTGAGGCAAACGAACATGGTCATAGCCAAATGATCAAACCCTCCAAATTTCATTTTTGAAGAGAATTATCGAAAGATAGAACTAAACCTTCTAAATGAAAGAGGTATAAAGAAAATTAAAATTAAAATTCCTTCAACAAAATTTGTTTCCACCTCTGAGCCTACTAATAAGATACCTAAAGTAGTTTTGATTCCATACCATAGTAGTCTTGGAGATCAAGCATCCCATGCCCCCGGAAAAACTCTAACTCTAGAAGATGAAAGTTTTAGAGACCAGATACGATTTTTTTAACGTACTATTTTTATTTGATCTCATGTATTTTAGGTTCTTCTTTCTCGAATATATAAAATAAAGCGATCGGTAAAATCAATGCCGCTTCAAACTATTCCAAGTCCTTCAAAAGGTGACCTCGAAGCTTCCAACATTAACATCAGTCTCCCGATGTCGTCTAGAACACAAAATCCGGTATATTCATTATTTTCTTCTGTCTATCTTTTTTTTAAAAATCATCCTTCATTTTTTTATTTTATTTGTATATTTTCCAAGCGTTCCCGAATGGCTGAATTTCTCCATGAATCCAGACTTTTTGCAAGACCAGACTAGTGAGAATGATGAGAAAATCGATGCATTTCAGGGAATAGATAATACTTATGATTTTCACGACTCTCCTTGCAAAGACCCGAGCACCATTAATGATGGTACTTTGGCACGTAATGCAGACGATTTCAACAATGAAAATGAAGTGAATTATGAGATGTGAGAGCTAATATTTCAGAGATCAATCAAGAAGTCCCCATTGTTCCATCTTCATTGTCTTCAGTTAACATTCAAATTTCAAACAATCACAAGGTAGCGCCAAATTATTTTTTCATGTCTGGTCCCCCACTTGGGATAACTCCAGGGTCTTCTTATTTGAAAGCTTCTTTGCAAGTAGACATGACTAATTTTCTTCAGCAGTGTTTTATGGACGTTTTGAAGCATGGATGTTCCAGCATCCGATTTTGTGGGATAAGAATAATTTAATTTTTCAAAACGTGATTACTGACTCATCTCGTACAGATCTAACACGTTTGATGAAACACATTGAGGTGTTTATGAAAGAATTTGACTTTTATTTTTCTGAAAGAAAGCAACACTTGAAGTGTCCAATCGCTCGAGAAAAAGGTTAAGTAGTTGAAACTTTTGAATATTTAGTTGGAAGTGAAGGATTCCATGCGTTCTTAGTTGGAAGATAAAAGTGGTCAGTTTACTTTTAAGCTGGACAGACTTCGTGACGAGTTTCCATCAGGAACAAAAGAGTATGCTTGAGATTGTGAAGGCTGTATTAGAAGAATCACAGACTAGAGATGTCACTAGCATATCATCCATTGATTAGAAAATGAATTCTCTTGGACATAGTTTTCTGCAAGTGATCAATGATGTGTGATTTTAATAGAGTTAAGACCATATTGTGTGAACTTTGATTTGCTATAATTTTTTTTTTTTGTTTTTTTGGAACTTCTTCTCCGTGTTTTTTGTTTATTTTTCTTTACTGCAGAAAAATGATAAACAAATTAAATGAATTTATTGGTTGTGATTAAACTTGAATTTATGATTTATTCAAGCTACCTACGTACCCAAAATGAATCAAGACGAACATAGTTTATTACAAGAACATAATTTTTTTTCATTTATTTGAGAACGTTCATAGTTTATCCTCTTGCAAGTTAGGAGTACTGCATTTTATTACAATGGAAACTTTATAAAATAAAGAACTTTAAGTGTAAAAATGATTTAAGAACTTTAAATTGTTTTTGTGGCTATTGTATAAGGGTTTTCCATTATCAGTGATGATGTGTCGCGGGACCTCATATCGATAAATGATCTGGATACGAATGAAATTCCCAACATTTTCTTTCTTTACTTCCGTCAATGGTATGACTTCAGTCAACTTAGAGAAGTAGTCGATCTCGGCGAGGTTGTATGAATGCCTAGCTAAAGACTATAGGTCCGATTACATCAAGACCCCATGCATCAAATGGCCAAAAAACTACTATCGGATGTAATGGTTTCAGAGGTTGATGAATGAATTTGCATGGACATGGAAATCTTTACAATTATTTGCATAATCCAAAAAGTCTTGTACCATAGTTGGTCAGTAGTATTCTCTTTATTAAAAAATGGAGCTTGGGTCTGAACTGATGACCACCACAAATTCTAGAGTGGACTTCTTCTAGACATGTGCTGCTTTGTCATTACTTAAGTATCGAAGAAATACTTCGTCGAATGAAAGTTAGGGCTGTCCGTGGGTCGGTTCGGTTTGGTTCTGAAGAGACCCGAACCGACCCAAAACTTTCGGGTATTTAATAAATGGACCCGTCGGGTCCAAATATAATTATGGAACCGTTCGGGTTCGGTTCCGTTCGGTTTGGTTCGGTTCGGGTCGGTTCGGTTCCGTACCATAATCAAATTTTTTAATATTTACAGTAACACTACATAAATACAACTAATGACATTTCATTCGTAACTTTTACAAATTAACGTAGCTCAATTCAAAAATATATAAATAACTAGTCGTCCAATAAGATTAATTCAACGCATACAAATACCAAAAAGTAGATATTAATATTACAGTAACACTACATAACGTATATTCATTTGCTTCAATTTAAAATGGGCTAATGAGTTTGAAAAATGATTTAGGTTTTAAAATTAAAATTATGAAATAATATGATTTATTTAATTAATTTGCTAATATGTTTAGAAAAAAATAAAATAAATTAATTAATTCTATATAAAAAATAAAAAAATTATTTAGTTTCGGTTCTTATTCAATTCTTCGGTTCTTGGTCTAGACTCGAGACCCGACCCAAACCCATCGGTTCTCGATTCGGTTACCCGTTCGGATGTTTAATTTACGAAGAATCGCTCGGTTCGATTCGGTTCGAGTCGGGTTCGGTTCGGTCCGGTTGGTTCGGGACTTTTGGACACCCCTAATGAAAGTCGATAAAGTATTCCCTTATAGAAGACAAAGCGAGATGCACGTCTCTTGATTTCAGTTTTTCATTGCAGATTATCTGGCAACTTTTGATGTTGAAGGAAAACAATTATTGACCGTCTCCGATCTTCTCTTTCCTTATCATCGATTACTTCGATACTATTGTCATCTTTCAGATTACTGGGCAATAATGATGAAAGTACTCATATTTGAGCAATTGATATGGGGCAGGAAAAGTCTTCATCCGAACTAGCTATAACAACGACCAAATTAGATAAGGCTTCGGCTTCCCTGTTTTCACTTCTGGTACGAATTTAATTTTTATTGAATCAAATTGCTTCATAAGTGTTAATGCATACTCATGATATGGCTTCAGTTCTAAATTACTCATTATAAATTTAAAATCTCTAAAACTTCCAAATGATAGATATCCATATCTAATGATGTCTCTAAGTCAAAGATAAGGGCTTGATATTCCTTCACGTTGTTTAAACATTTCTCCGTTAAGGCAATTGAGTAAGGCATAATTAGAGCATGAGGAGTAACAAAGACTACTCCTGTCCTAACACCATAACTTCAAGCTGCCCCGTCAAAGTATATCCTCCATGATGGTATAATTTTAATAAACAAAACTTCTTTATCCGAAAGGTATTCATAAAGTTCTCATTCCGCTGGAATTGGATGGTCAGCGAGAAAATCTGCTAGAGATTGTCCTTTATTGGCCTTTAGTGGAATGAATTTGATATCGCACTCGGACAACAGAAGTGCCCATTTTCCAATCCCCCCCAAAAAAATCGGCCTGGGTACTATATACTTCAATAGATTAATCTTTGAAACAAGATTGATTGTGTGTGATAGCATATAATGTCTTAACGTTTAGCAACAAAGATCAACTCAAGGCTTATTTTTTTCAATAGGTGAATACTTTAGTTCATCACCTACTAGCATGACTAAAATAATAGAGCGCATTCTCTTTTCCTTCATCATTGACTTGGACAAGAAGTCCTCCCAAAGAATATTCTTACACTGCAATATAGAGAGTTAGTGGCTTCACTGGAGTTAGAGCTGAGAGTACTAGCGGATGAGATAAATATTGCTTAATACTTTGAAAACATTTCGACATGCATCATCCCAATCAAATGGTACATTTTTCTTTACCGATTTGTTCAATAGATGACACCGTCTAGCAAGGTTGGAGGTAAATCTTCAAATGTATGCAAATTTTCCTTGAAAACTTTTTAACTCATGCACATTTCTTGGCTCGGCATATTGATTATGGAGTCAACTTTTGATTGATCTATTTCAATGCCTGATGTCAAACAATGAAGCCAAGAAATTTCCCAAAGCTAACACCAAATGCACACTTTAGAGGATTCATCTTCAGTTGATGTCATCAAAGTCTTTTGAAAACAGCTCGTAAGTCTTATAGATGATCGTCATGTTTCTTTGTTTTAGCAACAAGATCATCCACATAGCATTCCACAATCTTATACAGCATGTCATCAAAGATCTTTTGCATTGCCCTCTAGTACGTTGTCCTTGCATTTTTAATCCAAAAGGCATAACTTTGTAACAATATATGCACTTAGGATTACGGAATTATGCAAGCTCTTCATCTTTTGGATTCATCCGTATTTGGTAGTATTCGAAAGACTCATCCATGAAAGATAAGAATTCATACCTAGTAGTTGCATCTACCATCAACTCTGTTATTGGAAGTGGAAAATCATCTTACATACTTGGTTTAAATCTCAAAAGTCTATACAGGCTCGTAGTTGTTCATTCCTTTTCCTGATAGGAAAAATGTTCATGATCCAAGTTGGGTACTTGACTTCACGTATAAATCCCACTTCAATAAGTTTTTTAACTTTCACTTCAATTTGAGGAATCAGTTCTGGTTAGAATCTTCTTTGAGGTTGCTTAATAGGACGAACTCCATGTCTTACTGCAAGGTGATATACTGCAACCTTATGATCTAAACTGGCATTTTTTGTAGAACCGTGCAGATACGTCTTTTTATTCTTAAAGCAAATGGATGTACTTGAATTCCTCTTTTTGAATGGGGAGAGCACTTACAAATACTGCTCTCGATTCTTCTTCGATTTCAAAGTTCAATTGTTTCAATTCATTCATAGTAGCTTGTCACCTTTCTTCAAATGTAGGTGGAGTTGGTTCAGGTTGTTGTGGCAGAGTTTTTAGACTTAAATTTTGAGTTGGAAGCTTCTTCAAAAGCGATGTGATTGATAAAGACTTTTTCTTTATCTTCATCATTCTTCAGGATGAGTAAACTTTTTATTTTTTCGTATTCTTATTGATCTTTGAGGCTTCAAACCTGGATTAGAAGTTTTAATTCCAAGTCGAGAGAATGTAGTTTGTCTTTGAGATGACTTCTGATGAGCTTGTATGTTCTTATCAATTTAAGTAGATGAAGAAGGCTCCTCTCACTTATCCTATGGAAGACAAAAGCTTTACCTTTTATGTCAACTGTTCGCTAAAATTATATACCGCAAGTGTACGCGTCGTGTTCAAGTACTAAAGTGAACTTTTTGAGTCAGGTTATCGATCCTTCGAGGAATGCTTACTTTTAATTACACAACTTTGATCAATTTAATTTTAATAATAAAATAGACACACAACAAAATTTGATTTTGGAAATTAAGGAAAATTAACTAAAAATCTTCGAAATAAGAAAACATAAACACTTGGAAATTTTGGAGGAAAAAACGTGGTTGTGATTCATGATTTCGCTCAACCGTCACCTAATAATTTCTCCACAAGTCAATTAATAAGTTATTTATTTACAATGTTAGACTCGATTTTTCAATTTTAGTTAATTACCCCTCTCAAACGAAATTAACCATAATTAATTTGTTTAATCTACTATATCTCTATGTCGATTAAAATCAAATAATCGTATTAAATCTTAGTGAAAATAGCTCAATGAATCACCTAGGGTTAGGAGCATATCTCTATCCCCTATACAACCTTAGAATATTTACTATTTGGTCTAAAATGTACAATATTCTCTTGAACGATATACAAATCACTAAACCCAATCATTTAATGGCTAAATAAATGAAAAGCATTCAACACAATAATAAATACACATGAAAATATGTATTTTAGCATTAAAAAGAAAATATTAAAATTAATTAAAGTTAGTTTAAATTACTACCATAAATCTCAACACAAATAACTTTGCCCATGTTATGCAAATGATAAAAATGAGAATATTTATAACAATACATTGCAAATATGGAAAAATAATTGAGAAAATACAAAGTTATAGATAAAATCCTTTTTTTGAAGCTTGGCCTAGATTTTCCCAAATATTTATGCAAATTCTTGAATTTATTTTCCTTGTGCTCTTGATTTGTATCACCAAAATACCAAGAAATTGAAAAAGAAAAGAAAAGAAAATGAAAGAAGATAGAAAAATGAAAGAAAAACCAGCAAGAAGACCCACCCAGGCTGTTGGGTTTCAGTTTAAAAACAAAAAAACCTATTCAGAATTGCAGCTTTGGTCCATAAAGTTTCAGACAAATGACAAAAAGGTCCCCAAATTTATAAAAGTGGCGCCTAGGTGCCAAGTTTCATAAATTATTGGTTTTAATTTTGCATCCAAGTCCCCTAGATAATTGCATGATAGGTCCCTCAACTTTGATCTTGTACAATTTGGTCCTAAAATTCACAATTTTACATACTTTTAGTCCATTTACCCTCCTTTTGTCTTGTTTTCTTTTCGTTGGGTGATTTTTACCTACAAAATCAATAATTACATAATTGTAAGTAGAAATTCGCTTATTTTATCAATAATAAGCATATTTAGGTATTAAATAAGTGTACAAAAACACACTAATCATTAACTATTGTGGAGGGTTATCCTTTTAACCTTTTAAACGCCGAAATGCTAGCATTCTTGTTTTCAATTTGATCCAACACTGAGGTTTCGACTGTTCTGATTTTTCTTCTGTAACTTCAAATATTTTGAATCATGATTGAGTTTGAGGAAACTTTCTTGAATTTAATCTTTCTCGGTACATTTGGATCATATCCCAAACTATATTTAGGTCACGACATAAAGGCCCCATCAAAATCTGAAAGGGATACGCCCATCTGAAAGGATAGCATCAAGATCACCCAATTTGCGAGACTTTCATTTCCCAAATTCGACATTCTCAAATAACTTTTTGATTTGAGGATTGTAACATCCTTTGAAAGTATATTTTGACTCATCGACTCTTTTAGTACCTGGCATATCTTGTTTGGACGAGCTAGAAATATAGAGCTTTGACATATCTTGAATAAATGTCGAAGCTTCCGATGTAAATTTACGTTCTCCTAGGGCTGCCACGAGTTGATAGAGTAGAAATAATTTTAGAATACTAGGTACTGGAAGAATTAACTCTTTTCTTAATACCTCAATATCGGTTGGTTCTATTTGAGGTTTTTTGCCTCTAAAAAATCTTTTAAATGCAGGTTTTGATTTATCTTTAATAAGTTGATGAAGTGGAACAATAACAGATGTATCATCATCGTATGTATCTTCTTTAATTTTGAATCTGGATATGGATAATCTTGCAAAATTACATTTTTCATTTTCTATGTAAAATTTTGGCATAAGAAAAAATGAGATTTTGCTTCGAGGAATGGTTTAGACTCAGCTACTACACATTTGACTTCTCCGTCTCAACTTTATTTGAACCATTGGTGCCAAGTCGAAGGTAGCACTCTAGTTTCATGCAGCCAAACATGTCCGAGGAGTAACTCATAGGATGTTTTAGCATCAATGACATAGAAGAGAACGGAGAAAGTTAACACCTCTATTTGTAGCTTCAAGCGAATTATTCCAATCGCTCGCTAACCATTCTGGTTGAATCCTTAAATCTTGATTTTACTCCTGGGCAAATTGCCAACATTAATTTCGATTTTCTTCATCATCTTGATCGGTACAATGTTTATGGTAGATCCTTAATTGATCATTATGTGATTTATTCTGCATTCTCGAATACAACCACTAACATACATAGTCTATTATGTAAACAAGAACCTAGTTGTAAATCTTCATCGTCAAATGTGATAGGGTTATACAATCTTGTCAGGTTGTGGATCCAATAATTTCTAAGACATTTTCTCCATATTCTTCTGAATCAATCGTTGCCGCGATTAAATCCATTCGACCATTGAAAGGAAGACTAATTGACTCTGCTAAACTCATATTGGAATGAATATTGTTGAGTTGTGAGATCGTTTTCTTCTGTTTCGAACTTTCCCCTGATACGTTCTTCACTTCATTTTTCTCTTCTAAACTGATAATATTGGAGGTAAAATGTTCCTTGTCAAATAAACACTTGGAAAAATAATCACCCAGGGTTGGTAGTCCAGAATGAAAGCGTGAAACAATTTTTACTTCCGTTGATTTAGTAGATACTCTTACTTATTTTAGACCTTCTCTTTTGGTTGTTTCTTGTTCTCGATTTCTTGTCATAAATACTAAAACTTGGTAATTGTGGAGCCTTTTGATGACCTATTTCACAAAATTCCATGCCCCTTGATTTTCTTCTAGTGTTACTTCTTTATAAGATTGAAATTCTGTACCCAATGCCCCCAATTTTGGTCCTCCAAGAGACATAGAAGGTGATATTTTACCTATTTTGTTTGAAATTCGATATTTTTCATTCTTGGTTATAAAGGTGGATCATCCATCACTGACCTCATCTTCAGACTCTGAATCAAAATTTCAAACGTCCAACTCATTTGTCATAATTTCATAAAAAGTTGGACAATTAGGTGCATGTTGTCCAACCATCACTAGATAGATGTAATTGATGGTGACTTCTCTGTCTACCTCAAACTCCACTAGGATGGCTCCTTCTGAAAGTTGAGGTCTAAACTCCTCAACCGAAGACTTATTAGGACCGTATATAAGAGAAAATGTCCGCTCCTTCTTTGCAATGGGAATTGGATCAAATGATCCAAATGAAACCATCGAGTAGGTAGTTGTTGGATCTTCCCCAAGTTTGATCTTTCAGGATGAAACACTTATCCACTGGTTGACTCATGATTATGTGAAATTTACAATATTTAGGTTGTTCATTCTTACCAACTTCCTTTGATCTCTTTGGTGTTGGAAGCTCAATTATCTTCTGTTCAATGAGTTGATCAGAATTTCATAAATTTCAAAATCTAAGAATAGATATTCCTTTCCATCAAGTTCCTTCAGAGTCACATGACACATGCATTGGACTTGTCCTTTCTTAGGTCTGAACTTGGGCTTCGGTATCAGATTTGAGCTCGACATTTGGAAGGCTATCTTTGTAGAGATAGTAGAGATTGTCATAAATTCTTTGGACTTACTTGTCTTGATGTCTTTCTTTATTTCTTTCTTAGGATCTTTCTTGTTACGTGGATCACTTGGTAGGTAACTTCCATACCTAGCAATTTGGAGCACCATGTCGTGAGCACATGTTGCCAACTCTTCGAAGGAGTGGGAAACATTTGCTTAGAGATTATAGAGTAATCCCTAATGCATACCTTGTACACACATGTCAATGGAAGACGCTTCGCTGATTTGTTCTTTGCAGTTAAGCAGGAAATTCCTCTATCATTCGATGTACTCTACAATGGGCTCTTGCTTTCTCTGCTTGGTTCAAGCAAGTTCTGGAAGGTTGATAGTTTGCTTGATGCTGTAGAAGCGTGTTAGGAATTCTCACTTGAGTTGATCCCAACTATCAACTAATCCAGTAAAATAAGTCTATATACTATTCAAATGCGGCACCTTTGAAGGAGTGTACAAACTACTTCACCATGGTATCATTGTAAGTGCCCACATTGTTACACGTTTTAATGAAATGAGCAACATGTTACTTCATGTTGTCCTTCCCATCAAAACACTAAAATTTCGAAGGTTGGTAACCAAGTGACATATTCATATCGTCAATTCAACAACTATAAGGTTTGGCATAAACCAATGAAGATTGTAGTAAACCACCATACTGGGTGCAAATCGTGTCTGCAATCATATGTTAAAGTTGTTGGATGGATAGAGAGCCAACATAGAGTTAAGTAGTGTCACGTAACACATTTTGAAAAACTGTTCGATAATGTATATCATGTTTCTATTAGTGTTCTTGGGCTTCTGGATTTTAGCTTTGGAAGATACTGCATTTTCTTGATTGTCTTCAACCAATGGATTTTGGAACTCCACGTTGTTTATGAGTTCAACAACCCGTGCATCTTTTTCGTTTAGTGACTTTCTTAATTTTTCAATGGCTATAGCCATCTGTTGGATTCGATCATTAGAGCCCGATGTTGCTTCCATGATCATTACTGGCTCGAGCGATTCTTCAAATAAAGTGTAGTCTCCCCATTTTCGTGGGGAAGAGGCACGAGAGGATCCAGTCATGGATCTGCCATTGGAGATGAAAACTGAATGAGAGCTTTTCGCTGACCTCTTGATCTTTTCTGTCGAACGAGAGTTCTGCTTCTTGCGAGCAATTTTCAGTTTGCCTTTGTTGGAGAACTTTCTTAGTGGTGGGACCCGTTGAATTTTTTCAATTTTTGTTCAGGCTCTAGTCACATGGAAGAGTTCAACAAGTGTCTCTTCAAGAGAGTCATAGTTTTGTTTGCCTTCGCTTGCCAATGTTGATGTAGTGGTTAAAACTTGAAGATTCTGAGATCAAAAGATGAGAGGACAAAAAGGTCCCACTGGGTGTTCCAAAATCTATACGATAAATTTCGTGTATTAAAATATAGAAATCGTTACAAATTGTATTTTTGAGAAATACAAATCGGTGCTAATCTTCTTGAAAGTGCAAAACTGCAAGATCCTCTGATTGGAGATCTGGATGTTTGAAGACGAATGGCCACGTGACTTGAATCCTGAACTTCGAGATTTTTTGGGAATTGGGCTTGTTTGACACTTGGATTTCGGGGCTTGAATTTGCAGTTTAAGACTTGGACTTGAATTTGATTTGATTCAAAGAAGAATTTGATTTTCTTGGACTTACTTGATTTGAAGAAGATTCTAATTTCTTGGTGTTCGCAGGATTTAGGCTTGAAAGGATTTCTTCTCTTCCTCCAACTTTGAGATTTCTTCACTCGTCACAATTTTCTTCTACACTTTCACTTACGAAATTTTATGGACCTGATGAGTGCACAAAAAGTGCACTCAAAATATTCTATCTTTGAATTAAATTGCTAAGATATGAATAGAAAAATGGATTATGACTTGTATTATTAAAATTAACTTCTATTCATATTAAAACATATTTGAGCATGGTTTTATAATATTCAATTGCTTTGACATATTAAATAGAAGAAAGATGAATAAACACACTCGGTTTCACTCAAAGCACTTGGCACCAACATCCATTTGCACCCATGCATTCCATTTAAAAATCCTAAGTTGTCACTTTTATTTTTAAAAGCTCTTTTTCTAGATATGTTTTAGAATTTTGCTTTTAAAATTGGTTTTATCTTATTGAAGGCAGCCATAGGAAATTGCAGGATGCAAATTTCATACACGGCACCTCCAAATCTGATTCAGTCTAGCTAAAAAAAATAGGATGCAAATTTCATACAAGGCACCTCCTCATCTCTTTCAAGAAATCGGCGCCTACACTACATCATCCATTTGCTAATCCCAATTGCAATTCAAAAGGAAATCAGCCATAAATAGAAATACACAGCACATCTATATATGCATGGCTCACTTGAAGACAAAAACAATTGAAAATGAAATCAAAAATGAAATCATCAAAGTTGAATTTGTTGACCAACAACGTCATGGACATTCTTACACGGCACTAAGGGCTATACTTGCATGGTCAACTATTCTTATCTTCTTGGGACTATTATTCAACTAAGGGCAGCACACTTGAAGCAGAAAAAATCTGGAAATCAATGCAGCCGTCCATTGCATTTCAAGTTTCATGGTAGCCGAAAATTTGGACCAATTCCACTCACTCCATACTTCAACAATTCGGCCACTAATTGAAAGGTTTCACACAAAAATTCTCCTATAAATAGGAGGGGAGGGGACGTGAAAAAAAGGAGAAAAAAAAAGGTTTGGAATGCTTAGTCATTTTGGTATCTTGAGAAAGTGAAAATCAAGGAAAGGAAAGAAAATGGCATGTTCTTCCATAGTGTCTTTTAGAGAATTTTTGTTGCATATTTTCAATATGTGTAACTAAATTTTCTAAGTAGAGCTAGGGATGAACTTGTGTATTCTGGTATTTGTAATTTATTTTTGATTCATGTATTTGGTTTTTAAATATTAAGACTTTTTGTTCTATCATTTGCAATCTATTTGACATGTTTTACGTCTCCAAATAATTATAGAATCTATTTCGTTTATGGATTCAGTCATGCTTTTTCCATTGAGTGGATTAGTTCTATGATTATATTTGGAGCAATTGTTGTCTATATTGATTCAGTTCTCTGCTGCAATATCGCTCCCTGGGCATATTGTCGTCATTGGATTTTCTCAATAGTGATAATAATTTTCGTTCTTTAATCGCGACAAATGATTTTATCAAAGAGTTACTTTTGATTTAATTTTGGTTATTACTGTTATATCTTCTGGTTGAAAATTTGGACATAGAATTTTCAATTGAGTTATCAATGAATCATGAATAAATTTAAATATTAGAAATATGCAAGGAATTCCCTACGCTCTACTATTTCATATCATTTTAATACTTTTCATATTACTCACTTGGTTTTAATTTATGTTACACTTCAAAAATCACTTTTTTGCACTCTTCTAAATATTTTTGTTAGTTTCGTCACTATCTTTCATCTCAATCCATCTCCCTGTGGAATCGACACCCCAAAGCTATACTACAAACGATCGCATTATTCTTTGGGCGTAACCAGGACCTTCGGTCTTATGTATAGGAAAAAATTCATAACCAATTTGGTAAACATCCAATTAACTTTAATTAGAAAGATTAAATGAATAATTGTGGATTTTGAAAAAAAATAAAATAGGATGGGCCTTTGAATTTTTATGGTTCTTAATAGACTTTAATTTATTAAATTTAATTGGGCTAATTATTTAGATCGACTCAATCACTTATTTAATTTAATTTTTTTTATGCCTACAAGTTGACGTAGTGAGTATATATGTGTATATATGTACATGTAATGACCAAAAAGAAGATATTAATAAGAATTTTCTGAAAATGGTTAAATCTCATAAAAAAATAGCTGAATTCCTAGATGGTGCCAGGGTGGAACGGGGAGAATGGGTGGTCGTGGCCAATGGCAGGGTGCGGAATTGAATGAGGAAGAAACACCATTTTTTCTATTTTAATTATTTTCTTATTTTTTACACTTGTAATTCTCTTTTTAATTATTTTGGTGGTGGTGGAGGAGGGGATTAATTGGAAAGATAAAGTATCTTTTTGTTGTCAGAATTTTTTAAATTGTTTTACGCGAGACTCGTTTGCATTTTTTTTTTAAATGAAACTCTAGATGCAATTTTTTTTTATATTATTTCTTTCTTTTCTATTTGATTATTTAAAAATGAGGGTAAATTAATCATTTTACAATATTTTAATGTAAAAAAGACGATGAGGACCTTTTGTGCGAAGAAAGGTCGATCCGAGTGTCCAATTGTCAAAATTGAAACAATAGAGGTGATTTGCACAATGAAGGTAAATCATAAGGACTATTTGGGCCATTTACCCTTATAAGACTCACAAAGTAAGTTGATATTATGTTAAATGATTTATATAATTGTGTTATTTTTTATAAAATAAATCGTACACTTCTTTAGCATATAGTTTATCTCAACACTGTCTATTTTTACTCGATATATTTATTAAAATGTTAAATTATTTTTTAAAAGAATATCTACAAGAAAATTTAGGTACTCAGATAAAAATATAAATACAAAATAATGAGAGAGAAAATAGAGATACACAAATCCCTTGCCAGAAATTGAGGGCATATTCTTACGCTGCAATATAGAGAGTCAGTGGCTTCACTGGAGTTAGAGCTGAGAGTACTAGTGGATGAGATTAATATTGCTTAATACTTTGAAAACATTTCGACATGCATCATCCCAATCAAATGGTACATTTTTCTTTACCGATTTGTTCAATAGATGACAATGTCTTGCAAGGTTGGAGGCAAATCTTCAAATGTATGCAAGTTTTCCTTGAAAAAATTTTAACTCATGCACATTTCTTGGCTCGGCATATTGATTATGGAGTCAACTTTTGATTGATCTATTTCAATGCCTGATGTCAAACAATGAAGCCAAGAAATTTCCCAAAGCTAACACCAAATGCACACTTTAGAGGATTCATCTTCAGTTGATGTCATCAAAGTCTTTTGAAAACAGCTCGTAAGTTTTATAGATGATTGTCATGTTTCTTTGTTTTAGCAACAAGATCATCCATGTTTGGTCCGGATTAAAATCTGATTTTAATCCACGTCAAAGTCAAACAATCAATATTAACCACATCTTTCATGTATCCCACAACATTTCAACCACATGTTTCAAAAACTTTTATCACAATCTACTAAAAATCTATTTTTAATCTCTACCAAACACCCTCATAATTTCTTCTGTCTTTTTCCCCAAACGTAATTCCATTATCAGCCGTGAAGAAGAGGTCGATAGGAGGGAACAGATAAGGAGACTTGTGCACGCTCAATTTGTTTCTTGAATATCTACCTTACATGATTCCTTCAATTATGACATTGGTCATAATGGTGATTTGTTTGTTAGTGTTTGGTTTTGGGTCGTCTCCCAGACACGTGGTCTATTGGTTTGTTTATCCTAGTAATAGGATACTAGGAGCACTCGCATAATCAGAATTTTGATCTCTTGTTGAAGCTTTTTGTGGTTCGTCACGTGGCCATGATTCTTGTGAAACTTACAATGCTTACTTTTGTCCCTGATATATAGAGTATATTTTACTCGAGGAGGCCATTTATAGTCTTTGAGCTCCGTCAACGTATTCAGGGAGTGATTTTGATATCCTACAAGCTTGACCTACCCTTTTGGTTGTGGAGACTAAGTCTTCTAGCTAGTCTCGTGCAGCCTCTTTTGCTCTTGTGCAAGATTGACATTTCCTTCCTGGGGTACATAGTCTCTTTCATATTGATAAACTTTTCACCCCTTTTCAGGAACACAACCATGTTATTAAGGAGATTCTTGGGTAAGAATATTTTGAATGCCTCTCACCTTATGGCGTAAACGAGAGCTGTGACTACCACATTATGTGAAGGTCGAGGATCTCGAGCCTTTTGAAGTGAGTCATGAAGGCTTGAGAGACTCATGGGCCCCCTACTTGAGCTGTATAAGAGAAACTATAATTTTCGTACGAGTTTTTCACCGGCAAAGTAAGCTTTGTACATTGTCATTGAAGCATGTGATTAAGTTTAACTTGAGTGCGCTTAATCTCTTCCATACTTCCTCGGATAGCGTTAGATGAAACAGTAGCTATGTCCCTGGGCAACTGGGATTGAGGTACCTCCCACGATGATTTATAATGAAAGAGGTGAAGCAAAGCTTTATAGAGCTTAGGCAATGGAGGCAACATGTTGCCTAAGCTTATTAAATGCTTTCTATGTTTTTAGATGATAATGTACTTGCAGAGCGGACGAAGCTCAGACATGCGATACCTATGGGTCCACGAAAACGCTAGGAAAATTGATTGGGGTGCTCATAAAGATATACGATCAAACAATATCGAGGTGGTCAGGGTGCCTATGGTGATAGAGGTATAATGACGAGGTCATGGACCTAGAGCACTATATGTTATCCGAGGGATATATTATATCGTATGTTAAAATTCTATTTAGATCTTAAAGTTACAGTCCTGATCTCTTGCCCCTCAGTGGACATGATAAAAGTTTCTCATTGCTGATGTGGTAAGAAAACCATACTTGAGTTAAAGTATGGTTTTCTTACCACATTAGTAGTATGAAGTTTTTATTCTACTCACTGAAAGGGTGAAAATCAATTTCACTTAAAGTTAAAGTAAAGAGATGATAAAGATATAATTGATGTGGAGCGTTGTACAAGTTATGACATGACAACATGACAAACTTTTTAAACTTCTTTTCTTACATGTACAAGTGATATAGGTGGAAGCATCAAACAATGAATGTGGTCAAGACTCGTGGATTCCAAACAAATATTGTGACACAATTGATCTTCTAGTTAATTATTGATTACTGATACGTAGAGGTAGAGGAATAATGGAAGAAAAATTAAACGAGGAGGGTGATATTGGGAATTAGCCTATATACTATTATTTAAAAAAAAAGAAAAAGGTTAGGGTTATATTTGTAAAATTAGTGTGTATTTATCAAAAAACATGTTTCTAGTTGGTGTGTGTTTTGTAATGTATGGATTAAACAAAAACCGTGGTAGGAATACAATTAACTTACTAAAAATTCTAAATAAATAAAAAATTCTAACTAAAACTACCACAATCTAACGTATTAAATCTCTATGTTTTCTCTTCTTCCCTTTAATGTCACATGACATATTATTTATTTTATTATGGTAAAAGTCTCTACTATTATAAAGCATCGTGTGTAGAATTAGAGGTGGTATAATTAGGAGGACAAGATGTCAAGATTAGGGAGGATATGATTTGGAGGGATTGGATTAAGGCGGATTAAGGGATTATTCTAATTCAACATTTGGTGTTACACCATCTTGGAAAAATGTACAATTATTTATAAAAAATAAATAAAATTATTACAATATTCTTTTATATTGAAATATTTTTTCTTACGTATAAAATTAACTTATAAGTGATTTTTGACTTAAAATATTTTTTACTTATACGTAATTTTTTCGTTGGTTAGTTTATTTTTCCTTATAACTGATTTTTATCTCACGAGTATATATGTATATAAATTTTCATTTAAAAGTTATTATTTAACTTAGAAGTAATTTTTCTTTATGAATAACTTTTATATTAAAAAAAAAAAAAGCTAATATTTACCCATAGTTAACTTTTGTTTTACTTCTACGCAAAATTTCTACTTATAATGGTTTTTTACTTAAGTGAATTTCTTATACATGTAATTGAATTTTTTTTATTATAAGTAAATTTTATTTTTTAAGTTTTGTTTACTTGTAAGTGAAATTTTAGTTGCCACTTGTAAGTAAATTTATGCGTATTAATTTAAGTATTTTTTCTTAATTATGATAAATAAATAATGCGGTCTTAACCCACCTCATAGCGTAATTGGGAAGGATTAAAATCAGATTAAAATTGAAAATATAGCCGTTATTGTTGACTTTTATTAGACGGGTGAGACCCAATAACGGCCATATTTTCAATTTTAATTGGATTTTAAGCCCTCCCGAACGGGGCCTAATTATATATTGTTGATTAAAGGGGAGTAACCACCCCAAGTTATTTTAATAGGAGTATTTATTTCTCCAAACACCTCATAAATCATTGGAGAATAACCCCTCCTATTAATTTAATTCACACAATAGGAGATAACTTGTAAAGCTGACTAAAAGAAAATAAACATCCCAAATAATTTAATCCAAATATTTATTTCACCAAACATCGATAAGGATTAAAAGTATTTAATTGGTAACTACCTTCATAGAGCTCCAAGCTTCCCATATAAACGCGAATAAATTTCCCAGGAAAATGTGAAAAGAATCCTTAATAACCATAATATTAGTCACTTTTCTTAGTTAGTCTCTGTTGCCATAATTAATGCAAATTATTCTTTACAAATCAAGAAAAATATTATAAAAGCATCATCTATGACTATCCACTGGTTTAGCACTGCAATTTTCTCATTTCAACTCTTAAGAAAAATATAGTAATGGAATCAAAATTTCTTGATTCTTGTGCATTGTGCAAGAAAAAAATTAATGTCAGCTGTGAAATCTTCATGTACAAGTAAGTAATTCTTTCCAGTTTTCAATAACTAGTTTTTAAGGACATTCATGTTAGAAATTGAGTCTAATCTGTGAAAGAACTACTTCATATATGGAATTGAATATATGATTTAGAAAAACATCAATCTTTTTAGCTTTTTCTGTCATCGAAAGCTGTTTGTTCTTTGCAGTGATCGAGCTTATTGTGCCTCAAGATGCCGAAGTAAAGTGATTGTTCGGGATTTGGGTTTCGATCCTACTGCACCACAAGCAAGAAGTGAACCTGAAATAAACTCAGCTGAAGATGGAGTTGGAACTAGAGCTTGAGGAAAATAAACCCAATATTTAATGAAAAAGAACAAGTTTTTAAATTTCTAATAGCTTCCATTAGGAAATTGGCTGTAATTAAATATATGCTATATTTCGACTCTCTAGCAATCTTAAACTTTATTTTAGTGTTACCTTGTAATCTATTTATCTATAATAAATGTTTTCATTACAAGGACGTTTGGTGGCTTTTTAGGGGTTTTTCTTGTGCCTGTTGGGTTATGTGCGCAGATAGTATATTTTGCAATAAAATAATAATTTATAATGAATAAATTGTGATTTTATTTATTTATTGCATTTATTTGTTATTGAGCAGGGGAATTAAAGTTGAGTGCTTATGATCACTCCTGATAATATAAATTGAGTACTTGCGTTAAGAAGTACAGTGTGACATAATTTATATTTTGATTAAAAATAATTTGTTCACAAATTGATATCTTGTAATGGAAGGTTGTAGTATTGACCGATTCACTATTCAGGCTTATAATTTGTCCTTATCACATAAATGGTTAAAAATGACACTAGTATACATAAAGTGTATTGAACAGACCACACGTCGACTTTAATTTTATAGCATGACCATGTGGGGAATTAAATTCCACTTGATCGTCGTATGTTTCATCTAAATTCTTTGACATGGTTATGTATATTTTTTCGTGACTTCAATTGTTATTTGATTCACCAATGGGTGATATCATTTTGATCGATCAAATATCTTGGTGAGTTGGGAATTTGAGAATGAACGAAGTAGAGAACATGAATTTGTGTACAAAATTGTCATTCTGAAAAATAGGTAGAGTAAATATTTAAGTATTTTATGTTGAACGGTTAAAATCTGAGTTCAGTATTTAGCGACTGCTAAACTTCGACATCTGTGATTAATTCATAAGACTATTGAAAAAAATAGTACTTAAATTAGCGAGAATAATTAGAGAGGTAAAACGGTCATTTATGCTCATACCTAAATATCGAATTTCGGACGGGGATAAAATATATAGACTGCAGATCAAAAGAAAATATTATAGATTTATTAGTTTATGTGATCTTATATATTCCGAAAGTTCAGTATTTTACCTTTAGTAGAAAAAACAAAGACTAATAATTAGATTAGGTAGTTTAGGGTCGACATGACATGATCCAATTATTGGAGTTTCGATAATATATATGTCCGATCATGTCCATATGGTAGCTGTATAAAGTATTGGAATTTAATTGTAATTACAATAAAGTTTTGTACTTAATTGTAATTACTACAAAAGTGTAAATTTAATTATAATTGAAATTGAAATTCCAAGGCTACACATTTTATTTAGAGTGTGTTAATTTGAGACACATTTTTTTGAAAGAATGTATTATTGAATAGTAGATTGATGGAGAATGTGTGGTTAAAAATGAAGGAAAAGTTATTGATGTGATGAAAAATATTATTTTATTGAAGAATGTGTGGTTGAAAATGAGTAGAATAATGAGAATGAAAAAAATAATGTGTACCAAGCAGACCTTTAATGTAAACTAATTGGATTTAGACTTTAATTAAAACTCCTATTTGAATTTTAATTAAAACTCATGTTTGAATGTGGAATTTTTATTGTATATGAATTAGATCATCTTTATCTCATAAATAGAGACTAGAGGTCCCATAAACCCTACAACAGCAACAACAATCCTAATACATAATTCCATATTATTGAAATTGGAGGGAGAAAAAAAGTGAGAAAAAATATTTTTCTTATTGTCAAGTTCAAAAATTAGTTTCTTGATTTAATTAAAAGAAGATGTCCACCCGTCGGTTAGTCTTGACTTTGGAGGATACCGTTGAAGACTTGGAGGTTTAAAGCATCAAGTTCTTGAAATTAAAAAGCTGGAAGCTTATGATTCAAAATGCTGGAAGTTCGCTACCCATAATTAATTCAAGAATTGATCATCGAATTTAGGTAAAAATTCGAATTCTTTATTCTTGATATAACATACACGTGAACATATAGACGATCTTGATCTTGAATTAATTTTTTATTTTTATTTTTGGGTAGTTTTGCTCCCGCACTCCCACAATTGGTATTAGAGCAATCTAAATCGTTCACGTGCTTGTTATTTCTGAATCTTGATTGCATGTTCTAGCCGAGCGATATTTATAAATAATTTATTATATGTTGATTAAACGATTGATTTATTTTAAACTGTGATCTAATTATTTGTAGCCAATTTTTGATGTAATTCATTATTTCGAGTTTATCTTGATTTATTTATTTTTTCAATTAGATTCAAAATTGTGGACCTACAGGACATAGGATTTATGTAATTTTCCAATTCTTGTAATTGTTGGATCTTTTAAATTGATTGACATATTGAAGACTGAACGAAGGAAAATTCAAGAATTTGCAGCATGTCAAAAAAATTAATTAATTTTGATTTTGCCGCTGCAAACGCAATAGCAAACTACTGCCGACAACAGCTTGTTGCTAATTGAGCAGTGGCTTACTGCTGCGGGTAGCAACACTGTTGCCAGACGCAGTGCTACGTTTGACGCAGCAGCTTGCTACGTTTTTGCGCGACAAGTTGCTAAAGTTCGGCGCAGCAAATTTTTCGATTTTGATCTATATTTTTGTATGGACTGGATCAGATCTGGGTAAATCAGCTTTCAAATTAATTAATTTTTACAGGTGCAGTGGCGGAGTTCTATTGCTATGTGGGTTACTACTATTAGATATTTAAAAAAAATTTGGTTTGAACATTTAGATTAAATATTGGACTTGGGTCCAATTAAATTTTAATTTAATTCTTGAGTTTTTTTTTGAGGCCATAAATAATTATTAATTTATCGCTTTATAAATGCTTTAAATTATTATTTGAAATATTATCGTTCCAAATATCATGACATATAGACTTATTTATGACATCGTTCGTGATACTATGAATATGATGCATATCAACATCGATTTTTCCTTGATTAATTTAATTTAGATTAAATTTTTCTAGATGGAAAAACTGTAATAATTGAACTATACGTCAATTTGATTATATGAACAGTTGGTAATTATTTGAAATTAAATTCATTATTTTAAAAATATTAAGTGGGAGATGGTGTTTATTTATATAAAAACTCGTGGTCTCCTTTGGTCAATCCATAAGCAAAACAATACGTTTGCCTATTGCTGGTAATGCAACAGACTCCTTATAGGAGGGCTGCATAGTTTCAGTTGTTTGATTGGATTTATTTATAGTAAGTTTGTTAGGATATAATATAATTTGTAATCATCCTATAGATGAAGAAATTATTTTCATGTATCTAAAGATCGAGACTAGGGTCATACATTAAATCGATATCATCCACCAACACCCCATAGAGACTATCGTTTATGATTTTGGTAACCAAATAATACGATAATAGACTTGTATAGATGTTATCGTCAACTAAGATTTGTCTAGTGGGATGATCCCAACTTGATTAGTGGACACGTTGACATTTCCTATAGAGGGGCCTGTTGGATCACAATGATCAAATAATCATTGTATTATTGTAGTTAGATGGTTCTACATGCGCATTCATGCATCATGTGCTAAATTATTTTTTGCAGCTCATTTTTAATATGCAATGGATGGTTATTTTTATGCGAAATATCACTTGGCATTTTTTTCGTTATTCTAAAACAAATTCAACTAATCGAAAAGAATTATGTGGATTGGAAACGTAATTTGATGTTTGTGCTTAATGTCGAAAAACTTAATTTTGTGCTTGAGGGAGTCCTGATGGACCTACTGAGACCATGTGATAAGTCTAAAAGGATTGTGTATGCTAAGTGGATGAATGCAGACAAGATGGTTTGCTATTACATTTTGACTTTGATGTCAATCGTGTTACAACAAATTGCCTAAAAGTTAGAGTGCCTCCCATGACATACTACAGACCTTTTAGGTATGTTTGGTCATTGAAGTAGGAAAGCTCTTTCAAAACCATTTGGACCTTATAGAACATCCATATGAAATCCAGAGTGCCTGTGAAGTTTTATAGTTTGACTATGACTATACACTTCAAACATGACTGAGAGTTTAGGTGCAACCATCTATCAAGAAGACTCAGTTTGACATGGTAATGAGTTTTTTACTTGATAATTTTTCATAATTTACTATAGACTATCACTTACACAATATGAGGATACCATTAATCGAGTTGATGATAGAGTTGTAATGTGGAAAGTGGTTTTAATGGTACAATGGCGATGCTCGTGCATTGTTTGGTGGTTTCTCTAGTTCCAAGCCAAAAGACAAATTTGGAAATAAGAGGAAGAAAGCTAACAAGAAGCATGAGAGGAACTAAGGCCCAAAATAGATGAAAAGCCTTGAGACAAGTGTTCCAACTACGGTCGAAAGGACACTCGAGAAAAACATCCCAAATGCACTAGCTAAAAGGCAATGTGCTAGTGAGATTTTTCATTAATGAGTATTGTTTAATGGTTGATACTACAAATTCCCAAGCTGTAGATTTTGGAACCCCTAATCATATCTGCATGTTGGCGTGGGTGCTTCAGGAAGGTGGAAAACTCAGTGAAGGCCAATTTAAAATCATCGTTGATACAAGAGCAACAGTTTTAGTAAGAGCATATGAGTATTTTGTTTTTATTTCAATAGTGATAGACGTTTGATTCTTAAAGACTATTATTATGTCTTGCGAATGAAGCAAAAATTTGATTTATGTTTTCGATTTAATAGGACATGGTTATTCTATAAAATCAGCGTTTGATACGCTTAGCATTTTAATAAATAAAATTCCTATTTGTGCTAGATATTTGATTAATAGTCTTTATAATTTAAACTATTCCACATATGAAATAAAACTTACTTTTGTAAACCATGAACAAAAGTCGTACCATACCAGTGATACAAATCTATGGCGCCTTGAACAAATTAACCTTAACAAAATACAAAGACTGACTAGAGATGGTCCTCTCAACTTGGTTAAGATCGAACCATTGTCAGTTTGTGATTCTTGTTTGGGAGGCAATATGACTAACATATCTTTTTTTGACAAAAAGAGATACATCCAATGATGTATTGGAACTAGTTCATTTTAATATGTGTGGACCTGTAAATACATTTGAGAGAGGAAACTATGAGTATTTCTTTACAGATAATTACTCTAGATTCAAATACATTTACCTAATGGCTTGAAACTCAATACTTTTAAGAAATCAAAAGAGTACTGGACTAAGGTCGAGAAACACTGGGGTAAGATTATTAAGATACTTCGATTTAATTGAGGTAGCGAATACCTCTCAGGAGAATTCAGGGACAACATGACAATGGTATTGTTTCTTAATTGAATATTCCTGGTACACCCCAACAGAATGACGTTTTAGAAAGAAAAAAACACGACATTGTTAGATACGGTTAGGTGAATGAAGAGTTTCACAACTCTACCTATCTCATTTAGGATATACGCTGGAAACAATTAGTTATATTCTTAACTTAGTTCCTTCTAAGTCTATTCTCAAGACTATCCTGGAATCTTGGAATGGATTCAAATCCTGCTTGCATTACATCCAAAATTTGGGGGTCCAACTCATGTGCTGAAAGGGAAAGCAGAAAAGTTGGAGTCTAGGTCGGAGATATGCTTGATTGTGGATACCCCAAAGATTCCAACGATAATTCTGTATAGTCCTCAAGATAGGAAGGTATTTTTTAGCACAAATGCAACCTTCCTGAAGGATAAATATATTAATGATAATTAGTCCAAGAATAAGATCGTGTTGTAAGAAATGAGTGGGAGCAATTCTACCCCATCAATTATTAGAACATAACCTGGGACAGACATCCCATTATGTCAAATATATCTGGACAACATGATTTGAGTGGGAAACATAAGTTGTCTATCCAATAGATCAATAGAACATTGAAGGAAACGAGGAGGTAATGGTGTAATTGGAGGGTAATTACGACATTGATGAAAATATTATGTTCCAAATGACGTAACAGTCCATGATCAATTGCCTCTTATATAAAGTCAGATGATTATCAGTTTAACTTCAAGGTATTTGTTAAGTGGAGAGTCCAATCCGGTGATCTCCATTATACAACTTGATGATCCTACTTCATATAAGGAGTCTATGGATGATGTGGATGCAGTGATCTATTTATGGATCAAAGCAGACGTCAAGATCTTGGAATAAGGGATCGACAACAAAAGTTTAATGAACTGTGTGTCTATATGAAGATACAAGACAAATTGTATTTTTCCTAGTGCTTATGTAAATGATATTCTATTCATTAAAAATAATGTGAGTGCATTATTGTCTACGAAAGTGTTGTTGGCCAAACAGTTTCACACGAAAGACTTAGTGAAGTTAGCTATGTTCTATGTTTCAGATCTTGAGAGGTCGAAAGAACAAGATGATAGCTCTGTTCCAAATCTCATATGTTGACAAGATACTTGTCAGATTTGCTATGCAAGATTTTGCCCTTCAGGCATCAAGTCCAACTCTCCAAGGATCGGTCCCCTAAGACTCCTAAAGAGATTGAATACATGAGCAGGATACCTTATGCGTTAGTAGTAGGTAGTTTCATGTATGCTATGCTGTGCAATAGTCCTGGCATTTGTCATACTATTGGTATGGTGAATCAAGATCTATTTAACCTTAGGATTGAAATATTGAATGATGGTAAAGCATATCCTTTAGTATTTTCGGAGAACAAGGAATCATATGCTCCTCACCAGATCTTGTTTCAACATGTTAAAAGGATTCAGACTTCCAATGTAAAACCACACTATCTAGAGTTCCATGTAATTAACACTATATTTATGTTCTTTAAGTATGTAGTGGATTTATTTAATGTTTAGCCTATTTCTGAGGCTCATTATTTTGGGCAAAAGAATGAGAATTCTAACCGTTGGAGTCAAAGCTGGGCCCCACACAAGACTTCAGAAGTCCACAATGTTCAGATGGTTTGATGGTTAATGGCTATAATTCTCATTATTTTGGGCAAATAATTTGCCCCAATCATGGGCTTAGTTTATTTGTCTAATAATAAGATTATTATAAACTAATAATTATTACAGTGGACGGTCCGGAGATGCTTCGACGACGTCAAGTGCCCAATTGATAAGTAGTTATTGCATTGTATGAATTACATGTCATATTTTAATATAAATTCACAATATTAATGTTATTATTTTAATATTTTTTTATTTAATAGCAATGTTAGTTGACTATTTACTTATAATATTCTATATAAACATAAAAGTTATAAATAGATTACCAACCATAATGCTGAATTATGCATGTATTTATAATTATCCAGACAAAACCATTCCATTGTCCTAATTGGGTTTGGAAGGTAATTAATAATAATTAAATTTTAAGAAAGAAAAGTTGTCTTAATATGATAATTGTATTGAGCTTACCTTAAATAATTTTGGAAAGTGTGAATTATTTTCCTTTAACTAATTTCAGAATTTTCTGCATTGCCATATTGCATTGCCACCAACAGTTCACACATTTGCTACTACAAAATAAAATATAGAAAAAAAAAAAAGAGGAGGAAAACGTCATTTCTAAAGTGTATTGGAAATCGTGGTCCTTTTTTTTTTTTTTTTTGATATCCAGGTATCCTAACTTACACTAGACTATGTCCTGGACCACCCATCCCCGGCCCCTCAGTGATGGGTGGAGGTTAACCGCAGGATATGCCCAAGTTGACCAGGGTCTGTGCACCCTTTATACTCCTGGCCCCAAGGGAGACTTTCTCCATGGATATTACATCACCAAGCTGCTCCACCCAAATTGAGTATTACAACACTCAACTGCTCCATTCAGGAATCGAACTCCCCACCCTGAGGTTGCAAGCCCAGCAATGTCCATCCTTTGCCAACTTGGATGTGCCCCGGGGGGCGAAATCGTGGTCTTTTTTCCTTATATTGATGGTTGATACTTTGATTTAACTTTAAACATAATTTTAGTTATGTTAATTTTATCACAACCAAATTTGGAAAAAAAAAACGTGGAACTTTGCCTAGCTTAATGATTGAGCCTTTTTTTTTTTTTTATCTCCTTAATTTCCCTTACATTCTCATAGTTTTATAGTGGTCGAGGATGAAGAAATGAAGATTCATTTATCCTTAACATCTTTTATCTTTAAACAATTCTTATGATTATTCGCCTTTTACTTATGATTATACCTAGAAATGATTTTTTTTTTACGAAATTGTTCTACTGTTAATACAAAAAGAGATTATGTACTCACACTTGTTTAATATTTATTTATATATGTCTTAGACAACCTTTGCTATATTCAACTTAATATTTATTTTACAATGATAAATGTTTAAATTATCTTAAAAACTGTAGGGATGGTTATATTCTAGTGCTCTTAGTATTGATTTTAATGCCAACAAAAGATTTACATATAATGTGCAAATACAAATCTGATTTTTTTAATTATTTATATTAATGTTTCTACATGTCCTATATCTTGTATTACAATTTTATACTTAATTATTGCAAATATTTTGAGTTAAATCCTAGTTGTGCAGTAAATACCATGAGGGTAGATAAAATTTACAATTTTAATCTCTTACATTTAATTAGAAATTTGTGAAAATACTACTTCTAGTTATTATGATAAAGTTATAATAATGTGGGTATAGATTGACAGGTCATGAAGGTTGTGAAAATAATAAATGTTAATATTTGTTATGCTAAAATTTTAGTTCTATGTGAGTTTGAATTTATTTAATGCTTGTTGTTCAGGTTAGGGTTCTCATCATATATCGTTGGTATTAATATACTAAATGTATTTATATAATTTTATGTTAAAGATATTAGGGCACTTGACTCGATTACAACTAAGGGATCATTCTACTTGAAACAAATAGAATAATAGCTAATGACTTGAATAAGTAAACCTCCTCTTGTTTTCATGCGTCCGTCATATTGTTAAATGTGTAAATTTGTTATCCTAATTATTCTTACGCGAACATGATATTTGACTTTTATGCTTTATATTATAAATGTTTCATACATATTTATACATGCCAATGCATCCATAAGCATATATGAAAATTCGAGAAATAAAAAGTTTTCAAATGTCATAAGTCAAGTAATATTTTAGAAAGATATGTATCCCGAATGTTTTTGTTACGAGATATATATATATATGCCATGAAAGTGTGAGTGGGAAATGTAGCGTGGGGGACTGGCGCACTCGACCAATGTTCAATGTTAATATTAATCGCTTTCTGGTATTATCGGTAAACTCGATTGGGTTCTAAATAATATGGCCCACTGCATTCTGATTGGCTATAGGTGATACAACAAGTGAGCTCACGACATTAATGTTAAGGTTTTTAAAGAAATGAAAGAAAATGGATACATATTGAAAAATGCATTTTGTTGTAAAGTAATTCATAAACATATCAGTAGCAGCATACATCATATGTACAAGGTTTACTTACTGAGCGTTAATTCATTCCACGCTATCCCTCTACAATTTCATATGATGAAGGTAAGATGATTCGAGACGGCTACTTGTGATGAGACAGACTCAATACCAATATAGTTTAAATTTGATTTCGTTTTGAAATAAAGTTAAGTTATAATTCAATCGTCTTATATTTGATTAAATACAAATACATTTTCATAAATGAAGTCATTGTTGTTTATTATATTGAAGAAAAATTCAATCGTTTTTCGCATTTATGATTTGAAGAGAAAAATGAAATGATAATATTTTCAAATCTATGTATGTAGATTTAGGGGAGTCACATCCAGAATGATGAAGATTATCACTGGTCTATATCAATATCGTCGTTTACACTTGATAGTATGGCTTTTATTTGGAGAAGTATCAAGCAATCATGCATTTCATTTTAAAACTTTTATAGACTTTTCTAAAATTCAAAAGACTTTTGAAACTTTCATTTGAAATAGAATTCATGTGAATCTAGTGCAATAGTGTGAAATTCTTACACACGAGGTTGTGATTTCTACACTTCTTTTCCTTTTCCATACAATAAAAAAAATATTTTAAAAAGAATAGAAATTTCAGACTTTAAAAATAGATTTTTTTTCACAAAAAATAAATGAAAAAAGAAAAAAAAAATTTAATTTGTTCATAGAAAATAGAGATAAACAATAAGATAGAGAAAAAGAAAAATAGAAAAAAATATAAGCAGTATAAAAAATAAATTTTAATCGTAAATCTAATGTTCATAGAAGAAAAAATGAAAGAGAAATATTGCAAAAAAAAATAAAAAAAATACATATTAATTTATTTTTATTTATTTTTTGTGAAAATCTTCCAAAATATTGTTGATTAATGAAAGATAAATTTTGAAATTTTAATTTAGTACTTTCTGTTTAAAAGTTAGTACCCATATACTTTTATAAAAGTCATTAAATTTTGAAATCCCCGAAGACTTATAGAGACTTTTAAAATTTTTTAATTGAATACACCGTGAAGTCTCTAAAACTCTCAATTGAATATATCAATACTTTTAGAGAGCCTCAAAAAGTTTATATTGAATATTCTTGAACTTTTTCAATTCCAAAAAAGTCATTAAAAGTTTCAATTGAATACACTCCACTTATTGTCCCATCTATATAACAAAAGAAAATATCCAGAAATTACTCGCTTTCCTTAATTAATGCGGATTATCTTCACAATAACAACACATTTCATTTAAAAGCTTCACATATTCATAGGTTTAGCTATTTTCTCATTGAAACTCAAGAAAAATACATTAATGGAAGCAAATTTTCTTGATAAACAGGACAAGAATATGTGCCACGATAAACGGCACATACATGTACAAGATATTTTTTGCATACTTATCCATAAATTTAGATTGTTAAGCGTTTGCAATAGATTGTTAAGAGCAAAATCCCACATTTACAATCATTCGTAATGAGATTGATAGTTTCCAATTACTATCTCCTTTTCTAGTAACATGCGTTCAACTCAAAAAGAAATGAAAATAACCTCTAATATAATTAGTTTTTCAAAATCAAAGTCTCTTTATGTATTTGGAATTTGGGTTTGAAGATTGAAAATATGATTAGAAAACACTAATTCTTTGCAGTGATCGAGCTTATTGCTCCAATAGATCCCAACGAAAAGTGGTAATTTGGGAATTGGTATACGACTTGACACCACCACAAGAAGAGGAGAATGACCAGAATGACGATGACATTGAGCTGGATGTTATGTTTTTGGGCTACCTTATAATTCTTTGGCCCAGTTGATTGTGTTGGGCCAGTGTTGTACCAGTTACCTTGGCCCATAACTTATTTTTCTTTGGCTTTGTGATCTGGCCCTACACTTGGCGAGATCTCCACCATTTAAGAGGACGCATGATCTTCCTGCCTTATAGTGATTCTCGAATCTTCATTTTGTTGTAATTGTTCAATGTTTTGGAAGAGCGTTCTCTCTTGTGATTAGGGTTCATCTCTTTCTTTCTGCCTTTTGTAAATCTGAGTGATTTCTGTATAATTCTTTGTGATAAGGTAGTGAGGGCACTTGATCTATGCTCTGTGAGTTTGTGTATATTCTAAGTGATTTGAGGCTAGAACAAATAGTAGAAATCTTTGATTTCTTCATACATTGTAACCCGATTTTTGGTGGTTTTTTTGTAGCAAAATCCCTTTGTGTGGATGCTCAACGGGTAAGTAGGCCGAAAACTGAACATCCGGAACCTTTGGATGAAAAATCCTTTGTGTTGTTCTTTACTTTTCGCGATTTACTTGTTTAAATTGTGTTCTTTGTGAGCTCTGGGACCAAAAACTGGTATCAGAGCTACGATTAGTTGTAGATCTATGTTGGCGTTCGACTTTTCAGAAAACTTAATTTTTCAAATTGTTTGACTGCGTAGATCTTACGGTTTTTGAAACAATCTTTGTGGAAAATAATATCCTTGGGTTTAAGTTTTCTGATTCATCTTTAAAATAAGTTTCTCTAAAAGTTCTAAAGTTTTTTGTAAACTGGTTTGTGAAATCTTTCTGGAAAATCGTTTCTCCTGTGGGATATCTTTTTTGATCTGGTGTTCTTACTGAGTTTGTGGTGTTCTTGATCCAACTCAGTACTGAGTCGTGGTGACTCGTTTGACTCACACTGAGTCGTGGTAAGTTGAGTTGACTCGTTCGATTCCACCGAGTCTTCACTGAGTCTGTGTGACTCATTGCTTCCTGCACCTGTTCTTAGGCTTCTTCTCATCTGCTTCTGGTATTCTTTGAAACCCCCTTTTAGTTCAATATCCTGTGTCACTTCTTGGAACGTGTTCTTAAGGTAAGTGATCCTTTCTTGCTTTTCTTTGTCTAAGATCTCACCGAGGATCTGGGAATCTGAGGGAGTAGGAGATAAAAGGGTTACCACCCCTTAAACATTTTCAAGAATTGACGTTTCTTACATGATATTATTGTTACTAGTTGATCATTTGTTAGCACTTTTTCATATTCTGTAATTTCTTGAAGTCTTTTCTCATACTGCCAATACCTATTAGTTACTGTGTGGCATATTATTTGACTCTTGTTTGCTTATCTTTAATAATGTCTACTGCACATAAGTTTGAAGTAGAAGTTTGGATGAGGACTGGGGATTTTAGTTTATGGAGATAGAAAATGAGGGCTCTGTTGTTGCAACAGAGGTGTGCAGCTACCTTAGATGAGATTGCTTGGAGTTCCATTTTTCTTCACTTGTCTGATACTGTTATTAGGAAAGTTGGAGAAACCACTATCACTCAGGGTTTATGGACTAAATTAGAATCTCTCTATCTTGCTAAGAGTATGTCCTACAAATGCTATCTCCTTAGACATTTCTACAACTTCAGATTTAAATCTTCTTCTACACTAGAAGATAACATTGATAAATTCACAAGACTTGTTCAAGAATTGACTGACTGTGATGAAGAATTGTCTGAAAATCAACAAGTAGTGGCTTTGTTGAATGCCTTGGGGGGACAAATATAGAGACCTTAGAAATGCCTTGGAATATGGAAGAACTGATCTCACTGTTGACGTTGTTATATCATCCTTGAGGAACAGAGAACTTGAATTGAAATCTGATTTCAAGGATCTAAATTTAATGAAGCTTTGAATGTGAGAGAGAAACCAAATTAGAGTAAAAGGAGAAATCAATGCGACTACAACTCTCACGGAAGAGACAAATCCCAATTTAACAAGTTCAGAAATCAAAACAAGACTCAATCTAAATCTAAACTACAGCCTAGAAAATGTTACTACTGTGGGAAAACATGATATCTTATCAAAGAATGCTTCAAAAAGATCTCTGATTTGAAAGATAAACATAATTCTGATGGGTCTGCTGTTGTTTCCTGTAACAATGAATATGATATTTAGGGGGGTTGTCCTTGTTAATACCACCAATAGGAACCCAAAAGAATGGGTTCTTGATTCTGGCTGTACTTTTCACATGTGCCCTATAAAGGATTGGTTTACTGAACTTGTTGATTAGAATGGGGGGGGGGGGGTAAGTTCAGATGGGAAATGACATGAGTTGTCAAATAAAGGGGATAGGAAAAGTGAATCTTCAAATTGTTAACAACAATATCCTCAAACTTCATCAGGTCAGATTTTTTCCCCGAATTAAAGAGAAATTTTATTTCCCTAGGGGAGTTAGATGATAACTATGATATAAAAATCCACAAAAGATTTATCAAGCTTCATCTGAATAATAAAGAGATCATTTCGTTGCCCAAGATTAATGGTATCTACACTATGCAAGCCGAACCTTTAGTAGGTTATAATTCTGCTGGTGTAAGTATAAAACCTGATAAGTACTTAATTTGGCACAAAAGGCTTGGCCACATGTCTGAAAATGGATTAACTATTTTAAATAAGCTTGGCTACTTTGGAAAAGAAAACTTTGAAAAACTTAGTTTCTGTGAAGACTGTGTTTTAGGAAACAAAATAAGCTTCCTTTTAAAATTGGAGTTCATAAATCCACCTCAATTTTTTCCTATTTACATGCTGACCTGTGGGGTCCAGCATCTGTGAATACTTTGAGTGGTTATAGATTCTACTTGCTTATAATAGATGATTTTTCAAGAAAAATATGGACTTTCTTTTGAAACATAAGTCTGACACTTTTCAAAATTTTAAGCAATGGAAATTGATGATTGAAAATCAAAGCACTTAGAACTGACAATGACCTTGAATTCTGCAATATGGAATTAGACTATTTTTGTAAGGAAAATGGAATTCTAAGGCATAGGATTGTGACATACACTCCTCAGCAAAATTGTATTGCTGAAAGGATGAACATGACCTTATTAGAGAAGGTCAGGTGTATGATTCACAGTTCTGGTCTTCCAAAATTCTTTTGGGAATAAGCTTTAAAAACTGCCAAATATATCAGTAATAGAAGTCCTTCAAGTGCCATTGATTTTCAAATTCCTAAGAAATTGTGGTCCAAAAATATGCCTGATTACACTAGACTTAAGGTTTTTGGATGTGCTGCCTATTCCTATCAAAATGAAGGAAAACTTGAACCGAGGTCCTTGAAGTGTGTCTTCTTGGGATACGGGGAATAGACCAAATGGTACAGACTTTGGGTTAAATGTAAAAATGGTTTTCAAGTTATCATCAACAGAAATGTTATCTTTAGTGAAAATGACTTCCCCTGCTAGACGAAATCTGAAACAGTGTCTGATAATACTGCTCCTACCATTGAGACCATTCTTGAAAATAAATCAGATGATAACAATGATTTGATTGAGGTGGAGTCCACTCAATCTGAAGCTAATCAGGATATGAGTGAATCTGATAATGCAACTGAATTCTTTAATCCTCCATTGGCTGACTATCAACTAACTAGAGACATAGATAGAAGGAACATAATTCATTTTACTAGGTTTAGCAGTGATGATTTTGTTACTTTGTTCACTACTATTGATTCTTTGAATGCTGAACCTTCCACTTTTGAAGAACCTATCAGCTGTTCTGAGTCTAAGTTATGGAAAAAATGTATGGTTGAAGAAATGGAATTTCTAGTTAAAAACATGACTAGGATTTTGGTAAATAAACCTGAGAATCAAAAAGTAGTTGACTGTAAATGGATTTTCAAAATTAAAGAAGGAGATTCTAATATAGAAGGTAAAAGATAAAGTTAGACTTGTTGCTAAAGGCTTCACTCAAACGAAAGGAGTGGATTATGATGAGATATTTTCTCCTATTGCAAACTACACCTCCATTAGAACTCCGCTTGCTTTGACTGCTCATTTTAACTGGGAACTTGATCAACTTGATGTGAAAACTGCATTTCTGAATGGAGATCTTGAGGAAACCATTTATTTGGGACAACATGTTGGTTATGAAGTCAAATCTAATGTACACAAGGTCTGCCTATTGAAAAAATCTCTTTATGGCTTAAATCAAACTCCCAGACAGTGGTATAAAAAGTTCAATTCCTACATTGAGACTTTGGATTTTGTTAAGAGCAATTATGACTCTTATCTCTTCTTCAAAAGGTCAGAAGGACCTGAATCTATTTACCTACTTTTATATGTTGATGATATGATACTTGCTTGTCAAACCAGATCTGAAATAGACTTTATTAAATCAAATTTAAAAGCTCAGTTTGAAATGAAAGATTTAGGGCGAGTTAAAAAGATACTAGGCATGGAAATAGAATGGAACAGAACTGATTGCATGTTATGGCTTAGACAAAGTACTTACAGTAAGAAAACACTTGAAAAATTTTCTATGATTGATTGTAAACCTACATCTTTGCCTATTGCCAATCATTTTAAACTATCTAGTGAACAGTCATCTAAAACTGATGAAGAGTTTAGAAGAATGGAAAATATTCCCTATACCAACACTGTTGGATCCATAATGTATCTTACGGTCTGCACTAGACCTGATTTGGCTCATGGTATAAGCATCTTAAGTAGATTTATGGCCAATCTTGGTGAAATACATTGGACTGCTATGAAATGGATGTTAAAATACTTTAAAGGCTCAACTGGCTTAGGTCTTCTATTTAAAAAATGTGATGAAGGCATTGTTTTGAAAGGCAATACTGATTCAGATTTTGCTGGAGATTTAGATAAAAGAAGATCTACCTCTTCTTATGTTTTCATTTTATTTGATGGTTGTATAAGCTGGAAATCTCAATTGCAAAAACTTGTTGCTTTGTCTTTTACAGAGGTAGAATACATAGTTGCCTGTGATGCTGTTAAGGAAAGTCTTTGGTTAACAGGGTTACTCAATGAAATTGGTTTTGTAAATGATTCTGTCAAAATTTACACTGATAATCAAAGTGCTATCCATCTGACCAAAAATCCCATGTATCATGATCGAACTAAACATGTTGATATTAAGTTTCACTTCGTGAGGAACATGGCTAAAAAAGGTTTCATCAGCCTAGAGAAAACTTCAACTGAGTTTAACCCCTGTGATGTGGGAACCAATGTTTTACCTTTAAATAAATTCAAGAACTGTTGGAATACCCTAAACATTACTGATCTACAGTAATCTTTAGAATAATCAAGTAGAACTATGTGAGATTGAATTCTAACTTTTCTATTTTTTATTTTTACAGGTTAAATAAGAGCAAATGAAACATGTTGGTTCTCTAGTACACAAAGTCACCAAGAATTATTCAGCAAGGTGGAAATTGTTATGTTTTTGGGCTACCTCATAATTCTTTGGCCTAGTTGATTATGTTGGGCCAGTGCTGTACCGATTTCCTTCACCCAGAACTTATTTTCCTTTAGCTTTGTGATCTGGCCCTACACTTGGCCAGATCTCCACCATTGATGAGGAGGCATGATCTTCCTGCCTTATAGTGATTCTCGAAGCTTCATTTTGTTGTAACTATTCAGTATCTTGGAAGAGAGTTCTCTCTATGTGATTCGGGTTCATCTCTTTCTTTCTGCTGTTTTGTAAATCTGAGCGATTTCTGTATAATTCTTAGTGATAAGGCAGTGAGGGCACTTGATCTATGCTATGTGAGTTTGTGTATATTCTAAGTGATTTGAGGTTAGAACAAATTGAAGAAATCTCTGATTTCTTCATACATTGTAATCTAATTCTTGGTGGTTTTTTTAGTGAACTAGAGCGAAATCCTTTTGTGTGGATGCTCAAGGGGTGAGTAGGCCAAATGTAGAACATCTGGACCTTTTGAGTGAAAAATCATTTGTGTTGTTCTTTACTTTTCGCGATTTACTTGTTTAAATTATGTTCTTTGTGAACTCTGGGACCAACACTGGACGATGACATTGAGCGGTAACTAACTAATTATATGTTTCAAACTTGTAAAATCTGTTTATAAACGATGACTTCGACACTACAATGATGTTCAACTGCTTTTCTTGACAACTTGACAAACATGTTGTATCATAAATCCCGTTCTTTAATTTACAAAAAAAAATATTTAGCTTACGTGATTCTTTGATGCTAAAAATATTCAGATTATTATCAAAAGTTGATACTTTGAAATTTGAGGATTATATTAAAATATTCAATAATGCTACATGTACATCAAGTTTGACATTATATGAGTTGGCAAATTTTTGTACATTGGTTTTAATAATACTTTTTCCAATTAATGGTTAGATTTCCTACATATATGGGATGTCAAACTTGATGCCATCTTGAAATGTACAAGAAGTATAATTCTAAAATATTCGACCAAATTATCCCTCCAATTAAGCATCGGACACGTCACGATAAATGGATTTTGACATTTCCACTTTTGCCCTTGCCTTGAAAGACGGAAAGACCATTTTATCCCGTGTTCATTATTCTTTTCCCTAACCCATCACATTTTCCCGAGAAACGAATTTTAACATTTTTACTTTTACCCTAGCCTTTAAAGACAGAAAGACCATTTTATCCCCAATTCGTTTCCCCTAACCCATCACATTTCCCTCAAAATCCATCATGTTTTCATGTTTCTAAATGCTCATATGTTAGGCATAATTTAGTCATGCACGAGAAAATTGCTGGATCAGACCATTGGAGCCAAGAAATAAAAATTCCTTTGCCAACCAACTGTAAATTATTCATTATGGTTGTTCGGTATTTTAGTGATGCCCAAATAACTCCAAGGCAATGATGAAAAATCGTGGCCCGTTTGTCTTCATAGACTATAAGCTTGGGATTTAAGAATATTAATAAATCCACACCACAATTGATGTAGCCCAATCCTTTCTCACGTGGAAGTTAGATGGTTGCACTATCCTTATCCTTGGTAACCATTTCAGTTTTCTTGAACTCTATCTTGGCGAGAAAAATCTGCAAATTAGTTTGTCCCCTTTGCTTATAAATTGAAGTCTCTTGGCTTTATTTTTGAACCACCAAAACCTGAAAAAATCGGCCAGTTTCTTTTTCCTCTTCTTGTACCTCTGTGAGCCATTTTTCTGCCTCTTCTTCCTACCTTTGTGTGCCGTTTTCTTTGCCTCCAAAGTTCTCCAATTTGGTGTTGCATTTGTGGTGTTTGATTGATTATTTCTGAGCCTAACTAAAAAATGGGGAATTCATTTTGAATCTAGTTTCTTCTTCAATTTTTTGATTTCCTTTTAATGTTTAAGTTAATTCATAACTCACCTCTTTGATTTGTTCAATTGTAGGATGAATTAGGATCAAAATTTGGTATCAGAGCTTGGTGGGGAATCAAAACCTGAAGGAACCTAAAGAAAACGCAACTGAAGAAGAAAAAAACTAGGAAGAACAGAGATTAAAAAAAATTGAACTTGCAACTGCATCTACTGTACAAATGGTTGACCTATAGAAGAAACTGAGGCTAGATTTGGACAATGCAGGTGAAGGAGAAGTGACTGGTCAGTGCGTGGTCGACTGTGACGGTGCGTGGAAACTCCGGTGGTGGTGCTTGCGAGTGCGTGGAGAGGATTTCGGCAACGGTTTCTTCAGACTGAATCTTTATTTTGACATTTATAACATTCATGTGTCGTTAGTTTTTCGTTTTAGGTATTGCAGCGAAAGTTGGTCTATTTTGCCCTTGGTCGGTCGATGGTAACAATTGCTATATATATTTGATTTGTTCAATTGTAGGCACCTCTTTGATTTGTTCAATTGTAGGCACCTCTTTGATTTGCCCTTGGTGGGTCGCCGATGTTTCATAACCCACCTCTTTGATTTGTTCAATTGTAGGATGAATTAGAATCAACAATGGTCCTACGCACAGGCAAAAAAAAAAAGGACGGGGGAATCTACTTTAAACAGGTGCCAAATAACCAAAAAAGAAGACACAACATCAAATAATAGTTGATTTATAGCAATATCAAGTATTTGAAGAAGAAAGAAAATAAAAAAAATTACCATTTAATTCAAACCTAATCACCCTCGTTTCTAAGCCCTATATAAGTAAAGTAAAATCAGGCTAAAAGATAAAAGAAAACAACAAAAATAAGAACAATTTCGATGAAGTAAAAATGTGTTTTTCGACCACCACTCATGACATGTTTCTTCGAAACCAATTGCATTATTTTATTGTTACCAAGTTCATCTAATAACCACCACGCAAGGATCATCACTAGGTAGATTTCAAACCTATGGAAATTAGGCTTAGTTTGTTGAAATTGTTTGCTATTCTTAACCAAATATGAGATTGTTTGTGACATTGAGCTATGGTGATTGTGCAATTCGTTGTCCAAAAAATGATCCATTAAATCTCAAATTGATTAAAGAGATGAAATAATAACCAACATATAAGGATTTGATCTATTTCTAAATGAGTCATCATCTTGCATGGTATAAGGACTTGGACTTGGACTATGATTATTCTATCTTCAAGACCTGATAATGAAAAGAGTGTAAAGTTCTATCCAATTTCAATCAAGAATTAGGAAATGATAAACCCACAAACTTTTTACTTTGTTTAGACAAGAATTAGTAAATTATAAGTTGATTTTGAAAAGCGGAGATTTTGACATTTTTTCCAACAAATTTACCCTCGTATTCTTTGCCTTTGATCATCCTTTGTTTTCTTTACTTTCCTTGATTTCCTAATGCACTTTATTGTCTCGCTGAAAGCATACTCAAACCACTTTTTTATTCACAGGAACATAAAACATTTGAACCCTTAACACATCGAAAAAGTAGCTTTACGTGCATCATCGCGAAATTCTGGAAGTTAATTACTCACTCCGTCCCAATTATATAGGCTTATTTCTTTTTTCATACGGATTAAGAAAACATTTTTAATGTCATTGGAAAATTAATTTTTTGCCAAAATCTTTCCTAGTTTACCCCTATTTAATTTTGTGTATGTAAAACTAAATTATTGTTGAAATTAATAAAGAATTTGAATAATGCAATTTGATGAAAATCATTGGAAACCATAACTTGAATTTTTTGAAACAACTAAAACAAGAACCGGCACTTAGGACCAGAACTTAATTATTTACCAGCTAGCTACGAAAACCAAAATTCAAACTTTTTGATCAAAATAAATTTCCATTCCGTCAATTTCATACTAAAAATGCCAATTTTGATTTCAAATTTTTTGATTGCACATTATAAATAGAGATACACAGATATATTTAAGAACAAGTAAAAACATGAATAGTACATCAAAAAAAATTTCCATTGATTTGAATTTGTTGCCTGAAAACATGCCTACACCAAACGATAACTATTCCCATGTTTCATAGAATTTTCGGCTTGATTTGAATCAATTTCCAGAAGATGTTGACTCTCTATGCACTATCGACACAGTGGCTACCAATATGCATCATCCAAACAAGAAAAAAATTTATCCAGTGATACGAGCAGTTTTTGAGATGCTAATCCATGAATGACAAGACGAAAAGTTAGCAAAAGGTGTCATTTCGAAAGTTACCAACTCGTTTTCTATACCTATTAGATCAGTTTCTAGAATATGGCATGACGTAAAATATTTTAGAGCTACAAATAGTGATGTATCAGATTCTCTCTTCTAGGCTATTGAATATGAGATGTCGAAAGAGAGTCGAAATACATTTCGAACAAATAAGGATATACTTTTTCATCGTCGAAAAAATTTAAGATCTTTATCGAATGCTTTGGATATGTCGAAATCAACTTTAAATAGGAGAGTCAAAGAAGTACACATTCGGCCACATTCAAATCCAGTGAAACCATATTTATCGGACGAGAACAAGAAAACACGGTTGGAATTTTACCTATCAATGGTAGATGAAAGTACCCTCGCATCTACACCTACTTTTGTTAAAATTCAAAATCTATTTCATATTGATGAAAAGTGGTTTTGTATGTCCAAGACATGGCAAATGTATTATCTCCATTCGGAAAAAACGGAGCCCTTTTGCGCATGTAAAAGTAAAAGGTTTATTACAAAGATAATGTTTTTGCTATTGTTACTCGTCCACAAGTTGATGCTACTACAAATGAAGAATTCAATGGCAAATATGGAATATGGTCGTTCGTGTCTAAGGAACCTGCCAAGCGGAATAGTAAGAATCGTGTAGTCGGGACTTTGGAGTTGAATCCTATTGTGTCGGTAACTAAAGATGTGATCCATTCACGTGCAATTGAAAATTTGCTACCTGTAATCAAACAGAAATGGTCATGTTCAAGTTCTAGGATCATCTTCATTCAATAAGACAATGAAAAGCCACATTTGGATGTTAACGATATCAATTGTGTAGATGGAGTGAGAAAGGATGGATTCGATATTTGTTTCTGTTGTCAACCTCCGAATAGTCTCGATATGAATGTCTTAGACCTTGGTTTTTTTAGAGCTATTGATTCAATTCAACAACAAGAGGCTTCAACTACAATTGAGGACTTCATTTTAGCAGTGGAGAATGCTTTTCAGACATTTCCTACTGAAGAGTTGAACAATGTGTTTCTGACATTGCAATCATGCATGATTGAGGTGATGAAAAATTTGAGGGGTAACAATTATAGGATTCCACATATGAACAAACAAAAATTGATGAGAAATGGACAACTACCGAATTGCATTCAGTTTGAGCCTAAAGTTGTACTAATTGCAAAGGTAGCTCTTACTTCAATCGAGTAACTTCAATAGGGTAACTTTGCAGAATTGGCATACGAACTTTGATATGGGCCCATAATACCTTTCCGAATAGGGAACGACGAGATGGATCAAACCAACACCTTACGATTCCCTACGACGGATTTTAGCCATTCGAGGTCGTTAAGGAATCAGAAACAGCACTTTTATGTTACGTGTATTTTTTTCTTTTGCTTTAGTTGCATCATTTTAGTATTTTGCCCATATCCTAGAGTTTATAACATATTGAAACATGTTCAGAACTCATTTCGAGGCTTGGCTTTTGATTTTTGAACGATATCATTTGGTTGTGTTATTTGTTTTCCATTGATTAGACCGCAATGAAGGGAAGCATTATTTTTCTCACTCTAGACCATGTCGTCACATCATAAATGTGTAAAAAATGTAGCTATAAATTGAACTTACTCAACACCAGAAGGAAATGTACTGTAAAAAAAAAAAAGATGCCTACTAAAGATGTGTTATGCATAAGCCTTGTAGAATTTGGATGTACTATTTCTCGATATCAGCATTGACTTTATCAGCAAGAACATCAATTGGTCCTCATAGATTTTCGGTAGATAGATTTTGATCATCTGAGAAGCAAGATGTTGATACTCCTGAGAAGCGAAAACGTAACCATCTTCGGTCGGTAAAGTATTCAAATCAAGCAATGGCCTCACCGCTTTCTTTGAGTTCAAATTACTTCGTAAAATTGATGTATAGGTATTTTTGATGAAATGTGGATGATTTTTAGAGTTCATACTCATGATTTGGACAAATATTCACATATACAGAGAAATTAAGCAGCATTGTGTATGGCCGTGTTTTAATGGAATTATTTATCAGATGCTAGTGTGAAGAAAGAAATGATTTTTATTTATGACAGAAGACAGAGAAATGAGAAGACATAAAAGAAGGTCAATAATCAAGACTAGAAGAAGAAGAAATGAGAGTTGTGCCATGTTTCCAAAAAGTGGGAAATGTGTGTATTTGGATGATTTCAAGAAGTTGGCATATTAAGTGGGAAAAATGTAATAAGGGTATATTGGTAAATGAACACAACAAAATATTCTACATTAGAAAACATATATATATTTCGGATAAGAGAAAAAGGAAACTTAGCCTATATAATTGTGACGGAGGGAGTAAAAGAATGTTCCTTAAACTTTGTTCTAGATTACTCACTAAACAAAAAATATTATTCATTGCTCACCCTATGTATTCAAAATGTTACTCATCCAGGACCGAAGTGAAATTACTCTCACTTAATGGAAATGTTCACGTGTCCAACAGCATTCTTACGTGACATGTTTACATCGTTAACTACAACTACCTAGTATTAGAACGCATCAAATTATGGTCATTCAACTCTCTCATTATTACTACTTACACACTAAAATATAAAACTTAATTCATTGGTCACTCAACTATTCAAATAATTACCTATCCATCACTTGTTTGGAATCTATTACTTACGGAATTCTTACGAGGCACGTTTACCTCGTTTACTACAACCACCTAGGACTAAAATACGTCAAAGTAAAACATGCCTTTGCCGTGTGAGTAAGAACGCGTTTTCCTTTGTTTAAAAAATAAAAATCCCTAAAGTTAAATCATCATCGTCCAAAAGAAAATTATATGATGTTGATTTAGTTAGAAGTGTTAAAATAGTATTTTAGATATGGCATTAATGTTTAAAGAGTCATAAGATAGAAGAAGGATAATAAAAGTATTTTAAGCAAAACTATTATGTATGCAACCACGTGAAAAGAAAAGTACTTAAGGAGGAAGAGTACATATTATTTAAAATGTGAAATAAGAGAGTGTTGCAAAACAATCAAGACAGCAGAATAACTATGATACTAATTGCTGTGGAACAAACCACCGGATTGAGAAGTTATATGGCAAATAATAATGAAGTATTTGATCAAGTAAAAGAATAAGGAAGACAAGAATATGACAGATGAATTAAGAGATTTCATTGACTTAAGAATAATGGAGAAGTAAGAAAATTACAATGAATCTTATAATTCTAGTAATCTGTTTTCTCACATTGTAAAATTGTATAGAAGAGCCTATTATTTATAGAGAATAAGTAGGGGATGTCCAAACCCAAATAGTAGAGTTGTTGATGAAGTAGGATACCATAAAATTGAGTCCAAAGCAAATTTCAACTCCCAAATTTGAATTCTTTATGACGTGCATTTCAATTAGAATTCTTTAATTACTTCAACAAGGAATTCGGGTCACACTCAAATTCTAACACGAATTCTAATAAGGAATGAATTGTCTTTTTCAACAATAACCAAAAAATTAATTTCTCCAACCAAACACAAAATACTCCACATCTTCCAATGAATCCAAACACTACTCTGCAGAATTACCCAGATTCCAAAAAATCATAATGATTTTATAATTTACCAAAATGGGCTGCAACACACCCCAAAGCAGAATCAATACAAATATTTTTACAGAAGCTTCTTGCTAGATTGTACACCTTCTACTCCACTTAAAGCATGCTCAACAAAATCAGCATCCACATACCCTTTTCCATTGAGTTCGTCCCTAACAATTGAATACAATGGCATCGTAGGTGATGGTGGCAAAGCAGCATTATCAATATCTCCTAAACTCCACTGAACTATATTATTCAAATCCGACTTTTTTTGAGCTCCTAAAGGTATTGTATCAAACTGAATGTCCAACACGGTCCTGAACTTATGCTGATTGACTCTTCTAAATTCTGCACGACCTTACAAGATGTATAATCGAGACATTTTCTATCCCTCCAATACAACTTGAGCACCTTTACAAACCTTCAAAGCTCCACCTCCACCGAAGAACTCATAACCTTTTGAATCAAGGATAGACAACGAGATGAGATTTTTCTTCAAATCTGGAACATGTCGAACCTGGCCAAGTATTCTAATTGTCCCATCCAAATGCTTCAATCAATTGTGTCAATTCCAGCAGCCCGACAAGATGCGTTATTTTCCATAACCACGACACATTTGGAAATAGTTTCATATGTAGCAAATAAGTCCTTATTAGGACACATATGAAACATACATGCTGAATCAAGAATCCAATCATCTTCCGATTTAGACTCAATGCCAGAAATAGCTAAGAATTCTCCATCACTTACAACATTCTCCATGAGGTTTGCTTCGCCTGAAGTATCTGAATATCTACTTGCAGTCACCATTTCTTTATTCTGCAATTTGTAGCAATCCTTCTTTAAGTGCCCATTCTTCTTGCAATAGTTACAAATTTGATTATTGAACTTAGATTTCGATCTCCCCCTTCCAGAACTACCATGAGCAACCATGCCTTCTCCATCTCTGACCTCAAAAACTAGATGCTTAATCTTCTCTTTTGAATACGAAGCATCATACACTTTCTTTATGGTGAGAGTATCACGACTATATAAGATCATGTCTTTAAATGAAGAAAGAGAAACGGGAAACGAACACAATAAGATCAAGATCAAATCTTCTTCATTATACTTAACTTCTAATATTTCTAAATCAGTGACGATCTCCTTAAATACAGTCAGGTGATCTTCCAATGATCTTCCTTCTACCATGCGATAAAAGTATAACCGATGTTTGAGATACAATTTGCTTGTAAGACTCTTGATCATGCATAACTGCTCCAACTTCAACCACAAAGCAACTGCTGACATCTCCTTCAAAACGTCCTGAAGAATGGAATTTGATAAATGAAGATGAATGTGAGAAACTACATTTTTATCCTTCCATAATTTCTCTTCCTCGGTCAAAATTGTTGGCATCTTGTCAATACCCAGCAACGCAACATCCAGATCTAGATGTGCGAGTACTGCACGCATCTTAATTTGCCATAGCGAAAATCTATTGTTTCGATCCAAAAGCGGAATGACATACTTCATGGTAGCCATCATGAACAAAAACTTCAAACAAATAAAAAAAAAAAAAAAACCCTAGCTCTGCGGAACTACTGAACATGGGCTCTAATACCAATTGTCGCAAAACAATCAAGATACCAGAATAGCTCTGATACCAATTGTTGTGGAAGAAACCACCGGATTGAGATGTTGAAGTTATATGACAAATAATAATAAAATATTTGATCAAACAAAAGAATAAAGAAGACAAGAATATGGTAGAGAAATTAAGAGATTTTATTTTCTCAAGAATAATGAAGAAGAGAGAAAATTACAATGGATCCTATAATTCTAGTTATCTATTTTCTCACATTATAAAATTATATAGAAGAGCCTAATATTTATAGGAAATAAGTAGGAGATATCCGAACCCACCTAGTAGAGTTATTGATGAAGTAGGATATCATAAAATTGAGTTCAAGGCAAATTCCAACTCCCAATGAGCTTCCAAAATAGAACTTCAATATGACATAAGACTCCAATAATATTTCAAATTTGATCTTCATGATGTGCACTTCAATTAAAATTCTTCAATTATTTCAAGAAATTCGGGTCACACCCAAATTCTAACAGAAATGTTTTATATAAATTTTGAAAAGTAAATAAACATTTCTGAAATTATCAGAAATCTAAGGGAAGATCTCTATAATTTATCCTAAATAATATTGTATCATATAGAATTTTATGTGGGTTTTTACAGTTTTTTCTTTTTTCTTTTTCCCAGTTTTAACCCAACTTCCAGGATATTAATACTAGAAATTGAGCCTTATTATCAAAAGAATTTCTTAATATTAAACTAAACTTTGATTTAAAGAACAGCAATATTTTAACACACACAAACCAACTTATTCTTAGCAGCGATCTGGCTTATGGCACCCAGGAATAGGGATGACAACGGGGCGGGGCGGCGGCCCTCCCCGCCCCCCACCCCGCTAAGAAATTCCCCGCCCCATCCCTGTTTAAGTTCCCGTTTATTCTCCCATTTAATTTTTTATTTATTTTTTTTAAGTTTTTGATAATTTATTTTTATTACTCATATTCATTAGATTTGGACAAATAATTTTAGTTGCTATTTTCTATTAGAACTAATAAAAAATTTCATTTAAATTATTGAATTCTAAAAAAAAAATTTTTTTTTTAAACGGGGCGGGGGCGGGGGCCCCGTTACCCGTCCCCGCCCCGTTACCTGTTTAAGCGGGTTTTTCCCGCTCCGTTCGGGGCGGGGCCTCACGGGTATCGGGTTTGTCGGGTTTTTTTGTCATCCCTACCCAAGAATGCCGGCCCACGGTGATTATTTTGAAAATTGAATTCAACTAGACTGCACCACAAGCAAGAACTGAACCAAAAATTAACTCAGCTTGATGAGCCGATGGAGTTCGAGCAAAATAAAAAACTATGTTTATTTTGTTTGTACTTTGATCATAGGAATTCAACCGAAATTATTTTTAATCATGACCATGTTTACTTTAATACCATGTCAAACCATCTTAATCGAAACATAAATTATTAGCGATCATTGGACGTCTACGTACAGATCCTTTCATGTAAATAGTTAAACTGTGGTGATTATCAGAAACACGAATAGGCGATGGAGCAAGGATGCGAATGATTCGTTTATTCGTAGAGATTTCGTGAATTTAGGAAAATATTACAACTCTCAAAGACAATTTTATTATTCAATTCAACGAGTCAACTGTAAAAATATTTGGGGTAAATTCTTTCGTGGTAAGTATACTCTAATGATAATGAAGTAATTGTACTTTAATTTTTGTTCAATTCGATAGTTATATTTAATTTGATTGAAATCAAATAATTCTATCAAGTTTCGTCACTTGGGCTAATGAAAATCATTGAACTGAAAAATTCATCATTTATTTCATTGAAGTTGTAAATATTTCACGTCTGCAACTAATTGTTACGAGTGTTGACTATTATTATTGATTGTCACATCATCAATTTATGTCAATGGAATTGGACAAAAGTTGTTGAAATTTAGAAATCCTACTTCTATATCACCAATAGCAATAAAATCACTGTAAGAAAATCGACACACAAGAATATATAAGATTTATAGAATTTCGTCTCAATGTGAAATTATATCTTTGTCCGTTGCTATAATAATTCACAATGATAAAAGTAGTTTTTTTTTTTTTTTTTAAAAAACCCTTGTTTGAGCACCATTTACCAAAATCTATTTTTCTCCAAACTCATTTTCAATCATACATTATTCAATAAAATAATTTTACTCGTAAACTCAAAAAATTTTCCTTATTTTTAACTGCACTTTCTCCAAGAAAAATAAAAAAAGTATTACAAAATTTATTTTTCCAAAAAATAGAGCTTTTACAAGGGCAAAAAAAAAAAAAAAAAAAAAATTACGCACCTTATTTTCTTTAATCCCCTCCCTGTCTTTTTCACGATGGTCCAAAACCCTAATGACGGCTCTCCATTTATAAGACAAAGGGCAAAATCGAAATTACAAGCGTTAAATTCCAAAACTATCTTTAATGAAATTTTGGTTCGGGGATGGAAGGGGAGCTTCCTACCCCCATCTAATTCCCACGGTGACCTTCTCGCGGAGATTGATCTCCACTAGACTCTAAATAACGGTAATAATCAAGTACTTAACAAAAGTTATCTTAATTGACATTAAATTAAATTGTAGTCAATAACCAGTCGTTTCAAATCTTCCTGTAAATGTAGAACGAACTGAACAAAATGACATATAAGGATTCATGCAGCTGACCCAAGTTTATTAAGAAAAAGACTTAGTTTGTTTCTGTTTCCAACTTGTGGTCGAACTTCCAAACAGAAAGGGATAAAATAGCGGTTCCATTCCAACCCAAAATCAAGGATTTTCCATTCATGTCGATGGTAGCAGAACTCCAGCAAGGACTTGTCTTGAGAACCAAATTAGCTTGATACAAGGACAATGGACTCAACTCTGCTTCCACAAGATCAAACCTTGCTAAAAATTCCCTCCAGAAGTCAATTTTCGCGAATCTTTGAATCTTTTCTTCACCCTCTTCTGCAATCGTACTCAAAATCATCTGCTGGAAGTATGTTTCCTCGACTATTTTCCTAAACATACTGTCCCCTTTTAGGCAGGTATTGAGTAAGTCAAATATTGCACTAGCAAGGAAGATTGCCTCATAAAATCGGTCGATAAAAATTGGCGTATTTGTGTTCGCTTCCATTTCAACAACAACAATTACACATGGATTGAGTTTTTTGACAAATCCTATGAAATTTTCTATGCGACTGGGCCAGGCTAATATACCACACAGTTTCAGGGACAAAAATATTGCCACCATTTCTTCGGCCTCCACCTCGAAAAAACCTTCCTTAAGGTCATTCAGTTCTGATATCACTGTTTTGAATAGAAAGGGCAAATTCAAGGATTCTGCAAAAGATGATAGCCATTTACCTGTTTTTTCGAGCCTATTTTTCGACTTTCCAACTGCAGTAATTTTCAGCAGCTCGACTGGATGATCTTTTCGACTAGCAAGACCTTGCATTAGAATTATCAAATGAGATCCACTTCTGATTCCAAAATCAATCACATGAACTTTTCTTGCTGATGCCACGCTGTCCAAAATGGCTTGCATTCCAGTAAATTGACTTATTTGACTAAGGGGAAGTTTTTGTTCACACGAGAGAAAGACAGATTTAAACATCATTGGGTATTCCTCTAAATCTACTATTTTACGCTCTAAATCGATCCTTCCCCTTTCTTGATCAATCCTTTCTCGTAAAGCGTCAGTAAAATAGGTAACAATTCCTCGAAGAGGACTGTCACAAGGTGAAGCTAAAAGAACGCATTGTTTGAGAAATTTTTCCGCGCTATCAAATTGTTGGATGGAGAGATTTTCAGCAGCCATAAGAAGATTGGATGCAAGTTCCACATCCTTTAAGTTATCTACTGATATCATGGATTGAAATTTAAACGGATTGATAGAATACGACGAACAGTCTTCGTGTAATCTCATTCTTGCTAATTTCATGATGAATTCAGCTGACACGACAGGATTACTCGAAAATGTTAGGGTCCCGTTTGTCGTTTGAGGGGCTGTAGGCTCGTTACTTTTCTGTGGAGTCAAACGCTTTAACTGGCTCTGATACTTGCTCAGAATTTCGAACGGCGCCTGAGGAAAACAGGGATTCTGATCTTTCTTTGTCTCGACGAGATACGAGAGTCTGCTTTCATTCTTGTCTTTCTTTATGAATCCTTCAAATTGGGAAGCCATTCTTTCCTCTGCTGATTTTCTGTACAACACAATTGCTAGTACATTTTCTATAAAATGTTTTTGATTGATCAACTTATGATCATACGCCGTGTTCTGGAAATGATCGAAAACTTTTGGTGTCAATTTTCTCGAAAACATAACGAGACACTAGTGACTGGAATAATGGTGGTGTTGTCTTTTGGCGTTTATGGGGTAACTGTTTAGCTTTGTCTGAAAACAGCTAGCAGGAGAGAATTTGTTTGATTCCAAGACAATAAATCCAAACCTGAAATTCTGGGATGTGTCGAAACTATATGAGCCTAGGACAATGACCAAGTAAGTACAAGAAAGCATAAAAAAACAGGAGAAAGTGCACAAATCTAGATGACAACCACGGGTTTCTAGATGACAACCACGGGTTTGACACCAAACTCTTAGTAACTCGTTTACATATCTAGCTAAAACAACCATTTATTTTTGAATGTTTCAAATTATATCTAGGTTGATAAAAACCAACTGAAGCAGTATATTAGTCAAATCCATAGAACTGCTGCCAACATCAACAATGGAAATGTATGATGTATTTTCTATTAGTTCTATTGAAGGATACAAAAGCAATTTTTTAACTCTATGATTATATGTGAGGACATATGTAAATTGGCAAATGAGACAATACCTATCAAGAATATGTTGCAATTCCATGATTTTCTCGAAGCTGGTGGACTACCATAATTCCATGATTCTCTCCCACTACCATTCAGGACACTCGTGCAGATTGATTATGTAATTAAGTAAATTGTAAATTTTAGCTTTCCTAGATTAGAAATATACATTGGCTATTTAAGCCATTAGTCTTTGTAAAATTAAAACACGGAAATATATTTCCCTGATTCACTTCTTGATATCAGAGCAGTATTCAATCTTTTATCCTCCATTCAACTCAAATTCGTGAAAACAGAACCCATATCAGAACAAAATAAAATTTTAGATTCAATCTTTTATCGTTGTAGGGAAAATAATGAGCAAATTGACCAAGCCCAAGCCCACACCACCAAGCCCAAGTGAGGTTCCAACCCAAAACCAATTGGCAATGGGTGGAATAGCTCACTTGGGTTATATGGTGGATTTCTTTTCTTCTCCCTACCGATGTGGGACTTCTTGTTTGCTCCCAACAATCCTCTCCTCAAACGAAGGACCACATCATTGTGGTCTCCCCTCAAACGATAATTCATTCGCCAATCATCTTGTACCGTCGTTATTACCGTCGCCTTCAACCAAACGGGACCCTCCGCCTGACCACCATGTCAAGAAGACTTTCGACACAAGGCACCTCAAACGCGAATGATTTTTAGTCACGCTTTCTACTGCGTTCCTCCGACCCTGGGCTTTGATACCAGATGTAGGGAAAATAATGAGCAAATTGACCGGGCCCAAGCCTACACCACTAAGCCCAAGTGAGGTTCCAACCCAAAAACAATTGGCAATGGGTGGAGTAGCCCACTTGGGTTATATGGTGGATTTTTTTCTTCTTCCAACCGATATGAGACTTCTTGTTTGCTTCCAACAATCTCCATTCAACTCAAATTCGTGAAAACAGACCCCATATCAGAACAGAATTAATCACCAAACCACCAAACGTAATTCTTGAACTGTCTGAAATTATTTCTATGGCTGCTGATAAAATCGAAGTCACTATGCCAACCAAATCATCTGATAAAATTGAAGCCCCTATGCTAGTTATTCATGTCTAATTTGAATCTTCTGGCTTCCACGTAGACATTATTCTTCGCAACCAACTACGATGTTTGGTCCCAAATCTTGGAGAAACAGATTGCAAGCTGTGAAAAGCTAGAATATATTGTGGGCAAAACTGAACCCCCGAAGGAGACCGACACTTCTTATGCGAAGTGGTATGTCGAAAATAAAAAATCAAAGGCTGGCTATTGACCTCTATGTCGCCAGAGATTATGAAACGATATATCAGATTACGAACTGCTCGAGAAATCTGGACTGCTCTTGCCAAAGCATTCTACGATGGGTCGGATGAATAACAAATCTTTGCATTGAATCAACGAGCTTTTTCTATTAAACAGGGTGTTCCCCCTCCATCTATTACGGTGAGCTCGTTGAAAATTTTCAAGAACTAGATTATCGTGATAAAATTATCATGAAAGATCCCGATGATATTATTGCCTATAAAAAATCTATTGAACGATTACGCGTACACATCTTCCTTAGTGGGGTTGATGCAGACTTTGAACAAATCTGTGGTGAGATATTGAGAAAGGACCCAGTCATGGATCTTGAAGCCACCTATGGATATGTCCGTCGTGATGTTGTTCGCCGTACAACCATCAATGGAAATTCTAATCCTCAGCCATGTTGGCTCGCCAAGATAAGCCCCAACAATGGCACTCTCACCCAAAATCGAAATCTTGCTCACTAAACCTTGCCACTGAAAAACAGAAAAATAGTTATGAAATTGGTGCTGCTAAATCAGATCGATATTGTACTCATTGTGGTGAAACCGGCCATTCTAAATCCCAATGTTATGAATTGATCGGATACCCAGATTGGTGGGATCCTACAAAGGCACCATGCAAGCAAAATTTACAAACCAACCATTAGGCCTCTGTTGCCATGGCTGAACCTGTAAACATCTATCCTGAGAAAGTCTCCTCTTTATTTGCTACTTCAGGTAATATTGGTAAGGTCCTTCATACTTTTGCACCTAGTAGTAATAATACATGGATAATGATTTTGGTGCAACTGATCACATGACCTTTGACACTCGCAATATTCACTCTATAAAACCATCCATACACACTGTAGTATCTACTGCCAATGGTAATTCCCCTCTAGTGATTGGAGAAGGCTCACTTACTCTTTCAAATAAATTGAATTTGGATTCAATTCTCATTGTTCCTTCCATCAAACATAACTTGTTGTCTGTTGCTCAAATAACTTGTGCTCTACATTGTATTGTGATTTTTGGGCCTAACCATTGTGTTTTTAAGGACATCCAATCTTAGATACAGGTGCTTCGTACTAATAATGGTGGAGAATTTGTTAATCAAGATTTGAAACAGTATTTACAGATACATGGAATTGTTCACCAAACCACTTGTCCTTACTCACATCAACAAACTGGGGTTGCCGAGAGAGAAAATCGTAACCTCCTTGAAGTTGTCCGTGCTTGCTTGTTTTGGGCCCACATGGCCACTAGTTATTGGGGTGAGGCCATCACTAATGCCGCTTATCTGATCAATCGTGTTCCTTCTAGTTCCTTACATTTTCAAGCACCGTTTAATGTTCTTCACCAGACTGTAAGTGCTCTTACTATCCCAAATCTGCCCCTTCGAATATTTGGGTGTGTCGCTTTTTGTATCTTCATAAACCCTTGAGAACTAAATTTGAAACTCGAGCTCTTCGCTGTGTATTTGTTGGCTATGCATCACATAAAAAAGGCTATCGGTGTTATCACTTCCTTCCCACAAACTATATGTCACTCTTGATGTGGTATTTCATGAAAATGACATGTATTGATCTGAGTCTTCACTTCAAGGGGATAATCGAAATAATCAAAATGAATTGCAGACTCTGAATTATTCATTGGACAAGTCGGATTTTATAAATAGTGATGAGTTGAATGTAAGTGGTGAATGTCCACATAAATGCACTTCGGAAAATGGAAATCATGAACACACTACAGAGGATGAAAATATTCCAGATATCATAAGAGCTACCTGTATCACAAGAGCCGAATTCCCCAATTCATGAGGTACCATCTAACCAATTGCTTCCTGAAGATGACTCATTTACCATACCTCATGTAAATTCCAAACTTCACCTGAAAATACTACCAAATCGAGTCACAAGAGGAATACCCAGAGCAAGATATGAAGCTATTCTCAATTCTAAAGCTAAGTATCCTATAAGTAATTCAGTGTCTTACCATAGGTTGTTAAAGGAAAATAAATCATTTGTAAATCAATTATCTGCTATATCTAGTCTAATAGTGTGCTGGATGCCTTGAAAGACCTCGATGGAAGAAAGCAATTAATGAAGAAATGCAGTCCCTCCAAAAGAATGCAACATGGGAAATTTTTAACGTACCTGAAGGAAAGAAACATGTCAAGTGTAGATGGGTCTTTGTCATTAAAGACAAAGCTGATAGAACCATTGAAAGATTCAAAGCCAGACTAGTTGCCAAGGGATATACACAAACTTATGGAATTGATTATGGTGAGACATTCGCACCAGTGGCTAAAATCAATACTGTACGTATTTTATTATCCTTGGTCGTGAACCTCGATTGGTCCTTGCACCAGTATGATGTGAAGAATGCATTTTTCATGACGATATTGAAGAAGAAGTCTATATGGAGTTGTTCCCTGGGTGTAATATGCAGTCTGAAGATAACAAGTATGTTTGTAAGTTAAAAAATGCCCTATATGGTTTGAAGCAATCCCCCAGAGCGTGGTTTGGACGGTTCACAAGTTCTATGAAAAAAATTCAAAACAGGCAAAGTAATTCTGATCATACTCTTTTCTTGAAGCATAATAAAGGAAATGTTACAGTTCTCATTGTATATGTTGATGATATGATAGTAACTGGAAATGATCAAGAAGAGAAGAAGGCATTGCAGAAATATCTTGCTGGTGAATTTGAAATGAAAGATCTTGGTGAGATGAAATATTTTCTTGGCATTGAAATGTCAAGATCAAAGAAGGGTATCTTTTTGTCTCAACGTAAATATGCCTTAGATCTGTTGAAGGAAATTGGCATGACAGCATGTAGTCCTGTTAGTACTCCTAAGGAAGAAAATCTGAAACTAAGTGTGCATTCGGATCAAGTTCCTGTTAACAAGGAAATGTATCAGAGACTAGTTGGGAGGTTGATGTATCTTGCTCATACTCGACCAGATCTGGCTTATGCACTAAGTGTTGTTAGCCAATTCATGCATTCCCCAAGAGAAGAACATATGAATACTGTCATTCGTATCTTGTGGTATCTCTAGGAAAGGGCATTGTGTTTATAAAGGGGGACAACTTGGACATTCAAGGATATGCTGACGCAGATTGGGCGGGATCAATTGAGGATAGATGATCAACGTCTGGATATTTCACGTTTGTAGGTGGAAATCTTGTTACTTAGTGGTGTAAAAAATAGGAGGTAGTGGCAAGATCAAGTGCTGAAGTCGAATATAGATGAATGTCTAAGGCAGTGTGCGAATTACTATGGATCAGGAATCTATTACAAGACCTACATATTGAACAGACTAATCCTATGAAGTTATATTGTGATAACAAAGCAGCATGTAATATTGCCCATAATCCAGTTCAACATGATCGAACTAAGCATGTTGAGATTGATAGGCATTTTATCAAAGAGAAATTGGAAGCAAAGATTATTGAAGTGCCACATGTGCGATTTGAAGATCAACTTGCAGATGTGCTTACTAAGGTCATGTCAAGCCAAGCATTCAATAGATATCTTGACAAGATATGGGGAGTGTTGCAATTCCATGATTTTCTCCAAGCTGGTGGACTACCATAATTCCATGATTCTCTCCCACTACCATTCAGGACCTGAGATTCACTCGTGCACATTGATTATGTAATTAAGTAAATTGCAAATTGTAGCTTTCCTAGATTAGAAATATACATTGGTTATTTAAGCCATTAGTCTCTGTAATATTATAACACAGAAATATATTTCTCTGATTCACTTCTGAATATTTCCAAACTATGTTAATGTTACCGAAGTTTAGATCTATAAATGTCCGAGGTAAACTCACACTACCCATTACTAGGTTTTAGTCAACAGTAGATATTTTTGTGTCGCCATATTTGTCCAATTTTGACAATCCATCTCTACAATTGATTTGTCAAGTTGGCTGCCACCCAAAGCTTGAGTTGATCCAAATGATTGAAAAAATTGGGTCTTAAGGTGGATATAGTACTATCGCTTCAATTAAGATAGACATGAGCTTAGTATCAAGTTTACAATCAACTTAGTATCAAGTTTACAAATATATTATAGATGCTTACAATTACAGTTATGTCATGCCATCAACTAAGGATCAGGTTTGCAATTGTATTATAGATGCTTACAGTTACAGTTATGTCATGCCGACGACGGAAAGAATCGGCAGATAAACCACTTTCCGCAACGTTTGAAGAAAATGATCCAAGTCTAGATCTTGCTTTTACAATCAGATCATCATGTGAATGATCTGATCTGATCTGCTTCTTGGATTCTGGTAAAAAGGGAAGAAAATTTGACCAGTTAGTTCATCAAAAATGAACAAAAGTAAAAATTAATTGACATGCAGAAGAAAAAAACTATGTAAGTCCAAAAATACCGACATGCATCCAAGTATTTTTTTAATGTATAAAAGCAATTATAATTGTCCCAAGTATATTAGAACTCTAAATAAGTGGAAGTAAAAGGAAGAATGGAAGAGTAGAGAAATATTTGTAGTGTTACTTTTTGGAATGCGAAAAGTACTTCATCACATCAAGGAACGAAAAACCTATGGAACTATAAGGGTCTAAAAGTACTTCATTAGCATCAAAGAACTGAAAACATAATGGTAATATGCGAGTCCAAAAGTACCGACATGTGTCCGACTATTTTTTATGCATAAACACCTTCATAATTGTCCCCAAGTATATTAGAACTCCAAAAAAGGAACAAAAGTAAAAACTGACTGACTTGCAGAAGAAAGAAACTATGAGAGTCCAAAAGTACCAACACACATCCGAGTTTTTTTTTTATGCATAAACACGGTTATGATTTTCCCAATTATATTAGAACTCCAAATAAGTTGAGGTAGAAGGAAGATTGGAAGAGCAGACAAATGATTGCAATGTTACCTTTTGGACAGCATCGCAGAACTAAAAACCTAATGGTACCAACTTTAATTCATTATATTGGACTTTACCCAACAAACTCAGAAGCAAATAATATCATTAGAACTAATCTTCCCAAGTTTGATGTACTTTCAAAGGTAGCAGAGTTTAATCATCTTTGCAATTGGTCAATAATGAACCTTTTTGAACTTCTTCCAGTATTAACAATACTGTCAAGACAGTAATGATAAATAATGATCCCCTGAATATGTCGCATATCGATGTAATCTTTATAGTCAAGAAAATTCTCATAAACCATCCAGTATGCTATATGAAATATCAAAACTGTTAAAAGATGAATATTCCAATTTTAATCTGGAGAAGTTACCAAAATTAAACACTGATATCAACATAACAGATAGAGAGATAGGCATTAAAAAGTTATTGTCACTAATGCTGCAATATACACAAAAATGAAGGCAAATAAATAAATCAGCATAATATCACTGCTGCAACATTCAGTTTACCTTTTTAATAATCATTCACATATGCAATAAGAGAGGAAAGTAATCCAACTTGTGCAGTAGCAGTAAATGTCCTTTTACTAATGACAGTGCTATACTAAGAAATTATGTGGCATCTATTGTTGGATCTACCTAGCTGACGTGGCATGAAGAGAGCCAACTATTAGAGATGAATGAGGTAATATGACAATATGAAAATAAACTCAAACACAAAAACATAAGATTTTACGTAGAAACCTAAGACGAGGAAAAGTTATGGGCCGAAGAAGAGAATTTACTAATTCAATAATGGATTGTTGTTACAAGATTTGATGTTTTCAATCAACATCTAGTGTTGTTTTAATAATACGAAGAGTCAACAACTCGTGGAGTGTATATACAACCCTAATTATAATACTTTAGGTGAAATGAATATCTTAAAATTTGCCACGCCTGGACCGGATAACATCGTCGCTCAAGCTCCAAGGTCTCGGGTAGTGACCGGCGACCTCCTTGTTCTGAGCACTGAAGCGGGACCTTAGCGATCAACGAGCAGAAACGTGTCTACTTTTTCTCCTTCGTCCATATTTTGACTGCTTTAAGGCATTTTCAACCAAATTACCAATACCCAACGAAATTCGGGTCACATTTCAACAAATTTTCACCTTGACACGAATTACAATTCAAGAAATTACATTTTACTCTTAACAAACAACTTTCTACCTCTCCTACAACAGTCCTAAAGGGTAAATTCAGTAACAGAGAGTCAGAGACCAACCAAGTCCAAGCAATGCTCATGCTTGGTTACAAGGAGTGACTTTGTCATCATATCAGTGACATTCTCTCTGGTATCAACTTTTCTCACTACAATATTATCATGCCCAATCACTTTATGAACAAAATAATATCTCACATCATTGTGCTTTGTCCTCTCGTGGAACATCTGATCATTTGTGAGAAAAATAGCACTTTGACTATCACAAAAGATTGTAGACATTTATAAATCTTTACTGATTTTACTAAACAATCCCTCAACCACATAGCTTCCTTACAATACACTGTAATAGTCATTACTCTACCTTTATAGTAGAAAATGATACTGTATTTTATAAAGTAACCTTCCAACTAATAGCACAACCGTCAATCTAAACAGGTACCCTGTAATAGATCTCATTTTATCAAGATCTCCTACAAAATCTGAAGCAATATACCTAATGGTTCCATATGTATTTCTCCCAAAATGCAAACAAACATTTATAGAGCTACACAGATATCTAAATATCCATTGCACTTCTTTCCAATATTCCTCGCCAGGATTTGTCATGTATCTGTTAACTGCACTGAGTGTATATGTAAAATCGGGCTGAGGGGGGGTGGGTGTACAAACTATAGCATATATAAGAGATCCAATTGCACTTTGAATAAAGAACCTATGACCTGTAATCAATTTCTTCCTCTGACTGTGGACACAAAATAGATGACGGTTTAAAATGGACAGCCAAATGAGTATTGACAGTCGTAACATTCAGCATATTGAACTTATAAAGTTCTTTCTCAATCTGCCCCTTCACTAGTATACTTGTACCATTTGAATCAAAGATACTTAAGGATATGAGATTTCTCCTTAGGTCTGGAACTTGCCTTATATCAATAAGCATCCTGATAAACCCGTTAAACATTTTAATCTTGACCGTTCCAATTTCAGCAATTTTACAAGACGCTTTGTTTTCCATAATTACAGTACCTCTCGAAACCACTTCACATATTGTAAACTAATCCTGGTTGGGACACTTATAACATGTCTAAGTTGAATCAAGAATCCAATCCTTACAAGATTGAACCTCCTTCAGAAATTAACAGACGCTCTCCTTCACTTTGGTCATATCCTTCAACATTGGCTTATCATGTATTCTCAGTTTGCTTTCCTTTCTCTTTAGTAACGACCATTCTATTTTTGTTCCGCAATTTGTAGCAATCAACTCTAATATGCCCCTTCCTTTTGTAAAAGTGACATACTTTGTCTTTATGTTTAAACTTCGATCTGTCCATCATATTACCACCAAGATTCCTATCTTGAGTCCTCCTACGAACAACCGACCCTCTGCCTTACCCTCTGATCGAGCACAATATGCTTTATCTTCTCTTTTGAAAGTAAAGCATTACACACTTCGTCATTTGTAAGAGTATAACGAATATAATGTCTTTATAAGTCGTATATGAAGATGGCAGTGAACACAAAAAAATCAATCCAAGATCTTCTTCATAATACTTAATCTCTAAAGTCTCTAGATCAATCACAATTTCTTTAAAAATGGTTAAGTGATCATCTATAGACGTACCTTCAGATATGGGGTGAGAATACAAGTTCTGCTTCAAGTGTATCTTACTGGTCAAACTCTTTGTCATACAAAACTGCTCTAGTTTCAAACATAACTTAGTGGCACTTTTCTCCTTTAGAACATCCGAAGAATCTGATTTGATAGATGAATTTGTGACATGGACTTTTGATCTCTATGCTTTTTTCCTCCTATTTTTAATTAGAAGACATTTTATTAAACTCTAAAGGGCGTTATCCAAATCCATCTGCCTGAGCACAACTCGCATCTTCACTTTCCATGTCAAAAATCTTGTGTTGTGATACAAAAACAAAATATCATATTTCATCGTTGTCATCGTAAAAGATCAATCTCATTCAGATACTAGCTTGTTAGAGATAAACGAGATAATATGAAAATAAACTCGAATACAAGAGCACAAGATTTTATAATGAAACCCAAGACTAGAAAAATCACGGATAGAGGAGAATAATTCATTAATTCAATAATGAATTGTTACAAGATTTGATATTCTCAATCAAGATCTAATGTTGTTTTAACACTATAAAGAGCCAACAAGTCGTGGAGTACTTATACAAGCCTAATTATATTGCTTTAGGTGGAATGGGCATCCTAAAATTAGTCAAATTGCAAAACAGGCATGGATAAGATAACACCAGCGCTCGAACGGCACCTTTGGTGTCAAGCTCCAAGCTCGCAAGTAACAAGCAGTGAGCTCTTTATTCTAAGCGGGACCTTATGTACAACGAGTGAAAATACACCTACATTTTATTCTTGGTCCATCCTTTGACTTTCTCAAGATCTCTTCAACCAAACTACCAATACACAATGAAATTCGGGTCACACTTCTGGATCATGAGAGTTTTGGGATAGCCCACAAACTTAAAAGGAGACGATTGAGCTCACCCAGGTCTAATTATAGTAGTTGACAATAGTGTGCTGGATAGGCAAGCACATACTCAACAGAATCTCACAAGACACTTAAAGACAGACTATAGAACTCGAACTAGCTCTAAGGGAGTCAAACGAGTTAAGTCCAATATCAAAGTTGGTCATGAGGCCTAACTTGGATCGAAATTTAGACAAGTTGAGTAGTTAAGTCTCAAAAATGTCTTCGGTGGCTCAATCATATTTGTACTAGCGATACTGATACAACCTGCTACAGGGAAGCAAATGGGTATCAGAAGTCACTCTTTGAGCGAGGACTAGCTCCAAAGGAAATTAACAGATAAGGGGAAAATTGGGGAATCTGGATAAGAGAAGACAGATTGGGGAGAGAAGAAAGAATCCTTTAATTCCACATATCCCTCCTAAATGATCTCGTTACATTATAAAAGGAAATTCTCTCCCTCAGCCTAACTGTGTAACAAACTCAGCAAATAACGACAAGACAGCTGGAAAAGAAATAATATTACTCTCTTAAAAACAATTTCACTCAACACAGGCTCAGCCCACATAATCATTCATCCAGCTGGGCTTCTTGGATTGTCGTTTTGGGCGGTCTTGGGTTTTCTCCTCTACAGCTTGGGCCTCAATACTTACTTGATTGGGCGCTTGGACTTCCTCCTGTATAGCCAATGTCGTATCATTCCTTCCCCCTTCAAACACCACCTTGTCCTCAAGGTGATATGCTGGATAAGCAGTACGAAAGTCTTCACAGGGTTCCCAAGAAGCTTCTTCTAGAGGACAACCCTGCCACTGAACTAACACCTGAGCTTGAGGTGTGCCATGGACAAGTACGATGCGATTGGCGCAGATGGCCACAGGGACTTGAATTGGTTTATTGTCCTGACTGTCCGGGGGTAAGTCGCGAGATAAACGTGTAGCAGTGCCTCGAAATGGCTTGAGGACGGATACATGGAAAACAGGGTGTATGTGACTCCTCTCGGGCAAACCAACTCGATACGCCACTGGACCAACACGAGCAGTGACCGGAAAAGGTCCATAGAACCGTTTGGAAAGCTTGTGGTGGTGGTGGCGGGCTACGGACAACTGTCGGTAAGGTTGCAAACGGACAAGAACGAGGTCACCTACCTCAAAGTTCAGTTCTCGACGGTGAACATTTGCCTTTTCGGTCATCCGTTGTTGAGCAGCTAGAAGATTGGCTTTGAGGGTGCGAAGAAGCTCATCGCGAGCAACCAGTGCCTCGTCCAATGCTTGGATTGAAGTAGAGCCCCGTGTGTACATGGGAATGGATGGTGGGGCACGACCATAGAGAGCTTGGAACGGAGACATCTTGAGGCTGCTATGAAAACTGGTGTTGTAATGGAATTCAGCCCAACCGAGCAAGGAAACCCATGAAGTAGGTTTGTCCTGAGTGAAAGCACGAAGGTATTGTTCCAAGCCACGGTTCACCACTTCCGATTGGCCATCGGACTGCGGATGATAGGCGCTGCTCATAGAGAACGTGGTACCACTCAACTCGAACAACTTACGCCAAAAAGAACTCATAAAGATGGGATCTCGGTCAGATACCACCGAGCGAGGAAAACCATGGTAACGGACCACCGTGTCAACAAAAAGGTCTGCCACTTTTGCAGCAGAAAAATCAGTGGGCAGGGAACCAAAATGTGCCGACTTGGACAGCCGGTCCACCACTACCATGATGACAGAGAACCCTTTGGATGGCGGTAGACCTGTCACAAAATCCATCGTTACATCTTCCCACACGGCCTCCGGAATTGGCAAAGGTTGTAAAAGGCCAGCTGGCACTTGGGTTGAATATTTGATCTGTTGGCAAATAAGGCAAGAGGCAATGTAGGCTTCCACTGAGCACCGCATATGGGGCCAAAAGAAATTTGCAGCCAATCTGACGAATGTGCGCTTAACACCTGCATGCCCGCCACTTGGTGTATCATGAAACTCACAAATGAGGATATCACATAAAGAAGATTTCGGGCTCACCACATAGCGTCCCCTAAAAAATATCAACCCGTGCATTACTGAGTAAAATGGTGGAAGGGTGCCCTGTTCGTGCTGGCGATGAAAGGCAAGCAAATAAGGATCAGTTGAGTTGGCTTGGCGAAGCTGGTGTAAAATGTCAAAAGTTGGACCAGAAACCAAGGCAAGCATTGATGAAGATGACTCTGACTCGAACAGAAGCCAATCAGCAGGGACTCGTGATAGAGCATCGGACGCGCGGTTAGAAACACCCGGTTTGTATTCAATTCGAAACTGAAACCCGAGAAGCTTTCGTACATAAGCTTGCTGGTCCGGAGTTTGAATGACCTGCTGGAGGAGCTCTTTGATGCTTCGATGGTCTGTTCGAATCACAAAGAGATGCCCCAAAAGATACGTGCAGTTCCCTGATATAGACCGAGGAGGCTTGAAGCCTAGGACTAAGCTTTTTACTAAAGAACGCAATTGGGTGGCCGGTTTGCATTAGCACTGCTCCAATGCCAACATTAGAGGCATCTGTCTCAATAACAAAGTCCTGAGAAAAATCTGGGAGGCGCAAAACCGGGGCTGCCACCATAGCTTGTTTGAGGACTTCAAATGCAGTCTCAGCAGCCGTTGTCCATTCAAACGCATCACAACGAAGAAGGTCTGTTAGGGGGGCGGCAATGGTTGCATAGCCGGCGATAAATCGCCTATAATATCCTGTGAGACCCAAGAATCCCCGAAGTTGCTTAACATTCTTTGGAATTGGCCAGCGGACCATAGCCTCAACTTTAGCTGGATCAGCATGAACACCAGTAGAGGACACAATATGCCCAAGATAGTCAATGTTCTCCTGACAAAACAGGCACTTGGAGAGCTTGACATAAAAACTATTAGACAGTAAACAATCCAATACGACTTCCAAATGCATCACGTGATCAGCCAACGAAGAGCTGTATACCAAAATGTCGTCAAAGAAGACAATAACGAACCTGCGGAGATAGGCAGAAAAAATTTGATTCATGGTAGCCTGAAAAGTGGAAGGCGCATTAGTTAGCCCAAAGGGCATCACAAGGAACTCAAAATGCCCATCATGAGTCCGAAATGCTGTTTTGTAGGTGTCACGGGAGTGAACACGAATCTGATGGTACCCCGCACGAAGGTCGAGCTTGCTGAAAACACAAGCACCCCCCAACTCGTCCAATAGCTCATCAATCGTGGGAATGGGGAATTTGTCTTTCACCGTGGCTGTATTCAGAGCTCGGTAATCCACACAGAAACGCCATGTGCCATCCTTCTTCCAGACAAGGAGAACGGGTGATGAGAAAGGGCTGTGGCTCGGTTTTATAATACCTTGGTCAAGTATTTCACGAATCAGCTTTTCCATCTCTGACTTTTGGTAATGTGGGTAACGATAGGGACGCACGTTGACAGGTTTGGTGCCTTCCACCAAGTGGATACGGTGGTCGATGGCGCGCTGAGGTGGAAGCCCATGGGGGTTTTGGAAAATACTATTGTACTTGAGCAACAAGTCAACAACTGGACCAGGTACATCATCTGGCAGAGACCACTGATCCACAGGTTCGGGATTGGAGTCGTGGGCACAGTGGGCCAATTCAAAAAGCCCCGAGACAGCATCACTATGAACCAATGCCTGGAGTTGGTGAAGGGAAACTGGGTTCTGAAACAATCCGGACTCACCCTGTAGTGTTACTTGCTTTCCCAACCAACTGAATTCCATAGTCAGGGCAGAGTAATCGTGGGATACCCGACCTAGAAGTTGAAGCCACGGAAATCCCAAAACAACATCCGGACCTTCAATAGCCAGAACAAACAAATCGACAGTGAACGGAATATCTTGCAGAAGGAGGGATGTTGAACTGCAGCAGTACTAGCACACTAGAAAGGTGCCACAACCCGTCGCGACACGGAAACGAGGAATCGAGGTGACTGGCAAACCTAACTGCTCCGCCAAACCAGGTTTGATAAAGTTGTGGGTGCTCCCACTATCGATAAGAACTTGAAAGGTGTGGGAACCAACGGAGCCCGATACTCGAAGAGAGCGGCCTTGTGACTGGCTCGACAGAGCGTGAAGGCTCGAAATATCTCCAGAAACATCCTCGGATGGAGAATCGTCGACTTCGACGGACTCGGTGTGCGATGTCCTCATCACATCCGAGGAGAAGCAAATACTTACTCCGACAACGATGATTCGGTCCAAACTTCTCGTCGCAGTTATAACATAAGCCCTTCTCGCGTTTGTCGCGAAGTTCTGCTGGGGATAGACGACGGACAGGTAAGGCTGGCGTTGGAAGTAATGGGGGTAGGTTGGATTTTGGGGTAAGAGAGGTTGGAGTAAGTTTGGGAGGTAAAGGGCCTTGTAGTGGGCTAGGCCTTGGGCTAGCTATTTGATGGGCTATGGTAGGTGCAGGGGAAATTACAGCTTCGGCTGATCCCAAGGGAGGCCCACGAGACCAAAATTTCCCAGATTGGGTATTATCCTCCAAACGAGCAGCATATGCTTGAGCCATAGCGAACGCCTCCATCAGTGTGTTTGGCCGATGGAATTGGAGCTCCCGTCGAACTGACGGTTTGAGACCCGTGATGAAGAAACTGATTAGGAGAGGCTCAGAAATTCCGGTCACTTTGTTGAGTAATTCTTCAAATTGGGCCTGAAAATCAGCAACAGAACCTGTTTGGGTGAGCTTAGAAAGATTTCCCTGAAAATCTTCATACACAGATGAACCGAAGCGGTGCTTGATGGCGGCAAGAAAAGTTTTCCACGTGGGCAAGAGATTGTTTCGTTTCGCCCATTGGAACCAAGCCGCGGCACGACCCTCCAAATGGAAGGAGACGATCTGCAGACGCGAATCCTCCGGCGTCGAATGATAGTCAAAGAATGCTTCTATACGAAATAACCAATCGGTCGGATCCGAACCATCGAAACGAGGAATATCCAATTTCAGAGAACGGGCAGTACATGGTAAATCTGAACGGACTGGGTTCGATTCAATGCCGGTGTTGGAGTGAGCAGCGGAAGTCGAGCCAGAATAACCCAGAGGAGCATTGCGTACCTCAGCACGGAGATTGGCCATTTTGGAGTCAACAGCAAACATGTGTTGTTGCAGAGTGTTGTGGATGGAATCAGAATGGGTATCGAACTTCGATTGCAGTGTCTGATGAAGGGAATCAGATTGAGCATCAAGCTTAGATTGCAAAGCGGCCAAAACCTCAGAGAGATCCATGGTGGGGGAGATCAATGAAAGCACCAATGATACAACCTGCTACAGGGAAGCAAAGGGGTATCAGAAGTCACTCTTTGAGCGAGGACTAGCTCCAAAGAAAATTAACAGATAAGGGGAAAATTGGGGAATCTGGATAAGAGAAGACAGATTGGGGAGAGAAGAAAGAATCCTTTAATTCCACATATCCCTCCTGAATGATCTCGTTACATTATAAAAGGAAATTCTCTCCGTCAGCCTAACTGTGTAACAAACTCAGCAAATAACGACAAGACAGCTGGAAAAGAAATAATATTACTCTCTTAAAAACAATTTCACTCAACACAGGCTCAGCCCACATAATCATTCATCCAGCTGGGCTTCTTGGATTGTCGTTTTGGGCGGTCTTGGGTTTTCTCCTCTACAGCTTGGGCCTCAATACTTACTTGATTGGGCTCTTGGACTTCCTCCTGTATAGCCAATGTCGTATCAGATACACTCAGAAAAACATGCTTGGCCCTTTGAGGTAGGTGAGCTGAAGAACAGTGCTCCGCAGAGCAAAATATCAAGCAAGGTACCACAATATTATATCATTAACTTATTTTGATCTCATAAGTTGCATTTCTTTAGTCATATTAAAAGGGGTACATGTAATTTTCTTGATCATAGAGTTGTCAAAATATGTTGTTTGTTGACATTTTTAACATACTTATAAGTAAAACTCATATTGTGATGAATTAGGTAAGAAATGGACCATGACAAATTTAATAAAGCAAGGTGGTTTGGGGGTGGGGGGGCGGCTTTTATCAAATCTTGAAATGGAGTATTTTGTATGCAATGACGCCAGCTTCTTCCATTGTCAAGCAAACACTCCTCCAAGGAAAAAGGAAATATCCTATATCATAATCTAAACAAAAAAGTATATAATTATGGATTAAGGACCAAGACTTTTGATTATTAAAATTTGATTAATGATTATCTTATAGTAACCTGGCCAAAATTTTGATTGGCACAAGTTTTTTAAACTATATTAGTGGGCTCGATGTCATTTATCATTAATTAAGTGGAAGTTTGGCATCAATATTGAATAGTTGTTCGTAAATAATTTACAAGATTTTAACTTTTTTCTTCATTTCGACTCATGCCGTAAAGATTGTTTGATAATATAGTGACATGATTATTGTTCGTTTGCAACTAAAAACATTTATTTTTTGACAATTTAAATGATCTCTTCAATTGTTTTTGTATCTATATTATTATGTCAGCGCTTACATATTAACTAACCGCACAAATCATCAACGTGGTCTTATTATCAGCAATCCAAAGTTGAATATCTTATTTTGAGTTTCTAGTCTTTTTCACAAGATTTTCAGCCAATTGTATATAACCAAATCCTAAAGCTGCTTTAAGATTTCTCCATATATAAAAAGATGACAGTTGGCTATAGTGGTAGAAATTTCTAAAATTTCGTGATAAAATCGTTCGTTCAAATTACGATAACTCAATTATCGAGTGGGATGAACCTATACTGTACTGTATCGTTCATTTTGGCGCCTTGTTTGATATATTCATAAACAAATTGTCTTCTCCAACCTTTGGGTTGACACACTGCACACTCTGATTGAAATCAGGCCCGCACTCCAAGGATCTCCCTCTTTTATCTACTCCTCTCCCTCTCAATATATTATATAACTTCCCCGTCATTAACGGTAATTACCTACAATTTTTCAACAATGTTTTCTTCTACTTCTCACTATTTTTTGCCATACACGAACATGCACTCTTCCACCCTAAAGCAACCCTTTTTTTCTCCTCCTCCTTCTCCTTTTTTGACGAAAAGAGAGAATTTTTTGAAGCCTAGCCCTTTACAAATTCAAGAAAATCCAAGAAAAAGGAACACAGAGAAAAACCCACAAATTTTTATGCCTCTAAATTATGTTTTTCATAGCCCTGGTAAATCAAGATCAAGAAATCCAAATCCCAGAAATATGGCAGTTTTTTGCTTAACAATATGTGAACAACCATTACTGCATACCTTAAGCGTATCCCAAAAGGTACGATTAGTGCTCATTTGAGATTTTATACTGATCTAATTGTTTGGTTAGCTTTTTGATATTGAGTCTGTAGGTGTTAAAAGTCACATTTTAACCTTAACAGGTACAAGCTTTGGATTTGGAGTTCAAATCATTATCTGAGCCCATTGACAGAGTCAAAAGGTTGTTGCACTATGCAAATCATCTTCCCCAGTTTGATGAATCTGCGAAAATTCAAGAAAATAGAGTCATGGGCTGCACAGCCCAGGTGTGGCTGGAAGTAAAAATGGACAATAATGGGGTAATGAAATTCAGAGTTGATACTGATTCAGAAATCACAAAAGGGTTCTGTTCTTGTTTAATTTGGGTACTAGACGGGGCAAAATTTGACGAGATTTTGACTGTAAACTCGGACGATTTTGTAGAAATGAATGTGGGATTGCCTAGTAGGGGTCATTCCAGAGTGAATACTTGGCATAATGTGTTGACTAGTATGCAAAAGAGAACTAAAGATTTGGTTGAGAAAAGAAATAGACAAACTTTTCCTTCACTAATTCATGATATCAGTGTCAATGGAAATTACAAGGAAACTCAGGTGTGCAATCAATTTGCTATTTAGTTTTACGTAGTCAGCACTCCTTTTTTTTTATTTATTATTATTCTAGTTAGTTGTAATATTTTATGGAATATCGTAGCACTCCTTTTTTATGCACACATAGATAAAGCGTTTCTATAATTCACAAACAAACAACAAACTAGCCTTATTGCTGATAAATCTGGAGATTACTATTCAAGTTTTCTTGTTGTAATCAGTTTGATTGATGGCTATTTGGAATCAGATTAACCTGATGCGGTTATTTGCTTCATATTATACTCAAGTATTCAGTTAAAAAGACTTGATGTCATATGTTTCTTTTTCCATTTTGAATGAGTGGACGTTGAATGAAAATTGAAGAGTAAAGATAGATTAAGCCACTTGTTTGGTGAGTCTAAACACGGCATTATCAAAGCAGAAGCTGAACTTACGTTCTGGAATCTTTCAATGAAAGGCTGGAACTAAAGACAAAAAATTGGAGGACTGAGTTATGTAAGGAGTGTGTAGTTAGATCATGCCCCACAAAGTTTGAACAAGTTTAGGCTATGCAATTATGTCTCGCTATTATGTTCAATTTAGACATATCTTTCTTATAAAAGTTCAACAAAATCAAATCTTTCGTGACTGACTCATACCTGGGATTGTCGTTATTGTATTTATTCTTGATTAGTGTCACCTTCTATCTTATTTTATCTATTTCAACATGGCTATAGATGCATCACATCTTCATTTATGCTCCGTTAATATTATATAGATGTTGGCCTTTTCTTCTGTAACATAGACAGATTAAGCCACTTGTTTGTTGAGTCTAAACAGGGCATTATCAATGCAGAAGCTGAACATACGTTCTGGAATAGGTCAATGAATGGCTGGAACTAAAGACAAAATATTGGAAGGATGAGTTATGTTAGGAGTATTTGTAGTTAGATCATGTCCCACAAAGTTTGAACGAGTTTAGGCTATGTGACTTTTTCGCTGTTATGTTCGATTTAGACCTGTCTTTCTTGTAAAAGTTCAACAGAATCAAATCTTTCGTGACTGACTCCTACCTCAGATTGTCGTTATTGTATTTATCCTTCTATCTTATTTTATCTATTTCAATGTGGCTATAGATGCATCATCACATCTTCATTTATGCTCCGTTAATCTTATATAGATGTTGGCCATTTCTTCCGTAACACTCAGTATCACTTAGATTTATACCTTGTTTAGTAGTAGACATGTTATGATCAGATAGAATTCTTGTAACAAATCTCCATTTCATTTATCCGTCTTATCTTATGCATTACATCTTGTTCAAATCATTCTACCTTATGATCAGCTCCATAAATTTGCAGGTCTTATCAGCGGTGGAATCTAATTACCTTATTTTTCATTTACAGTCTACATCTTTAGCTACCAGAATTGATGGTCAATGAATTTCTCATTCAAATGAAATGGATGAACATAGTGAACTCCACTTGGATTTCTTCAGAGTCAATCAGAATATTGTCACATTTAAGGCACAAATCCTTCAGGACTTGTGGTTTACAAACTTCGTTACACTTCAGAATCGCTACACCTTCATGTAAATCCAACCTTCATGAACACAGAATTTGGAAAGGTAAGTTTTGTCCCTCGTTTGTGTTAAGGAATATAATTCCACATCAAATAAAGATGAAAACATAGACCAATTTATAAGAGTTTGGACTACTCCTCTTAATAAGGTTGACCTTTTAAGATGGAACTCCAAATCTTAACAATTTGTGAACCTTTATGTAGCTGAGAAATGCTCGTTACTGACTAATTGATATTTTTATAGGTCTGAACCCTACGGGGAAGCGGATATTGTGAGAGTAGTCTTCCAGCCGAAAAACAATGTACACTATAGGATGCAATGGATTGGTTAATATTTCCAATTTTAATGTTGGTTCGTTAGAACAATATTAACAATAGTTAAAAAGTAGATAATAGTTATGAGCTTAAATGGACTTTGCCCTGTCGACTCACGCAGATTATAAGAAAATTGGGTTATGTCCAGCACCTTTACATGCAAAGTTATTTTATTGAAAAAATATGTGATTGAAAATTAGTAGGAGACAGGGCTTAATCATGCATCATAAAGTCAAACAAGTTTCATATAATTCCCTTCCTGCTTTCTTAATCACATTTTGTTATATCCAATTATGATTTTGTTTAGTTTATCTAATTTCAATGTTCTTAATTCTTGACTTCACTCGAAGCTGAAATCAAAGGTTAATCAAAATTTGTAATCATCAAATATGATTATGACATAATTAGCCAGCTAATTACAGCTTACCATATTATAGAAACTCATGCCTTTTGTAAAAAGGTGCAAAACCCACATTTTACTTTCTCAGAATTATTAACTGGAAATTAAAACAATTTAAAAAAAAAATTTTTTTTGGTGATTTCTGGCTTAATACACTCGACATCAATCAACATTTTTCTGGGTTTTCCCTACTGAATCCCAGCAATAATTCATTTTCATATGCCTGCGTGATTTTCAATAATAGTTTGTGCACTTATGGTTATGCCAAAGTTGAATAAACACTTATGAACAAAGTACTTATTGAGTTTGAATTAGCTAGCTTAATGTGAAAGTCGACGTGTTTTGTGGGCTATTTATTGTGTACAAGCGATTAATTTTGTTTATTTAGAGGGTAGTGAATTTGGTTTTACTCAAAGTTGTGATCTTTATATGGTATTGCAATTGTCAAAAGTTAGCATTTGATTGGTTTCTTGTGGAGGTCAATGTGGGATGGAAGGACATTTCTGTTTTTTTTCTGGTAACCGATTTAAGCTGTAAAGTTAGTTTCTGGGATTCATCGAGTAAGAATCAGTATGAACAATTTAATGTCTGGGAAAATTTTAGCTGCATGTATTTGTTTGTTTCTTGAGAATTGAGATGTCAAGTTTGTGCATCTTGTTCGATTCTAGTGTTTTAATTGAACCTAATTGAAAATCCCTACTTGTTGAACTGTCGAGACAGAGAGAGCTTTCGTTTAGTACAGAGTGGATTTAATCTTTGGAAGAAAAAGAAGTGAAGAATAGCTTGACTCTCTCGGTTTCAGTATTTTTCATAGCTTTGATCAATTCATTTTGGATTTTCCTTTTATAAGTATCTTCACTTTCAATGCAGAGTAGCCATTTAAGCTGTCGGTGATTAAAAGTATAGAACCAGAAACAATGACTAAAAAAGGGGAATTTGGACGCAGGTTTGAATGCTTTTGCCCTATATATGTGGTTCGACTGGCCTAAAGTATTGTATATATGTACGAGATCGATTTGTTTGAACTTTGGTTTCTTGTCTTGCCAGTGCCAAACCAAATCAAACTACGAGGATTGTTATGCCTTGCGACCTAGGCTCCTAATTGAGGTCATGCTGTAGTTCAAGTTGAGACATAGAGTCAGATCTGACAAAGTCAACAAAGATCCAATTGGTCAAGATAAAGAAGTCAAAGAAAAAGTTAAATCACCTTTGTTCCGAAACTCTTATTTGGCCAAAGCCCTACCTCTATCCAAAGATCTTATTTGGTCGAAACCCTCGTTCCATTCGAAACTTCTTTTGGCTGAAGTCATTGTTGTCTGTTAGAGGATCAGCAGGCAATCTTTAGGAATGATTGATATAATGTTTATGATAATTAAATGTCAGAGTTGTCAACTTAATGCGTTGTATGGTTGATCCGTTGTCAATGTATTAAATACATAGCAGGCTGAATGAGGTGAAGTTTCGGTCAGGGAGATGAAGCTACGTGGTTCTTATCCAACAATTATCACATAGGCCATAGGCCATAGGCCAGGAGTTTATAAATAAGTAATTGTTATAATATTTGAATCTAATGCAATTCTACACACTTAAAAATACATTTGGTTTTCTCTAGTTCTCATTCCATATTATTTGCTAAAGTCTACTTTATTATTAATTTGTTCAAGTGTTTTTTTTTTTTTTTGGCAATCATCTCTGATCACATTGTCGGTGCTTGAACATTTTTGTCTTGCGTGGTAGAGCATCTTCCATGTCCATAAACGCCACCCTTTTCCGTCCTAATCTCTGGTCAAAACGTGTTGGAATTTGCTTACATGAACGCGAGTGAGACCTGACATCTGTTGTCCACGTAACCATTGCGGAAAATGGGGTCAACAGATTGGAGAGTTAAGGAACACCCTGAAGAATGGGAACCCTCATACGTTGCTTCGGCAACCCGTCATAGATTTCATCAGCAACATCGGCGAGTTAGATTCAGAATAGGTGCTAGACTTACTAGAGAGGTGGCCACAATGACCGCAAACATAAGGGACATTACCCAACAAAATATTGTTATGCAAGAGCTACTTAGGAGCGTGCTTAAGAGTTTATGGTGCGTTTGGTAAGTTGTTTTCAGTTTTACAAAATATTAAAAACGTGTTTGGTATGATATTTTTAAAAATGCATTTTCGAAATTAAAGGTAAATTCATAACATAAAACTCAAAACGATTTTTTAAAGTTTTGAGTGTTTTCAATGAAAATTCTAAAAACATTCAAAATATGGATACAAGCATTTAAATAAAATTTTAAAATAAAAAATGTTATAAAGTAATAAAATTCTAACAAATAAAATTTGAAAAACTAGAATTCAAATAAAATAAATTAAATAAATTGATAAATTCTAAAAAATAAAAACTATAAATTTTGAAAATATAAATTCTAAAAAAAATAAAATTATTGAAAATAAAAAATTAAACTTCTGAAAAGTAAAATTATAAAAATTTCTAGAAAAATAAAAATTATAGTAAAATAAAAAATAAAAATAGTTCAAACTCTTAATTAATATTTAAATAAAAATTCTGAAAAATATTTAAATGAACACGAATAAAAATATTCTCAATACACATCATTAGTTTTTATTTCCTATATTTTTTAACTCAAATTGTTATTTATTTTCATTTTATTTTTGTAGTGAAAAAATTATTGTATGCTTTAAAAAACTTTAAAATGTATATATTATTTGAAAATATATTAACATATATTTTTTTATTTTTACTGAATAATCAAATTTCATAGAATAAAATGTCATAAAATAATTTTTTAAAATTTCAAAATAAACGTGTTTTGTATTTTTCTATTTCGGGAAATAATTTTTCAAAATGACAAACCAAACGCGTTTTTAAAAATTTGACAACATAATCTCAAAGTAGAAAACTAAAGATGAACTTAAAATTGAAAACTGGAAAACAAACCAAACAACCCCTTAAGCTCTTTCATAGTGAATGTTTTCAGTGTTAGCATGTTTCAAATCACCTGGGTACAAATGAAATGTGCAATATTCAAGGTGTTGATTTTGGAGTTATGGGCTAGGTACATAGACTTTGAGTGTGTTTGGTAGGGATTTTTGGGAGAAAAATTGATTTTTGAATAGTGAGATGATGGGAAATGTGTGGTTGAAAAAGAAGAAAAAAAGTATTGATATGATGGAAAATATTATTTTATTGAAAAATGTGTGGTTGAAAATGTGAATTGATTTACTGTAGAAAATGAGAATCTGTATCAAACAGGCTCTTTATCATTGTATGAGCGAATGTACGTCAAGAGTCAAATGAATTTGTTTCTCTACTCGAATATAGTTGTCTGAGTATGATTGATGTATACTCCTCTTTGAGCCCGTCTCTGAAGACTTGTTTTTCTTCAAACTTATTTACAACATATTTTCTTAATAAAATAATTTTGCGCGTAGATTTAAAATTTTTTCATACTTTTTTAACCACACATTCTAAAAAAATTACTATTACAAACTCATTTTTTTTTTAAAAAAAAAGAGGGGATCAACATAGCCCAAGTTAAATGCAAATTCACATTGTAAACTGTTCATGAACATTTTCGGCCAACATGCTCTTTCACATGCAATCGCAATCTTTTTCAAATACTTGATTCCAAAATAGTAAGAGTGAGACTTAAATTCAATACCTTTCTTTCCCTTGTTTCAGTCCCATTATTTGGCAAAGAATATATTTTGAAATAGTATTTTGATGGAAAATGTGATTAAAAAAATAAGCAAAAAATTTTGAGTTTACATGTAATATTATTTTATTGAAAATGTGTGGTTGAAAAAAAAAATAGAAAAATGTATTTTGAAAACAATGGTAATTAAACAAGGGCAAAATATCATCTCATTTTGTATGTACTGGAAATTTATGAACATCAATGTGTCTTCTGTTTCTCATTCCTCTTTTATTCGTATAGCCATTCTTGTGGTGGGTTTGGGGGGAGGCATTAGAGATAAATGACATCTACCTCAAGGTACTTTTAAAATTGGATTGGTCAAACTCCCTAATTTTCACTTTGAATTTTCAATAATTGCATATTTTCGCAGTAGCCTTTTGAATGGTAAAGACAAAGATGCCCTTAAGTAATCAATACAATTACAAAAAAAAAATTATTTAAAATATAATACTACCATTTTAGTTAACAAGTAAGAACATAACACTTCCCACTTAAAATTTCAAAACCAGCTCACTTTTTATCTATTTATTTCAACACTGATAAAAAAACCTCTTATTTTTCATTTGCTCCAACCTCAAAAACTCATAAATTGATCAAATGTTGAACAAGATTTTTTTTTTTACATCTATCACTTCGAATCGGTATGTATATTTATGTATACTTAATTTCGTTTTCGTTAAATTAGCATACGTTTTTAATCGATAAATCTTATTTCGACATAGATTAACGTGTAGATAATTTTTTTAACAAATCTATAATTTTTTAAAACATAAATAAGAAAAAAATTCATCTGCATTTTCATGGCAATGATTCCGGCCAGTCTTAACAGTCGGCTATTAATAGCTTTAGGTAACTGGCTGTTAAAATCCAAAACAGTCGACTGTTAACGGTGCTATTACGACCAGTTGTTACAACCATTAACAATTGGCTGTTAACGTTTTTTTTTTTAAATTGTGTTGTCCAGTGGTTGGGACGATTTTTCGAATAATTTTTTCTTATAATTAAAAATTTTGTTTCGTCACGCAAATATGATTGTAATATCAATTTATTACTTTGGTGATTTCGATTTGGATGAAAAAGATCAATGAGTATGGAACTAGACGAGTGATATACGTTGTAGTATTCCAATTTCCATAAAATTGAGTACATCATATGTGGAAATGTACTATGATTTACAAAACAAATTGAAAGTTGATCCCTATCAGTACGATATGGAACTGTGATTTCAATTCAACGAGCATTCATTGATAAGTGCGAGTTTTTGCACTTATTCGGACCATTAAACTTGGATATTTATGAGTTTTCATTAGAAATTTATTACTTAATTTAGTTATTTTTATTTTGTAGGTGAAAACTCGAGTTTGAATGATGATTGAAGGAATTTATGTGAGAAATGAGCAAAAAGAACCAAAAACGCAAAATTTCAAAGTTTGGGGACCAAGATTAGCACTTTTTGATAGTTGGAGGACTGACGTACAATTTCTGGAAATTTGGCTGCCAAAATCTATTTGGGAAGAGAAGGCTGGGCGCTGCACACTTTTAATTTTGTTTTGGAACTTCGGGGACCTTTTTGTCATTGTTTTGAAACTTGAGGGTTTGGGGTGCAAATTACCAACTAGGTTTGAATTAAAAACACAATTCAGCCCCTATTTTGGACCCAGCAAGCAAGACGGAAACAAAGAAGCTGCGTGACCTACGTCTCTTCAATTTCTCTTCACTTTCAATTTTTTTTTTACTTTCTTTTCTCTTTTCTATTTCCTTTGGCATTTTGGACAAAGTTTGGAGTTTGGCAATGGTGAAATAACTTGGAGAAGAAGACCCATTGATATTCTCTTTATCAATAAGTTTTTCTTTTCTCTAATTTATTTTTCATTAATGAGTTGTAAGGATTTATTTGTTATTTTTGAGTATTTAATGTGTAACTAAATATATTTGTGATTGGGGGTGATTCCAAACCCGAGTTATGATTTTCAATTAATTTATACTTTATAGTTCTCTTGATTGATGTGTTTAATCCATTAATTTAGATGTTTATTTTGTTCTTCTTGGTTGTTTAGTTGTACAGTTAAATGATTGAGTTTGTTCAATGAATGCTATTTTAGGATTTATAGTACGCTATTTATTCTAAAACCTTATGGCAATTACATTTCAATGGATTATGAGGAATTTTCAATTGATTGTATGTGGATTAACATTTAAGTAAGTAAACCGAGTTTGTGAGTTTGCCCTTAATTCAATTCATCTCTGTTGTCGTAATGCTTTTGTTAAATTAAATCTAGAGAGGTTATTTTAGGCTGTTTAATGAATAGGGTTGAATAAAGAGCTTGTTTTATTCAACTAACATGTAAGAAGAGATTGAGATAATTGAGCTTGTAATTATTTTCGAATTGTTGTTAATCTAAAGAACGAAAATCTATTGAGGTAATTGATATGAAAATCATTCTCGTGGTAACGAAGCATCCCCCAATCACATCTTTGATTTAAAAACTATTTTGTTTATTTCCAAATTCAAGTCTTTTCTATTTTAAATTTATTGTTTTCTTTAGTTCAACGAACCAAACCCCCGGCTCCCCCCATCCCCGGTCCCTCCCCAATTTAATTACTTTAGTATATTACTGTTAATTTCAATTTCTATTGTGCAATTGATTAAATTGAAACAATCCTCTGCGGGAAATGACTTACTTGCCATATTACTATTTGAGATGACACGTTTAAGTTAAGTAAGGAAAATTAGTTGATACATCATTTTGACATTATCAATTTTGGCGTCGTGTCGCCGGGGATTGTTCTATTAATTTGTTAATTGCAATATTTTCTTTTTGTTACTATTTTCCTTTTGTCATTTTCTTGTTATTTAGGTTGTGAATGAGCAAAAAGCCTACTACACACTACAACATAAGATCAAGAAAAGAGGTCAACACATCGGAAAGTGGAGAAGACATTTCTCCAACTGAACTTATAAGGCGATTGAACATTGAATCCTCAAGTGAGTCCAAATACATAGAGTCTGAAATGGCGGATGCAAATTGAATACTAAAGGAACTTGCAGCTCCAACTTTTGTTCAATAACCTTTATGCATTTAATGTCCTCAACTAGAGGTGAGATTTGAACAAAAGTCCGGAATGATTCATCTACTTCCCACATTTCATGGATTTGCTGGAGAAGATCCCAATAAACATTTGAAGGAATTTCATATGATTTGCTCAAGCATGAAACCAACGGGTATATCGGAAAAGCAAGTGAAATTGCAAGCATTTCCTTTCTCTCTTGCAGATACTGCTAAGGAGTGGCTTTATTATTTACCTTCCGATCTTATTACCACATGGAATGAAATACAAAAAAAATTTTTGGAGAGGTATTTCCCAGCTTCAAAGGCTACAAATATCAGGAAAGAAATATGTAGCATTCGACAATTTCAAGGGGAAAATCTCTATGAATATTGGGAGAGATTCAAAAGACTTTGTGCTAGTTACCCAAACCACCAAATCAGTGAGCAATTGCTTCTACAATACTTCTACGAAGGATTATTCTTGATGGAGAGAAGTATGATTGATGCAAATAGTGGAGGAGCTTTAATGGATAAAACATCAGCAGTTGCTAGAGACTTGATAGCCAACATGGCTGCCAACTCACAACAATTTGGTAGTAGGGAAGAGGCACCGGTTAAACAAGTAAGTGAGATATGAGCAACCTCTCAAATTGAAAGACAATTGGCCGGTCTCACTTCTCTTGTACAACAAATGGCACTTGGGACAATTCAACAAACAAAAGTGTACGAGATTTGTTCTATTGTGGGACATCCTACTGATGCATGCCCGACACTACAAGAAGGAGCCTCAGAGCAAGCAAATGCCATTGGGGGATTTCCAATGCAACAGAGAAATAGATATGATCCATATTCTAACATATATAATCTTGGATTAAGAGATCATCCTAATCTCAGTTATGGAGGAAATTATTTCATAGCCCCACAACCACAGTTTAATCATCCACTGGGTTTTAATCAACAAAGGCAACCACAATATTCTCAACTTGGTCAACAAACTCTGCCTCCAAGTTCAAATATGTCTCTTGAAGATATGGTTAAATCTTTTGCTTCTAGCACAATGCAATTTCAACAAGAGACAAAGACCTCAATCAAGAATTTGAAGACACAAATGAGTTAATTGGCCAGCACGGTGGGTAAAATGGAGGCTCAAGGATCGGGAAAACTCCATTCTCAAACAATCAACCCCAGAGAAAATGCTAGTGTCGTGACATTGAGAAGTGGGAGGATTTTAGAAGAGGCACCAAGGAAGATGAAAGATCATGTTGAGGAGTCAACGCAAGAGAAGAACTTAGCATGTGAGAAAGATGAAACTACGACTCCAACCTCGGGATCTAAGGTAAATTCTAAAAGTTCTTTTCCTACTAATATTTTCTCCCCTCCATTTCCTAGCAGGTTTGCAAAGTCCAAAAGGGATGAACATGAGAAGGAAAAGAAAAGACAAAGAAATGGCATGACAAACACATTGTGAAGCGGGAGTTCTTTGTTGGGCAATAAGTTCTTCTCTATAATTCTAGACTCCAATTGTTTCCCGGAAAGCTCCGCTTAAGATGGTCGGGTCCTTTTACCATCGCAAAAATCTTTTCACATGGAGCCATTGAACTTTATCATGAAGAAAAGGAAAACTTCAAGGTCAACGTGCAACGTTTGAAACCATACTTGGGAGGCAATTTTTCGAAAGAGAAATCATTTATTCTCCTTGACAACCCGGAGTGATCATGCCCCAAAAGTCGAGCTAGAGACTTTAAAACAAGCGCTTATTGGGAGACAACCCAATCTTCTTACATTTTTACTAATTTGATATTTACTCATGATTAATACTTTTGTTATCACATTTTTGACTTAATACCATTTTTTGTTGGTCAAATTTTTGAAGTCCAAACCACACATGGGTCTCAAGAAATTTGGGGGTGAACAAGGTCATGAGCTAAAAAAATCATCACAAACAACCGTCAACAAACATTCAATAGGGAAGTGTTTTATATCATTCTTTTACGCATTGAAGACAATGTGTGATTTAAGTTTGGGGGGTGATTGTGCTTAAATTGGTGATATTGTGTTGATATGTTAGATAGCCTTGCCAGCTTAGGATGTTTTGATATTTAAAATTGTTGTTGATTCATGAGCTATGACCAAATATGCTATTTGTGCCTAACTTTTTCAAAAATTGCTTGTCCATGTGAGATCCCAAGTTACATTGAGCACAATGTTCACAATTAATTGTTATCTAGATGTGAAATTTTTTGATTGATGGATAGATTTTTTTTTTTTTTGAATTGATAAGAACTAGGTTGTGAGTTGTGTTTAAATTTTTATCAATCTTACCTTCTCTTCTCTTTCACTTAACCATATTGTGAGATAAGTTTGGGGGTGGTCGAGCCGATGAAGGATATTTTCTAGAAGTTTATTGATTCCATACATGTTGAAAAAAAAAAATTTGTGTGGAGTGTCTTTTGCTAAGTATAAGCTAAGTAATGACCATATGCTAGGGATCTAAGCCCCATTGATTTTGTAATGCTAAAAAGGAATATTGCCCTTGTTATTCTTGCTTCACTTCATAGCCTTTTTGACTCGAGTTATTAAGTCTGTTGGGGTATCTCAAAACCCGGCACCCTTTGGTCTAAACAATCGAGGAGTTTTCGACCTAAAACTTGCTACAAGAGTCAATAAGAAAGTTTAAGAGAGTGAGGTCAATCATGAGCTTATATTGAAAATTTTGATGAAATTGTGCAATTGTATTTGATGTTTGGGGTTAAATAACTAGTGGGTTTAAATTATTTAGTATAAGTTTAAATGTCAAAGCACTCATCTAGTGGAGAATCATCATGTGAATAGATTTTTGACATTGTCGGTTCGGCCCAACCAAACTAGAGTGGGAAAATAAATGAGTGATTTGAGAGTAATCTTTAGATTTACACTTGGGAAAAGAAAGTAAACATATATTTAAGGAGTGAATCTCACGAGTGGAAAATGAAATATTTGACCACAAAGGGTTGGGTTGAAGTCAATTTGAAAATTTTTCCGTCTTAACAACTTTTTCATAATGTAGATAATGATTGAAAGTGGCTATGCACACACGTACCGATCGAACATTGGATAAGTCAAAATTATTTTTGCTAGCATTATTTGGAGCATATAGGTGAATAGATTATACAATTTTACACTCGTAGATTATTATGGCAAGCTATCTAATATTGTTAATTTTTATCATATATTACTTGATTGTGTTAATAGATAATCTTACTCGAGACGAGCAAGAACTTAAGTTTTGGGATATTTGATAAGTGTATTTTTGCACACTTATTTAATACCTAAATATACTTATTATTGATAAAAATGAGCGAATTTTTACTCACAATTATGTAATTATTGCTTTTGTAAGTAAAAATCATCCAAATGAAAGAGAACAAGATAAAAGGAGGAAATATGGACTAAAAGTGTACAAAATTATGAAGTTGGTGACCAAAGTTCACAAGTCAAAAATTTGAAAGACCTTGGGTTGCAATTTTTAGAGTGCATGATTGTTATGAAAGTCAAAGTTTGCGGACCAAAATGTACAAGATCAAAGTTTAGAGACCGATTGTGCAATTAATCGGAGGACTTGACATCAAAATGAAAAGGGAAAGGATCCTAGCTTTCACCTAGGGGCCGTTTTTATTATTATTTTTTAACCTGAGGACCAAGGCTACAATTTTTGGAACATTGGTTTTAAAGTTTTAAAACCTTACACGGTTTTTTTCGTGGAGCAGTTTTTCCTTTCGTCTTCATTTTCTTTTTTCTTCATTTTCTTTCTTCTCTCATTTTCTTTTTCTCTTCTTTTTCTTTTCTTTTTCTTGGTACTTTGAGGACAAAATCAAGAGCATAACAAGGAAAATAAATCAAAGAAGAGGTAGAGAAGAGTTGGGGAAATCAAGATTCAAGTAAATCCAACCAAAAAGGGTTTTATCTTAATCTTGTATTTTTTTTATTATTTTCTATCATTTGTTATCATTTAAATAACATAGGCTAAATTTTATTGTTGTAATTTATGGTTAAAACTTAACATAACTTGGATTAATTTCAATATTAGCTTTTTAATGTTTAAAATGCTTATTTTCATGTGTATTTATTATTATGTTGAATGTCTTTCATTTATTTGGTTATTAAATGATTGAGTTTAGTGAATTGTACATCGTTCGAAAGAAGATTGTATATTTTAGACATAATAGTAAATACTCTAGGTTTGTGTAGAGGATAGAGATACACCCCTAACGCTAGGTGATCCATTGAGCTATTTTCACAAAAATTTAATGTGTTTGTTTGGTTTTTATCGACGTAGAGATATAGTAGATTAACTAATCAATTATGGTTAATTTCGCTCGAGAGAGGTAATTAACTAAACTTGAAAAATAGAGTCTAACATATTAAATGAGTAATTTATTAATTAGCTTGTGGAGAAATTAATTAGGTGACGGTTAAGCGAAACCATGAATCCCAACCACGGTTTTCCTCTAAAATTTCCAAGTGTTTATCTTTTCTTATTTTGTAGATTTTAGTTAATTTTCCTTATTTTCCGAAATCAAATTTCATTGTGTGTTTGTTTTTATTGTTAAAATTAAAGTGACTAGAGTTGTGTAATCGAAAGTAAACATTCCTCGAGAGATCGACAAACCGAACTCAAAAAGTCCACTTTATTACTTGAACGCGACCCGTGCACTTGAGGTATATAATTTTAGCAAATAAGTTTTTTGAGCTGTTTCCGGGAACCGTTTTATTTTAATTACAATCTTAGTTGATTCTAATTTTCACAATTTTTTTAGTTTTTATTCTTTTTTATAGCTTTTATATCTTTATTGTAAAGTGGACTTATTAATTTTTATTTTCTTAGGACTTCGGTAGTGCATACTTTGTTCGAAAAGTTTTGATCTTTTTGAACCTAAGTTCGAGTTGTCCATGGATTGGTAGAAGTTTGGCATCCACCGAGCAAGTGGTATAATCCTTACTCTCAAACTTATAACCCCGATTGGCGAAATCATCCAAACTTCTTATGGGAACAATCAAAATGTGCTAAACTCGAGGCCACAAGAGAAGAAAGAAGGATGGGAAGAAGTCATTTCTAAATTGGCGAACCATAAATTGCAATATCAAGAACCCAATGATGCCTCTATGAAAAATTTGGAACGTCAAGTAGGCCAAAGAGCGAAGAGTGAAAGGCAATAAGGAGCATTGCCTACCAATACTGAAACAAATCTAAGAGAGAATGTACAAGCTATTACCATTAGAAGTGGGGTGAAATTACCCCAAATTACGATAATACGAGCAAGAGCTCAATCCGACAAAGCACCCATGGAGGAATATGGGCTTGTTCAAGAGCCTAGTATTAGTGTTGAAGTAGTCAAGGAAAGTGGACAAGTTCATCTTCTCGACCGATTTTATAATTCTTGATATGGAGGAGATCATGACATCCCTATTATCTTGGGACTGACATTTCTTGCTACCGGTCGAGCTTTGATTGACGTGCAAGAGGGGCAACTTATCTTAAGGGTCCAAGACGAACATGGAGAAAGTAGGGACCTATTACTTCTTTGAGTACCGTCAGTAGCTGCCTCGTCACCCATAATCTTCAATCCAGCCATGATGGCAAACTCAAACACTAAGAAAGTAGCGACCTTGCTCCCGATGTTGAAGTAGAGGGCATCGCCGTCGACTGGCCTAAGCAACAGACATAGTAATGCATCAATGATCTGTCCAGAGCATTGTCCATCTCTCAACTGATACATGGACCACAGGAAAAACAGGCGTAGGATATCTGCATGCTGATCATCCAACAACTCCAATACAGTAGTGAAACTATGAAACCTACTGTTCCAAATACATTTTCCCATCATCTATCTCAATTCCACATGTAGATGGTATTCCACCCTGCAAAAATTCAAATATTAGAACTTTCAATAAAAAATAATAGAATAAAGCATAATCTTAAAAAATTAAATGAAACGAATTACAGACAAAAAAAAAAATAAGAAAAATAAATTAAAGAAAATAATAAAAAATATAAATTAAGAATTTTAAATTGAAAAAAAAATAATTTATAATATGAAAAAGACAATTAAGAAATGTTAAGACTAATTCAAAAAAAAATTATAATAAAAACAAAATAAATTAGAAAAATGAAATTATGAGAAGAAAATTAAATTTTATCATAAATAGAAAAGAATTTAAAATAATTTTAAGTTAAAAGTATTATTTATAAAATGAAAAAAACCATTAAAATTTTTAAAAACTATTTACAAAAAAAATTATAATAAAAACAAAAAAAATTAAACAAAAGGAAATTATAAAAATTAAATAAAGATATAACTATTATTTAATTAAAATTGAAAAAAATAAATTAATAAAGAATATAAATATTATTTAATTAAAATAAAAAAATTTATATTTTATCATGAAAAGAAAAGAATTAAAAATAATTTTAAATTGAATAAAAAACAAGTTAGGCAAAAAAAAATAAAAATTAATAGTGAGTTTGGGCCAACTTTTTTCTCGCCGAAAATGGTGAGAAATCACCATTCATTTTCGACGAGAATAAGGTGCCAAACTTCAAAATAAATAAATAAATCACTATTACACCCATTCTACCAAAATAATGAAGAATAAATATTATACATAACAATTTAATCCACAAATTTTTGAAACATAATAAATGAAAAATCAATCTCATAATCCCCCAAAAAACTAACCTTGTTGAAGATAATGGCTGGATTGTCTAGTGGTCGGCGATGTGTTGACTACGAGGATGGGTTTTTTTACTGGATCCTGACGGTTAGACTGTGTGAGTAATTTTGAATTTTTTTTTGGCTTATTAGTACAAAAAAGTCCCAACGTTTGACCTTTTGTGTACAAAACTTCCATATATTTCAATTTTTTTGCATTTTCACATTTATTTCAACATTTTATTGTGGAAAATGTCATTCCGTCCATTTGCTGTGAGTTTTATCGTTAAATGCATACATGGACTCACTTTTAATTTGAAACTCGAAGGGTAAAATGGTCAGGCCACTTCAAAAACTTCTTCTTCCCGCCATCATCCAAGGGTCATACGTACTCAAGAACAGCATCATCAAGGGATTGAAACTTGAGAAGCTTCAGATTAACATCTGGGGCAACCTCCGCAAGGTACGCATCAATTAGCTTGGTTACCATCGTGATCAGTGTCATAATGGTGATCCCATTAGTTGGGCGTCATCAACCACCCAATCCGCGACCAAGAAATGATCGAAAGTCCACTGTTCATCATTACCATGGCTGATGCATTTTCGAAAGTTCATTGTTCATCATCACCATGGCTAAAACGTTTTCAAAAATCGAATTTTGGCTTCCACACATGCTCTCATCCCTCACTACTATCCGCACAAATCGATATCCAAAATCACAAATCTCAGTCCCAGAATTATGCATCAGAAGCTGAAGCTGTCAATCTGTTTCCCCCAAATTAGTTGTCAATCCGTTTCCCCCAAATTTGAACATGTGAAAAATGTCCCTACGTTACAAAATGTTTTGCGTAAAACATCCCAATGTTCAAACTATGTATGAATAAAACATCCCATCATTTCAAATATTAATTCGAAACATCCCTACGTTTTGACAATTTTCACGTATAACGTCCCTGTGTTTTAGATTTCTGTGAAAAATGTCCCCGTTATATCTTATAAGCTTACCTTTCATTCACATCAACAGAATGACCGTAATCAACCACAGCAACTCAAGACACTAATAAGCCACATCAACTCAAGACACTAATCAACCATGGCAACTCAACATACATATCAAACTAAAAATTCAAAACAGCAACGGAATATACAGAATAACAAAACTTCATCAAAATTAAGAACGAACCAAATTTGCATCTACAATTCGCAAAACGGAGACTTTTAGCCACACCAGTTTCGACTGTCATACTGCTGATGTTTTGGACACAAACAAAGAAATTTAAAATTCAACAACTTATTTAGGTTGGCACTACAATTGCATTCAACAAAAAACGAATTTTAAGACAAAGAACAGGCTTTAAACACATAAAATGTGTCCCTAATTGCTTGCTGGTAGTGGCGCCCCTTTACAGCTCCTCCTATTTTCGACATGTCTGAGTTTGGGCTGCTCTTTTCCTTACACTAGGTATGCTTGCTGAAGTTGTCTCCGAAGGGATTTCCTTTTGCAAAGACTTTCTGGACTTCTTCGCCTAACTTGAAGACTCCACCTTATTTGGCTCTTTTCCCGTTCTTTTTTGGCCTCCTAGACTTTTTGGTGTACACATGTAGTCTAAATGGGTTTAGACATGGACTAGGCCATGAGTCCGGACTTGTGATGGGGAAAATTGAAGGCGTATATGTGATCAGGTAGGAATCTTTTTTGTGGATGGCATATACATAATCAATTACACAAAGGCCACTAGATACCATCGAGGCAATCACATGGCAACAAGGGATTCCTGATAACTGCCAAGCATGACACGTACAAGTCCTTACCCTAAGGTAAACAACATGTAGTACCGAACTTGGAACTTCTCATTCCCTGCATATTCAGCTCACTCAAACCTTGACAGTGTACTGTGCTTATCAAGAATCTTTTGGATTCTAGGGCGTACTGCTGATGTCCATCTATCAGCCGACTCTCTACGGCCTACAACTCTCTTCAACAAATACAACATAATCTCCTCAAGCATGTTTAGAATGGGCTTCTCTTTTGCATTGACAATTTTGCTATTGAATGATTCACACATATTGTTTTAAAGCATGTCACACTGAGTCCACTCCTGAAGTGGGATTTGTTCTAATGGGTTGATGGTTCTAGTTCAAGCCAACTATATGCAGTCGGGGTCCAGGTCCAACATTTTTTGCATGTGTTCAAGCCACAGTGGTACAGTAGTAGCTCTGGCTGCATTCCAAAGATAATGTTTTAAAGCCAATCTATTATGCAAGACACTGAAATTATTGTATAGATGTCTAACACATGTTCTGTGTTTTGAACCCTTAAACAAAGATTCAATGCATTAATCAACCCCTTTTGTTTATCTAAAATGAATGCCCAGTGCAAGCCATTGTATATATGCAAATTATCCTCCTACAACTCCAAAAACCGTCTCCATTTATCTCCATTCTCAACCTCAACAACTGCATATGCTACTGGATACATACCATTATTAGCATCCACTCCAACTGCAAGTAAAAACTGCCCACCATGCTATGTTTTCAGAAAACAACCATCTACACCAATCACTCTTCTACACCCCCTAATGAAATTATCTTTCAAAGCTCTAAGGAAAATATACAACCGTCTGAATTCTCAAGCAAAACCCTTAACCAAAGAGTGGTCCCACTATTTGTCTGCTTCAACTCCTCACAGTAATCCCACATTATTTTGTAATGGTCCATCAGAGTCCCCCTAATCTTTTCAAGTACTTTTTCGTTTGTTCTATACACTTGCCAATGTAAGATATCACCTAAACCATCCCTATTCACCCTCTCCATGAATGTATATTGTATTTTTTCTATTACAAGTGTACGATATCGTAACAAGTAGTAAAGTGTGCTCTACAATTCTCGCATGATACACTACAATAGACATACAGCTTTCAGTTGCATGGTTTGCCCTACAATTCTCTCATGATACGCTACTCATTACTACATGTGCTCCTCTTATCTGAGATTTCACCAACAACTCTACCTGCTTCGTCAATGCAGCTATTTGTGCGTTTGTAGATGCATGGTGATCCAATTCATATATCCCAGGTGCTCGAGGTGGTGCCATTCTTTCTGAAGAAAACATCGAGTGTGTGGTGGCAATGAGCTCGAATAAATCCAAAGTCTCTTGAACTAACTTGCTGGTTATTGATCCTCCTGCAGAGGCATCCACTTGAGAATTTGCCAACGGTAATAGTCCTGTGTAAAAGTACCGCACCTGATCTCCACTTGGAATTTCATGATTTGGGCACTTTCGCATTAGCTCCTTGAATCTGTTCCATGCTTCGTGAAAGCTTTCTCCATCATGTTGTTGGAAGGTTTGGATTTTCTGCCTCAATTTGGCTACTTTAGCAGGTGGAAAGAACCCGTTGCAGAATTTTCTTGTGAGATCTTCCCATGTTGATATACTTGCTTGAGGTTCCGCATCTAACCACTCCAATGCGACATCTCTAAGTGTGTAAGGAAATAGCCGCAATTTGATAGCATCTTCATTGACCCCCGGAGCATGGAAATTTTGGTACTTTTGGAGAAATCTGCCTATGTGTGCATTTGGGTTCTCATGAGGTAACCCGTAAAATTGAAGAGTATTGCTCATCAGATTTATCCATTTTGTCTTTATCTGAAAATTATTGACTCCAAAATCTGGGTATACAATACTGGAGTGCGCAGGTGCAGCAATAGGTGTCAAAAACATGGAAACATGTAAGTCTCTTTCATTTATTTCCCTTTGCTCTTGTTGCTGATATGGTGGTGCAGCTGCTCTCGCGGCGGCTTGTCCAACTAGCTGAATTTGAATTGGAACATGCTGATAATCTGCCATTTGATGTTGCTGTTTGTGTTTGTGTTTTTTGCGTCTTTGTCTGAAGGTGCGTTCTATCTCCGAGTCAAACGGTTCAAGCTCGTCACCTTGGGCACGGAGCATGCAATGAACACTTTTTTTCCCTGTAATAAAAAGAAATTAAACAAAATCAAATAGCAATTACAACTAAAATAAATTAAGACTAAAAGTAATTAGTTCCCAACAACGACGCCAAAAATTTGTTGCATTTTTTCTATCACAAGTGTACAATATCGTAACAAGTAATAAAGTGGACCTTTGAATCATGATATCGTTCCCACGAGAACTAAACTTTTAGTACTCAATATATTTTTTTCTACTACTCTTGACAAAAATAGCAATAAAAAAACGATGAGTGTTGTGAGAATAGATTTTTCTAAATCAGTTAAATGCCCAAGACTATGGAAACGAAAGCAATGGGAATTATGATAAATGACAAACACAAATGATTGAAGTTTCACGTATATAGAATGTATTAGGGCAAAACAACTTCACTTATTGATCACCTTAATTCCAAACTCAAGATTTTTGTCTGATGTAGTGTTCGGTCGAATTCTCCTACGGTATTCAACTTACCCCTTTCGAGTTCTCGTTGAGCCTATTCAACCAATTCAATTCCATATCTATATGCGAATTACTTTTAGTTAAACGAGTTATGTCACTGGGAATTCATATAACGACCGCAGCACTTAGTATAGGTATCTATACACATTATATCTTGTTACCGAATTTTATTACACGTTCTAAGTCTGGAATTCACCTCTCGATTCTTAAGAAACTCAATATATCATTAAATTATTGGCCAGATAATTTAAAGCATTGCATTCATAACAAAATCAACACATGAAAGAATAAAAACTCAGAAATTCTTGAATCCGACAACTAAGGGTCTCAATAAGTTACATTGTCTGCCCTAATAGAAAATTTAGCTACTCATAATCAAAACAAAGAATAAATAACAAAATTTGGATATATCACCGGATTTAAATGATACAAAAGTTGAAAAAGGATTAGCTCTTGCACCAAGATCTCTTTCCACTTCCAACCCTTTGATTTAGTTTGAATCCTTGATGTAATTCTTCGCGTAAAATTATCTTCAAACTTGTATTTTTCTCTTAATTTTGCAAGGTGTGGAACCTTTATTTTGTGCATTCCCCAGTCTATTTATAGTTCCTCACATTCGTGGCTAAGTTGGAGATTCATTCATGGGCTTTTCGTAGCAAAAAAAAAAAAACAAAACCTAAATTTTACGGCGCAACACCTAAGAGCTAGAAGGCAGCGCCTAGGCGCCGCGAAGTCTTCTCAGGCAGCGCCTAAGCGCTGCACTTCTGTTGGTTTGCTGTTGGTGCAGCGCCGGCAAGGCAAGGAGAGCGCCTAGGTGCTGCATCTATGGTTCTTTTTTTCTTCTTCCATTGATTCAGATCCCTTTTTTCATCATTATCATTCCTTCAACGAAAACAGTAGCAAACACATTAAATTCATTCTATAATTAACAAATGAAGCTAGAATGGTACGAAACTCATGCGTAAAGCACACTCATCAATGTGATCACCGACATATTTGGTTCAAACCTCCAATTAGATAAATATCTATCTACTAAATAAGTGGAGCTTACTCTAAAATTCTTATACACCATGGGGCACGTATTCTCTTCCACATATGTTTTGATCGCCCAACTTGTCTTGTTATGTTCCTTGGTAGCATACAACACCCAGGGACAGTCTTTCTTGCATTATCTCTCAATCTCAAAGCATCATCCTTTTTGTATTTAATCTCTCTATTGCTTCTAACTAATGTGATGTGATAGCAGCCTTCAACAAAGACTGGACTCAAATACCAACCCTAACAATTAGAAAGTATAATCATATCAGTCATTCACATAAGAAAGGTTAAAAGTAAGGTAAAGATTGTGTTGAAGTTACCTTGTTTGAACTTTAGATCCTCCATATCAGTCATTGAATTGAAAGCATCAGTCGAAGCCCTTCTTCTTGAAGTTGTATCATCCTCATCTGTACTATCAATGCTTCGCAACTCGTCGGAGTCCCCTAGTCAGTATTCGAACCCCTAACCTGATGCTCATCTGCCACACCAAATCCAAAATCAAAATTAACCCTTTGATTCTCGATTTCAGCATTAAATGCTAGCTGATCCTCAATCTCGTAATCAGGTTCCACCAAACCTTCAACCTCATAACCCTTACTTTGTTTATTGTTGTGAGTATCAACCCTGACATCATAATCTTCAGCACCCATATCACCCAATTTTGATCTTCTTCATAACGGTATTGGAAGGTTTCCTCGTAATGTGACCACAACTCTTCTGCATTCTCATGGAAAAAATGATCTGGCCAATCAATTTCAGGCTCTTCACCCTCGTTCTCTTCCACAGAAGGTGCGTAACAACCTTCAAATGTTTGTGGTTCATTGCATGACGTATCAACTTCTGAGATCGATGCATGCAATGGCAATGCATGTAATTGCAATGGGGCTACAACATATATCTGCACTACTGGATGCCCATCTCTATCCCTAAGAACTTCATTAAATTACCTTTCGCAAACAATGAGGCATGGAAGAATTCGAAGAAAAGCACAAATCCATGTTCGTATGCCAAATTGTTTAGCTTAGCATAAAAATTTCCTATGTGATGCAATTCAACAATGAAGGAGCCAGAATTTGTACTTCAATGCAAAAGTATATGGAGATGAGAGAATGAACAGTGAAAGGTGGTATAGAAATAAATAAAAGCACACTGATCAAATCAAGGCAATAATGGACTGCACATCATACAATGCTCAAAACCCAACCAAAACCACGAAAATTTCAACTCCCAACCAATGTCATGTAATTTCAGTGGAATACCTACAAACCACAAAAATAATCATCACAGTGTTAAAGGTCTTTTTCCAATTCCTATTGCAATAGAGTTCCACACTTTAATTTCACATAGCAACAAAATTAATGAAGGGAAAACAATGATCATGGATGGACGCGTTCATACCGTATGTGAGTGTCTCGTCGTCGGGCTCTATAATAAGTGGAGGAAACATTTTCATTCGACACAAAATCCTGTGAAAAACAAGAATATATTCCATAAAAAATAGCAAGGAATCCTCGATTACTCAAAGCTTGAAATATTACCTTCTCTCAAATCGCCCTCCACTGCGTGAAGAGAATAGCTTACTACGAGAGGAGATATTGTAGATGATAGGAGAAGAGGATGACAAAAATGGGTACGCATAGGACGTGAAGAGCAGAGAAGATGGAAGATGAACTGTGCGAGTTATGGGGAAGAAGATGTTTTTGAAGTGGCCTGACCATTTTACCCTTCGAGGAAAAAAATTAAAAGTGAGTTCATGTATGTAATTAACGGTAAAACTCACAGCAGATGGACAGAAGAATGTTTTCCACAATGAAACGTTGAAATAATGGTGAAAATGCAAAAAATTGAAACGTATAGACGTTATGCACACAAAAAGTCAAACATATGGACGTTTTGTGCTATTAAGCCTTTCTTTTTTCATCTCCCCTCATACACTTGGTTGACAATGAGGGTATTTTTAGGTTTTGGTATTTAACTTAACATTTTGTGCTTTTAAATATTTTTTTTAATGGTCGAATCAACCGACTGTTTCTTTGTATTTCTTCATCTATCTCTTCCTTGCTACGGAAATTTAAGCAGTCAAACGTGTTGGCTACTTTTCATTTGTTCAATCCGGTGTTATTAAAATCAACCCGGCCCGACCGATTGGCCCAATAAACTGGTTGCCCAGACCTTATTCTGCAAGCTTATATTATGTAAATGCAAGTGGCCCGATCAAAAATCAGATTTGACCGGGTCAATTAGCCGATATCATTTAATTATCAGGCCGGTTGATTTTTAAACCAAATTTCAAAATTTTTCTCTATTGAAATTTTAGGGGACTAAAGATTTGAAACCTTGACATCTAGCTAACTAGAATATAGTCTTACCACCAAAGCAAACAACACTTTGTTGTCCTTTTGTGTAATAAATTATATCTAACCTATGAACAATTTGCTGTCTTCTAAAAATAGTTTTATTAAAATTAGTCCAATATTTTCACTCATTTTTTAATATCAAATAATTATTTTATATGCTTATTTTGTTTGAAAATTTTAATTTTAACTAAAATAAATTGAAAAGATAATACACGTAAATTATTGGTCAATGACTAATAAACTAGTAACAAATAACTTGAAAATTTTAATTGTCTAAAAAAAATTTAAAAAAATATACTTTAAATTTTTAAGTAATGACCCAGTATCTTGATCGAGTTAATGGCCGAATCGAGTTTTATAACTATAGTTCAATCATTGTCTTCATATAAATCAAGAAACTTCTTTCCAGTCCCAACATTTTCAAACGTCACCACTTCAAAAAAAAAAATAGGGCCTGTTTGGTACAGATTCTCATTTTCTACAGTAAATCAATTCTCATTTTTAACCACACATTCTTCAATAAAATAATATTTTCCATTACATCAATACTTTTTTCTTCTTTTTCAACAACACATTTCCCATCATATCACTATTCAAAAATCAATTCTTCTCCCAAAAATCTCTACCAAACACACTCATAATAACGTTTGAATAGTAGACAAATTTTTGAACTCAATCATCCTCAGTAACAGAAAGCTTACACATGGCCGGATCAACCGGCTATTTCCTTGTATTTCATCCTTTAACTCTTCCCCGCAACACAAATTTAAGCAGTCAAACGTGTTGACTACTTTTGGTTTGTTCAATCATAGTCTTCATACAAATCAAGAAACTTCTTTCCTGTCCCAACATTTTCACACGTCACCACTCCAAAAAAAAACCACGTTTGATTATTAGACAAGTTTTCGAACTCAATCATCCTCAGTAACAGAAAGTTTAAACGTGTCAATAATATCCCACCCCCATGATAACCTTTGGAGTTGGTTTTCCTTTGAAACATATTGCATGCCCTGTATATGAACTCTTCAAAAGAATCAATATATTGTAGTAGACTACAAAACTTGGTTAGTGATTCTAGAAGTGTCTTTGGCAAAGGGAGAGATGGGGCTTCCAAATTTTCCTAGTCCAGCTGAAGGGGTGCTGCCACTGCTGGTGATGAACATCGCTATGTTGGTGGTTGCTGTGAAGAACATGCTAAGATCTATGCTGCAAGTAGGCGGTCCTAGTGGTGGTGTTGCGGCCGCCAATAAAGATTTCGTTGAGGAAGAGGCTATGAGTGATGATTCTGGCGATTTAAGGGCTGTAAGAGTGTCAATAACTCGATATCGCTCTTTGTGCAGAAACCGATGCATTAGTCCTGATAAAACTGACCGGGGCTGTGACGGGAATTGCGATTACCATATGTGGCCTTCGACCGAGTGTTGTGTGTGTCTTTGCAAGTTTCAAGCTGATGAGGAAGTGTGTGAGCTTTCTTGCAAGCATTTCTTCCACAGGGATTCTTTGGAGAAGTGGCTTGATAAACAACATAGTAATTGTCCTCTTTGCCGTTCCATTATGTAGAATGTCTATGGCGGGCTCGATGAGTTGTAATAGCATTCACCATTTTAACCTTTTTGTTCATAGTTGGTGAGCGGATGTTGCTTTCATGTTTATACCGAACCACAATAAGTTTATGTGATGCTTTGTTTGTTTTCATGTGATGTATATATGTCTTGCTCGATGTGTGCCTAATTTCGTGTAAGTAAAGGATTAATTACAAGTTGTAGTTGAACTATACTATTTCATTTTGTATATGTTAGTGATCAAATTGTAGATTATATGCAAAATCAGTACTGATTTGAGGATACGACCTTGCGACAAAAATTCTGCTTCTGCATCAGAACTTTTGGGATCGTCTATAAATTATTTTCTTGCACAATATTCATATAACTTTGCTGATACAAAAATATATATATGACATATAAGTAGATAGGTAACTTCTCACTTACGATCCGAGAATTATGACGGAAAAAAAAAAATACATGGGATTGTGAAATTAAACACAGTAGCACATTATTTAGATTAGCTTTAAGTCCCTCCAGATATTTGTGGTTTAGGAGGCTTAATACCCCTTCATAGGCATCCATTTTCTTAGGCCATGCTTCTCATGCTCCATTACGATGAACTTTTCTGCCTCAGCATCAATGACCTCATCATAGGTTACACGATTTCCATCAGTCGAGTCCTCATTCGTGCTCCAGTAGTCCACTGTGATTCTGTTTTCAGCCTTAGGACGAATCTCTTCAAACTGATTGGAGTTCGCACGAGCAATTGGAGGTGGATGAGCGTCTTTAAGCCACCGCGACATATGCTCAGCTTCATAAACCTCGTAAGCATCCGAGGGCTGATGATGCTTTTGATGCTTTTCATGGAGCTTCTGGTTTCTTTTCTGGACTACAATTCTATTTTCATCCATAGGACTCATCTCTTCAAACTGATTGGAGTTCACATGAGCACTTGGACGTGGATGAGCGTCTTTAAGCCACAGCGCCGTGTGCTCAGCTTCATAGAGCTCGTAAGCATCCGGGGCATGGTGATGCTTTTGATGTTTGTCGTGGAGCTTCAGGTTTCGTTTCTTATCCATTCTATGTTTACGAAAACTTGTTAAATCACTAGAAATGTTAACCGTACATAGTTAATCTTTTCGACTATATTTATAGTTGAATTCTTGATTGCGTGAAATGGTAAGATGGAATCTAATGCCTTTCACTTATGGTCCGAACACTGGAGATATGTGGAAAAAAAGGGCTTTAGTAGATTCTTTGATGCTAATGTATTGGAGTTCACGAATCTCTGAAGAACCTGTAGAACTTGATAACTGCATCAAATAAAATGGTATAGAAATGATTATTCTAGTCTTAGTTGGAGCATTTACTCAATACATGTGAGTCGACGTCGAAGTTGAATGCTTTGAATAAGAGGGGCCACTTGTGTTGAAATTGTGACTAACAGGGTCCAGGGAATCTGAAGAATGATGAAAACGTTTAGGCCGAAAACCTGCCCGAATATTTTGGCTGCAGCCAGTTAAAAGAAATCGAATCTTTCTTTGTTTGATCCAAGTTTGACACAACTCTTTTGAAGGTTTGGCAAGCTTTTAGGCATATGAACCCATCCAGCCTAGAGGTGTAAGACGGGTTTGGCTGCCCAGGCCTGCCATGTCCAGCCCGCCTTTTGGACAGCACAGGCCAAGATAAAAGTTGCGCTAGTCCGGACATGATACGCTACGTCTACAATCGAAAGAATTGACATCAATATTGCATCTGAGTGGTGCAACTCTACATCAATCTTATCCTACTTCTACTAGATTTATTTGTTGACATTTTCATTTTTTTTTCGTTTAGGGTATGTGCACGTTGATTTTAACAATCCCGTTTTTCGTTTTCCGTCCCCACCTATTGTAAATCTGAACTCCAAATTTTCTGCACAATCTATAATTTTACATCTTTGAGGCCCATGGAGTAACATCAGGGTTATGAGTCAAGACTGAAAGTATCAAGGAAGGCATTATGATTCAATAACTGAAATGAAAGTTGTAACGAAAGTTGTAACTTTTTTTTATCTCTAAACGTTTTTGAATAATTACTTCTTTTTTTTCCTTATTTTAATTAGTTCTATACTTAGAGATTTCGAGTTACTAATTTAAGTGTCACCTTAAGATTGAGGATAACAAAAAAATCAGACAAACTCGATATCCACTATCCCCCACTCCGAAAGGGGCGGGAATTACCGCTTAATCGGGTATTCGGGTCGGGGGCAGGACAATGTAACGAGTGCCCCGCCTTGTTTAATTTTTTTTGGAATTCAATACTTTAAATGAAAAATTTCATGAAATTTTATAAGTTCTAATAGAAAATGGCAACTAAAATTATTTGTCTCAATCTAATGAATGGGGACAATAAAATAAATTATCAAAAACTTAAAAAAAAAAAATTAAACGAGATAGGAAACAAGGCAACCCTGCCACACCTTAAACGGGTAATGGGGCGTGGACGTGGCGGAGAATTGTTTGGCAGGACGGGGGGCGGGGGAAGTTGCCCCTGCCCCGCGCCTTTGCCATCCATATTCAAGATTGTGCTTTCATAAGAATCTCATTCTTGGAATTGTTATTCCACCAAATTGTGAAGGATCTGATGTGCCGATCCTCCTTTAAAGACCAGACCAGTTTGATCCCATCAAAATATATTAACTAATGATTTAAAGTTAAGATCGACATGTCAAGCAGTCGAAAATATTAAAACAAAAAAATTAAAATCTTGTCTATTTACATATTGTGTATCAATATACACTAACAGCTACTTTTTGTAAAGAATTTTTCGAGTCTTGTGAGCCTGACATGTCTCTTTAAGTGACTTATTCGATTCAGTTTTTTATTTGAAAGTACTGATGGCATTATTCTTTGATCCCTTTAGGATCTTTCAACTTTATAAGAAAACCTTTTTTTTTAAGTTACTAGTTTGTGTCCGTGCGATGCACGGGTTTTGATTTAATTGAGGAAATGTTAGCGTATTGTTGGATATGGCAATAAATGGGGTGTGAAGTGTGGAAACGGGAATTAAGTTTTTGAATTTGCATTTCTTTTCAGTTATAAATTTATTCAAACTATCTGTATAACCAGTCATGTGAAGTAGAAAAAAAATTTGAAGATATGCCATTCTTATCAGTGGTATCGTGGTTTGGGAGATGTGGCATTGTTACGATTGAGAACACTTTTGTTAACAATCATTGAGTTGGTTTTTTGAAATAAAAACGTACATAGTGTATTATCAGATGCTGCTCAAGTACATGAAGACACGAACACGAGTGTTCATGAATTTTTAGAAAGAACAAGAAGAAAAGTTGATGATAGAGAAAGGAGAACATACTAATTAGCATATGGTTATCCAATTAGACTTCATGAGGGTATAGATAATATTCATTGAAGCAGATATCAAGAGTGAGTTTTTGTCTGTATGAAGCCATTCTATCTGCAGAGATTATCTCTATCGGGTTGTTAAAGATGAAGCACTCTATGTATTTGAGCAAAAAAATTCCACAGTTTGGCTTGATAAAGAAATAGTTTTATGTTTAATGTAATACGTACGGTAAATATATAATTATGTAAAGCGAAATATGAAATATTATAGACAGTACTTGTTATTATAGACAGTACTTGTTATAGAATTTACATAAAATTGTTCCAAACTACACAATATAACAATAGTATAGACAACTAAAATTTTATACAGCTCAGTGCCCCCATCAGATACCAGGTTTTAAATCTCTATGTATAATCTCATTTTCATGTAAACAGTTCATGGTTCGAGCAATGTCAAGAGCAAAATTTAACACCACGTGCAGGTCCAGCTGCTTTGGACGCATGCTGGATAAATACTTTCTGAGTGACATTCCCGGTAAAAGTTCTGTAACAATCACCATCAAAGGATCTTTACATGCTCCAATAAACTGCAAAGGAAAACATTGTATTATGCTTCATGTCAGTAATTAACAAAGAGTGTGCTACTGACATGCAGCTTGATTACCTTGATTTGTCTCCATATTTTACTTCTTGTTCATACTATAGAAGATATATACCAAGGCAGAGATAGAGAGAGCAAAAATTGTAGTGAGCAAAATTGATTACTTCTTGGCTAAAGATGCAAAGATTAGAGAGGTTACAAGGAGTCCAACCATGAAAGCAGATGATAAACCCCATCCTCAAAATTACTCAGGTTAAAGGCAGAGAAAGAGATTTACATAAACAACGCCTTTGAATCTGTGATAGAAATTTTGTGGAATTTTTTGATTAAGCTTCTAATTTTTTCACTCTCCACACCCTCAGTGAGCGATAGAAAGAAATGCAAGAAAACAAAACACAAGCAAATATTGAAAATAACAAATAGCGATTTTTTTCATACTAACCTTAGTTTCTGCTTCAGATTCCATCATTAATTAGCGTAAATAAGAGCAATGGATTTACAAGCAAATAGATATCAGATTCACTCAGATTTCCACATGCTCAGAGCCTCTTCACTGAAAAAATAACTCTTTCAATTAAACAGTTGAGAAAAAGCTTCTGAATGAAATGAATGCAAAAAGAAGAAAGAAAAAGCTTCTAAATAAAATGAATGCAAAAATGAGAAATGTAAAAGGAGTATTGAAAGTTATCAAACCTTATGCATGCAGAATTGGCCATAAATAGTATCTTCTCCACAGGTATGATTACCCACGAGTGGAAGAGTCAATGAGGATGAACGAAATAATCATTGAAGCAAATATCTAAGGCAATCTTTCGCCTATAAAAAATCATTCTGTCTGCAGAAATTGATTCTATTGGATAACCTCGAACTAAACATTCTATGTATTTAAGTAAAAATACTCCAGAATTTGACCTATGAAAAAGATAGGTGAGAATAAAATTTAATTAGTATGTTAAATGTATAATTATAGTAAACAGAGAATGAAATGGTATAGTACATAGCGTATAATTTAAATACTTACCCATTATTTGCTGAAGGTTGATGCGGCATGATTTCCAACTTTATGTCTCTTTTTGTATTTTTCTTCTTCAAGGATCTATGGGCCATGAAGTTCGGATGCATCAGGAAGTGCGTAGTTATAGCAAATGCTGGTTTTGAATGTGCTCTAACTTGCTCCGGTGTATGATTGTTATTGCTGCAGTCATATATGTATGTTTTCAATTCATCAATGTTTACACAGTATAAATACCATGTATTTCCTGGATACGAACATGGAATTAACAGGTACTTGCATCTTAACCATGGACGACCATTTATTGGCAAATTGTCATTCACGTAGTCTTGTAGAATAGGTAAATTTGGTCCATCGGTTAAGGTATTTGTGTCCAGATTTTGCATTTGTACCATCATCTGACGAGTACACTCGTTTTCATAGTTGAAATCCATAATTGCATATTCTTCTGAAACAGACGTAGGATTGTTGTTTATGAATTGCCTCAACAAGTTGAACTCCAAATCAAGAATCTAATAAAAAAAATAGATGTAAATAATGTGCATTAAATATAAAATTAAATTTATTATAGTAAATCAGTTTACTTACATCAGTAGTTATAGGTTGTGTTATATCTATCATAGCTTCTATTATGCTCCTTCGGTACATATTTTTAGATCCATCATCCAACAATGCGCTGTGAAAAAAATTATAATTTAATTCGAGATGAATTAAATGAATTCAACAATGTGTAAAAGAGTGGAGTAGAATTAGAGCGGTTACCTTGGTGGATTTGTTGCTATCCAATTTGTAAGTGCTAAGTATCTGTCTGTTGAGTAGTCTTCTAAAGGATAATTCATTAATGGTATTGAAGACTGTGTGCTTTTCCCTTTTTGTATTTGTTGTATTGTCTGTTGTGTAGTGTCTTCTGTGGGTTCAAACGTTGATGTATGCTGTACAACAGGACTTGTATGAACAGAAGCATCTTGATGAAGAGGATTATGTTGAGGATGCATTCTAGATTGTATGATTTCGTTGTAGTCCTGTTGTAATTTTTCATGTCGTTGAAACAATTCATCTTGGCGTTGAAAAATTGTTTCGTACTGACGTTGTTGTCTATTTGATTGTTCTGCCATGGTTGTTTCTAAGTTGTTGTGTAAATGAGATATGTCTGATACAATGGTTGTTCTCATGTTATCACATAAAGCAGACATATCTGATATAATTTGCTGCCTATGTGTGTTTAGCATTTGCTCCATCTCTCCTCTTGTAAGATAGTTGGAGCTAACATGAGTAGAGGTTGAAGTATCTGGAACGGAAGTACGGTGAATAGGTGGTATGGTATGTTGCTGATGAACTTCTTCAGGGATATTGTTTAACTGTCCTGTGAGAATCCCATGAAGTATGATATGATGGTTGTCTTCTGGTATTGAAAGAGTTGTATACCAAATTGTTTGTAATTCTTCTGCTGTAGGTTGTAGTATTATGTTTGTTTGAATCTGTAAGTGTAATAAAAATAAATAAATAATTTTTTTTGATTTTTTTCATAAGTGCAGAAAGTAAGTATTTGTATATGCAAAAAGTAAGTATGTGTATATAACAAAATGATAAGGAATGTAATGATTACGTAGAATACCTCATGGGTTGACAAAAAATGTTTAATTGAATTTTCTGTTAATACTTTATGCGGCCTCCATTTGTACATCCTTGGTATGTGTATTGTTCTGCTTCTAGGCTGTCCAAATTTTCGGCCAATCCGTGGAAATGCTTCATATATCCAGTACTTACATAAATGGAAATATATATTAGATATATAAAGTTATAAATCAGTGAATAAAATTATATATAAAATAGGAAAAACAATATAATAAAAGAATAGTACCTGGAATGCAAGTGGATATCCATGTAATGAATATTTGGATTCGAGTTGTTCATTTTGATGCATTCTCTGTACCCTTTCCAAATGTGATGCTTGTAAAGACCTTAGTAGAACAACATATACTTGTCGACCCCATGGATATGCAAGGAAGGTATGAATGTTTTCAACCATAGATAAAGTTTTTTGGTCAATACATCTTCCCGTAGGTTTTAAAACACATTCTACGAACATTACTAGACCAAGTTTGAATTTATCATCTTCGTTTTGACAAAGGCAAAATGCTTCAGATAGCATTGTCATTTTGATTCTGTTAATACCATTGAAGTACTGATTTCTAAGTCGATTGTTAGTAAATTCACATTCTAGAGGTATATCATGACATGGTAATCCTGTTATAAGACAAAATTCAAGCATACTAAAGCGGGCCAGTTGATCATTTAATTTGACCCAGATTTCATTATTTTTTCCACAATTCACAAGGCGTATTATAAACTCATGAACCAGTTTACCACTAAACTGTTGTTGTTCTTCAGATCTATAAAAAACACTGCATATAAAATGCATGAAAGTTACTACCCATTATCTCAGCTTGTTGTTCTTCATTGATGAACTCAAAAAAATTCCTGAGATACTGATGATCGGAATATTGAGTAATGCCAGCAGAATACCATTGGTTTGGAGGAAGAATATATTCCAAAGACATCTGTATAAAGAAATCATTAGATAAATATGTTAACTTTATCATTGTTAATTAAAAAGTGGAAAAAAAGGGTAAAGAAAGAGAAGGAATAATTGACATCAAAACCACGTTTGCCTATGGTGGACCAATTGATTAAAATATTACGGGAAAAAGAAATTGCATAAAAATGTTACATAAATGTTATAAGAGAAGTAATAAAGTGAATGAATTTATACATTAAATCATTAATCCACGTGAAATTTAGGTCCCACACAATTAATAAATAATAATTTAAATTATAAAATATTATGTCCAAAGAATGCCTACACAATTAATAAATAATAAGTTATAGTACAAAACAAAAGATTCTGTTTCAAATATCCCCACATAATTAATGAATAATAATTTAAATTAGAAAATATTATGTACAAAGAATTCATACACAATTAATAAATAATTAGTTACATTACAAAACAAAAGAGATTCTGTCTCAAAAATTTCCAGATAATTAATAAATAATAACTTACATTACAAAACATTCTTGTCAAAAATTAAAATGTCTAAGTTAAATTTAAGGTATAGAGAATTAATCCTCAAAAATAAAAACCAACATATCTATGTTTCATCTAATAAACATCCGTTCTCAATATATATTCTTGAAGAACTAAGATATTGGTGATACTATAATCTCACTATTTAATTCCTTTGTACTGCTCAAGATTAAGACAGGGAATCTAATGTAAAAACTATAATGATAAATAAATAAGTAATATGCTTCACCTACTTTATTGTTAGTTCAACTTCTCATTTTGTTGATTTTCAACTTTCAACTGCTTCATTTTAATTTGTGCATGAGTAATTACAGGTCTTATCGTATACTTTCTTTTTATTATTGTACAATTCAAAATCTTCCATAAATAAGCACGAAGTAAATTAGAAAATTAAATTAAATAAAAAATCTAATCAAATATTGCGAATAAAATTACAGTAAGTTGGTTTGCTAGATAAAATTACCTTTTTGTTGTAGCAGGAAGTTGGAATGTGAGTGTTGAATTTGTGTATTTGGGAAGATGGAGGGTAATAAAATTATAACCTTTGCTGATTATCGTGTGAGTATTTGGTTGAATGTATGAGTGGAAGTATTGGTGGTATTTGTGTGTAGGTATGTTGGGTTAATGAAGTGGTAGGTGAGAAGTGGTTGGTGAGGAGTGGGTAGGTGGAAGTTGATGGTATTATTATTAATATTATTATATGATATGTTTTTTCTATTGATTATAGAATTTAAAATTTATTGTAAAGTTCAAAAGAATTTTGAAGGTTAGGAATATATATTTTTTCATGTAGTTTTAAAATTGGAAGTAAAATTAATATAATTGTTTTTTTAAAAAAAAAAAAATTTTCAGGGACGGAGAGTTTAAAATATATTAAATAATGTATATTTAGATAGTATTATAAGTATTATTATAGTAGGCAGTATATATTAGTAAATTGTAGTTTTAAAATGGGAAGTTTAAAAAAAAAAATTGATATGTCCTGTGCGCGAATTCAAAAGATATTAAATAATGTATATTTAGGTAGTAGTATAATTATATGAGTATATATTTTTTCTGAAAAAATAATATAACTGTTGTTTTAAAAAAAAAAAATCCCGAGTAAATCTCCCCGTGCGCTAGAAGTTCAATACTCCCCGTGCGCGCACGGGGAGATGGACTCTGCCGTGCGCGCACGGGGAGTTCAATTCACTATCACGGGGAAAACTGTTTTCCCGTCCGCGAACGAACGGGGAATTGTATGTTTTTTTTTTAAACAATTGCGGGAAAAAATATTTTTTCCGATGCTACCCGTTCGCGCAAAGGGGAGTTTTGATAGATTTTTGAAACTATTTTTTTTTTGGAAAAAACCTTCTCTCTCCGCGACGGAATTCGGGTTTCTTCGTGTATGCATGCATGCGATTTCCCAATGCGTTTAATTTTAAAAATATAAAACTCTTATATAAATGTTAATTGAATCCAGTATGGATTTATATATAATAAATGATAAATATAATCTGAAATGACTTTTAAATGAAATTCTATATTTACAAATTATGCATGCAGTAGTAAATTGTTGTAATGTATAAAAAGATAGTATAGACAGAACAAAAAGAAATTGTATTGATTACGTAAAGTTGTATTATTTTTAAGAAAAACAATTATGAAATCACTTGAAATGTATACAGTTTAAATTTAAATATACGAAATTAATAACTTATGAAGGCACAGAAGTTCGAAAATATATATACAGTCGTGATAGTACATATACAAAAGAGGCTCCCATAGCGGCCGATAACGTACCTTATAATTTTTACATTCAAGAAAAAAAACCCCAAAACAACCTCTTCACCTATTAGCGTCAAAAGCGATAACTTATTTTTAACTGGAAAACTTCTGCATTGAAGTTTTATACATGGCACATATCAGGTGAGGTTGTCTTTCTACAAAACGAAAAGTAAACTTCATTCCATTTTTGTTTTTGAGCGTAGAGAGATTGCTGCGTCACTGATTTGAGAACCTTTGTGAGCTTTCTTTTGTGGCTTCGTATCTGTTTGAACAGTGTTATCTGATCGGAAGAGAGACCTCTTTGGATTTGTTGTAGTTATTTGCTGTGTATTTCCGAACAGTTCAGTAGTTGAGCTACATGTGTTTCCTTTCGTTTTTGTGGATTTCGCTTATGTTTACGTGCGAGGTCAAACTGAATTGCTCATGATAGCCAAAGGATTTGTTTCAGTTTGATTTTCAATGATTGTCCCTGAGGAGTTAAATGCAAAGATAATTTCAAAATGGGATTCAGTAGGGTTTTGCCGCTTTTGTGCCACTTTGATATAAAATAGTAAATCTTCTTCACTTTCAGTGTTCATGAAATTGTTGATGGCTGCATCTGGTTCCTGTAATAGAATAAATATGTTTGAATAGCAAATATTTAAGTGTAAACAAAATAATATTTACGCACGTTAGAACTTTAATTTTACCTCTTTGAAATGGATCATTATGGCATTACCAGTAGTCTGTAATAATGTTTCTGCGGCGTTTCCTATGATGCTTGCATTTAACGATCCAGATTTGTCTTGTAGGTGCACGAAAGCATTTGCTCTGAAAATGAATTATTTGGAAAATATATATTATGTAAGTTTTGAACTATGTTGTAGCATTACGTAAATATTTGGTTATATGTTGAATAGTGTAAATTACCTTGGAATAGCTTTTGCATGTTCACTTTTACAGAATCGGCATTTGTGAACTTCTTCAAAGTCTGCGTTCGATAATTTGTTGCAGTTATCACAAGACATGTACCAAAACTTTTGATTTGTTGAAGTGATCTTCCAACTTGCCTTTACCCAATAGAACTTTTTCTGTAAAAAAAAGAAAATATTAATGTTTGAGTAGGTGTCAAAAACAGTGATGTGTACTTATAAAATATAGAACTATATTAAATGAAATGGGTTAGAAACTACCTCTGGATGGACTCTCAGTAACTCAGCAATTGGTGTGAATTCCTCATCGGTTGGAGGTAATACTTTCAGTGGGCTGACAGGAACAGAATGCTTATTTTGTGTAAGTGTGTCAAGAACTTCTTTATTAGTTTCAACCCTGTAAGAAGTAAATATAAATGTAGTTATAAAAATCATAACTGTAATTTGTATTTATGTTTTTTTGTTATTTTAAGTACCAGTTTTTGTAGTCTGCAATGGCCGGCAGGTCAGAATTGATGAAGAAGGTACTATTGGCTTTGGTTGATAAAGTAATACCTGTAAAAGTGAAGAAAAAATATTCAGTAAATCAGTGAGTCATTTTCTAAATACTGTAAATGAATTTGGACGAGGAAAACTTTGGATTAGTATTTATACCATTGAACGAAGAGACCTTAAGGTTAGTAGCCCATATAACTGGTCTGTTGGCCAAGTTTGCAGTAATCGTAACACATTCTCGTTCAACAAAACTGTCCCATAGGGTTAACATCACAGTTTGAAATTCTTTATCTATTAACGTGATATCTTGAAGAGTAGCTTCTGTACCAAAATGGGTTTGGATGATTCTTTTCTGTCTAACATCTACAGCTACACCTACAACACCTGTAAAAAAAAAATTTTATAATTTCATTTATTTTGTATGTAATATATTTGAAAAACATATTTATAACGGTAAAATATTTGATAGGAATTTTACTGATGTTACTGTTTTTATCCATATGTTGTTCTAACTCATGAAATGGAGTAAGTTGGTATTGTAAGAAAATGAAGTTCAAGTTGTTCTCGTGCAATTCTTCAATTTTTGTCCTCCCTGTTATTGTCCAGATTTTTTCATCAGGCGAAGTTTTAAACTGACTTCTGTTCTCTTTTACGGTTGCATTTGAAATAATATATGTTTTCCCTAATTGGAGCTGATCATTAAGCGCAGTAATATTTGTATCATACAACGTAGCTGTAACCTCGTTACCCTGTATAACAAAAAATATGGAAGTGTTTACAAAGTATACATGCATATTAATTAAAACTAAAAAGTCATGTAACTGTTATAACTTATGTACCTCTAAATCCATAAGAAGAACAGTTTGGTATCTAGTACTGGAATTACGAGCAGCCTTTGGTGATTGCTTTCCGGTGATGACCACTTTTGCGGACCAATTAGTTTCAGAAATTGCAATTTGTGGAATAAGTTTATAGTGTGTAGCCATGTTTGAGAGAGGTGTAATATATGCTTTTTGTTTGATGTTTCAACTCTGAAGTATAAAGTGAGTATTTATAGAAGATATAGAAAATCGAATAGATATTTTGATGTAAATAAATAATTTATTAATTCGAGTCTATAATAAGTTTAAAAGTTTTTGAGATTAAGATGATAAAGATAAAATTTTCAAGTTTCAATGTAGCTACGTGTCGGAAGGAATACGTATTTGAAGAAGATGAGTTGTAAATGTTATCCATTTAGTAGAAAACACGTCCCTAGATATTTAGTAAAATAAGAAATATATGGGCGGGGTAATAAAGTGTTGTACATTTGATTACATATTTTATTTGATTGGAAAGAAAAATTGTCATGAGAAAGAGATATGCAAAAACTTAAGTATATATAATATCCTAATAAAAAAACTAAATTATTCAATTTTTTTTCCTGCTTTATTGTGACAAATAAGAACTTATTTACCAAAGAATGAATTTGGTAGGAATAGAATTATGTTGATAGAAAAAGTAATTACAATAAAATTAGAACTACATGGTTTATACTATTTAAAGTAAATTGTAACAGTTATTATATACAAAAAGAAATATTTAACAAAAGAAAAAGGGGAAAAAATATTAACATGTACCTTGTGGTGAAGCTGCAAAGTTAAGAACTCAATCTATCCGTTTGTTACATCTGTATATAAAAAATCAGAAAATATAAAATACGAAGGTAGTGGAACGAAATGTAATGGCTAAAAATAAACAGTAAATAATAGGAGTATGAAAATATAAAAATAAAATTTTTGATATACCTGGTAAACCTGTAATAGGCGAATGATGTTTTTTATTAATGTACTTTCAAAAAATTTCCTTATATACTATATTTTGGGTGCATGTCATATGCAACTTTTCACTAATTGATGGGTTAAGTAGAACTTTTAAACACTTGCTTGTTTTAGCTCTTGATAAGGCTACATAAAGTTGTCCATGACAAAAAATGGTTCAGGAAGATATAAACCAACAAAATCAAGTGTTTGTCCTTGTGCTTTATTTATCGTCATTGCAAAACATGGTCGAATTGGAAATTGAGTTCTTTTAAATGGAATTGAAGTATGATCACTTTGAAGTGGTATAAAAGGAATTCTTGGTAAAAATACATATTTGCCACAATATTCGCCATATGTAATTTCAAAGAAGAATTACATTTTTTTTAAATGTTCGACAAGTAAGTCGTGTTCCATTGCATAGTCCTTCGGAAGGATTAATATTTCGTAACAATATTACAGGACAGTTCACTTTAAGATTCAATTCATGTGGTGGAATACCATTTGAAGTTAAACTATTTAAAAAATCTTCTTGCAAGTTATGTTCTGATTGATCGATTGCTTCATCGAAACTATAATACGTAAAAATTTCTCCAGGGATTTGTTCCAATAAGATTTTATTAATATGATCAACACAATCATTTCGAGGCGTAAGAATAACTCGATTTGTCATCGTATGTAAATTGTCAGCATATTTTTCTATATTTGGAAAAACGTTATGGATTAAAAGTTTTAAAGATGTTATTTCATCTTGGAATGGTATAATTATTTCATTTGGAAGTTGAATGCAATTACAAGAATGCTGTTGTTCGGTTCCATTTCCAATTCTTAATAAGTAATCACAAAAAGTAGGATCAAACTTTGCTCTCATATTTTCAACTAATTGTAGATGTGTCAATAAAGGCCATAGATAAGAGAATACTAAACTAGCATGTATTATATCTTCCTTTTTTCCTTTTGATACTACTGGTAGAACTTGTCGAAAATCTCCTCCAAGGACCATTACTTTACCACCGAAAAGCAAATTAGAATCGTTAACATCTTTTAACATTTTATCTACAGCTTCAATAGCACCTCGATTGACCATGGGGGCTTCATCCCAAATGATTAATTTACACATTTTCAACAAAATTCCTAAAGCAGATTGTTTGCTAACAGAACAACTTATTTCACCAAATATTTCTAAAGGAATTTTAAACCTTGAATGAGCAGTTCGACCTCCCGGTAAAAGGGATGCAAATGCATCTGTGAAGACTAGCTTGCTAAAGCAATTAAATTTTGAGACCGTACATTATGTAACAATGCTTTATATAAATATGTTTTACCTGTACCGCCTGGTCCATCAATGAAGAAAGCACCACCTGATCCTGTTGCTACTCATTCAATAATTATATTATATGCAATTTGTTGTTTGTTATTTAAATTTGTTTCATAAATACAGTCTTCATTAATATTCAAATTTGTTGTTTCATCATCAACCATTCTTTTCAATTTATCATTTTCGTTTATATTTATATTAAATGGCACCATTTCGTAGTCGTTTATATTTTTACCTCCAGATTCTAAAATACAGTTGATATCTTCTAAAGCATGTAATTCAACAATATGTGGAGAAATATTTTTATGTACATAATCATCAATCATATAAGATTTGAATTTGTTCCACAATAACTTTGGATTATTAGGATTGCAGAGAATAAGAAGTGTAGCAAAAAGACGTCTTAAAGAAGTAGGCATTTCATAAATAATAGTTTCAGATAAACATTCTTCACAATAATTATCTCCATTTAATAAACCATGTAGAAGTGCTGCTTCTCGATATGTACTAACAGTAACTCCATGTGAAGTTCGTAAATCTTCAAATGATATAGAACCTCGAATATGATTCATAAGAATACGAAGAAAATAACGTTCTCCTTCAGAAGGGTTTACTATAACAATTCGTCCAATAACAATTTGTTTTTTTCTACGAGTCCAAATTTTCTTATGTGCATTCCAAACAAAATATGTTGGGAAATCACGATACAAAAGTGTACGTGCAAAATCATTTACCTCGTTCATTCGAAAGAATTCTGTCAACATTGTTTTTCTTGTATTTTCATTCTCAACAATAGTAGATAAATTATCTTCATTATTATATGTTACTTGTTGATGATTTTCAATATGAAGTTGTAAAGAATAAACGGTTGGACACATTTCGGATAGATTAAAGGAAAAAATCCTCCACATAGCTTCAGGTGAAGATATCCATTTAGCAGATTGATAAGCACTAATTTTATCAACATTTTTCTCTGTTTCATGTGTAAGAATTGAGAAATTAATACGGTCATGTCCTTTATAAACATATTTGTACAAATATTTTACAACTTTAATAGAAGAACATACTTCAACATTAATATGACAATCAAATTTCGCACTTAAATATGGATTATATGGTACAACCCATTGATTGTTTAACATTTGGCCTCGAACCTTAATATACGAATTGGTATTACGACGTTTATATAAAGGATAAGAATTTTGACCAAATATAGTATTATTACAAAAATCTCTAGGATATTTATTTTTACAACCTTTATTTGCTTCCATACATACATTTTTTGTATTTAAATTTCCACAAGGACCATGCATATTATGTTTAGCAATAACAGAATGAAGATGAGGATATTTATTTTTATCAGGAATTTCACAAGATACTATTTTATCAACATCTTGAGCACACGTGATTTTATTCCCAGAGTTAAATATTAATAACATATGTGCATGAGGAAGGCCTCTTTTTTGAAATTCGATTACATATATATGTGCAATAACAGGACCTAAAATTTTTTTTTTTGTATAAATCTTGTTTTAATTCTTCCAATTTTGATCTGAATATGCGGACAACTAAATCAGGTCGATTTTGAACCTCGTCATTCATTTGCAATTCTTGTCTAATTTCAGGCCAATTTGGATTACATGTTATAGTTAAAAATATATCTGGTTTTCCGTAACGTTGCACAATAGTCATTCCATCCATATATCTTCTTAACATATCACGAGGTCCACAAGTAAATGATTGTGGTAAAACAAATTTCCTTCCAACTTTAGACCCTCTTGTTTCTCCATTTTGAACACTATCTACAATACCTTGATACAATTCAGCACGAATTTGTTTTTGATTATTACGAAAATAATCTAATCTTGCAGTTTCAATTTTAACATACATATCTACAACATATTGTTGAAATAATCTACCAGCATGAAGTAATACGGACTTATCAGAAGTCCTGATTTGCAGTTTATATGAATAATATTCTCGACAAGATATCTGTGTACGTGTTTTTGCATGACCAAGTACTACAAAATAAAAAAATAAAATAACTTCAATATTCATTGATAAAGTAAAAAATATATTAACGAAAACATATAAATTTAGTAAGAAATATATTTACTAACCTTGATTCTCTTCTTCAATAAATTCAACTGCAGTAGTATTTGTGTTAGGGAAAACATTAAATGTGGACATATGTTCAGATTGGAAATGCGTACTTTTATATTTCTCAATACCTTCATGCCAACCGGATTCTCCATATGGAAAAAGTAATGGATATTGTAACGGATCATAACATCCATAATAATAATGAATTTTATGTGAATCATTAGAATGGCCGTATATGATGATATCACGAGAACGAATATTAGCATTCTTATCATTTTCGACCCATACAGCAGCTACTTGAGATGTTGTAGGAATATTAAAAACTCTTTGATCAAGTCCAGGATCGCATCGTATTTGTATTTGATGGTCATGCAAATTAGGCATATCAATTAAAGATCTAAAAAATTTACTATATGAATTTTTTTTCAAGATTTCAAGTAAAAATAGTAAAGTAGATTCAACAAAATTTGATGAAATATTCATTCGATTTTGTAATTCATTTTCTATATCATAAAAATATAATTGCATATAACAAGGCGTATTATTATTTGGCATAAGATTACTTATATAATGATGTACTTGACCTTGAATTCTAAATGTGTAAATACCTTTATATGTCTTAAACAAATTCTTATCGTATTTTACATCAAATGAAGTAAAAGCAAGATGATTATTATACTCTCGTACAAATTTTTTAAATTCGATGCAATGATATTCTTTAGAAGTAAACAAATCATATAAGTCGAATGATGAGTCACATATAAAAAGTTTGATTTTTCCATCAGAACAACAAAAACCTTTACTTTCTCTATAAAATTTACGTGCATTACAATGTATACAATAAGTCGATAATGGTAACACATATGCAGCAGATGGGATGTGAAATCCTTGAATACTATCTTCTAATTCATATTCAGAATTGAGAGTACGAGATGTTTCTTGATTCGAAGTTGAAGAAGTATAGAAATTTTGGTAGACTATGGGCTCATTTGTTTCAGTAACAAAGGAAAAATTATTTTCAGATAACATATGATTATTTAATAAATGGTCATTTTTTCTTTTGTGATAATTACTGGAATTATTTTTTAATCTACTTCACCTGTCTCTCTCTCTCTCGTTGATTTTGCTGTTGACGAATTGATGATATTTGTGTCTCATTGCCACTTTCGAATATGGTATTAATGTTAGCAATAACATCTTCTTCATGAGAAGTTTCCAAAATATCCATAACAGGACGAGCAACAATTCTTCAATATTTCAACTCCAATGTAAGAATTATGAACTAAAAAAATTCAACGATATTATATTATATTAGTAAGGACATTACACCATTCATGCATAGGAAATAAAATCTGGAAATATAATTAATTTATATTATAGTTACAAGAACCTATTAACGATACAAACTTAATCTAATCTAATTAATGTGATAAGTGCAAAATGTAATTACATATAATTTGTAAACTATACAACTTCAAAAGGAACTAAGAATAAAATCGATACAGTACAAATAGAGTACTATAATATTAAACAATATAATTTAAACGTACTATAAAATGAACATAGTACGCAACAAATCGTAAAAACTGAATAAATGAAAGCGAAATAATATAAACAAACAAATAATCCTATATGCTATAGTTATGAAATTGGTACCTCAGGCAAATGCTTGTAATACTTCTGTTAAAATTTTTGATCGGTATTAATCGAAAACATAAACAAAACAGATAAGAAGTAATTCTTACTAAATACTAAATCGAAGAGGAAGAGAAGAATAGATGTACAAAACGAACCTATAACACAAGGAGTGCAGCCAGTAGCAGAAGGATCGAAAACGCGTGCAAAATCGGTGACAATTTTTTTTCCTTTACCTGTATACTTATATAGAAAATACAGAAGATATGGATCCGCTTGGTATGTCGGCAATGAACATTAAGTGAATTAGATTTCTGTTGGTGGTCATAAAATATATGATAGTTGAACAGTCAACGAAATGCTGCCAAATGAAAAAAAAAAAAAAGGAAAAAAAAAGGCAATTGATACAGAAGATATGGATCCCACTTGAACATTAAGTGAATTTCTGTTGGTGGTCATAAAAAGTATGACAGTTGAACAGTCAAAGAAATGCTGCCAAATGACAAAAAGAAAAAGCGAAAAAAAAAAGCCAATTGATCTATTTTAAGTGGGACCGTTGATTGATGTTGAATTTCATTATCATCAGTGAAAATTAAATGGAGATAACGAGGTCGGCAATGAACAGTAAATGAATTAGATTTCTATTTGTATGTTATAAAGTCCAACATGGAGGGTCAAGAAAATACAGAAAATATGGATCCCACTTGCTATGCCGGCGAACAGCAAGCAGAATAGTGCCAAATGACAAAAAAAAGGGCCACCTACTATAGTTTCATTAAATGCAGTACACCGTGTTGAATTTCATCAGTGAAAATAAAATGGAGATAACAAAGGTCGGCAATTCGATTTCTATTTGTATGTCATAAAATATATGACAGATGAACAGTAAAATAAATGGTGACAAATGACAAAAGAAAAAAAAAAACAACGGCCAGCTAATATATTTTTATTAAATGCAGTCGACCCGTGTTGAATTTCATCAGTGAAGATAAAATGGAAAGAGATATGCGGAATAGTGCCAAATGACAAAAAAAAGGGCCACCTACTATCGTTTCATTAAATGCAGTCCACCGTGTTGAATTTCATCCTCATCAGTGAAAATAAAATAGAGATAACAAAGGTCGGCAATTCGATTTTTATTTGTATGTCATAAAATATATGACAGATGAACAGTAAACTAAATGGTGACAAATGACAAAAGAAAAAAAAACAACGGCCAGCTAATATATTTTCATTAAATGCAGTCGACCCGTGTTGAATTTCATCAGTGAAGATAAGATGGAAAGAAAATATAAAACACAACACGGATAGTCAAGAAAGCCTTCCAGATGAACAGTAAACTAACTGTGCGCGGCATCACGTGGTGAACAGTAACAAACCGGTTTCAATCTGGATTAATGTGAATTGGACGACACGAGATGAACAGTGACAATTGGGATCCGCTCTTTTATAGGAAGTAGGAAAATAAATTAGGTTCAACATATATAAAATAGGCATTTATGCCAATGAGCACCTTGTCCGAATAAATCTGAAACTTCCTCACAAGACACCTAAACCAAGTCATTGTTTGGCCCCCATTTTGAAGAATTTATAAGTTATGGAATAATGATTGATGGAAAAATATGTGGTTGAAAAGTAATGAAAAGTTTTAATTTTGCGTCTAATATTATTTTATTTAGATAGTGTAGTTAAAATTAAAAAAGAGAAAAATTTTAAAAATTTTAATGGGGGCCAAACAAAGGGTTACCCCAACCGAATCCCAAAACGCCTTTAACAAGATACTAAAATTTGCTATTCTTTTGACATGTTTGATATGTTGGACTAAACATTATCGGCGATAAATCTTATTATGGGAGTGTTTGTTTTTTATTTGAGAATTGATTCTCAAATCAATTCTTATTTTCAATCACACATTTTTCAATAAAATAATATTTTCGATCACATCAATAATTTTTTTTTTTTTTCAATCACACATTTCTCATCATATCACTATTCAAAAATCAATTTCCCCCCAAAAATCCCTACCAAACAAGCACTATATATCTTTTTCTTCACTAGTCGAGTCCAATCTAGACGAGCAAATCTGATATGCCATTCGAGTCTATGATAACTATGTAAAAATGGGACAATCAAAAGTTGTTGTATGATGTAATGAGCACATAAGTGGTACTGAATGACCAAGTTGTCAAGGATAACAGACAAGCCAACCTTGAGGAGTAACCAAACATAATAAACAATGAAGGGCATCAGATTCTCTATTCATTTGACCTTCTACATTATCATTGTTAACAAGTATATGCAAATTCTAGGCAAGAAACAAAAAACAAAACAGGCAAAATGCATCATAAGAACAAAATTCCTGAGAAACTTAGAACAATGTTTCTTCAACTAGGCTTCGTCATAGATAAGAACCTTAGTGAGTACAAATCAGAACATTACATGACATAAAAACAATCAAGATTATTCCCATGTCAAAAATTCCCAGAAACCGGGATGAACTTTTTTAAGGAGCGCTGTACGTTGGTCATATGATGTTTCATACGAAGAACTACAAGGACCCCGAGCCCAACTAATTTGTTCCCATCACAGTAAAACTCCTGCTCTATGAAAATTTATATACACGACTCCCTCTGAAGTTCCGAGAATGCATCCAATTTCCAAAACATCTGCGAAAAATAAGGATGCAATTATTGCGGGCCATCCATTCACATGACGCACTGCAATCACCAATTGGTCAACGAATTTGCCAGGAAGCAAACCTAAAACTTTCATAAGAGAATTGGAAAAGCGTCCATATAGTTCAGCCACTATCTCTTAAGCAATTTCCAGGCAAGAGAAATTTATATTTATCAGCATTTTCCAGTAGATATGCTGGGAGATGAACGGCTGAGTATGAATGGGGAATAGGTCCCATTTTCCCTATGATCTCCTTGAAAGTGTACTCTTCTGGCAGCATATCGAATAAATCTTCCCCCTTGCAAATAACTCTCTGGACTCTTTTAGGATTCAGAAAATGAGAAAATCGAACCCTGTCAAAATGGCTGTAAGCTTTCATCTTGAATATGAATTCATTAATGTGTCGGAAGCAAAAGCTACAATGCCATCCTGCATCAGCCAAAATGTCATCAGACTGTCGATAATGTGCATACTTCGTCTTCCCAGATTGATATCTGTGAATAGAAGCTCTCCAGCTATTGTTATCCACAGGAAACTCAAAAGAATACAGATAGTTTTTCAGCCGGAGATGGAGGATTGGAGGTATTCCATCACACCATCTCAAAAGATTAATCGTATGTTGACTGGGTATCTCATCAACGTCCGACATTATCAACAAGTCATCATCCTGAATTTCAGCTTTTTTGAGAAGATAATCCAAAGCCAGTCTCTGATAGGCTTCCTCAATAAATGGATTTTGTCCTCTCTTAAATCTGCCAGGAACTTGCCCATAAGACAATCGTGACTCCACAAATTTGAATTCATCTCGATTAGCGGAAAAAAACAAAGGCTTTGCGAGTCCAGTGAAAGTAGAATTTGACTCTAGTAGTACAAATTCATTCACGTATGGGGCCAATTCCTTCCATCGTATTTTAAGGATGTCTACTTCATTGTTGAACAAGACTGCATCAAATACTCGCCTTGGATACTCCCGTATACCCCAATCGTGAAGTTTACAAAGATTTTTCATTGATACATTCTCGTGATAATAGTGAGGGATATCATGGAAAGGCTTGGGAGGTTTCTCCCATATAGGCCGCAAGAAATATGTGATCTTCTGTCCATGTACATAAATAACACAGACACAAATCGGAACCAACACTAAAAGGAAGAGATAGGTTTTCATATCCAATCCGCGCATAATACACTTTAATCTTGACATGCTTGAGGTTCGACCTGAATCCTGCAAGTTAAAAATCACATTCATTACAAACATCATAGAGCATATGTAATCAACAAGACCTACAAACACTCCATATTTTAATGAGAGATTGCTCCATTCAACTACTGTATCAAACACCTATTGAATGCTTGTTAGAAAGTATTAGATAGTATATTAAAAAAGAAAATAAAGATAAAATCCTGTTGATTATACCGTCTAATCCCCAGTTCAACCACACTTTGCATATCGAAAAACACTTGAATTTTACCATAAAATTCTTCAAAGCATTATAACAGGCCATAAAAACTAAGAGAAATACAGGGATTATTACATAATCACTACACATGACTTCAGAAAGATATGCTAAAGAAACAATTTACAGGGAAGTAAAACTGAAGCTAACCGAGAGAGAGAGATTGATAACATTCCCGAAAATTTCAATTTTTTCGATGAAAAGAAAGTTTCAATTTTTTCTCCAATAGAGCCCCAAAACTCAGAATTGAAAATTTGAAAATTCAATTCTAATTTTTTTGTTCATCTTTCAACAACAAATTAACCCACGGAAAAACACAGAGAATCCCTAATTCCCAAAACCGTCAGCATACAAGAAAAATTAGGAAAAATAAAAACCTTAAATGAACCCATATTTTAATTTGTGTAAGCATTAATTTCAAGAAAACAATGGATAATGAAAAATAAATTACCTCGTCATTAGCATCCCCAAATATGTCGTCCGTCTTCTTAGAACAATAAGGGGATTCCCCTTCAGTCAATCTTGACTTATTCCACATATCCCCTTCTAGATTTAAAGATCAAACCCAACAAAAACCAAACAAAACCCAGACGGCAAAAAAAAAAATAGAAAAACAAAAAAGGGAGATACACACAGCAATCTAAGAATTTCAAGAAACAAGAATTCTTGAAATTATATAAAAATAAATAAAATTAAGAAATGGATAATTTAAAAGGGAATGGACTGAAATGTAAGAGAAAAAGAAAACCAGAAAAATAAAAGATTATTTTTATGTGTTTTGTTTGTGTTGGAGCCTCACTGGTTAATAATGGGTGGCAGTTGTAAGAATTACAAAGAAGCCGTTCTTCTCTTGTCTTCTACCACGTTGTTTTGGGGCCATTTATAAACCTTCGAATGAAAGGAAATGTTTGATGGTTGTTTACCAAACTACCCATCCGTAATCTGGTTATCATAATTTCATCATGGTTATTTTTGTCATTTAACCGTACACGTCTATTGACTTGCTCAAGACAACATATGCGCGTGTCGTGTGTGTCTTTTTTCTTTTTAAAAAAATTAAAACAATTGAAATAGTAGTCATTACTCGTTAGTTTAAGATTAGTGGCCTAATATCACCTCCGAAATACTATTTAAATGTGAAATACTCTCTATTTTAAAAAATTAACCATTAAAATTAGGAAAATGTTATGAGTACATAAGTGTACCCATATCTGCGCCCCATCATTGGTGGGGCTCCTGTTGCTGTCAGACACCCCACCAATGATGGGACGTCGGGTGTCCATATGGGTGCACTTATATACCCATAACACAACTCTTAAAATTATGCTATAAGGGACTTTTTAACTTAATATTTTAATGTAGATAGTGAGTTTGAATCTCTATTTCAAATAGTCAACATTTAAAATTATAATCTAAGAAACTCTTTAAATTAACATTTTAATTTTGAGAGTCAAACACACTCTCTATAATTAAATGCATTTAAAGTATTTCAATTTTCAATATAGGAAAACAATAAAATAATTTTAAAGAAAAACTAGTTAAAATAAAAGATAAAAAAAATAATAAATATTTTTTGGGAGTAATAGAATTAAGTGTTAAATATAAATAATTTGTTTGAGTACTTCAAAATTTTAACTCTATAAATTTATAGATGATCTTCAAATGATAGAATATGCTCTTTAAAAATAGGGAGTCCGTTGAAGATGTTCTAACCATATTTTAAATGCTGATTAAGGATTTGGATGGACCAATACAACTTAATGCAATTCGGATAACATGTTACGATGTGTTTGTTTAATAATTCTTTTTAATTAAATATCGATCTTCCCTGAATGAAGGCATTTTATGATTAGTGAATATTATTTTTACTAGAATTAAGTTAAAGTAATCGTTTACTCGATCTTCAATGGAGTTGCTTTAGATCTTGAAATCATTATTTTACTTCTATCAACTCAGAGAAATCACTCGAACGATCATTTAAAAGATTGGCCAGTTTTTACATTCAAGCAACTTGTTGCAATCACCTATAGAAAGATCAAAATATTGAAAATTAAAATAATAAAATATGTATATTAAAGTTATGTTGTGTTATTTGCAACTTAAATATTATCGATGTTGGGTTAATTTCACAAATGGTCACTGAAGTTACATGAAAATAACAAAACGGTCACTGAAGTTTCAAAATTTCAGAAACGGTCACTGAAGTTTGAAATTGCTTTCATAAACGGTCACTGAATTTTCAGATTTTTTGGGCAAGTTTGAGGCAATTTTTCGACAACTTCCGACCACCAAAATCATAGATTTCGGATACCGTTGGAAAACCCACAATTTCCTCTTCAATTACCAAAAAAATTCTCCCCAAATTTCCAAGTCATTCGGCCGGAATAAACCCGCGAAGTCGGCACCCGAAAATTATGAAAATCCGCCTAGATTTTCAGATTTTTTGTGCGAGTTTGCGGCATTTTTTCGATAACTTCCGACAACCAAAATGGCCAATTTCGGATACCGTTGGAAAGCCCACAATGTCCTCTTCAATTATCAAAAAAAATCATTCCAGAACTCCAAGTGATTCGGTCGGAATAAACCCACGAAGTCAGCTATCCAAATTGGGCAGATTTTCGGACTTTCTTAATAGCTGACTTCGTGGGTTTATTCCGGCCGAATCACTTGGAGTTTTGGGGAGATGTTTTTTCGTAATTGAAGAGGACATTGTGAGATTTCCAACGGTATCCGAAATCGACGGTTTTGGTGGTCGGAAGGTGTCGAAAAAATGCCGCAAACTCGGCCAAAAAATCTGAAAATCTGGGCAGATTTTCATAATTTTTGGGTGCCGACTTCGCGGGTTTATTCCGGCCGAATCACTAGAAATTTTGGGGAGATTTTTTTTGGTAATTGAAGAGGACATTGTGGGCTTTCCAACGGTATCCAAAGTCTATGATTTTGGTGGTCGGAAGTTGTCGAAAAATTGCCTCAAACTTGCCCAAAAAATCTGAAAATTCAGTGACCGTTTGTGAAATAAATTTCAAACTTCAGTGACCATTTCTGAAACTTTGAAACTTCAGTGACCGTTTTGTTATTTTCATGTAACTTCAGTGACCATGCGTGAAATTAACCCTATTGATGTTACACAGATATTTACAAATTAGGTTATCTTAATAATAATGTTCGCTAAGCTGACATAAGATTGAAAAGGTCAGCTTGTACAGTTAAAAGTTATGGTGGCAAATTAAGATCAACCAGTAGAGTTGAATGTGTGAAGTAATCCTACACAACTCATTTTAGGTCATCAATTTTACTTTTTGTTGATGTCAAAAATTATATGTTTGAGAAGTCTACGTGTATAAGTTTGTTTGCCTTTTCATAAAAAAGTAGAAACTGGATTACAAGATTTACTTAAATGTTTAAACGGAAATGGAAAAGTCTATGTGAATTGTGTGTGTGGTGATTTTTACCGAGTGTTGTATTCATTTAGATGATCCCATATAGATTTTGAAGAAGTGTGGGGTGAGGTCCTCTAGGCCTTTCCTACTTCCCCATGGTCAGTTGAGATCGTGTCAATTTTTCTTATCGTATTGTAGCTCAAAGTCACGTCTATTATTAATAGGCTAGAGCCTCATCTTCAAAATTTCGGAGTGGATAAAGGAGCATGTACTCTTTTCCATGTTCCTATGAGTAGGGATGAGTATTTGACCACAATTTGCAATTGGTAGGGAGCCTTGACTCTTACTTAGCCTAGGACTACAATGTAAAACTAATTTCACAAACGGAGATAATTTCTTAGTCTTATATAGATGACATTCATGACTTAGGACTCCCATCTATAGGAAGATTCAAGGTTTCCATCGGACTTGCTGATATCGTTACCTCCCTCTGAGATGAGAAGGTATTCTAAAGGATAGTTTAGTGGTTGATGAGTGTTCTACACTCATGATATTTATGTCACTTAATTTGTTATTTTTTCATTCTTGAGAGAGTTTTAGAGTGTTTTTATGTGTGTTTTGATGTTGTGATGTAGGTTGATGAGATTGAAGAAAATAAACAAAAGTTGGAAAGGAAATGGCTAAATTGTAAGAGATCTAAAGTTCGGGAACTAAAGTACAAATATTGAAAAGTTATACCGAACCTCACGATGAAGATTTGAGAGTGATCAGAGCCAATTGGATGAGGAAAGATGTCAAATAGATCAAATTTAGTCAAAATATGATCACAAATCAATTTACAACCGAAAAGTTTTGCTCCAGATTTTTAGTCTCATATTAAGACTCCTTTTTGACATAGTAAACGATTGAATTGGAGAATGATGTTTGAAGCAAAGTTGTAGGCCTTTGCGCAACTTGAATCATCTCAATCGAATATCAGGACAAACAGCTATGTTAAAAATATTGAAAGAAGTGTAAACTGAATTTTAGCGAACCACAATGCTGAAAATCAGCAAAATAAGTGGCACGCGGGCGCCCAATCTGGGCGCCTAGGTGCCCCAACCCGAGAAAGAAGAAACTTGAAAATTTTAAAAGATTTTCGGCCCGGTCCAACCCTATTTCGTCTTGCAACTTGTGGACACTATAAATACCACCATAAAAACCTAATTTTAAAAGGTTGGAGAAGGAGGAAAAAGATACAAAACAGCTAAATCTTCAAGGACAATAAGAAGAAGGATTTGAAGAAATCAAGTGAAGAAAGGATGGAAACATCGAAGGGGACTTCGATCAACACTCAAAAAAGAGTTTTTCTTACCTCCTCCTTTATGTTTTTCATTGTAGATTGTTTAGATTTTATAAATTTTTTCATGAACTAAATAATTTAGCTAGGGTTTGATGTAGCCACTTGAGATTATGAATTGATTAATTTATAATTACTTCCTTTGGATTTCCTACGTGTATTTAATTGTGTCATGAATTTAATACTTTTAATTACCTGATCAATAATTGAATGAATAGATGCTAGTCAATTCCGGCACTCGAGAGAAGGGAATTTAGGCGTGATCATAGGATTGACGCAACGTAGTTTTTATGGGTTTCGAGAAAAAGTGTAAAATCTATGAAGCATACTTCACAAAAGAATCGGGACTTTGATAAATTCTAAACTTTAATTCGGAATAGAGATATTGTGATTGAATTGTAGGATTAATTTCTAGCCGGCACTCGAGAGAGGGGAGAAAAATACAATTGGATTCTTGCTTTTAAATATTGGAAAATTAATTGGATAATTTGATATCATTGAATCATAATTGAAAGTTGGTGAAATCATTCCCTAGGCATCTTCATTTTGACAATTTATATTCCTCAATTTTGTCTCAACCAATTTCATTACTTTAGTTTAAAATAATCAACCAATCATTCATCATCTGTCTCGATAAAATAGAAGTTGCATAATTATAGTATTTAGTGGAATTAAATGACAATCCATGTGGGTTCGACATCCTAACTTTCATACTATATTACAAAACTTGACACCGTACACTTGCGGCATAAATTCACGTTATAGAAAACGCGTGACAAGTTTTTGGCGCCATTGTCGGGGATTGTTTAATTTGATTTTTACTAATATTATTACCAAGTAACTTTTATTTTAATTTAGATTTCTTTTCTTTTGATAATTTTCTTATTCGTATTTTAGGTTTATGCGAAGATCGAGGAGTGTTGGACTATTACCTATCGATTCTGAACCAGAATGAACTTTCGGATTTCTAAGGGTATTCAGAGACACATTCGTGAAGTAATGGCAGAACAAAATCCACCAATGGAAAATCAGAACATTCAACAGCGCGCCATTAGAGACTACATAAGACCAGTTGTCCATGATAACTACTCGGGCATCGCACACCCAACCATCGCTGCAAATAATTTCTAACTGAAGTCAGGACTAATACACATGGTACAATAGAATCAGTTTGGGGGAGCTCCGACAGAAGATCCAAATGCCCATCTGGGCTCTTTTTTTTTGAAATTTGTGATAACGTGAAGATGAATGGAGTTACCGAGAGGCGATTAAACTTCGACTTTTCTCTTTCTCCTTAAGGGATAAAGCCAAGGCTTGGTTCCAGTCACTACCATATGGTTCCATCACGACTTGGGAGGGGTTAGCTCAGAAATTTCTAACAAAATTTTTTCCACCCTCCAAGGCATCTCAATTACCGAGTGAAATTGGTCAATTCAGACAATCAGACTTCGAGCCATTTTATGAGGCATGTGAGAGATTCAAAGATCTACTTAGAAGATGTCCTCAACATGGTTTTCAAAGTTGGGTGCAGATTGAACTCTTCTACAACGGATTGAATGGTGAATGGTCAAACAAGAACGATAGTGGATTCTGCATCAGGAGGTGCATTGATGACCAAGACTCTAAATGACGCTTATGCATTATTGGATGAGATAGCTACTAACAGCTACCAATGGCCAAGTGAGCGTTCAAATACAAAGAAAGTTGCTGGTCTTCATGAGGTTGACCCCATTACAGCTCTTGCAGGTCAGATGTCATCTCTTACTACACAAATAGCTGCACTGACATCACAGGGAATGTAAAAGAAATCAGAATCTATTATGGCTGCATCCACTGGCCATCAGAAGGCTGAAAGGGAGAATGAACAAGTTTAGTATGTGAACAATCAGAACTTCCATCAAAGGGGAACCTACTCAGGAAACAACTATTAACTATTATCAAGGGTTCAATAATCAAGTGTCTGAGCGAAAGCCATCATTGGAGGATGTATTGGGAACCTTCATTTCAGAGACTAGGTCCAGGTTCAACAAAGATGAGTCTAGAGTTGACAATATCAAGATACATATGACCAACATGGGAGCCACGGTGAAGAATTTGGAGGTGCAAATTGGTCAGATAGCAACTGCATTACAGTCCCAACCGAAAGGAAAATTTCCCAGTGACACAGAGGTTAATCCGGGAGAGCAATGCAATGTTATCACATTAAGGAGTGGTAAAGAAGTTGAGGAAAAAAAGGTTACAGAGCCTACATTGGATTTCATACTTACAAGGGAAGAGTGGATTGAAAAGCAGAGGCAACGAAAGAGACCCATAAGCTTGATTCCATCTCATTTCCAAACAATCCACCTATTTTGAAGCCAAAACTACCATTCCTGCAGAGATTCATGAAGAAGAAATTTGATGAGCAGTTTGCAAAATTCTTGGAGATCTTCAAGAAAATCCACATCAACATTCCTTTTGCGGATGTGTTGGCCCAAATGCCTAACTATGCCAAGTTTTTGAAGGAAGTGATGTCAAAGAAGAGAAAATTGGAGGAGTTTGAGACTGTAAAGTTGACAGAAGAGTGTAGTGCCATTCTCCAGAAGAAGCTCCCTCAGAAAATGAAAGATCCAAGAAGCTTCAACATTCCTTGCAATATTGGTGGTATCACATATGATAAAGCACTGGGTGATCTTGGAGCTAGCATTAACTTGATGCCTCTCTCAGTGTTCAAAAAGTTGGGTCTTGGAGGTGTGAAGCCCACAACCCTCTCTTTGCAATTGGCAAATAGATTATTTACATACCCCAAGGGCATTATTGAAGATGTATTGGTGAAAGTTGATAAGTTCATCATTCCAGTGGATTTTGTGGTATTGGATACGAAAGAGGATGAGAAAGTACCATTAATTCTTGGTAGACCTTTCTTGGCCACTGGTAGAGCATTAATTGATGTACAAGAAGGGAAGCTGACACTACGGGTTAATGAAGAGCAAGTAACTTTTAACATTCATCAAGCAGAGAAACCTCTAAAAAAAGTTAACACTTGCAATGTGATCCAGTCAGCTGAAGTAGTTGTAGGTCATATAGGGAAGGGAAAGTCATTCCATGACCCTCTAGAGCAATACATGGCAACCGATTACTCAAAGATTGCTACAGTTGCTACCAAAAGCTATACATAGACCAATGAAGTAGTGGATTTTATTTTAACTCAAGAAGTTGATCCACCAGACAGATTGAAGAACTATGTGGAGAAGCCTTTGAAACCTCCTAACATTGCCAAATCAAAAGATGTTTTGAAGGCTGCATTGGAGTTAAAACCATTCAATTTTTTTGGCCATGCTATAGTGAAGATGAAGACAAAGCCAAGTGTGAAGTGTAGAAATAAAAGAAAAGTATCACCTGAAAATCCAACATAGGCACTGCGATTGAGTCAAGCTAATGACGTTAAAGAAGCGCTTCTTGGGAGGCAACCCAAGCTTTCTTCCCTTTTATTTATTTTGTTTTTGAATTATAGGATAGTTTATTTTTTTCAATTTATTTAGAAATCATCATCTACATTTCATCATTCCCTAGATCCTTTAGTAATTAAGTTTGTTATTAGATGTTTGAGTTAAGTAACCCTTGTTCCATGTATTTAATATCAAAAATTTGATTTTTCAGGAACATGCATCGTGAAACATTCAAACCAATATTGATAAGAAGAAAACGGGATAAATCTCAAGTTTGGGGAAGAAGCATGACAAGCATCCATCAAATCCAACATCATAAGCATCAAAACATCTTGGGCAATGCAGAAAATTCAGGGAAGTCATCATCGCCTTGCTTTAATTTTACATTGGGGACAATGTTCAATTTAAGTTTGGGGGTGTATTATAAATTGTCTAATTGCCTAGTATTTTTATTTATTTATTTTTTAAAATTTGTGTAAATTATGTGCATTTTTTAAAAAAAATAATGAAAATTGAGAAAAAAAAAAAAGAAGAAAAAAATTTATTATTTTGTTATGCATGCTTGTGTGAGTTAAACAGCCTTGTTGGCAATGATGTATGTAAGTGAGAACATGTGTTAGTTTATGGATCATGAATATGTTATGTGCTTTAATTAAATATTTTTGCTTATTCATGCGAAACGTGAAGCATTTACGCACGTGCGTTGATTGTGGCGTTATACATGAGTAGATTGATTCACGTTTATAGGTTTCAGTAGAGAATTTAGATGCTCAATCCCAAAACCTAACATTCACTATATCATTAACCTTGTATAATATAATTTGGGCCGTTCAAGCTGGTAAATGATATGATTTAAGATTGTGGTAATTCCATGCATGCTGAAAAAAAAAAAATATTGTGTGGAGTGTCTTCAACTTTCAAGTATGAACTAGGTGATGACCACATGCTAGGAATCTAACATTTTGATTATTTTTGCTTTCTTTTTAAAGAAAGAGTAATGTATGTGATAACTCATTGTCTCAACCTTTTTGACTCGAGTTAGTAAGTTTTTAGGGGTTTCTTGAGACCTGGTACCCTTTGGTATTTCAAAATCGGGGAGTTACTGACTAAAAGCTCGTTACAGAGGTCAAGAAGAAAAAAAGGGTAATGCTAATATTGAGCTGAAAAAAAAATTATATATATTTATATCAAAATAAGCGGAAAAAAAGATGTTGAGGACTTAGATATCTAGTGGGTTTGAATTGCTTAATATAAGCTTGATTATCGAAGCACTCATAAATTGAAAGAATTACCACATTGCTTGAATTGTTGACATTACCGTTTAAAATGAACCAAATCTGAGTGATGTAAGAAATTATTATCGAAAATCAACTTTAGAATACACCTTGGGGAGTGAAAAGAAAACAAGTTAGGAGGTGTTTGAATCCCACGAGCGAAGTGAGTAAATATTTGACTTTTCAGGTCGGGAATTGGATCAACTTATTATTGTACAGTATTGCACTTGATTCTCCACACACACAGACACCCGTTTTGCATTGAATATGTAAGAATTTAACTTTTGCAATATAACTTTGAAGTGATTCATAAATTGATGTTATGTTTTCAATTCTGAGCTACGAAGGCAAGATATCTAGCACAATTTATTTTAAATGATTTTGTTCGTATTTATTTGTTTGTGTGTTTGTTAGTAATTTCCTTTAGTTTGATGTTTGCTCGAGGACAAGCAAAATATTAAGTTTGGGGGTATTTGATGAGTGTTCTACACTCATAATATTTATGTCACTTAATTCGTTATTTTGTCATCCTTGAGAGAGTTTTAGAGTGTTTTTATGTGTGTTTTGATGTTGTGATGTAGGTTGATGAGATTGAAGAAAATAAATAAAAGTTGGAAAGGAAATGGCTAAATTGTAAGAGATCTAAAGTTCGGGAACTAAAGTACAAATATTGAAAAGTTATACCGAACCTCACGATGAAGATTTGAGAGTGATCAGAGCCAATTGGATGAGGAAAGATGTCAAAGGGATCAAATTTAGTCAAAATATGATCATAAATCAATTTACAACCGAAAAGTTTTGCTCCAGATTTTTTGTCTCATATTGAGACTCATTTTTGATATAGTAAACGATTGAATTGGATAATGATGTCCGAAGCAAAATTGTAGGCCTTTGAGTTAGCTTTCTAACGCAACTTGAATCATCTCAATCGGATATCAGGAGAAAGAGCTATATTAAAAATACTGAAAGAAGCGTAAACTGAATTTCAGCGAACTGGGCGCCTTGGCACCCACAATGCTGAAAATCAGCAGAATACATGGCGCACAGACGCCCAATCTGGGCGCTTAGGCGCCCCGACCCGAGAAAGAAGAAACTTGAAAATTTTAAAAGATTTTCGGCTAGATCCAACCCTATTCTGTCTTCCAACTTGTGGACACTATAAATACTACCATAAAGACCTAATTTTAAAAGGTTGGAGAAGGAGGAAAATGATACAAAACGGCTAAATCTTCAAGGACAATAAGAAGAAGAATTTGAAGAAATCAAGTGAAGAAAGGGTGAAAACATCAAAGGGGACTTCGATCAACACTCCAAAAAGAGTTTTTCTTACCTCCTCCTTTATGTTTTTCATTGTAAATTGTTTAGATTTTATGAATTTCTTCATGAACTAAATAATTTAGCTAGGGTTTGATGTATCCACTTGAGATTATGATTTGATGAATTTATAATTACTTCCTTTGGATTTCCTACGTGTATTTAATTGTGTCATGAATTTAATACTTTCAATTACCTGATCAATAATTGAATGAATAGATGCTAGTCAATTTCGGCACTCGAGATAGGGGAATTTAGACGTGATCATAGGATTGACGTAACGTAGGTTTTATGAGTTTCGAGAGAAAGTGTAAAATCCATAAAACTTACTTCACAAAAGAATCGGGACTTTGATAAATTCTAGGCTTTAATTCGGAATAGAGATATTGTGATTGAATTGTAGGATTAATTTCTAGCCGGCACTCGAGAGAGGGGAGAGAAATACAATTGGATTCTTGCTTTTAAATATTGGAAAATTAATTGGATAATTTGATATCATTGAATCATAATTGAAAGTTGGTGAAATCATTCCCTAGGCTTCTTCATTTTGACAATTTATATTCCTCAATTTTGTCTCAACCAATTTCATTACTTTAGTTTAAAACAATCAACCAATCATTCATCAATTGTCTAGATAAAATAGAAGTTGCATAATTATAGTACTTAGTGGAATTAAATTACAATCCATGTGAGTTCGACATCCTAACTTTCATACTATATTACAAAACTTGACACCGTACACTTGCGGCATAAATTCACGTTATAGAAAACGCGTGACAGTGGTACTAAGAATTCGAGAGTCCTTAGTCTCAACTAGTATTTTGGTGGTGGTCCTCAATGATATGTGAGCTTGGCAGTTTTTTTGGCTTCAACTTTAGTTGAAAATGAGGGCATAGATAGCAAAAAAAATGGTTGACTATTCTCGACAAGTCATGTCTAGACCATGTGGACGAAGACATGACACCTTCAATATACAATTGTTTACTTATTTAGAAATGCTATATAGCACTAGTACCACTAGCTAGATACGAACCATACTAATGCAAAGACAAAGATATGACTACAAACCTATCCAAGTGTCCAACAGTCCAAGTTCATGATGTGCACTTCAAAGTTCTCTTGTAAGCATGAATTTGACTCATTCAATTTTCAGTTTAACTTTTGAATAATGGTACACAATGCCATGATCAGGAAGTGATGTGCATCGCATTGCATTGTGAAATCTCTTTTCAAAAGGTACACTGTGTTGGAAATTTATGTAATCATACACAGCGAAAAATAAATCAGATTTCAATTCCCACCAAAAATCTGCTTCGTGTTTAGATAGAAAGTGTGATAAAAAGTTATACCTTTGATGAATACCTTGAAGAACAGTTCTGATCTGCAATCCATAATTATTCAATTGTCTAGCTTTCAATGAAAATTCACACAAAGAACAAGATTGAGAGAAATATAGTGTTCTTTTCTTGTATTAGAAAAATAATAAATTGTCTTATTATTTTCAAAGTCTAGCTACCTATTAATAGAAGGCTAAGTGGGCTAAGCCCGTTTCTTAAACATAACCTGGTCAAATATTTAATTAATCTAATTAATTAAATTTTGCCCATGAATTAATTAATTAATTCAGACATATTAACAAACAACCCAATTAATTAATTCTACAATACTTGTTAATTAATTAACTGGTTAATCTTATTTTTCTAGTTCTTCTTTTGTATATAATTCATTAGATTTTCGTTGACGATGCCTAATGACGTGAATCATTATTTTAATCTAATCAAAATCGATAAATTAAAATACTCATTTTTAATTTATTACTAATTCACATTCGTTATCTCAGATTGACATCTAGTAATGTGTCAAGACAATACATGTGATGAGAAATGTCATGTGATATGACAAAACCAACTTTGTTCGCTTACCATGAAATTATAATACTTTCATCAATATGATCCGATCAATTACGATATATGGATATGTATCAATCTCAATTATCGATCATATCTTTCATTTCACTATTAAGTCAATGTAAGTCGAAAATCCATTTTCGACTTATGAGCACACCTTGGTCAATGATTTTATTATCAACTTAACTGAATGAAATGTAAATCATAATTTCTAACTATCTAAGAATGACGAATCTCTTATTGATCATTCACAACTTTTATATAATTCTTGACATATTGGAACGATGTCTTATTAGCGACCCTTTGTAGAGGGACATTCACATCACCAAAGTATGATCGCCCACATATAAGGCACTATGATGACCTCAATTCGAAAGACCAATTCTACTACCGAATGTTAGAGATTAACAGCTGACACTAAAATAGTTATCCATGTGGAATCTCTCCGACGAGTATCCAATGCTTTGTTCTATAATAAAACATTCACGTGTTCATTTAAGTGTCACTACACTTTAACTTATGAAATTGGCTACTTACTTCACAAGTAAGAAATGACACACGTGATGGTCTATCCGTAATAACGATATACGTATCCCGTTATTACTTACAACTATGGATGATTTAGAATTTAATCATATTGTAATTTGTATTCACAATTACAACTCCTTCTGATTAACAAATGACTAAGATTTAAATCTATAAACTCTATTATTTAATATAATTTATTAGAAAGTAATTAAAATAAATAATAGATCTTGCCAAAATAAATGCATTAAACATATTAAAAGTGTTTACAACTTAAATTAATTGAATTTAGGGTATAACACTTACACACTGAAAATGGATGAGTGTCATTCTCGTTTACAAGAAGATGCACAGTAGACTGCATCACATGAATTATTTATAACCTATGAAATAAATTAGTTTTTCCATTTGTTATTTTAAATAGATTTTTGGCCATTTCTTGTATACAAGTACACCATTTTGTTTTATTTTTTCTTTTGGGGGTTGGGTGGTAAATCCAGAGCACTGAAGGATTAAATCTTTAAATGTAAAATCTTGCTACAGGTACACGGGCACGCCCGTGTACCTGACCCCACGCCCCCTCTCACAATGAGGGGGGCCCGCCATTATTTTAATCACCTCGGGGCCCCCCTCATTGTGAGAGGGGCTGTGGGCCCGTGTAAATGCCCGGGTACCAATAGCATAATCCTTAAATGTATTGGGGTTATCAAAAAGTAGGTTAAGGTATATATAACCATGTGATGTGGGTTTCCAATTAATTGTGGATGTGTTAATGTCATAATCAAACTAACTATTTTAGTCATTTTTTCATAAAGATTTTTGGAAACTCTTTTAAAATAACAACCTGATCCTCGTCATTGTACAAATGGACAAATATAGCGGTCAGAGAAACTTCGATAATCAATTAAGTTGTACAAATCCATGTAATTTCTCGTATTGAATCATATTTTGCTTGTTTCGAACATCTGCACACCCTATATTTTCAATGTGGTAGAAGGTTGTCGAGTCTAACTCTATTGAATTGTGTGTCCGGCCCTTGAACTATTATTAGCTATAATAATGAAGCCGATGACAAAATTTATGTTGATTCTAACTTTAATTCCACTTATTATGAATATGACATATTTCCCACAAATATTACTCCTAACAAAAAAAAAAAAAAAAAAACTAGCAAATTGATTAACTCGTCTTTATTCAGTGTTGAACATTTCAAATATTTCAATTCTTTGAGGAAATGTTGGGTTCCTTCTCTTTTCCACTTGATTTCATTCCTTCTTCCACACTTTGCGTAAATTTCAACTTCTCTTATCTATAGATTTATTATGCAATCACATCACTCATATATCAAGATGCAAGTAAAATTAACATATCAGAAATTAAATTCTCAATTTTTTTCTTTCTTTTTTTTTTTTTTGGTTGGATACGAAACTTTATTCCTCACTCAAGTAAAAGTTGTACTTTGAGTTTTTGAAAATGCCAAATGTTGAGAATCCAGACAAATAATTAAAAACAAAAAAATAAAAGGCAATAAGAAAATAATGGATCACACAAGAAAACAAGATTTTTGTGGAAGAAGTGGAGAATTTATTATACTAAGAAACTAAAATTGTTTTTATAAAATTTGATTCTCTTAATCTAAATCTAAACAATTCTCTCAAATTTTTAATGAATACAATAATGATCTAATTGTTGCCATGAGTCTATTAAGAGCCGCACCACGTGGAGTAGATATAGGAACCAAATCTTGGAGTCATAGATAAATTAGAGCACAAGAATTGCTGTCAAAATCAAGTAGGAATCATTTTCCAATCTGTCTCAAGCTCCAGTCGAGTCACCAAACTTGCTCGAATCTTCACAAGCAATACCAACTCTACCTGAGTTCCAATCCTACTCGAATCATCACGAGCACCATGATCAATAAGATCACAACTAACTCCACCTGAGTTACAGGAAGATTCCCCAATATTATTGTTCGAATCACCATAAACAACCCGATCACAACCATTTCTATCTAAACTTTTGCTTATTGAACCATAAGTTGCAGTTACGCTGCATCTACAGTGACCGCCGAACCTTCAATACATTTAACCAGGACTTTTTCAATTCCCTTAAAACAACACGAGCACCATTGTTAAATTTCAAAACTCCACCTCAATCAGTATACTGTACCCTTTTGAATCAAAAGTAGTTCAAGAGATTGAATTCATTTTTATGCTTAGAACATGTCGACCTGGCCAAGTATTCTAACCGTCCCATTAAACATCTTGATTTTGACATTACCAATCCTAGAACTTTACAAGACACATTATTTCCCATCAACATAGAACCCCTTGTAACTGTTTCATATGAAAAAATCAATCTCGGTTTGAACGCATATGTAAAGTGCAAGTTGAATCAAGAATCAAATCCTCGTCAGAATTGTAGTCACCATCAGTAATCGCAAAAAGATCTCCATTATTGCCTTCTTTTGCAAGATTAACATTAACGAAATTTTCTAGTTGTTCTTTTTGATCTGTATTAGCAAACATGTTCTGTCACTCATAGAAATCACTCTTCATTTGCCCCCATGTTGTTGCAATACCAATAAACTTTATCTTTGTTGCTATCCTTGACTGTGCACCTTCCATGACTAGAACCAATAAACTCTCTGCATGGGCCTGAGAACCAACGACAAGATGCTTCATCTTCTACTTAGAATAAAGCGCATCATATATCTCGTCAATAGTACAAATATGCCGATTATAGAGAATTGTATATCTAAAAGTCACATATGAAGGCGGCAACGAATATAACAATATCAGCCTGAAATCCACTTCATCATATTTGACCTCTATGGTCTCTAAATCAATGACGATTTCTTTAAAACGGATAGACGATCGTCCAAAAATCCACCTTCCGTCAAGCGATGAGAATACAAGCACAGCTTCAAGTGTAGCTTACTTGTCAAGCTCTTTGTCATATAAAACTACTTCAATTTTAACAATGACCCAGCGGCACTTTTCTACTTTACCACATCCTAAAAATTTTGATTAGAAAGATGAAGATACATATGTGATAGGGCTTTCCGATCCTTGCATTGCTTCCCTTTTGCAATCATTGTTGTGGGCAATCTATCCACCCCAACAAAGTATCATCAAGATCCAATTAAACAAGAACCGTTCATATCTTAATCTGCCACATAGATAATCTATTGTTGCGATTCAAAAGAGAAATCTCAAATTTTATTGTTACCATTCCTGAAACATTCAATATTGTTCAAACCTCGCTTTAATAACCAATTTGGACCTCCCAAGAACCGACCAAAAAAACCTTCAACTTTGATTCTATTTTGTTGAGAATTTGGTCAAATAATTAAAGACGAGAAAATAAAGGCAATATGAAAATAATGGATCGCACAAGAAAACAAGATTTTTGTGGAAGAAGAGAATTTATTATACCAAGAAATAAATTTGTCTTTACAATATTTGATTCTCTCAATCTGAATTTAAACAATTCTCTTAAGTTTTTAATGTACACAACAATGATCTAATTGTTATCTTGAGTCTATTAAAAGTGTGTAATGTGTGGAGTATAAATAAAGCCAAATCCTAGAGTTATAGATGAAGTAGAGCACAAGAATCGCGATCAAAACCAAGTAGGACTCCTCTTCCAACCCGTCAGGTTACACCGCAACATCAACTATCCAGCGCTCTGGTGCAACTGTTGGCGCCTCGACTCTTGGGGATCGACGCGAAGGTGCCTGCCTTGCTAGTACATTTTTTCTTTGTTGGGCGCAGCTCCCAGCCCCTGTTTTATTTCATCTCTCCTGGTGCCCCGACTATAAAGAGTGTTAAACTTGATATATACCAAGTGTGTACAACTAGTTTAATCCTTTGACCCATAGTTGTCATGTTTAACTCGATATCACTATTGGTTCAGTCATTACTAGATGAACAATTAGTTGCTAATTAATTAAATATGATTATTGACCCAATTGATTGGACGAGTTTCACATTCACACAAGTGGCTGCAAATACTCGTGAAAAGACAAAAAAATATTGAAAATTAAAATGAACCATGCTTCACGTACATGAATTATTTTCACAGGGTACTCACACACGTAGGTCCCGCGCATAATTTTTTTTAATACATGGTGGGGCCCACCCATGTGAGTAGCCATGTGAGCCCATGTAACAATAATCCATGTACGTGAGGATTAATTCAATTAAAATATATACTCTGACTAATAAGTATATACTTTAAAATAGAATTTTTATTGACACAAGAATTGAGCAACTGACTTAATCATCAACCAAAGACTTAGTCATAACAACTGTAGTGGAAATTACACCAAGAACTTGGATTCGTGCACAAATCAAGCTCAATTTCGAAATAAACTGAATCAAACACCAACCACTTTGATTGCTCAACCCAACTCGAAACTTCTCACTAGGGTCAAAACTTCTCACTATGGTTGACTCTTGTAAACAATAATACAAAGGATAATACGGTGAATGCAATTAACCAAAATGGAAGAGAGAAGGAAGAAAGCAATGCTTCAATGCTCACCAAGAACGACTGCCCTCTTTTCTCACATTTCAATTGCAATCACACACAGCATTTCACAGACAACGGGCTCTATTTATAGTTTTAGGTTAAGGCATAAGGTTGGACCAAAACTTTAATTGGGCTACACACAAATTGGGTCAAGAAACAATACATGAGATGTGCCAAGAAACCAAAGGCAAAGTAGACTAACTCATAAATGGTCTTCTAACTAATGAATGGACCATGAGCAACACAAATTAATGGTTGCTTCCAGTGACCCAATTTGTTTTCGAGTCGAACCAATTAATTGTGGTGTTGATATAATTAATCCAATTGTTTTAACACCATCGCCCGAATTTATTGGGTATCAAACCCAACAAATCTCCAACTTATAAGAAAACAACACCATTTTTATACTTGCATAATTAAGATAACCAAATAAAATTGAAAATCACGGACCTTACTATGTTTCAAACCCAAAATACATACCCTACCCGTTCCATGTACTCACCAAGTGTTAAAGTCAAGAATCCCAGTACAATCAGATATACAATAATCAATCAAGAGCACATAATAAGACAGTTATTAAATATGCGATGATATACACCATAAGATAATACATAGATCTTTTTAACATGTTCAACATACAAAAAAGATCAAATTAACACCTAGTTAATCAAGTAAATTGCCAACATATACAACCAATGCATAAATGACTCCAAGAAAAGATCTCATCACAATTATCATATCCCATTCAGTGTAGCTCGTATCTCAAGACACATATCTCCTCTTATCACTACTGTGCTCACTAAATTGGTCACTCCTCATGCTAACCGATAAACCACTATAGATCCTATATTCATAGGATGTTCCTCTATCACTATGTTACCCATCTTTACCTAGGTAGATAATGGATCTTCACCTATTGAAAGTAATAGGAGTGTCACTTTCTCACCCCCACGCGATCAAGATTCTAACAGATAAAGGATTACAAACATGTAATCAGCTCACCTTTCGTGATCTAAATGTTATTCTCCATACCTTTCCATACATATCAATTATCACCAATGTACCCTCAGATATCTATACTTCATATTACTAGCTGACATATTTACTGTTAAGACACCTACTAAAGTGAAAACAAACCCGATATCAATCCTCACAATGGTATTCCCAACCACAATCATACAACACACTACACACAGTAATATGATTACTTTCAAATTCAATCAAAAGCACACATCAAACATATTGAAATATAACATGAAACAACGCACCAGAATCAAGCAATCACTCTTGCAAATTGGAATTTCACACAGATGCAAATGTAGTAATCAGGTTTATTATCAACAAACCTCACTCAAGTTATAACTAGATCTAGTGGTAACATTCGCCTCTCAATTCACCTTTTCTTCTTCTACCTTTCTTTTGCAAATCAACGGAAAATTTTCATCAGTAGCTTTTAAAATCTTTTGTTGGACCAAAGTCCTTCTCATTTTCTATTTACAAATAGAAAAATTTCATTTTTCATTGAAAATTTTCAAACCAAAACTTGTAATCATATTTAGGACACAAATTAACCAAAAATGTACAAATACACAATTAGAACACACTAAGCAACCTTAAAGTCACAATATACACCGTTTGAGGTATGCTAACAAGATTAATTTCTCACTCAATGCAAGTTTCACACAGTGAATTAATTGATAATTATTACAAAGAATCAATAAGCAAATTTACCCCACACTGTAACCCTAAACCTAATGGTCAACCCATACGATAGGCTGCTTGTTAAAAAATTTAAAAGTGATAGGCCAATTAATCGAGCAGCATTTTTATTTGATGTCAATAAGATAACTCCTTTTAATTTCATAACTTGGTTGAACTGATGAAAATAGATAACATAGCAGTCAATAATTGATGTTTGCCATTTATTTCATTGAATTGTACTTATTTCACACCAGAAACTAATCGATATCAATGATTATAAATAATACGATTGTCATGCTAACAATTATTGTTAATGAAATTGGTCAAAATTGTATTAATTGAAATCAAATTAAAGTGTACCTATCCTATTGAAATCAAATTAAAGCATGATTACTTCATTGAAATCGTATCAAATTATAGCTGCTAGATTGAACAAAATTGAATATTTGTTACCTGAATAAACTAGAGTGAAAGTCTAATTACCATCAATGAAATTTACCGACCGAGATTCCTTAATTTTATCGAACAACGTTTATGAGTAATTTTATTTTATGTTCAATCCTTGTTAATTAATTCCCTGCTCAATCTTCATGGGATTCATCGACAAGGTCCTTGTTTACCATTGAAGCCTTAAGCCTGTTCGAATTCATTAAGATCGTGACATTCAACTTTATTAATTTCACCATGTCAGCAATTATCAAGATAAAAATCTGAAAGGGCTAACTCTTTCACATCCTATCAATATCCTGTGCATTTAGAAAATTAACTAAGAGCCTATTTGGTATGGATTTTAATTTTCTACAGTAAATCAATTCTCATTTTCAACCACACATTCTTCAATAAAATAATATTTTCCATCACATCAATAATCTTTTCTTCTTTTTCAACCACACATTTCCCATCATATCATTATTCAAAAATCAATTCTTCCACCAAAAATCCCTACCAAACAGGCTCTAAACAATAAATTAACATTGAAATATTTATTGGGCTCCATGACCCACCTAACCTATAGAACGTCACGTCAAATTTCATTTTTCTTGAGTCTGTTTGACTAGCCAAAAATTTCGAATCGAGCCCAATTTATTTTACCTCTAGTTCAAACTATGCAATAGGTTACACATGGAATGCATTTTGTGTTCTCCTTTTAACTCTCTTTGTGCTCCTTGCATTCAAAGTAAATTTATCTTTCAACAAATATTAGTAGTTAGATCAGTAGAATATTACAATAAGTGGTGATAAAATTTGAATAAATGACATTGACTAGTCCCTTTATTATGTATAAATAAGTAATTTTTTTCAAAAGAAAAATGATATTTTCGAAAAATTACTCATTTATGTATTTAACACAAATGTTTTAATATAAGTAGCGCAAATGACTAGTCCCCGTTGGGTCCCATTATTTGTTATTTTAATTTTTGGAATATTATTTTTGATTTACGTGTAATATTATTTTGTTGAAAAATGTTTAATTGATAAGAAAAGAGAAAAAAGTGAATTATAATTTTAATTGGGTCAAATGGGGCTAAAGTTTGATTTTGATGTTCTTAAACTCTAGGCTTGAAAACTCAACACAATTTTTAAAATCTTTGACTGACTATTATTATCTTACATTTAGTGGTTGACCGTTAATGCTTGGCAGTGTGACAAGTGGCAATCAGTGAAGGTTAGTGGGCCGGTGGGGTTCGATTGAAACTTTTGAATCATTCAACTCTCAATTTTTTTTTTTTTTTTTTTGTAGGTCCTCATTATTTTTAAAAAATATTTTTTCTTTTTATTTTTAATCATACATTCTTTAATAAAATAATTTTACATGTACATCCAAAAATTTTCCTTATTTTTTAACAACACATTTTCTATCAAAATATTATTTTAAAATTAATTTGAACTGAAAATTGGCTCAAACAGGCGCTAAGTTTCTTAATCAGTTGCTCAAAATAATTATTTTGCCATGTATACTTTTTAAGTTAATTTTTGACCATTTCAATTCAAGTACTCAAGCGTCAACTCTTGAAGCAAATACCATCTACATTTTTAATGATATGGAGTTATGAAGCTACGGACACACTATACGCTAAGGTATTTGTAACCATGTGACTTGTGATGTGGAATTTGTATTGAATAATGACAGCTCTATCAACATGTTTGGTCATTGTACAAGAAGGGAGTATAAAGATTAATAAATTTATATTTAGTTCAACTCGAGCCTTTACGTGCTAAAACAAGGATATGCAATAAAATAATTAAGAATAAGAACACACAAATTGACGTGAAAACTTCAGATTGAGAAAATCACAGATAGATTAGGAAAAAATCAAATATATCAAACATGAGTACAAGAAATGATTGTTTTGAACGATTACTCCGAGTAATATAATGTTAAAATACCTTGCGTATATATATCCATATCGTAGGGGCTCCTATTGGGCCGATCCCTCCAATACCGCCACAGATCTCAAATTTCTTTTTATAATTTTGATTTTACTACATATGTCACACTGCGCGAACTTTTGGGATCATACCAAATAGAATTTTTGAGTTATCATATTCTATCAGAGTCTCTACTCACATTGTATTTATAATATGGTGAAAGATCATTACATCTGCAATGGAAGTGACAATAACTATTTAATTGTGCAAGTCGGAGTTGTTATTAGTAGTAATTAATGTCAAAATTGAAATTTGTTTGTGGATGTTGTACTTACCGGAGTTTTTCTTGATTTCTAATTGATGAGTTAGTTCGATTCAAATTTGACATATTTCTCATAATTTACAATCCTAAAATTTTTTTTATCTTAACACAAATTGGCCAATTCATCATTATTGACCATTTCAATTCATCAATGATTTGAGTTAAGTGTTGGTTTCCTTCTCTTTTCCCATTATGAATTTGTCTGCCAAAAACAAAATGCTACAGGAGACTAGTTATAATATTATAACTACCAAGATTAACAAATTAGAAATAAAGAGTTCAAATAATACAGAAACTGGATCAATTTTTCAAAAGCAAACTGTCTTGAAATGGGATTAACCAAGTGAAAGTGTTCGCATAATTCTAAACAAAAGAATTGTTTTCAATCATCTATCAAGACTAAAAAATACTATGATTCAGTACTAGAACCTAATCTCGACCAGAATATTACCTAATTAAACATAAGTTCAAAAATTACAAGCTAATTTTATGGCATATTTTTAGAAATCATGTGAGGAAAAAAAATCATTGGGATGTCGAAAAAAATATATATCAGAGACCAGAGAGAGAGAGATAAAGATACAGGAACGCCGAACGCGGACGACGGTTGTCTGCACTTTCCAGAATCTCCACTCTGCCTCACCTTAGGTCGAAGTCGAAGCACCATCTAGGAATCGAAGGCGTCGTCTAGGGCTGGAAGGAAGGCGACGCCGGCATCGAGTTCTTAGAGTCGGAGTCTTGAAGCCCGAAGTTTGTGGTCCGTCTTTGTCTGTGGCTCAGTGTGGGTGAGTGAGGGTGAGAGTTGAGGGGTTTATTGGATGAGTAATGTTATTCATCCCCAGCGAGGTTACAAACACAATTTAAGTAGCTCTAAATGATAGGTTAAATGAAATGTGAAATTAAATGACTTATTTAATTTCACCTATCATTTAATGCTACATTAACGTCACATAGATTGTGTTTGTAACCCCCAATGAGGATGAATAACATTACTCTTATTGGATTGGATTCGGGTTTTTTTAGTATCCCTCTAATTTTACCTCAACAATGAAATTATGTGGGTCAATGAAATTAGGCCAATGAAAAGGCAAATAAAAGGAGAGAGAGAAGGAAAATAAAAGGAAATGAAAAGAAAACGAAACACAGCATTTACGACGTAAATATGCATGCCGTAATAAGTCAATTTTTTACAACACACGGCGTGCACTAAAAGCACGCCGTAAATACGGATCCAATACGGCGTGCAAAAAATGCACGCCGTAAATACTTTAAGCAATTGATTTTTAACGGCATACATATATCGCATGCCGTAAATAGTCTATTTTTACGACATACCGTAGATGCACGCCTTAAATAAATGCCCTAAAAAGTTACTTTTGTTGTAGTGAAACATGAATAAGTCATTGAGTTGCTAGATCAATTGTGGGTTAATTATCAAATACCAAGATTTTTTTATGTATAAAAAGGTAATTCAAAAATTAATATAGTTATAAGTTTTGAAGTTAAAGGACTTTAATTGAAAAGCATTGCATAAATAAAATGGTATAGTAATAAAAATTTAGATGATAAATACTCAATTATTCTCTCTCCTTTTTGGCAATAAACTTCAAAATATATATTCTTAATTTTTGTCTTCTTCCTTTATTTCCAATTGTTTATTTGTATTAAGACTATAGGTTCATGTTTAGTTTCAAAAGTCAATAATTTCAAAAAGAAGATATTTGCAGGAGTTTAAGTGCATAGCAAATAAACTTCAAAATATATATTCTTAATTTTTGTCTTCTTTCATTATTACCAATTGTTTATTTGGATTAAGACTATAGGTTCATGTTTAGCTTCAAAGTCAATAATTTCAGAAAGAAGATATTTGCAGGAGTTCAAGTGCATAGCGATTGGGCAACGCATTTAAATATATTATGTTGAAATAATTAAGAAGATATAGATCAAAACAAATACATGCATGATTGAAAGTAGTTGCACATATTGTTTCTTTTCTTTTTATTGTCGTCTTTACTTTGCCTTAAATAAGGATTTTACCCCTAATCTTGCTTAAACACGAAGGACATGTTCTCTTTACCATTTTCAAATCGTTTTCTGTTTTCGATTTTTAAAAACAGTAAAAACGTGTTCTCTTTCCTACTTTCGAAAATGCGTTTTTGAAAATAAGTTAAAAATTTACAAAGATTTGTCGTTTTCAGTGTTTCCAGTTATAATCAAATCAAAATTTTTAAAACGCGTTTTGGGTGTTTTCAAAATAATTTTTTAAAATGTCAAAAGAACACATTTTCAACAGTTTCAAATTTGACACTCAAAACACAAAACTCAAAATGAATTCAAAACTCGAAACACGAAACTGAAATACAAAAAGAACATCCTCTAACTCTTTCAACATACAAAATTTTTACTTTTCACAGAAATTTTGATCTTCCAATATAGAATTATTTTTGGTGTACGGGCCTACCCCAACACTCACAAAGGGTGGGCCCACATGGGACACCTCAATAAAAAAGTAAAAAAAAAAAAAAAATTATCCATCCCCTTTGTGGGTATTCTATGAAAACCCCCCGTACACTAAGAATAATTCTCCAATATACAATCAAAATGACCATAAAATAGGTAGTATGAGCCTTCAAGACAAATTACTAGTCAAGAGAATTTTTGAAGAGGGAAAGAGAGATTGTAATTGGACTTCATGGAACTTTTCACGATCCCTTTATTACACGACAATTTTAAATGTTATGAGATCCTTAGTATTTCTGCAAAAGAACCCGTAATAGTACATAGTTTGTACACTTTTTTAGAACTTATTATGTCGTAGGCCCCTAAATTTTTTCTTGATTTCTAATTAGTGAACGAGATCATGTCTCACATATTTAATTTTTCTAACAATTTGCATTCCCTAGCTAGAATCGATTCCAAAGGGGTAAGCAAAAACTAAGGGTCCGATAAGCCCATGTTTGACTATCATCATTTGGAAAAAAAGAACTTACGTTTTGAATAGTGATTTTTAAAAATATATGAGATTAAAATGTATAATTTTCTTTTAAATTTATGTGCATAATATTTTTTTTTGTTTGAATGTCTGATTAAAAATAAGTATATAGAAAAAGAACTTTTAAATAAATAATTGTTGTCAAACATGTTCTAAGTATTTGATGTGGTCAACTTGACCAGGTCATTGACAAGTCACTAGAGTATTGATGTATCATCAATGAAACTTTAAATATAATTAATATTTTATACATAGAAGGGAAATTGTTATAAGTTTAAAAGATACGGTACCAAGAGTTGACAGCTAATCATTCCAACAGTACCTGAACTTTACATTGTAGTTTAATTTCGTACCTCAACTTTTCAATTATTTTGAATCCATTAATTTTTTGTTATCCATCTTTACCTAAATCTACATCAGTTATACAAATTGACAACCCTCGGTTATGTGGCACTAAACAACATTCATTCTCTAACATTCCAATCGCGATTTTGGGTTAAAATCTTGAAGACATAGTTAATTCTTTCAGCTATGATGCTTCTTGAGTATTTTAATAAGAGTTAATTAAATCAATACCCACTAAACGTTGCCCTAGATTACTACTTCCTCATAGAATAAAAATAAAAAATAAAAGTTACCCACCACTTACTCATTTATTAAAAGGTTTACTTATCCATCACTTCTTTCAAATCTGTTACCCACAAGAAAAATGACACTCGTACATCCCTAAGTATACACTCGGGTTTACACCCTTCTTACATGGAGGGGGAGGGGCGGGGGTCCAATTTTTCATGAAACTTAAACTTTATGAATTGTCAAGATCTTCATGTCAAATCATCAAGAAAATTAATTAATGCGGTACATACTTTGATCCAGTGATTTGTATATTGGATAATGAATCTTGAAGGATAAATTGCAATCCTTTAATCTTGACTTTTAGATCTTTAATCTTGATTTTTTGTTCTTCAATTTGATTGCTCCAATTCTTCTTTTTGATTTTTGAATTCTTCAATCCTTGTTCATGATTCTTAAATTCCTTTAAGTTGGTTTTTGATCTTCATCTTCAATATACTTTTTTCTTTGAATTCTTGTGTTGATGAGATGGAACAAAAAAAAAATAAAAAAAAAATGAGAAAATTGAATATGAATTGGGGACCATAACCTTATATATAATTTCTATGTGTATTCGATATATCGTCATATACAACTCTAATGGATCCAATCTCTACATATATAATTCCGCTCACACTTTATTTAGATGCCCAAAACTCAATTATTTAATTCTTTATTAGATCACTTTAATTTTAAGCTTAACTTTTAAGATAACATTTATACACAATTAATTACATATGTGGGCCCACAAAGCAAATTAAATAGGGAAAAGTTCATGGGTCAGGTGTTTACTATTCCAAAATTAAAAATCAGGCACAATAGTTTAAAATTACAAAAATCAGGTTTTTCTTAAATTAATTAATTACATTTCATAATTATTATATTAAATTAAATATTTAACTGTAATATAATAAAATCACCCCACCCCACCCCACCTCACCCCACCTACACCGCCACCATTGCTCCGACTACTACTCCGGCGACCGGTGACTGCACCGATCCGGCGACTGCTCCGATCCGACAACTTTTTCGAGGTCACAGATCAAGAAATTTGTAGGTCACGAGTAATTTCGAGGTCACAGATAAAAAAATTTGTAAATCTCAGATTATTTCGAGGTCACAGATTTAAAATTTTATAGGTCACAGATTATTTCGAGGTCACAGGTGAAAAAAATTAAGGTCACAGATTCCCTTTTTAAGTTACAAATTAACAATTGCAAAGTCACATGTCAATAGTAAGGTCACAGACACCAAAAAGAACCACAATAGCTAGGTCACAGTCACCTAAACTTTATTTCAACAAGTCGCAGACACAATTCCTAGGTCACAGGCACCTACCTAGGTCACAGAGACTCGCGATCGCCACCTCCAACGCCTTCGACCCGTCACAACAACACAGAACCATCGTCACAACAGTTCCAATACCACCAAAACGTAAAAATAATCACCACCTCACCATTTTCATTTTCAAAAAAACCCAATATCACCATAACTTAAAAACCCAAGATCTGGTAGTAGGAAGAAGGAAAGAAAAAAAATAAAAATAAAAAATAATGCAGATCGCCGCGGTACCGAGACGCCGCGTCAGTAACGTGTAGCAACAGATCGCGTCTGTCGCGACGGCGCGTCGTCGTCATTGCGACAATGAACGTCGGCTCGCAAATCGCGCATCGGCCGATCTCGCTGCTGCGACCAACGTCGCTGCTTTGGTCGCAAAGAAGCGGCGTCGCTCGCTGCGACTTTGCGATCGCAAAGATCGGGCCGCGATGTCGCTGCAAATCGCAAAGCACGGCGTCGCGCCGCCGCTGCGATTCTGCGAGCCGATGCGATGCGGGGAGGGGGGAGAAACTACGGCGGCGGGAGGGGAGGGGGAGGGGAAGGGGGGGAAGAAAGGGGAGAGGCGGCGGGCATTGGCGGTGGAGGCGGCCGGCGGTGGCGGTGGAGGCGAGAGAATTGAAAGAATGAAATGGTTTAGGGTTTTGTTAGGATTTTATATTTAAAATAAATTTGGAGGGTAGATAGTAGGGTGAGTATGTAGATTATTTTAATTTAAAATATCATTATTAATATTAATGATAAAAATTAAAACCTGATTTTTGATTAAATAAAGTATAAACCTGATTTTTTAAAAGTCAAAACTAAATACCTTGTTTAGTGTAATTTCCTCAATTAAATATGTTCTCAACAATCTTCCACTTGGGCCATATATGTTACCTTATAAATGTGTATAACTTTATGGGTTCAAAATTTTTGCTATCATATTACTAAAAGTATCTCCAAGCGATCTCAACCATCAATTATGTCAATATAGGATTAAAGCGGTATTCGTTACAAGAATTATAACTAAATCCTCAATGGTTGCCATATATCAACACAATCAAATGACATAGATCAAGTATGGATGTGTAGCATGGAAATTACATGTAACGTGATCCAGACATTCATATTTCCAATTGATCATTCCTTATTCTTTAATATCTTATACTTTAATGAGATCAAACTAAAAACTTTAATCATAGTGAAAACTGAATTGAATACTTTATTATTGAAATAAACTTGAATTTGCACAACCAATAATCATGTATCCAAAAAGACAATGTCCAAAATTACAAAGTTGCACCTAACTAGTATATCATCAAAATATACAACATCCATGTGAGAAGTGTGTTCATAAAAGATCTTGGGTGGCAGACCTTTAGTAAATGAATCTGCTATCATGGAGTTTGTCTCAGTATGATCTATAATAAGATAACCACTTTGAACCCTTTCTTTAACAACTAGGAATTTGATGTTTATAAATTTAGACTTTGTTGAACTCATATTATTATTTGAATAAAAGACTACTGACTTATTATCACAAAATAGCCTAAGTGGTCTTTCAATTCCATCTATAATTCGCTCAGTGACAAAATTTCGCAGTCATATTCCTTAATTGGATGTCTCATAACACGCTACAAACTTCACTGGTTGACGAAGCTATGAGTGTCTGTTTAGCACTCTTCTTGAATAGATCCTCTAGCCGCAGGAAGACATAGCCCGATGTAGATCTCCTACTTTCTTGACATCCAACAAAATTAGAATCAGAATAACCAATGATCTCAAATTGGTCTGATTTTCTGTATGTGAGCATGTAATCTTTTGTTCTATGTAAATATCGTATAACCCGCTTGACTACCTTCTAATGATTCATCCCAGAGTTACTTAAATATCCGTCTAACATTCCAACAATAAATGCTATATCCAAACGTGTGCATATATTAAACTCTCAACTTCTAAGCATAGGGAATTTTCTGCATCACATTTACTTCAAGGTCATTCTTAAGGTATTGATTGAGACTAAGCTTGTCTCCCTTAGCAACAACGTATCGCCTGGTTCGAAATTCTGCATCCAAATCTCTTAAGTACGGTATCGATATAGGTCTTTTGTGATAATCCAGAATACCTCGAGAACGGTCTTGAAGTATTTGAATCCCTAATAAAAAAGAAGCGTTACCAAGATCTTTCATTTTAAATTTTTTTGATAGAAGTCTCTTGATTTCGTGCAATAAACATATATCATTTCAGGCAAGCAGTATACCATCAACATACAATACCAGAAAAATATACTTACTCCTACTGAACATATGGTATACATAATCATCAACTACAGTCATCTCAAAACGAAACGAGATGATTATTTGATGAATTAACAAGTATAGATTATCATATCTAGATAAAGAATCGGCTCCCACGAGATTTGAATCAATAAAAAGACTAACAGCCTGTTTGGTAACAATTCTCCTTTTCTACAGTAAATCACTTCTCATTTTCAACCACACATTCTTCAATAAAATAATATTTTCCATCACATCAATACTTTTTTCTTCTTTTTCAACCACACATTTCCCATCATATCACTATTCAAAAATCAATTTTTCTCCTAAAAATCCCTACCAAACACACTCTAAATTTATTATTTCCAATTAACAAGGATAACCAAATTTGTCCAAAACAGAAATAGAAACCAAATTCCGTCTTAAAAAGGGTACCACAAAAGTCTCTTTCAAATTCAAATAAAAATATATATTTAATAATAATCTAAAAGTCCCTATAGCATCTACTTCAACTGATTTGTCGTTGCCCACATAGATGATCTTTTAGTATCATTTGGCTTTTGATTGTTCTAGTAACTTTGCATAGACACACTTATATGAGTAATAGCACCAGAATCAATCCTCCAAGCATGTCTAAGTATTGAAACTAAATTAATCTAAAAACAAACCAAAGTGAGAAATGTACCTTTTTTTTACATGCCAATGTGGTATTTGGTACAATCCATTTTCAAGTGTTCTGGGATTCCACAAAAGTAACAGCCAAATGATTCATCATTTTCGGGCTTTTGCTTCTTTTTTTTTTTAGCTGAATAGGGTGTAGCTTCTTTATTCTTTCTTTTCTTGAAATTGTCCTTAGATATACTAGCCAAGTGAGCACTTTAAGTGCTATCATGCTTCAATTGTTCTTCTTTTTACACACATTATGAAATGAGTTTATTTATAGTGAACTTCTTCTTTTGACAGATATAACTGACCTTGAATTGGTTGTATTGAGAAGGAAGATAAATCAAAACCAAATACACAAACAAATCATCAGATAACTCAAACTTTAGCGCCTTCAGTTTTGAAGCAATATGACACATCTCCATGATGTACTCCCGAATATTTCATTTACCTTTATACTTTAGTGAAACTAAATTTACGAGAAGCGTACTAGTTTCGGCCTTATCTTTTTTGCAAAGTGTTTTTTAATTTCATCAAGAAATTCATTGGATGTAGTTGCCTTATCGAACACAGTGCCCTAGAATGATTCTGGAATACTACTTTTCATGATCATAAGACTCGTATGGTTTAAACGATCCCACTTATCAAATTTCCCATTTTCATCAACGGAACTTTTATAAATAAGGTCTAAGTCCGTGCAACCAATAACGATCTAAACGTTCTCTTTTCGGCCATTAAAATTAATTCCATTTAGCATATGAATATAGTTGATGTTGGCAGATATTGTTGATGTAGAAGAGTTAACTGAATAGAGAACAAAATCAAAAACATATGTTCACATTTGAATCCATATTAAACAATTAATTAATTCAGATAATGGTAAACCCAATCACAAGAAATCAAACATAACATTGATATTTAGTCTTTAGACAGAAATACCAACTTCTAAGTGTTACTCTAGATGTAGTAATCAAATATTGACAATAACCTATGTCAAATAATAAACATATCTTTGTACCGTTTTATTGTTCACATAAAAAAAAGTTTACAATTGTCATATATTTATTACTGTATGTATGCATGTAATTCAGCCAAACATTTACTTTCCTTTGTCCGGTGAATAGCCGCATGAATTACAAACGTACAACCATCTTGATTTTCCAAATAGATTATCTTACACAAAAGAGATTACTTTGGCAACATGCTGTTTCAACTAATAAATTTGGAACGTTAGATAATCGAATTAAACTTTAGTACCAAAATTTGAATATTGATTGTTAATTCCTAACCTTTATTATTTATTTTTTTTTCTTTTGTTTTTACAAACAAAAAAAAATTTCTAGAAAGAGACACAATGGCAACGCTCGGAACCAGATGCAATGGCGCGTAAGTCCGGAACATACCTTGATTCATTGATTTGTATCTTGAATAATGAATAAAACTTGAATTGCAATATTTTAATCTTGATTTCTAAATCTTTAAACTTGATTTCTTGTTCTTCACTTTGATTGCTCTAATTCTTGTTCTTGATTCTTGAATATGGATTCTTGAATTCATTTATGTAAGTTTTGGATTTTTTTCTTTGATATGCTTTTCTATTTAAATTCTCGTGTTGATGGGATGACACAAAGAATGAGAAAATTGCATATGACATAACTCTATATATAATTTTCATATGTATTCAGTCTATCATCAAATACAATACTAATGGATTCAATTTTTACGCATATAATCAAATCCACACTTTATTTAGACGTCTAAAGTCCGATTACTTGATTCTTTATTAGATTACTTTAATTTTATGCTTAACTTTAAGATAATATTTATACACAATTAATTACATATGTCAGCCCGCATGACAAATTAAATATTTTTCCAACCGTACCCACTTATGTACATGTAGCATCTCCCCACCCACAATTGTCTGAAAACTCCACGTGCAGACAAGAAGCAAATATGGCACATTGAGCCGTTAGCTCTTGCCTGGTTGTTAAATCTATTCAAACCAAACACGACTTCCTTTAAATGCATAACACGTTTTCACCCACATTTCTGTCGGCAAGAATCTAATCTTCCTTCGAAAATGACTATCAAATTGAACCCTTTTATTAGGTTTAATAAGAAAATGAATTACTATCTAACGTTGTTCATTTTTTGAGCCTTAGTGTTCAGTAGGCTGAAGCTTCCGGGCAAACCCATACAAAAAGCTTGCAACTTGAAATCATCTGTGGGAAGAATGCATCGACTCTATAGATAAGACTGCTAAGGCAAAGAATATAACGGTGGTAAGAGGATCGATTCATTTTACATCCCGGCAGAAGCTAACAACTCAATGTACGACATCATCTTCCCGTTTGTAACGAATTTGAAAAGAGTGATGGATGAATAAATTTTTGAATAAAAAAGTGCGCAAATAGTAACCTAGGGTAAAGTTTAGTGGACATTAGTTTAATTAACTCATTTTTAACCATAAAAGATAGAACATGATTCGTATTTTTGTACTACGTAAAACAAATAATAAAACCTCGGCATTAATTATCATTGAAGTCTTCTTGTAAGGAGCTTATCATTAAACAAGTCATTTACACAATATCAAGGGCAAAATAAACAAGAATTCTAAATGGTTGAAACCTTTAATAACAAGTATAATGAAATGGAAAAGGCAAAAGATTGACACGATAAGACGAATCATTGGATAAAAATGCACTTGAAGAACATATTCAAGAAGATACAAGCAATATGCTACTTAAAAATTGTGAAATAAATTGAAAAGGTGTTTCGTGACTTTTATCTTTAGTTAAAATTAGAACGTTTTCGTTTACAACTTACATAGCTGTAGATATATATTTATATTTCTACTTCAAGGAACCTTCCACGAGTGTTTATATGTATAGGCTTAAGGAAGTTCGATGAAGATCTGATTATTGAATTTAGACCGACACTAAGATGCTTCATAGTATGAAGTAACTATAAAAACAATCTTAGTCGAAACAATATTTCTCACATGACGCATGATGCACATGAATCTAGTAAGGGCACATGAAAATTAAAGTGAAAGTTTTTTCTTCAATGCACCTCTATCCAATGTTGAGCAAATTATAATATAATATATTTTCTATTTCCCTGTTAGCAATGGACCATCATATTCATAAACATTTCACGTGCATACTTTTTACGAGTCTTTCGGCATCATTCTTCTCGGACCACAAAATTTCTTTTTGTTTATGCTATTTACCTTTTGAATCTATAAGTGGCACATTATTTTATAAAAATTTAAGTCTAAATCCATTGTTAAGATAAACTAGGTTAATTGGGCTACTGAATCATCTTAGTGGAAATTACATGGACCCCTACTTTTCAAGATCCAAGTTCAAAAATCAAATTTTAAATTTTAATGTTCAAAAATCAGATATTTTATAGATAGATACAAAATTTTATATTTAATTAAATATTAATAATAATATTATAAAAAATAATTTATATACACCCACCCCTCCTTAAATTTAATTATCAACCCTAAATTCACATCCCACTCTCCGTCTCTCACTCCCCCTCTCTCTCTCTGCCCAAAAGAGTAGCTTCACCGGAGGAAGGCCGCCGCCAGCACAGTGCGAGAGCACCGCCGTCGACACACCGCCGTTTTGAACTTACCAGCCGCCATCTGCAGATCTTCTTCGCACGACTTCACCTCAACAGTCGCCGGTTACTATAGCTTCTCTGCCCAAAAGAGCAGCTTCACCGGAGGAAGGCCGCCGCCAGCACACTGCGACAGCACCGCCGTCGACACACCGCCGTTTTGAACTTATCAGCCGCCATCTGCAGATCTTCTTCACACGACTTCACCTCAACAGTCGCTGGTTACTATAGGTTCTTCTCCGGACGACTTTCTCTCCACCTCAACTCCACCCATCACTGGCAGTCGCTTCTTCCCACCAATTTCACTTTCCCCTGTCTACCACCATTCACGCACACACACTGCCACGCCTCCCATATTCAGCAACCACAACAACAGACAACTCATCTCGCCGTCGCCTGCCATCTGTAACTTCCACAAACCAATTTCACCAAACAGGCGCGACTCCAAACACCCACCCGCCACTGCGAAGAACTTAATACTCACTCCCTCTGGGTCCTCAATAAGGTCAATGAAGTAAATGAAATTATTAATTATGTTGTAGAGTCTGCTATTCTTCGTGCAATTGCATTTTGTTTGTATTTTATTGTGAGATTTTTGCGACAATTTGCAGTATTCGGTGGATGATGATGCAACGAATAAGCTCAAGGGAATTTGTCGCATTTGATAGTCAGTCTTGCACACCAAGTGTTTGCTTTTATTCCCAGTAAACTAACAGGGACTCTTTTATTCCCGTGACATTTATTCTGCGCGTGGTTATCGGTGACTGTGATTATTGGTGGTCGTGATTATTTTGTACGTACGTGCGACGGTGGGTGTCGAAATATAATCTGTGACCTTAAAATTCGATAACCCGTGACTAAAAATATAATCTGTGACCAATCATTTCATTATCCGTGATCTAAAAATTATATAATCTATGACCGTGAAAAAATTTGTGACAAAGTAATTTGAAAATCTGTGTTCGTGTGACCTTCGTGTGACTTGTGACTTGAGTTGTGACCTGAACTGTGACTTGTGACATGAGTTGTGACCTGGGCTGTGACTTGTGAATTGGACTGTGACCTGAATTGTGACTTGGGCTGTGACTTGTGACCTGAGTCGTCGGAATCGGAGCCGCTGGAACGATCATCGGAATCGGAACAATCGTCGGAACGATCGCCGGAGCGGTCGCCGGAATTGGCACCGGAGCGGTCGCCGGAGTGGTCGTCGGAAAAGTCGCCGGACCGGTGGGGGTGGTGGAGGTGGAGGTGGAGGTGGGGGTGGGTGGGTTAATTGTGTGTGTATATATATATATATATATATATTTTTTTTTTTTATATATATATATATATATTTAAATATATAATTAAATATTTATAAATATGTGTATGTATAGGTCAAAAAATCTGATTTTTGAAATGTAAAAGTTGTTTTATTATTTTTGAAATAAGGTAAAAATAAAGTAGGATAAATGAATGGGAAAAATTCATTTATCCTACTTTATCTTTACCCTAATTCAAAAATAACAAAACAACTTTCACATTTCAAAAATCAGATTTTTTAACCTATACATACACATACACATAAATATAAATATTTATTTATATATATAAATATATAAAAAGATATAAATAAATAAATAAATATAATTAACCCACCCCCCACCTCCACCACCCCCACCACCCCCACCCTACCACTCCGGCGACCGCTCCGGCGCCGATTCCGGCGACCGCTCCAATTCCGACGACTCAGGTCACAGGTCACAGCCCAGGTCACAACTCAGGTCACAAGTCACAGTCCAGATCACAACTCAAGTCACAGGTCACAGTCTAGGTCACAAATCAGAATTTTGTTCATAATTACGAGTTATTTATTATTATTTTTTTTATAAGGATCACAGGTAAATTTTTGGGTGACAATTTAATTAATTTTGAGTCACAATTCGAATTTTAAGGGTCACAGTTAAACTAATTGGTCACAGGTCAACTACTGGATCATGTACCACCATCACCTCCAATGGGTTTCCCATTCAGAACCTATGGTCCAAACTCATCCCTCTGCCCCGATGTGAAGCGGGCCCCATGGGTCAACTTCCTGGACATTCCAGGCCTTCGTTTCGAAATCGGAGTTAAAGTTTCTTGTAAGTCCAAGGAGGATTTGATGAAGCACTCAGTGGAAGAATGGGAACATATGAATTTAAAAGTTGTAGCCCCAGAAATTTATTGGAATTTATGATATTAAGGCCTCAGATTCCGGTATTTCCCAAACCCAACGTCGAGCCCTGGAACTCCTAGCAATTGCGCGGTTTACTTCAGTTTCTCTTTCTTTCCCCAGTAACACCACTACAAAACCCTATCCTCCATCACCTGAACTGAAACCCTAGACGGGTGGCGCGAAGTGGCGGCGTAGATTCATCAATGGAAGACGTCTGTGAAGGAAAGGATTTCTCATTCCCGCTGCAGGAGGAGAAAACCCTCTCGTGGTGGGATGAAATCAAGGCATTCGAGACCCAGGGCGACGCTACTACCACTGCCACAGACATCCGCTGCTCCACCGAGTAGCGGCACAAGTCATGGGGGAAGAGAGACATGGGGATAAAGTGAGAAGGTAGAGAGAGAGAGAGAGAGAATGGGAATATAAATGAATTAGGGTTTAATTATATTATGTAATTATAATGTATCTAATTAAAAATATCTGATTTTTGAAAATTAAAATTTCAGATCTGATTTTAGAATATAGATCTTGAAAAGTAGGGGATGGTGTAATTTCCACCAAATGAATTTTTCCCATCATCTTAACTAGGATATCTTGGCCTTTACTTGGCCCTACCCAGCAAAGGGAATTAGAATAAGGCCCAGATGTTATCCAAATCTTGATGGTAAAATTAAGTGGAAATTACATGAATTAAGTGTTTTCAAGATCTCAATTCAAGAGTTATAAGTTTTTCTTTCAAAAATCAGATATAATTAAAATTATAAATATCAATAATATTATTATAAAAATTATTTTACATATCTACCCCACCAAGCCCTAATTATTTCTCAATCTCTTCTTTCTCTCTCTTTGTATAACCACGTCCGCCCCCCCTCTCTCCTACCCCGTTCCCGTGTCAAAGCAGTGAGAGTTGACGTGACGCCTCATGTGAGACCACCGCTAGTTTAGCGGGTTGACTTTTGCCTCTTACTCCTTTGCCGATTCAGCCTTGCCGCACACCATGGTCAATATCGTGGCCGATTCAGCACTGCCGCACATCAGATGTGGGTTTTTGGGTGTGTTTTCAGTTGGTGGGGGCTAGCGATGTCAATGTGGCTCATCGACTAGTGCAGCCTGTGGCTCAACCGAGAAAAAACCCGAGCCGGGCCGACTCGTGGCTAGATGGAATCGAACTAAGGCTCGAGCTAGCTCATGTGGCTCGATGAGCGACATGGGCTGGCTAGTGTCACGGGCCATTTTCGGCCCGTGACGAGTCGAGCCAAAATAATAATAATAAAAAAAAGTTAATTTACAAAACTTCAAAACAAATAATAAAAAAACTTGCCTACAACGCCGGCAACTATTTTAACTGCGTGCGTGCAAGCAGCTGTATTATTATTTTTTATTTTTTTGAATTTTTGTAACTAAATGCTGCCTTACTTTAATATGCTTGAAGAGTTGGAAATATGTGAAATTATGTATTTAAAAACAAGTTGACACAATGTAATGGTCGAAGAGTTGCAGCAGATCTAAGGATAATATGCTATAAGTTTTTAATCAAAAAAATACGTAAATTTTAAATTTATTTGTTTTAAGAAAAATTATACATGAAATATTTTATTCGTGTGTAATTTTAACTCCGCATACGTTGATTGTAGCCGGTCCCAAGCCCCAAAAAAGGAGAATGTTGTAAATTTTATTTAATTTATAATATGTATAAATTGCAAAAATTTTAAATTCTTTAAAAAAATTTAGACTCGTCACGAATTAAAAAAAAAAAAATTGAGTCGACTCGACTCGCTAAAGTTTGGCTCAAGCTTAAAATTTTTGGCCAAGCTCTTGCTCGGCTTGGCTAGAGCCAAAAAATGTATGGATCATTTTTACTCGAGGCTTGGCTTCACTCTACTCATCCTAGCGTGGCTCGTTGACACCCCTAATGTGGACTGTGGCGGTGGTGGTGCTAGTGGTAGTATTGTTTGGGTGGCTGTTGCTTTGTTGGATCCAATTATGGTGGATGTTCCAATCAATGGGGCATATCGTCGCGACGGTTAAAAAAAATTAGGATTTTCCTTACTATTTATTTTTCTGACTTTGTGGTTGCCGGAATTGGAGGTTGATTTGTAGTGTATTAAAAGTGTAAATGGCGGTAGCGGGTTGGGGTTTTTGTTGGTGGCTGTGGTGTAGAAGAGATTGTGGATTTTAGTAGGCTTTGGTGGTGGTTATTGGTACAGGCGGTGGTGGTGCAGTAGTGATGGGTTAGAATTGTAAGTAAAGGTGGAGGTGGTGGTGGTGGTTGGAGCTGGCGATTGTGGGGTGGGAGTAGCGACGATGTGTGTGGTGGTGGCGATGGTATTGACAGTGAAGGTGTGGTGGTGCTGACTTTTTGATTTCTATTTCTGTTTGTAAGTTTTAGATTGTGAGGTGGTGGTTGCGATGTGATGATATCAGTTTTTTTGGTTCTGTTTCTATTTTTGTTCGTGAATTTCAGATTGTGAGGCGTTGTTGGTGTGGCGATGGTGGTAGTAGTGGTGACAGTGAGGTGGTGGTTGTGATGTTAGCTACGATGTTGGCAATGTTGGTGGTTGTGACGGTGTTGCGATAATTGTGGATAGGATGGCGTGGGTTACCAATTATTTTGTCAATTGTGACCAATAAGTAATATGTGACCAATGAATTGAGTATTTTGTGATCAATAAATAATATGTGACCTAAAAGTTTGAGAGTCGTGACTTATAAAATTTGTGATTTATGACCGATAAATAAATTGTGACCTAGTGACCTAAAAATAATTCGTGATCAATAATTTGATAATGTGTGACCTAAAATAATTTGTAACCAATTAATTTGATATTTTGTGATCATGAAATAAGTTGTGGATCATAAAGTTTGTGATTTGTGACCAAAAAATAATATATGACCAATTAATTTATTTAATTTGTGATTGAAAAATAAATTGTGACCTATAAAATTTGTCGTTTGTGACTAATACATAACTATGACCATAAATTATATAATATCGTGACCCTAATATATTTAATTAATAAAATATTTTATAATTAATTATTTAATAGATAAAACTTAAATTAATATCTAATTTTTGAAAAAATAAACCTTATTTACTAGATTTGAAATATGTTATACTTAATGTCTTACTAATGAAATTTTCCCTAAAATTTATCTTCGTGTTAGATTCCAAGTTCTTATGAACTCTCTCATCGTTATCGGCGCGAGAGCATGAGAGCTAATTTATTATGGACGGAGGTCCATCTTGTATTGAATGTGCTACTTTAGATTCAATCTGAGCATAATCATTATGAATTGTGGTCCACTGGATCAGAGTCATGGCTCTGTGATTGATACTTATAGGTTCAATACTCTATTCATTATTATAATACTTGTATATGATAATATCCACTTGTCGATAATAAATTTTTTGATATTTATCTTGTAAGTAGATGATATCATATACATGTAATAAAGTGATGAATATAGTATCACTCCTATGAGGACTGCTTTTTTATTTATCAATTTTAATTAACTACATAATAGCTCTACTTTTTTTTCATTACACAGTACTAGTTTCACTATTTCTTCCTTTTTACTCTCTTTTTGCTATGTGAAATGGATTCCATCAATGGAATTTCGGTCAAATATATTGTAAGAGAAAAAGTATATGTATATGAGAGACATAAAGAGTGCTCTACCATTTATTTATTTTTAATAGACTAGGGCTATATTTGTAAAATGGTTATAGAATAATTATCAAAAATAATTTTTTGTTTAATCGTACTTATAAATTGGTGTAACAAACAAAAATCAAGATGCTAATATATTTAGTGAAAATTACACCCACTCGTGGTTTTTAACTTTCTAATTCAAAAATCCGGTTAAATTTTTTTTCTTTCTAAAATTAGGTGATAATTCAAATCTTTAATATTAACAATAATGTTATAAAATTAAATTAATCTACATGCCCTACACACATTCACCTCACCCAACTTCACTCTCAAACCCTAAATCATTTTCATCTCTTCATATCTTTTCCATTTTCTTTTCTATCTCTTTATGACTTACGGAACACCACCTATGAAGACCACTAGCAAGCGTCCCTATACGCAATGGCACTCACCGCTTAAGCATCATTACACAGCGACACAAGCTGCGATGACGATGCTGTTAGCGTAACCATGTGCAGCGGCGATGGCTTTGGGATGATTTGGGTATTTTTTCCACCTCCGATCTGCTTTTTAGCCGGAGTTTTGGGATGGTTTATGTTAGTGGTTGTTATTGGTTTGAAAATGGTGGTGGTGGTGGTAGTGCTGCCGGAGATGATGAGGTGATGGTGGTTCTATTGGTGGTCACAAATGGTGGTGGCGTTGGTGCTCACAATAGTGGTATTAGCATTGGCGATGAGGTGACTCGGCTTTCAGTTGGTGCCAATGGTGAAATGGATTTGGGTTGGATTGGGGTGGGATGGGGTGCGTGGATGATAAGTTTATTTTCTACATTTATTCAAAGTCTTAAATTATAGCATTTTAATGTTCCTTTGACAAAATATGGTCTAATTTATGTTGTTTAATAGAAAAACTCGATGATTGCATGAAGAATAAGAAGAAAGAACAAAAAAATGACGAAACCCAAACTATGGGGATTAAAGTGCAACATTGCAATAGTCATGTCGAATTTCAAGACGGCAATTCAAGAATGCCAAGGGTATCGAGATCGAGTTTCACTTTCTTTTCTAGTTGGAGATCAGGACCCGGTGTCAAATCCACTAAAAGCATAAGTTGCTTTGTTGATGACTTAAAACCACCATCGGTAGACCCACCCACTTACCCCTCTATCGTCCAGGCTTTTGTCCCTATCCACGTGTGATTGATAAAGCCAGTTGTGATAAAGAGGCATAGTGGGTGAGTCTCTAGATGTATAAGTCCCGCCTAAACTAAAGCACTTCTTTTGGCTAGCCAGATTGAATCACTCTAAAGGTCTAGTCGGTGGAATCGGTGAACCATGCGAGCTGGTTAGATGCGTGGGGCAGAGGGCTCGTTTTCTTATTTCTTAAGGTAAGTAGCTGGTAACACATAGTAATAGGCACCATTCCTCTATCTCTTTTTCTACATATGCGGCGGCGGGTTACCACAGAAGAGGGTTCCAAACCTTTGCCTTGCTTAATCTTCCTTTTCTACTTCTTTGATCAGCCCGTCCTGCCATAAGTACCTCTACTTTAGCTAGGCCTTTCTTCGAGGCTTGGGAAAAGAACTTCACATCTCATGGTCTTCCTACTCCGATCTCGCTTCAAGTTTACCACTATAAAGGCTAGCTGGCTTTCTTTCATTGCTGCACTCATTCACTTTGAAAGTTACTACTTGACTTTCGTATACTAGCTATTTGAACATCCTTCAGCTCGATCAATAGAGATAGATGTGTTAGCCCAAGAATAACTAACCAAGATGGGGGGTGAATTGGTTTTTAAATCTTTTTTGAATAATCATGTAAGTTAAAAAATAAGTTGATAAATTAATAATTGTAAGCAAGTTCAAGCAAGTAGATCAATCAAATAATAAGTGCAAATATGAAAGCAATAAGTAAAAGGGATAGAGAGTGCAAACGATATGTTATAGAGGTTCGATCTAATGCAATGATCTACGTCCCCCATTACCAAGTTCTCCGCCATGAGGAAGGCCTTTTCACTGTGTTGATTGACTTATAGTGCAATCCAACCCTTTACAATGCTTCCGGTGACTTACAAACAAGGAGCACCAATCCTTATACAATATTGAGCTTTATGGAATCTCAGTCGACCCACACTATTGAGCTTTACGGGACCTCAATATGACCCACACGATGACTTACAACAAGGAGCACCGATCCTTATACAATGTTGATCTTGAAGGGACTTCAACATGATCCACACTTAATCAAAGTGATTTTACAATGAAATTCCCCTCTCGATAAATAATATAAACAAATTAAGTACAAAGAGAGGATAACACTTCAATGGATAGTAACAAATGATAGCTCAAGTGTTTGATGAAAACCTTGATGAATATAATAATTAGAAATTAGATTCACCCGATCAAAGTATTTTAATGAGAAGATGTATAAAAATTTATGCAATGTAATTGCAAAAATCTTCTCAAAATATTTCTCTTTTAATAAATAATAGTAATGAATTTAGTGCTAAGAGAGAAATGATAAACTTTGATTGATATGATTATTTTCCAAGTTTGATTCAATCAATCAAAGGGTTTTAATGAAACGATGAGGAATAAATGAATCCAATGTAAGTTCAAAGAATCTTCTCAACATATCTCTCTCTCTTTCAATGAATGATTGTAATAAATCAAGTATTAAGAGAGAAAAGAGAAACTTTGATAAATATGATGACTTTGAAATATGATTCAATCAATCAAAGTTTTCAACATGAAGAAGTAGAAAGATTTATACAATGTAAGTGCCGAAATCTTCTTCAAAAATATATTTCTCTTTTAAGATTGATATAAAAAAGTTAAGCACAAAGAGAAAAGAAAAACATTGATGAAAGAAATAATTCAAGAAATTTGATTCAACAATCAAAGTTTTTGTTATAAAGAGATAGATGAAATGAATATAAAGCTGTAGGCTCAAAGAAGATTTCTCACCCACATATTTCACTAGAAAGCTCTCTTGAAGTTGTTGTTGATGTATGAAAAAGAATTGGTATTTATAGGAATCAAAACGGTAAGGTTTTGCCCAACCAGACGATCCCTACCAGACGTCTGGTACCTACCAGACGACCAATATAGCCGTTGGGTGTCAGAAGTCAGAACGGTCCGAAAATTTGACCGTTTCCGTAACGGACGTTTGTTTGACCGTTGACTTTGACATTTTTTTTTTTTTTTTGCAAAAGGTTTTGAATGAAAATATGATATAAGTTCAAACCTCATTTTGAAAATTAATTTTACTTTTGATTAAAACATTTTATGCACGTGGTAGTGAAAATAATATTTCGTGTACAAAATAATTTTTGAACTATTGTCATTCATTACTAAAGATCAAAGTGTTATACCTTTACGTATGATCTCGAAAGCATAGTCTTTGATTTTCGAAGTTTCTTTCATTGTTTGGCTTTAATGCTTGATTTCGATCTTGACCTTCTTCATAAGCCCAATTTAATAGTCTTGATTTTGATCTTTTAAGCTCTCGTCTCGAATGAATTGACTTGAATGCTTAACTTTCACTTTGCTATTCATTTCGAGTCCGATTTATGATGTGTTGATTTTGGCAATACTCGATAGATTTTAACATTGAACTATCATCACTCAAAATCAATTGTTAGAAACAATATTAATCTTGTTTGTTATAATCAAAACATTAAGGATGAAATCAACCATAGGTCAACAAGATGCCCCTCTTCGAGTTGCTCTGCTCGGGGCTACCGATTTTATATAGCTAACTATCCCTTACACCTCCTTTGCTATGCTAACAACTTAATAACTATCTTCGTAGCTTCAGAATGTTTCAGTTTATGCTCCTACCTATTATCTGGATATACCAAGAAAGATGTACGGTCTAATGAGGCTACTATGAAATATTTACTCATGGGTAGGGCAAGAGTGTGTAAAATCAGGTACTTCTGCTCGTGCGAAATGTCCTGAAGAAAAGCTAAAAGCAGGAAGCTAAGGCTCCATGGTAAAAGAATAATAGCAACTCTTCACCAATTCAGAGATTAAAATTTGATTCGTTCACTGAGATAGATCACATCGGCGGTGAAGAGAAGCCAGCATGACGAAAAAATTGTCGAAAATGATCAAAATACACACTTGTAAAAGTTCAGAGACCAATATACAATTTGATCCAAAAATAGCAAAACCATGTATACGCATAGACCCGCAGGCCATGTGTACACTCAAGCCTTATTTGGGTTGACTGAGGATAAATTGAATGAATTATGTGTACACTCAAATTGAACCATGTGTAAGCATGGTTCATTCCCAAAGGAAAAAAATTCTTTGCTTATTTTGTTATGCAATATTTTGCATAACCTAATATGTCCAGAACGTCCCCAACCTCCCTTGGACCTAAAAATCTCATATTTTACGTATTTTGGAGGCAAAGAATGAGGCCAAGCATCAAGAACAAGGTGGATTACACAAGATTATTGAAGAATCTCTATTCCTTTTCAAAATTCAAGTCAAGAAAGTTGATTGTTTCGCTTCCTTTATTATTTCTTCTTTCTAGGTGATTTTTTCCACTATTTCTTGTATAGTTTAATAATTAGAATTGCTAGCAAGGTTTTTCAATTGTATTGGATAAATGTTTGAGCCATATTTTCATTTATTTCAATTCAAGACTTTAATTTAAGAATTTCGTGTTATTATTTGATTGATTTTACATACCCATTGCACTACTTATAGATTGATCACCAATTAGGTAATTAATTTTTGTTGTAGTGTATGAATACCCCCAATGAGTCTAGAACGCGATAAAATCAACATATGTAGGTAGAATTATGAATAATCTCTCTCACACATGTAATCTCATTGACAATCCATGCTAAATGCATGAATTTTATATGAATTCGAACTAGGAATAATATCATTTCGTGTTAGTCATAAGTTGATATATCTTGGAAAAGAGTATTTAACATATTATCTTTGTCGATTGTAAAAAAAAATGCATGAATTGAATAAAATAATTATTGAGAAATGAAATACATGGAAATAAGGGAATATATGAATCCAATATAAGGATTCACATTAGATTAATCACTTTCTTATAGTAGAATTAGAATAAATAACAAACAAATCACAACTCTTTTAATGTCACCACACTTCGAATTTAATAATAGTCATTGAACTAAAAATTAGACCTTATTCCTCGTGGAAAGGATACTCTTAACTTACAAATCTTATTACTTTTACAACGATCTCGTAAGTTTGCGGGTTTCACGCAGACAATTTTTTGATATCGGTCGGGAAAACAAATTTAATTTTAGTTTAGTAGTATATATTAGGTTCAATTTTATTTTATTTTATTTTTATTTTTGCTTTATTCTTTTTAGGTTTTAATTGAGATACCTAATTTTTTCTTGTTTCACTCTTCGTAGGCCTCTACCGATTTATCCAACTTCTTGACACGATCGAGATCTTCCCTATAGATCCTAAGATTGAAAGACTTCCAAGCAACGTAGAAGATAACAAAGAAGAGCTAGGATAGTGGTTGGGAATCAAAATCAAGTTCAAGATGCTCTACAAGGAACAAGAATTCCAGTTTAACAACCACCTCCTGCTCAGCCGGCATTATTAGGGGATTATGTTAATTCAATGCTAGCTCCAATTCAACCTCAGATCATCTACCCGCCATTCAGATAAGCTAGCTTTCACATCCGACCAAATATCATAAACCTTTTCCAGAATCATCATGATATCAAGTTCTACGAGAAGGCCACAAAGTATCCTTATAAACACATACATGTCTTTATCATGCTGGGTGAAGTGATTAGCCGCGAGAAAATGTTACAAGATGAATTACGAATGCGTCTATTTCCTCAAGGAGGTGGTGTGCTGTCGTAGACACCCAGAAATAGTTCTTAAATCTCTAAAACTAATGTAATAATGGAAGTAAGGGTCGATCCCATGAATAGTGTATAATTCAATATTTATACTTCGTACAATGATTGGGGGGATTTTTTATTCAAACAATTGTAAATAACTCAATTAATAACAATGACAATTAAATTAACGAAAATAATCAAAAGACTAACCTTGGTATAAGTTCACATCCACCATCGAAAATTCACAATTGATCATAGATACAAGAATAATTCAATTCATATTTCGAATATTCATCGTTGGAATTGATTCATATTTCTCCTTAATTTTAGTTAATTAGAAATCAGCGTTCTAATTAACCCTAATTATTAAATAACCTCAAACCAGCGCTCAAGATTCAATTTAACAACAACTTTACATAATAGAGAAATCAATTAACTAGATAACACAAATACCGGCGGTTGCATTTAATCTATTTAAACATTCTTTATAAGATTCAATAACCTCTATCGCAGAAAATAATCAAATCCTAGTACTTCACAAGTTAAAGGGATCAAACAATTATGGATTTAATGTTTAACTTAGTAGTAGATTGTTACAATCAATAAACTAGCGGGCCTTCTAGCAATTGAACGCAACAAATCATAGAAATAAATGCAGAAGAACATTCAATACTCAAAATATAAATCAAACAAAAAGAAAAACTATTTAGATCTCATAATATGTGGTTCCGGGGCTTCCATTTCCTTCAATCAAGTGTAAAAGTTTAGTTACAATTCATGAATCTAAAAAAAAAATCGAGAAGAATGAAGTTGGAATCATTCTGGTGTGTTTTGGGGTGTTTTTAGAGTTGAAAAGTCGTGCAAGATATGTTGCCAAAGGAGTTTGAGTCAATTTAGGAAACCTGAGATATGGCATCAGGGAACAACCATACGATCGCAAGGTATTAAGTCATGCTGTCGCAAGGAACAAATGAATTCAACCCTCAGACTCTCGGTGATGGTCTGTGCGATCGCGCTGAATTAAAGCCATGCGATCGCAGAGTTTTACAAAGCTTCCTCCGGATAGCTTTTAGTATTTTGGTCGTAACTTTATCTCCTAATATCCGATTGAGGAGATTCAAGATGTATTGGAAAGCTAACTCAAAGGGATACAACTTGTATTCAGATGACATCTTCGACTTTGATTGTTTGTTATGTCAAAAATTGGTCTCAATATGAGGCTGAAAATCGGTGCAAAATTTTTCAGCTTGAAAGTTGAAATGTGATAATATCTTGGCTATATTTCATCCATTTGACTTCTTTCTTCATCCAATTGGTCTCTAGCACTCTCAAGTCTTCATCGTGAGGTTCGATACAACTTTTGAATATTTGCACTTTGGTTCCCGAACTTTTGCTTTCTTTCTTTTTGGTCTTTTTCCCCTCATTTCTTCCAAATTACGCTATATCCATCGAATTGCCACCTAAACCAAAATATGAGAATTCTAAATACATTTAGGCATAAAATAGTCATATGAGCACATTAAATAAAGATGTAAAATGTGTATTTTATACTCCTATCAAATTCTCTCACACTTAGCTTTTGCTCGTCCTCGGCAAAACTCAAATTTGATTCCCCAAAAAATATCAGGTCATAATGCCAAGAATATAGAACCATCAAGCTTTTTTTAAAAAAAAACACATCAAATATCGTGAATAAACATGCCACACAACTCATAATAAATTAGTAAGCATTTTCATATAAAGATGAAGTAAACTAAACATGTAGACCCTCACGGATTTAAGCACTCAACTCTCATGTGTTTAAAAGGGTAAGTGTTTCGTTCAAATTCATTCCAATTGAAATGTTCTACCATATGCTTGCATATCTTCTCATTCGCCATCACTTAGATCACATGCTATACAAGAATTATAAGGACTTTTCAAAGGTTATAATGTGGCTTATGGTTAAGGTGGGAAATATTTGGGTAGATGACTCAGGAGCCATCAAAACTAGTGGAGTAAAGATAAATAGACTTAGCTCAAACATATATATAAGACATGTAAACCAACCACTCCACATAATAGTTTCATCATTTTTGCATCTATCCTACACAAATTGAACTCTTTCTTGAGATGTAGGAAGAGTTATGAATATAAATTTTTTTCACATTAAAATCACTTTCCTTTATCACTTATTTTCTTTTTTTTTCTTTCTTTTCTTTTCTTTTCTTTTCTTTTCCTCAATAATTCATTTTTTTCTTCTTCATCTTGTGTTTTTCTTACACAATGTAAACTCCAATTTATACACCAATAATGGAACTCCCTGAATTGATATAAAAAATTTGTTCCGATTCACCAATAATAACACTACCATAAATCTTGATACCCCCACACTTATTTTCTTGCATACTCACACTTCTCATGACATTCAACAATACTCCACTAGTTCTAAGGCTTGGATAAAGACATTGTTTTTCTAATTTAAAGCTTGTAATGTGAGTTTATACAAAGAAAAGGCAATAAAGCTCAAAGGAGCTCAACAATAGAAAATTCAATTACAGGGTCGGCTATTTGGCTAAGATGGCTAATTTATGTAACAAACATGACCTTAATCATGTTCGTCCATGCATGTGTCAATGTGATCTTGAAGAGAATCAAAGCAAGTTCTAGAGAGACAAAACCATGGAAGAATATAACACATGAAAAAAATAATGAGACTGTTATGGATGTATCAGTCTAAAGGCTCAAAAATCTCACCGACTTTTTGTCTACAAAATTTAGTCACTACTATTCTCAAAGAAAATAACTCCACTAATCAACTCTAAGTTGGAGGATTATTCATTCAATCATATTATGAGTTCTTTAAAAGCTTAATTAATTCAGCAAATAGCATACACAACCAAAAACAATCATTTAACTCTCAATTCATTTTCTTAAAAAATCATGCAAAAATTTTCAAAATTTAAACTCAATCTAAATTTAAATGCAATAAATCTAAGTATCTAAATCCTCTCCCCCCACACTTAAAACTTACATTGTCCCCAATGTAAGGTGAAATGCGAAAAAAATGACAAAAATAACACGAATTAACAAAGGAATGCAAAAAAAAAATAAATAAATAAATAAAGATAAAAAGATAAAGGAACGAACTCCCCTTGGGTTGCCTCCCAAGCAGCGCCTTTGTTTATTGCCTTTGGCTCAACTTATTGCTTTCTTGTTTAGCCCGGGTCTATCATGGTTGGCTTCGATCTTCTTTGCGGTGCACCAAGTCCATTGGGAATGATAACTAGTAGTGTTCCTCCACCTCCATGGAATGTATATTTGTAGTGACTGAGGTGAAGCTTCAAATCCGGAATGAAAATCTGCAAAACAAAGGATAAATGTTTCTCATTAGAAACAGGCAATACAAAACAAGAACTTTTACCTGACTTTGGAAGATCATTTAATGCTGCCACAGTTCTTTGTAACTCGGTGTTTAAGATCAACTCATCTTTTTCCTTCGCAAGATGCTCATTAATGACAGATTCCCATTCATTTTTGCAGCAAATTTGAAAACATCCTGTGCTAATTGATCAATTATATCAACAAAATGAACATGATTATTAATACACGCATGTTTCATGGAATCATGGATATTAAGCTTAATGATCTTATCATCAAATTCCATGGTCAATGTACCATTATTAAAATTCATTTTAGTTTTGGATGTCCTTAAGAATGGTCTTCCTAATAAGATAGGAGTAGTATGATTACTATTGCCCATGTCAAGCACATAAAAATCAGCAAGAAAAAACAAATCATCAATTTTCACAAGAACATCTTCAACCACCCTCTTAGGATATGCATTAGATTTATTAGCTAGTTGAATTATCACACCAGTGTTATTTAAGGGTCCAAGTTTCAAGGAATTGTATACAGAATGTGGCATAACATTAATAGATGCTCTTGAATCTAGTATGGCCTTTTCAAGCTTAGTGTTGCCTATCATGCAAGTGATAGTGAACATACCTGGATCCGTGCACTTTGCTGGAAGTTTCTCTTGAATAATTGCAGATACGTGTTCTCCAACTTTTACATTTTCAATTTCCTTCAGTTTCTGTTTCCTCTTACTTGTGCACAATTGTTTTAAAAATTTAGCATAACGAGGCACTTGTTTAATAATATCTAAAAGTGGAATGTTTACCTCACATTTACTAAAAATTTTATGCAACTGAGCGTAAGTTTCCACCTCTTTCGAATTATTAACATGTACCTCCTTTTCCTCAAGCTCTAGTAGGATGTAGAAAATATGAACGAGATCATGATGAGTTACCTCATTATCGTTGGGAGCAGTCTTGTTTGCAACAACGTTTTCTTCCTCTTTTTGCTTAGATGATGTGGGGGTTGCCTTTATTGGAACACCAACATCTGTGCCACTCCTCAACGTGATTGCAGTTACATTTTTCCTTGGATTTACTACCGTTTGAGAGGACAATTTTCCCGAATTCTGTGACTTCAATCGACTGACCGCACTAACCATTTAACCCATTTGATTCTCCAAACATTGAATGCTAGCCTTGGTCTCTTGTTGAAATTGTAAAGTGTTTGTTGCAAGAGATTTAACAATATCTTCTAAAGACATTTCAGAGTTAGAAGATTGGCCATGTTGTTGTCTAGGAGGGTATGACTGATTATATTGCTGGAAATTCTGTCGATTTTGATTCACTTGTCGATTCCCATAACTAAGGTTTGGATGATCCTTCCATCCTTGGTTTTACGTGTTTGAATAGGGATCATAATTCATTTGTAATTGTCCGGAAAGCTATCGGCTACATTTACGTATTCAATGGATTCTTCTTGAAGTGTTGGGCACATATCAATTGGATGGCTTACCAATGAACAAATTCCACATGCTTTTGCTATTTGCATAGTACCTACAGCCATTTGGCGAACAAGAGTAGTTAGACTCGCTATTTGTTGTTCAATGGATGAGATATTTACCTCGTTAACTTGTCTAGAAGGTGGATCGAATCTAGTGCCAAATTGTTGAGAGTTGGCTGCCATGTTTGAAATTAGGTTCCTTGCTCTTTCGGGAGTTTTATCCACCAAAGTTCCTCCACTTGCACTATCAATCATACTCCTTTCTGTGGGTAGAAGACCTTCATAAAAGTATTGAATAAAGAGTTGCTCACTGATTTGGTGATGGGGGCAACTTGCGCACAATTTCTTGAATCGCTCTCAGTATTCATGTAATGACTCTCTGTTGTCCTGCCTTATGCCACAGATTTCCTTTCGAATGTTAGCTACCCTTGAAGTTGGGAAATATTTCTCCAAAAATAATCTTCTCATCTCATCCCATGTAGTAACGCTTCCCGATGGTAGATAATAGAGCAAATCCTTAGCCGAATCCTTCAGAGAAAATGGAAAGGCTCTCAACTTAATCTGTTCTTCAGTAATTTCTGTGGGTTTCATACTCGTGTAGACCACATGAAACTCTTCCAGATGTTTATGAGAATCTTCACCTGTAAGACCATGAAACGTTGGCAAAAGATGTATTATCCCAGATTTAAGCTCGAATGTAGTAGCAGCATCTAAATTATGAAAAGTTATGCATAGAGATTGTTTATTCAATGTAGGGGCTGCAAGCTCCTTCAAATTTCGATTGTCCTCAGTCATGACTTCCTCTTCCTTTGATTCAAAATCACAAGGGAATAAGGTCTCGAGATCAAAATTATTCATTATGAAATTCCACCGATTACTACTCTTGAACCTGCGTAAAGTTTTTTTCTAGTTCTGGATCGTACTACAATTCACCTTGATTAGAAGATCGAGTTGCGAGCATAATCAAATATAACAAATTAAAGAGAAGTTAGGGTAAAAGAAAAAAAAAAGTATATGCTAAAACTCCTAAAAATAATAAATTACCTAAAACCCTAGAAAATTATGATTTTTTTTTTTCAAAAATAAAATAAAATAACTAAAAAAGCACAAAAATAAATTAGCACAACTCCTCGGCAACGGCGCCAGAATTTGGTGTGCTGTCGTAGGTACCCAAAAATAATCCTTAAACCTCTAAAACTAATGTAGTAATGGAAGTAAGGGTCGATCCCACGAAAAGTGTGTAATTCAATATTTATGCTTCGTACAATGATTGGGGGGATTTTGTATTCAATCAATTGTAAATAATTCAATTAATAATAATGCCAATTAAATTAACAAAAACAATCAAAAGACTAACCTTAGTCTAAGTCCACATCCACCATCGGAAATCCACAATTGATAATAGATATAAGGATAATTCGATTCATATTTCGAATATTCATCTTTGGAATTGATTCCTATTTCTCCTTAATTTTAGTTAATTAGAAATCAGCGTTCTAATTAACCCTAATTATTAAATAACCCCAAACTAGCGCTCGAAATTCAATTTAACAATAGCTTTACACAATAGAGAAATCGATGAACTAAATAACACAAACACCAGCGATTGCATTCAATCTATTTAAACATTTTTCTTAAAATTCAATAACCTCTATCGCAGAAAATAATCAAATCATAGTGTTTCACAAGTTAAAGGGATCAAACAATTACGGATTTGATGTTTAACTTAGCAGTATATTGTTACAATCAATAAATTAGCGGGCCCTCTAGCAATTAAACGCAACAAATCATAGAAATAAATGCAGAAGAACATTCAATACTCAAAATATAAATCAAATAATAAGAAAAACTATTTAGATCTCACAATATGTGGTTCGGAGACTTCCGTTTCCTTCAACCAAGTATAAAAGTTTAGTTATAATTCATGAATCTAAGAGAAAAATTGAGAAGAATGAAGTTCGAGGCGTTCTGGTGTGTTTTGAGGTGTTTTTAGGGTTGAAAAGTCGTGCAAGATATGTTGCTAAAAGAGTTTGAGTCAATTTAGGAAACCTGATATTCGGCATCAGGAAACAACCATGTGATCGCAAGGTATTAAGTCATGATGTCGCAAGGAACAAATGAATTCAACCCTCAGACTCTCGGTGATGGTCTGTGCGATCGTGTGGAATTAAAGCCATGCGATCGCAAGGATTTACAAAGCTTCCTCCAGATAGCTTTCAGTATTTTGGTCGTAACTTTCTCTCTAGATGTCCGATTGAGGAGATTCAAGATGCATTGGAAAGATAATGCAAAGGGCTAAAACTTTTATTCAGATTACATCTTCGAATTCGATCGTTTGTTATGTCAAAAACTGGTGTTAATATGAGGCTGAAAATCGGTGTAAAACTTTTCAGCTTGAAAGTTGATATGTGATAATGTTTGGGTTATATTTCATCCATTTAACTTCTTTATTCATCCAATTGGCCTCTAGCACTCTCAAGTCTTCATCGTGAGGTTCGATACAACTTTTGAATATTTGCACTTTGGTTCCCGAACTTTCGCTTTCTTTCTTTTTGGTCTTTTTCCCTTCATTTCTTCCAAATTACGCCATATCCATCGAATTGCCACCTAAACCAAAATATGAGAATACTAAGTACATTTAGACATAAAATAGTCATATGGACGCATTAAATAAAGATGTAAAATGTGTATTTTATATTCCTATCAGGAGGCCACAAAAGCATGGACATTTTCTCAACCTCCTGGGAACGTACAGTCATGGAATGACATGGCTCAGAAATTCAAAATGAAACTCTTCCCACCAACTCGAGTTCATCAAATTCAAAATGAAATATATATATTTAAACAGAAGGACATTGAGAGTTATCCAGAAGTATGAGAACAATATAAGCGTTTGTACAATAAGTGTCCTAATCTGGACATTGTTAAGAAAGTTCAAGTGTACCTCTTCCAATATAGTAACATTAGGAGTTCAAAGAAAGGTAAATACTTCAGCGGGAGGATCGATAATTACTATAGATGTAGAGGATGCTTATGAACTGTATGAGAAAATAGCAAAAAACAATCAATGTGGCCGAGCAACATGGAAGTCCAGAGAAAAATAACAGGTATATATAATGTGAACGCAGAAATAGCGTTGGCAGCACATATGGAGACAATAACGAGAAAGCTTGGCACTTTCACCTCATTATGTGAATATGGTCAAACTCCAGCTCCAGTGTATGCAGGTTGTGGGGCATATCGCATCGCTGCAAGCTGCCCTCAGCTAGTAAAAGTCAATTATGCATAAAAATTCCAGAGATAATAGAACTACCCCAACAATTACCATCAAACTGGAGCAAGTAGCCAAACTCTTCATGGGCTAATAATTAAGGACAAAATTATCAGAATAGACCACCAGGATTCCAACAGTAGCAGCAACATCAGCAAGAGCAAAGGTCGTCACTGGAAGATTTGCTATCTCACTTATCACAAAGACTTAAACCAATTTCCAGAATCAGCAAGCTTCTCTTAAGAATTTGGAACAACAGGTGGGACTGATAGCAGCGGTAATAGCCAACAGACCACACGGTACCTTGCCTAGCGATATAGAGAAAAATCCACTAAAGTAGGTACTAGCACTTGAGGCGGTGAGTTCTAAATCTAAAGAGTCACCATCATTCATCCTCGCCACTAAGGTTTAGGCCATCGCCACTAGAAGTAAGATTTAGTTGCCAGAAATCCCTACAAATAGGAAAGAGACATAGAACACTCAAGTATCTACTAAGGGAAAGGAACATGTGGAATAGTCCGAAGAAGCAACAAAGAAGATCAATAATTAGTCCCAGATAGCCCACAACTTAATGCAACAGTTCTTAGTACTTCACTCACATCTCTAGTCCATTTTCTTAAAAGTTGCAAAACATCAAGCTAGAGATGCAGTTCATCAAGGTTTGATTTCTTAAAATAGCTGCATTTCAACATTCCTTTGATTGACGTGATCTTTCAAATCCCAAGCTACTTAAAATTTTTGAAAGAGATGTTGACTAAGAAGAGAAAGCTGCCCGAGCATGAGGCAGTGACATTATATGATGAGTGTAGCGCAATCATTCAGCACATGATCCCTCCCAAACTCAAAGATATACGGAGTTATACTCTACCTTACTCTATATGAAATTTACATGATATAAATTTTTTAATTGATTAATGAGCGAGTATTAATTTAATTCCCTTACCTCTTTACAGAAAACAAGGATTATGAGATCCTAAGGTGGCATCTATTATCCTTCAGTTGGCGGACCGATCACTGAAATACCCCTACAGAATAGTCGAAGACATGTTCATCAAGGTGAAGAAGTTCATTTTTCCACTCGACTTCTTTATCCTGGACATAGAAGAGGCATATCAGATGCCAATAATCCTAGGAATGCCATTCTTGTCTACAAGTCGAGCCTTACTGGATTTTGATACTAATGAGATGGGTCGGAAGGTGGAAGATAAACAGCAGAGCTTCACCATGGAGAATCCAATCAAGCAACCCTTTTGCTTTGAGGATTGCCAACGAGTAGATCATTAGGAGAGCTACGAAGATAGCCAGATTGCTGAAGGAATTATTGGTATGGACAACAATGGAAACATAGTTGTTTGGAGACTCAAGGATGAGCCGAGGAAGTGCAATTACTGCATCAAATGTAGGGATGAAAACTTTATTTTCAAGCCACCATGAAGAGCCTAAAAACAACACGAGTCAAGCTAAGAATTTTAAAACAAAGTACTTATTGGAAGGCAACACAATATTTCTTCCCTTTTATTTATTATACTTTCTAGTCATCGGATAATTTAGATTAGTTATTAGTTTTAATTAGGGAATCATCATCTTCCTCCCGTTTCTCCTTAGGTCTTTTAAATATTTGTTGGTTTACTAGATGTTTGAGTTAAGTAATACTTGTTCCAAACTTTTGAGCTTTAATGTTTTATTTGATCGCTTTGTGAAGGAACATGACGTTGCAGAACATTTAAACCGACATTGACCAAGGAGACAATGAGAGTAATATGACAAGCTAGCCATTGAATTTCACACCATATCAAGGAAGTATTTTTTTTAATTTCTTTCCCACCCATTTATATGCAGACTTAGGATTTAAGATATTGAGGACAATGTCTACTTTAAATTTGAGGATGTAAAACGTTGACTTTTTATTTTTGTGTGTTTATTGTTTTATATTTGATAAAAATAAAAAATAAAATTTGAAAATTTGAAAAGTTTAATTTTTTTTTTCTTTTTTGCATGCTTGTACAGATTAGATGACCAGGCCGACAATGATGAATATACTGAAAATTGTGTATTAATTTATGAATGATAGATAGGTTGCATGCATCTACTAATTGACGCTTTTCCATGTGAAATATGATATTTATAGAGCACATGAACATTGTTAGGCATTGTGATTGAATAAATTTGATTCATATTTGATATGATGAAATAATAGACCTTAGATCCTAAACCCAAATCACTAAATCATACATCCTTAGACCAAATATAGTATAGTTTCGGGTGATTTCACTGTTGTAGGAAGATATTGAGATGAATTGGAATTCCATGTATGAATATTTTTGTGTGGATTACCTGAAATCAATGGAATAAAATTGGATAAAAATTTTAAGCTAGAGATCGATTTATTTTGAACGAGTGTTTAATGAGTGGCATTGCACTAATCAGGGTAGAAAAAAATAAAATTATTTGAAAATTTCTCTTTGTAGCATTTTAAACCTATAAGGGTGTTTCAAATCTATTGTCCTAAAGTCAACTGATTTGGGAGTCGTCAGCCAAAAGCACACTATATGGATCATTTAGGAAGCTTAAATGAGAGAATGCTGTAAATAAATAAAAATTGGAAAAAAATAAATAAATAGAAATTAGAAAAACATGTGCATAAAATTGAAGACGTACCAATTGCCTTGATTATGCCCCAAACAATTGTTCAAGAAAACTTGATTTTTGATAAAAGATTATTAAACTAGTTGGGTCCCGTAGATTGAAGCAATCAAATTAATTGGAGAATCATTGTTTGTTGAGATATTGACTAAAAAATTGTGAAATTCATCTAAACTAAAGAGATGAAGATGATTAAAATGATTCAACCTTAGATCACACAGAGGAAAAGAGCGAAAATAATGAGTTTGGGGTATGTGAATCTCACGAGTAATGATAGGAAATATTTTACCATTAAAGATTGAGAATGACACTACTTATAAATTCATGATATTCTACGTAATTCTCCACACACACACACACACACACGTCTGTGTTACACTGGAAAAGTGGATGTTGATTTTTATAATGTGATCTGTAAGTTATTTGTAGATTTAATATTATGATTATAATCTTGAGATAAAAAGTTGTATCTAGTTAAATCTTTTTGCACGATTGTGTGTTTGTTTTAAAGTTGGGTTATAGTTTTGTTTGAGGACAAATGAAGATTTAAGTTTGAGGGTTTGGCAAGTATCTTTTCTACAATTATTCGGGACCTTAAATTATAGTATTTTAATGTTCCTTTGACAAAATATGGCCAAATTTGTGTTCTGGTGTGTTTAATAGGAAAATCTCGATGATTGCATGAAGAATTGGAAGAAAGAACAAAAAATCGAAGAAAGATGACGAAACCTAAACCACGGGGACTAAAATGCAACATTCCAATAGTTGTGTCAGATTGCAAAATGGCGATTCAAGAATAACAAGGGTCAACTAGAGGTGAAGAGAAGCTAGCAAGATGAAAAAATTATCAAAAATGATCAAAATACACACTTGAAAAAGTTCAGAGACCAATATGCAATTTGATCCAAAAAGGCAAAACAATGTGTATGCATGCATGCCATGTGTATGCTCAAGCCTTATTTGGGTTGACTGAGGATAAATTAAATGAATTATATGTACACTCACATTGAACCATGTGCACGCATGGTTCATTCTCGAAGGGAAAATTTTCTTTGCTTATTTTTCTCCACTTTATTTTGTTATGCACTATTTTGCAACTCTATATAATACCTAATACTTCCAGAATGTCCCCAACCTCCCTTAGACCTAAAAATCACATAGACTACGTATTTTGGAGATGAAGAACAAGGCTAAACATCAAGATAATGGCAGATTACACAAAATTATTGAAGAATATTCATCAATTTTCAAAATTCAAGTCAAGAAAGTGCATTTTCCACTTCTTTCATTATTTCTTCTTCTCGGGGTGATTTTTCCCAATATTTCTTGTATAGTTTAATATTTAGGATGGTTGGCTAGGTTTTTCAATTGTATTGAATGAATGTTTGAACCTTAGTTTCATTTATTTCAATTCAAGACTTTAATTTAGGAATTTCGTGTTATAGTTTGAATGATTTTACATACTCATTGCATTACTTATTATTTGATTACCAATTAAGTAATTAATTGCTTGTTGTAGTGTAGGAATACCCACATTGAGTTTAGAACGCGATAAAATTAGCATTAATTGTTAGAATAAAGAATAATCTCTCTCACACACAAGCTTATTGATAATTTAAACTAAATACATGACTTCGTATGAATTTGGATTATGAATATAATCGTCTCGTGTTAGTCATAGATTAATATATCTTGGAAAAGAGTATTTAATGTGTTAGCTTTATCGATGGTAAAAAAAATGAATGAATTGAATAGAATGGTTATTATAAATTGAAATATATGAAAATAAGGGGATATATGAATCTAATACAAGCATTCACTTTAGATTTAATCACTTTTATCGCTTTCTTAGAGTATAATTAGAATAAAAAACAAACAAATCACAATTCATTTGATGTCACCACACTTCGAATTTGATAGTAACTATTGAATGACAAATTAGATCTTATACCTCGTGGGAACGATACCGTTAACTCACAAATCTTATTATTTGTACAACGATCCTGTACGCTTGGGAGTTTCAAGCGAACAGTGGCGGTGAGGGTGGAATGAATTATTTGAGTGATTGTGATCAATAAATAATATTTGACCTATAAATTAGACAACTTGTTACTAATAAATAATATATGACCTAAAAATGTGAGATTGCGATTAAATTTATAATTGTGACTCACAATTTGTTAAGTTATGACCAATTAATTTGATAATTTGTGATTATAAAATAAGTTATGATCTATAAAATAATGGTCTGTGATCGAGAAATAATACGCGACCTATTAATTTGATAATTTGTGATCGATAAATAAATTATAACCAATAAAATTAGTGATTTGTGATCGAAAAATAATATGTGATTAGTTAATTTGTGACTATGTTGTTACGTAATTGTGACTAGTACATAATTGTGATCATAAATTGTATAATATTGTAGCCTTAATATATTTTTAATTATCTATCTAAATAATAAAATTTAATTATGACATGAATTTTGGATTTTTTTTTCCTGAAATCTTTCAAATCCCTAGATATGTATTCTTCCCATGTATTTATCCTTCAAGGAAATCCGATTTCTATTCGAATTCATTTCTGTTTTGTCCCTTCATCCAAACACAAGAATCTAACTTTAGCATAACAACGTTGGGTTGTCCGTCCATTTGCAGTACCAGCCCAGTTTCAAAGATCGAAAGAAAGCCCATTTGTTCTCCTAACTTTAGTTATCCTCTTTGGCCCTTAAATGTGAGAAATCATTTCCAAATCAAATAGTGCGTGGCTGTGTGCATGCAAAAGAAAGAAGTAAATTTAGGAAGAAGCATTTATTTTTTATCGAAGAAAACTACGACAAAATTTTAACCAGCAGCAGTTTTTTTTTTTCCTTTATATTAATTGATTTCTGATAGTTCAATTATGAAAGTACCCTTCTTAGAATTTTTCTATTCATAAAAGAAACTATTTTTCCACCAAGTTTCGTTGCTAAATAGATAAATAAATAGTATCAATGCAATTTTTTGAAAGTAACAAAATGAAAATGGAAATATTAATGTAAGAATTACAATAAAATTTCTCGTCAATAAATCGACTGGTATATAATTTCTATTTGTGTAGAGTGAAAAATTAAATATTGTTGGGAAATATGTAGGAAATCTGGAACAATAAATAACTCCAAGGCACGAAAATCGTTATCTTTTAAGAGATGTTTCTCCCCTTTCCAACAAAGTTACGACCGGGGTATGATAGAAAATCTCTCTCATGATACAATGGATGCGTTTGATTCAAATTGTGACTATTCGATCAAACCAAGAAACACTTTATAGAGAAACTGATGATGCCAAGAGAAAGATAGAAGAATAGAATTTTTTTTTTAAAAGTGTCTCGCAAATGAGAATTCGCCCAAAATATATAGAAATGGAGGCAACCTTTTGAATATGTGTTTCCTTTGAAATGAATGGAGGCATCTGTTGGAAGAAACATACCTATTCAAAAACAAAAGATAATACATGCAAAATGATGAAAAATATCTAACATATCCCCCCATAACGAAATTTATTGGTAATTAAATAACAACTAAAAATTAATTTGAACATAAGGAATGGATTTTTGGTTAGTAAAATTAAAACATAAATATGTTAATGGATATAAATCTTTGCAATAAACTAACTAAAATATAAATTTAAAAATTAAACACACAAAATTACATCGGAAATAAAGTAATTATCTATCTATAATATTATTAATAAACAATAAAAAGATATCTCAAGTTATCGGCAAAATTTTATAAAAATAAAATATTAAAGAAATAATAAAATTTAAATCGTCGTTCATGATCTTTGACGAAGATATTGTTGTCAATAATTTCGACAACTGACGACAGATATTGTCTTTTATCAAACTCACCGATGTTGCTCCATTCTTTTTATTCTTCCATATATCCCTCAAAAAGAAAAATTCTTCTAAAACCCTTTAAGTTGTTTGAGGGGAGGGTGAGAAGAAAGATAAGAGTAAAATTATCAAAATGATAATTTTGATAATTTATACATATATAATTTATATATATGTATATTTTTGGATTCCATCTAGCTTGGTCCTTCTAATGTAATTTCTCCTATAATTTTATGCTTGCCACTATGTACATTAAACTTGGTAGGCTGAAAATGTGCTAGGAAATCACAAGAATCTGCAACTACTTACAAGATTGCACGTGTGTTCCAAAACATTTTTGGTAGAATGTTTTATCAATGTTTCCTTACCAACTGGCCATTTGGCTATTTAGGGTTCCCATTATGATACAATTTGGACAAATTCCATACAAATCCAGGTTGTACATGTATGTCTTCCAGGGGCACAAGATCAAGTGGGTGTATATGCAACTCAATTCAGACAACATTTGATCTGACATTAGTCTTTTCTCAACTTTTTTTGGTATAAATTTTTTAAAAGTTATTAATGCGAATTCAAATTAAATCTTGAAAGAATAATATTCTTGGTCTCTAATTCTCGAGTTTGAATTAAATGGGAAAGTATTGAGTTGGGTTTTCGTCATTGTCTTTCGAATCTTACATAGATTTTTAGATTCGATAAACTTTCGTTACTTCTAATTTTGTGCAAGTATTGAGTTGTTATTTCAATCCACCGTCCCTTTGAGCCATTCGATGTTTGTTTTTTTACATCCATATAATATCTAGTTGTTTCACTTTGTCTATTTATCGGATTTACATTGTGAATGTATTCATTCTACGAGATTAGCCCCCAACCCATTTTTAACAAGGGATTATGTAATTTCATCCCCAACGACCCTATTTTATTGAACGAAACTTAATGTATTAGTATAGAAATCGCTTGTGAGTAACATAACAATTGAAAGTACACTAATTGAAGGCAAGAAACACGCATCATCATAGAAAAACGACTCAAGCGCACCTCAAATATTTTTTGGGCCTCTCACATTCTACTTTTCTCTTTATTTTTTCATATTTAAGCAAAAATCAAGAATATAATGATAGATAAAAACAAGGTGCAAGATTATCAACTCAAAAGCAAAATTGCACAAAGATAACAACACAACACAACCCATAAAGCAATAGATATCTTAAGATTTGCATAATAATTATAATTAGGATCGAGATTAATCTTATCTTGACAAGTGCATAACTTTTTTTCCGCTTTAATTATAATTCAATATTTCTACTTTAATAAAGGTGACATGATCTTACACTTTCATTAGAATAAGGATCGAGATCATCCCACGTTTTTTCTCTTCTTTTTTGGTTCAATTGACCATTCTAGTTCGGGTAAGGGTAAAAATAATAGGATTACAGCCTAAGATTCTAATTATATAATTAGTTTTATTTTTAAAATGAAAGAGAAGGAAATGTTGAGAAGAACGAAACAAGGATTTCTTACTAAACCTATGTTTACGTTTCTTAAAAAGTAGATTATAAGTTATTTTTCTATTCGGTCAAAGTTAAATATTAATTTTAATCACAGATTCGTAACTATTGTCTATTTTTTATCAATACATTTTGTGGGACTTGTCGTAGATTTTATATCTTGCAAGTTTATGGATCGTGACAAGTAATAAAGTGAATATAGAAACAAGCATCGATCCCATGAGGAATTAGTATTTAGTCGAGGTCTCAATTAACCTAGCTCTAATCAAATGTAAAATAACAATAACTTGATATGATAGTGATTATTAAAGCACTAGAACCTCGTATCCCCCTACATTAATCTATCTTAACATTAATTCACAATTTGACAACAATTATTTGATATAAAAATTAATGTTTCTATCATGTACAATAGTTCCTCTTGAGATCAATCAAACATATCCTCACTCATGACCCGACAATATCCCTATCTCAAAATTAAATATGCAAAGATGCATTAAAAATAAAAGAACAACAACTGGATCGTGCAAAAAGTTAGATAATTAATAGTAACGTTTATTTAACTTTTCAATGAATTTTATCACATGCTATCTTCGATATTCCTTCTTCCGAACGTCAATTATGAATCATGGTTCAATTCAATTAGTAACCAATTAATTGAAAGCGTTACGAGCATAACAAACATTCAACACCAAATAATTTTCTTAATGTCAAAATCATACAGTTAATATCGAAACTTCATAAAATAGTGTTCAATGTTACCCTAGCTAGTGTCTAAACGATTATCCAAACATCAAAAGATTAAAAGAACACCAATTAAGGGTATACAATATCACCCGAAAATAGGATTTAGGAAAAAAGCTGGAAAAACTCTTGAATCTTGAGTTATTTCAAATTGTTCTTGAGTGGTCCTTTACTATCTTCTTTTTTCTTTTTCTTCAAAGCTTTACAAGAAATAATGATTTGATCTCCAATTTATTTTCTTAATCATGTATAATATGCGTATAAGAGCCTCCTAACAATTCCTCCTTTGTTTTCTCCTTTATGTCAAAATCATGCCATAGAATGTTTCCACAAAGTGTTTGATTGAAAAAAGAAAGAAAATAATCTGTCTGGGATCAAACTGCGTTCACATAAGTATAGAGACTGCGATCGCACATTGGACAAGATCATGGAGCTGCTCCAGTATAACATTAATTGTCATCGCAACGGCGCAACCCTTGGGGGTTTGCGATGATAGTCACCCTATTTTCCCCTCTATTTTAGTTTGGTCTCCCGTACTTCATCTTTTGCTCAGCTTGCATCATTTATTCTTTGCAATCTTGTTCCTTCTACTTTAAAATTCATTGTAAATTGGTCTACAACATTCCTTAATCATTCGTATTTGATCCAATGCATGCTTTGGAGGTTTTCAACTAAATGTCATAAGCTTTTCAAATGTCGAATTTAGCTTCTGAAACTTTTAAATCACTTTTGATTGCTCCCATAAGTCTTCCAATTGATCAATTGCAATTTGGTTGATCATCAATTATTTCAACTCGAATTTAGCTCTAATTTCAGCTTTTTCATGCCAATTGCATCCAAGTCAGGGATTTACCTACCATTAACATATTTACACATAAATTAGATAAAAATAACCTTAATTAACTACAAATAAACGAGTAAAGAGCTCATGAGTAATGCAACTAAAACTAATTGATAATGATGAGAGGATAGGAATTCTATTAAGGTTGGGCTTTGTTACGCTGTTTTGTCAATTTGCTTTGTTTATTTATTATTTTTTTTGGCCTTTTTAGACTGTTTTGCCTTTTATTCTTGGGATTTTGTCGTTTAATTGTAACCACGGTATTCCTCTGCCACGGTTTATCAATTAATTATCGGAGGTGCCGTCCTCCTTTATCCAAGAAAAAAGGGGGCAATGCATTTTTTTTAAGTAATTGTGATAAATTGAACCTATCTTCTTCACACTTGACCCGACAATATCTCTATCCCTAATTCAAATATGTAAATAAGCATTAAAAACATAAGAATATCAATTGGATCATGTAAATGTTAGACTATTATTCCTAACATCTATTTAACTTCACATTATATGTTATCACATGCTATTTTCCTAATGGCCAAGTAATTAAAAGTATTTAGAGCATAACAAACATTCAATACCAAAAAAATATCCTAATGTCGGAAATATATAATTATTATCGAAACATCATAAAGCAGGGTTCAATATTAGTATAGCATCTAAACAACTAGCCAAACATTATAAGACTATAAGAACACCAAATAAAGATATACAACATTACCTGAAAATTAAGATTTGGGAAGAAAGATGGAAAAACTCATAAATCTTGAATTCCTTCAATTATTCTTGAGTCCTCCTTAGTTGACTTCTTCTTCTCCAATAATTCCAAGCAATTGACGTAGAAATAAGTAGAAAAGTGCCTTGCAACAAAAGCTTCTTCAAAGCTTTACAAGAAATAATGATTTAATCTTCAGTTTGCTCTCTTAATCATGTATATAATATGTGTATAAGAGCCTCCCAACCTCGTCTTTTGCTTCCTCCTTCTTGAAATATTCACTCATTACTAGTATCAGAATATGCATATGGCTACTAGGATGATCACAACAACTGTGAGCTGCTAATGTGCACCTTTGGGACCACAATGTGCTGTTGTAATCGTATTGAAAACTCATGTGCGAGCTACATTATTCTTGCTTGCTCATCACTCTAACCTTGTGTATATATATATTGTAATTTTTCTAATGTAAATAAATCAATTAATTCAGACAAGAATTCTACTGCTAAAACTATGCTGCTGATTTAATTCTTTGCTTATATCAAACTTTAACTTGGTATCAGAGCTTTAATGGCTAACATCGGATCCAATGATAATGCACAACATGCCCAACCAACCTCAAGCACACTGATGCCTTCAGTGTTGGGAGGAAATCAGATGCCACATTTTGGAATGAGTCTTACCTAAGTTCCTCCAGTGAAGTTTGACAAGAATAACTTCCTGTTGTGGAAGAACATGATTATGCCCATCTTCAGAGGTTGAAACCTTGAAAGCTTTATCACAGGAACAAGAACTTGCCCAGCAAAATTTCTGGCAACACAAACTACCGGATCTGTCGGTGTCATAGTTGAAATGACTCCAAATACTAAAATGGAAAATGGATGTCCACTAACCAACTACTAATGGGCTAGCTCTATTCATCAATGACACCTAAAATTGCTATAAGAGTGATGGGTTCCTCAACTTCTTGCAACCTCTAGAATGTTATCCATGAGAGTTTTGGAGTTATGAACAAATCAATGGCGGCATTCCTTACCAGTGAGCTTCAAAGAACAAGGAAATGATTAATGTGCATTGATCAATATCTCAATGTGGTTAAGTAGTTAGTAGATAATCTCAAAAATAACTGGAAAAAGCATACATCGTGCTGATCTTATTACTCAGGTGCTGACTGTACTGGACGAGGAGTATACTCTTATTACGGTTCAGATAAACAACGGAGACTCTATTTCCTAGCATGAGCTATAATCAGTACTCATGACCTATGAAAGCAGAATTGAGCATCTTAATATTGTCATACACAGCATGCCCTCAATTAACTTGAGCCACACTTCAGCAAATTTTGTGCAAAGATCAATAGCAAACAGAGGAGGCAGGTTCAACTATGGTGGAAAAAGTAACTACAATAGAGGAGGAATGAGCAGAGGCAGAGGAATTAGGCAAACTGGAAGCAAAAGTCCCTATCAAATTTGTGGAATGAACAACCATTCAACAAAAAAAATGTTTCAATTGTTATGATGAGAGGTACATGGGAACAAAACCTGTTCAACAATACCAATGCAATTCCTCAGGACCAGCTGCTCTAGTAGCTTCATCAAGCACTATCACAGATCCAGCCTGGTTTGCTAATTCAGGAGCAAGCAATCATGTAACTGCTGAAAGATATGGAAACAAACTTCATATCTCTCATATTGGCACAAATCAATTGAGCACACTTAATAACAAATCCTTAACTCTTGGTAATGTGATATTGGTACCCTCAGTTAAGAAAAAATTAATAAGTGCTTCACAACTAACGTCTAATAATGGTGTGTTTATGGAATTTCACCCTAATTTTTGTGCTGTCAAGGACAAGCAAACAAATGAGGTGCTGCTGGAAGGGAAGCTTAAGGATAGATTGTATCAAATTGAGCACCCAGATCAAGTTAAAAGGTTTCCATGCCATGAGTCGGTTTATCCAAATAAATTGAATTCCTCAACCCTTGTTGTTAAGTCCAAATTGTCCAGAAATACTAGAGACCATGAGTCTATACTTAAGCTATGGCATATGAGACTTGGACATCCTACAAAACCTGTTATGTCACAAGTACTCAAATCTCTTAATGAGAAAATTGATATTAATGAAGTCAATCAACTATGTGATGCTAGTCAATTTGGAAAATCACACTTTCTACCTTTCAAACCATCCACTTCACACGCTTTAGCCCCTCTTGATTTAATTCACAGGGACGTTTGGGGTCCTGCTCCTGTACACTTAACCTCTGGATTTAAATATTACATCTTATTCATTGATGATTATAGTAGATGCACTTGGACCTACCCCATGAAGAACAAATCAAAATCTATAAACATGTTTATTCAGTTCAAAACCCTAGTTGAAAACAAGTTTGACAGAAAAGCAAAGTCACTTCAATCAGACTGGGGAGGTGAATTTAGAGCTTTTACTAATTTAGCTCTCCAATCTGGCGTTGACATGCGGATATCATGTCCCCAAACCTCAGCTCAAAATGGCAGAGCAGAAAGAAAACATAAGCATATAACCGAAATTGGACTAACTCTTTTTGCACAAGCCAGCATGCCTTTACATTATTGGTGGGAGTCCTTTCATACAGCCACTTATCTCATAAACAAACTACCTACACCAGTTCTTAATGTGAAATCACCTTGTCAAATCTTAAAACATGAACAGGTTGATTACAAATCTCTTAAAGTCTTTGGCTGTGCTTGCTTTCCTTGTCTTTGGCCCTATCAAAAGCATAAGTTCAACTTTCACTCTATGAAATGTGTGTTTCTTGGATTCAATAACTCTCAAAAGAGGTACAAATGCCTCGGTCCAACCGATAGAATCTACATTTCAAGACATGTAGTTTTCAATGAAAGTGAATTTCCATTCCAATCTGGCTTCCTCTCCAGAAGAAGCAATCCACAGAATTCTGAAACCATTATCCGATAGCTACAACTTCATATTGCCTTAAACTGTGATCCAGGTTGCTCAATTGATCCAACTCATTCTAGTGCAACTCCAACAACAACATCTCAAAGTTCTAATCAGTTGGAAATTGCTAAAAATTTGGTACAGGTACAGATTGAAAATGTGTTACCTGAGGAAAATGAGATTGAGAACTCAGAGGCAAATGATGAACAAACTCAAATGGACAATTAAGAAAGGGTTACAATTGGTCATCAAACTGAAGTAAATAATGAGGTGAATCAAGGTGAAGCAGAATTGGAGGAACAAATTGCAGAACATCCAATGATTACACAAGTAAAGCAGGTATTTTTAAACCTAAAGTCTATTCAACTCAATGTAAAAAGTACAGAATGAAAACTGAACCTGACAATGTACCTGAGGCCTTATTACGAAAAAATTGGAAATGAGCAATGGAGGATGAAGATAAAGCGTTAATAAAAAACAAAACCTAGAAACTAGTACCACCCTTGGACAGTCAAAAGGTGATAAGAAACAAGTGGGTGTTTAGAGTTAAACGCAACATTGAAGGGAAAATATTGCAATGCAATGCAAGACTTGTTGCAAAAGGCTTCTTACAGACTTCAGGCATGGATTACAATGAGACATTCAATCCAGTGATTAAAGCTTCTACTATGAGAATAATTCTTACAATTACAATTTCAAAGGGTTGGAGTATAAGATGGATTGACATAAACAATGTTTTCTTGAATGGGAAGCTTGATGAAGAAGTTTATATAAGCCAGCCAAAAGGGTTTGTTGATAAGGAGAATCCTGACTTTGTGTCCAAACTCGCAAAGGCTCTTTATAGGCTAAAGCAAACACCGGGAGCATGGTACGAACAACTAAAGAAGACACTTCTACATTGGACGTTTGTAAAATCCAAAGCAGACAATTCCTTGTTTTTCTACATGAATCAGAGGCAAGTTATTTTTACTTTGGTGTATATTGATGACATAATGATCATGGGTAATGATCAGAGAATGTTGTAAGGCTTTATTGATAACTTAAACACTCAATTCGCACTAAAAGACATGGGTGAGTTGCACCAGTTTCTGGGAATTGAGGCAACAAGACATGAGACAGGAATGCATCTTACTCAAATCAAGTACACAAAGGACTTACTGCAAAGGTTCAATTTTGAACACCTTAAACCCTGTACTACACCTATGATGGTAGGCAAGATTATCTCTAAAATTGAAGGTGAGGAAATGGAAGATCCTTCTTTGTACAAAAGAGCAATATGTGGCTTGCAATGCCTAGCACATACAAGACCTGACATAACCTTTGTCGTAAATAAAATGAGCCAATTTCTACAAGCACCTTCAGATTTACATTGGAAGGTAGTGAAAGTGATATTTGGATATTTGAAAGAGACAATCAAACAAGGTATATGGATCCAAAGGAGTGACAAAATTGACATAACTAGCTTTGCAGATGCAGACTGGGCATCCTGCCCTGATGACATGAGGTCAACAGTTGGTTATTGTGTCTATTTGAGAGATACATTGGTAGCATGGTCTTCAAAGAAACAGCAGGTTGCGGCAAGGTCTAGTACAGAGATTTAGGGCAAACAAGTACAAAAATCATATGGATTGAATCCTTACTCAAGGAGATTAAATAACACTCTACTTTACCTCCTATACTGTGGCGTGACAACCTTAGTGCCAGTGCTTTGGCATCAAATCTAGTTTACCATGCTTGCACAAAACACATTGAGATATATATATATTTTGTAAGGGAAAAAGTTCTAGAAGGAAAGTTGAGAATTCAATATGTTCCATCAGCTGATCAAGTTGCAGATTTGTTAACCAAACCTCTTTTACAAACCAGAATTTTATTTCTCAAGGACAAGCTTGGAGTTAAAGAATAAGCTCCACCTTGAGGGAGGATGTTGAAATATTCACTCATTACTAGCATCAGAATATACGTATGGCTGCTAGGATGATCACACCAATTGTGAGCTACTAATGTGCACCTTTGGGACCGCAATGTGCTGTTGTAACCGTATTGAAAACTCACGTGCAATTTACATTATTCTTGCTTGCTCATCACTCTAAACTTGTATATATAGGATGTGATTGACACCCATTTTGGAGAAAAAGAAAATTCTGGAATAGTGATTGATTGAAGAAAAGAAACTCATTTAATCCGATATTCGCAGGCCACACTGCGGATGGGGTGGGATTACCTGCCTAATCGGGTAAACGAGACGAGGGGCCATTGCCCCAAAGCGGACACGAGGTGGGTGCAGGAAACATAGTCATCGCTTAATTATCCTTCTCATTTAAAGTTAATTCCAAATTGAAATTTTATTAAACAAAAATAAAAAATTTATCATCATTTTTAAAGAGAATATGAGTTGTTCTTAACAAATTGGAAAATAATAATATTTACTAATTAAAAACATAAAAAAAAAAAAAAATGGTGCGACTGCCATGAACTCATTTGATCCCAATTTAAAAGGGTATGAGGATGGGGTAAGATGATAAAAATATCCGATGGGATAGGGTTGGGAATGGTCAACCCGTCCTATACATCTCCCGTTACCATCTATAGACACAAGTATTACATAAAGTGAAAACGTTAGCCGAAGTGGGTCTACTCTTATCTACTTCACCTACAAAGTTTGAATAGGTGAATTCCCTTTAAAATCCCTTCCTTGCATTGTTTACACATTAGGCCTAAGTCTAGAGTTTCCCTTGGATATTTAAATAATCACTTTATGGCATCCCAGTGTAACCCCCCCGGGTTTGCCATTAAGCTGCTTGTGACACTAATTCCATACATAGATGCATTCCCTTGCTGAAAAAATCATCTTCCACCTATCTTCCTCCCTCTGTTATTTGATGATAAGTGCTTTTTACTTGCTTATTTGTACTTGTAAACTTGAATTATATCAGCAAATTTTTGCGAATTTCTACTTAATTTAGTGTAAATATTATTATTGTAGGTAAAATTGAAATTGGTGCAAAAATGACGATTTTTAGCCTAATTGGAGTTGAACTGGAGCAATTGAAGGCTAACTAGATTGTATAGCATTAATAAAAAGCACTGATGGAGCAATTGAAGAAAATTCGCAAATTCAGGATTGAAATTCAACTTATCAAAAGTTTGGGAACTAAATTGCATATTTTTGAAACTTGCAAAGAACCGATTTCAAATATTGTTGAGGTTCGTAGACCAACATGGAAGCTTTTGGAAGTTTTGAGATTAATATTGAAGAATAGGATGAAAAAGGACCAAAATCGAAATAAAATCATGAAGCAGAGACCAAATTGGAATAAGTTGAAAAGTTCATCATTGATAGCGATTTGCAAACATAATTTCTATATGGAGAGTCTCATCAATCTTCCATGAATTTTCGTCATTTTCGGGGTCAAGGGATGAGAAATTGAATTACTTTTACTTCTCATGTGTTTGAGTGTTTTCTGTGACACCCTAAATTTAGGTGCATTAAACTTGGAATTATTATCATTTAATTTTTTTTTCTTAAAATCATTTATGAGGAAAATGATTAGATTTTTCTTCAACATTTATAAACATTAATGACTTTGTTTATGAAAAGAAATTTGTAGAAAACCTTCGCACATAAAAATTGAAGACGATTAAATTAAAGATTTTAACTTTATTTAGAAACAAAGTCGATATTTAAGTGTGCTAATACTAATTCTGTTTCATCATAAGTAGTTGTCTAGAATCACCTTGCCTTCATCATCTGAAAAATGAGGAGAGATAACATCGAATGAGCTAGTGTCCGCTAAGTAAACTCCAAGCAAATGATATATGATTAAGATATGCGTATGCATTACTTTTCTCAATATGAATCCCTTTTTCTTTTATTTCTTTGAAAACTTTAACATTAACATTTTGCTCTCACTTAGCATATCGTCTAGCAAGGGCGGAGCCAGCTTGTTGAAGTAGGGGGGTCCTAGAGTTGAAGGGGTGGGAGGCTCACGGGGGTTCGGGGGCCGCGCCCCCGAAAAAAATTTTTTTAGATATTTTTGGCATTCCATTTTGCGACACACCTCTAGTGATAGACTAATTACTATCATCTTAAATCCATATATAGCAAGAAAATGAGAAATTCCAATCTTATGTGAAGAAAATGAAGTCCACACATCATCGAACATGAATACAGATCTCTTTATTCTCTTGAATGCCTTACCCAATTTGGCTGCTGTCTTGTGCTCATGACCTTCAACCGAAAAATCTAGATTCAATGCTTTAGCAATGTCATTTTGCAATTTGTGAATGTTTAAATCCTGTAAGACAGTAAACCAAAAAACATTAGCATGTAACACAATTTCATTCTTTAGCTTATTATAGATACATTGGGTCATTGGTAGCAAGGAAATGAACATGGAATATCAATGAATATCAAAATGGTGAGGACAAAAAAATAAATACAAAAAAAAAAAAAAAAAAAAAAAAATTTAAAAAAATTTGGGGGGGGGGGGTGTGGACCCCCCCTGCCTCCGCCCCTGTCGTCTAGCCAATAGAATGTTGTGGGTCATTATTACTTGGAACCAGTTAAATCTATCAGTAGTACTACAAAGCGATTAATATTCAACATTAAATATTGGTTCGGTGCATCGCCCCCATGCCTCATTTCTCACTCATATCTTTCATAGTATAGACATAGACCTCTTAACAAAATTTTTTAGAATACGTATCTTTTAAAATATTCATTTCCACATTGATATCAACTTTTTTATTTCTTTAAACTTCATACATACTTATGTGCATTGACACGCATGAATAGATCATGAAACATTAATGACATAAAAAACATCCGAATATCATATTCACATAATAGCAAGTTACGTAACACGTTTATACATTTAAAAGTATAACGTACAGATGAAGACAACGTGAGATTTACTTACCTGAAATATCAACAACTTACTTTTAAAAGTGCAAATGAGGATATCCTTAGCCGCCCACGAAGTTAACGAGCCTAGAATTCTAAGTCATCATTATTCATTAAGAAACTTCTAACATATTCTGGTTTATTTAATTATTTTGGATGATTATCATTATTGATAGTTCACGTAATTTAAAGTGCATGATAAAAGTGTACTTTAAGCATACTAGAACGAAAACATTTTTTATGCAGAGTCTATCTGATAATCCTTACATTTTATGTTAAATTTACATGTTTTTTTTTTAAGTATGACATTCTTAACAGCGTATCATTAGAAACAAAGTTAAATAAATTTATAATAATCCAGCTTCAAATTGACTTACCGAATGAATGTGAATAGACGTTTTATTGTGAAAGAAAATGAATTGTGATTATTATAATCATACAAATGTAATTTCTTTATTGCATAAAATGTCGAAATATCTTACATTAAGGGGTTAAATCCACCCATGACCACCCAATGTTATATTTTGTGTAATCATGTTCATCCAATTTGATTTTGTTTCACCATAACCACCTAACTTTGGGCCTGTCTGGGAGCATTGAAAATCAGCAGAATTGTGATTTTTGACCGTTTATTTTCAAATGGTGGGGCCCCCCTGTGACTCAACAAAGTAAAAAATTGTGGGCTTTTCACTGTAGCAATGGTACAAAAAGCGATTTAATTCCGCTCGGACATGCCCTTTATATTTAGTGTCACTATGACCACAAAATTTGATTTTATTTCACTATGGCTTTTCATATAACGTTTCATCATGGCCACCCAATTATAAAAATATTTTATAATGACCTCCCAACTTCTTTTCACCATTTTCATTAATTTTAAAATGTGTGAAACGGTAACTTTGCAGTATATATAAAAAATAAATCTAAAAAAAAAGTAAGATAAAAATTCCTTTTTAAAAAAAAATAAAATAAAAATTATTTTTTTTAAAAAATGGTACTTAATAAAATAAGATAAGAACTTATTTAAAAAAAAAAAATTACTCAGAAAAATAAAATAAAATAAAATAAAAAATTATTTTAAAAAAGGGTTTTTAAAATAAAATCAAAAACTTATTTTAAAAAAATTATTAGAAAAATAAAATAAAATAAAAAGTTATTTTAAAAAAAACGTTCCTTGAAAAATAATAAAAACTTATTTAAAAATAGTTTTTTAAAATAAAATAAAAACTTATTTTAAAATAAAAAACTTTATTTTTTAAAAAATTTATTTTATATATATATATATATATATATATATATATATATATATATATATATATATATATATATATATATATAAAATATAAAGTTACCGTTTTATCCCTTTAAAAATTAGTGAAAATTGTGAAAAGAAATTTAGTAGCCATAGTGAAATGTTATATAAATTAGGTGATCTCGTGAAACGTTATATGAAATTGAGTGATAATGATAAAATAAAATCAAATTTGATGGCTATAGTGACACTAAATATATAGTTAAGTAGTCATGTAAAATAAAATCAAATTGGATAGATAAGGTGACACTAAATATAAAATTGAGTGATCATTGATGAATTTAATCCTTTAAATTAATGTGCTAACCTAACTTTATATTTAGTATATAGAACATCATAAGCCATAAATAATACTGTAGCTTTTGGTAATGTAACTTATTTATCTCTTGTATTGATAGGCAGTGCAATAGTGGTCAATGCACCTGAATGCATATTCTCGATTAGAAGCCAGCAATTCATTTGAATATGTTTGATTGTCAATATTGTTTTTATGAAAATGTGTTTTTTTTTTACTTAATTTCTTACTTTTGTACTATTTGATTGAAAAAAAATTCCATGAAAAATATTTTCATACTTATTGTCACGTGACTATATTTTCCTTAAAAACAAGGAAAATATTTTCTTTAAAAAGATGTGATTTTTATTTTCTAAATAATTCATTCTCTGTTTTCTTCTCTCATCTGCCCACTAATAAAAAATGGACAAGTGTAGCCCCCATGAGCATGGTGCAGTGGTAAAGCAGGAGGGTTCTCTAGGAGTATCGAATGTTCGAATTCCCCTAACAGTTGTGAAAGTTACGCAGGTCGACCCTAATAATACCTAGAGGTGGGTGAATAGGTATATTATACGGAATTAAAAATATTATAATAAATTAGCAACAATTCACCAATTGTTATCTCTAGATGGTTAAACAATCACGTCAGTTTAATTATATATTTGAATACCGCAGTTTATATGATTAATCAATAAAAATTAATGAAAACAATAAATCAATACCAAAATGATCACGGAGAAACCAAATTGGGAAAAACTCCGGACACTGTGTCATTCAACAATCCACTGTAAACGATACGTGACTTATAGTCTACCAGCCTAAATGACGACACGTGTTATCTGATCTCCTGACTGCAATTCCAACAACTTTCCTGGATTCTATGCTCCTGCACCACTCCCAATTGCAATTTTTAAAACTCTACTAGATTCTGTTCTCCTGCAGTAACTCCTAACTTTGTGAAATCGTTTATCTCCTATGAATCCACAAAAAACATCGCGTTCTTCACAGACTGAAACTCCGTCAAACTTTCTCGATCTTCAAAACTCTGATCAGATGTAGAGGAAAAGCAGTTTAGTATTTGGATTATGGAATCAATATTTTTCTCACCAAAACAATCTTAAAAGATGAAGGTTGAAAGTAGGAATATGATAGTATTCTCTCAGATGAAGTTCTCTCAATGATCAACCTTCAAAATTATATTCAAATGTGTTTTGGTATTTATAGGTAGGTTAGAAAAAGAATGGGCCAAAGAAAAAGCCTTTAAAACACAAAATAAAAATTTCCCGAATAAAGCTGTCACTGTCGCTCTAGCGAATGAGGGGCGACAGTTTAACAACAATATTTCTACTTTTATAGCTCGAGCCAAACTTGGCGACAGTCCAGTGAAAATTCGGGCCATTTTCCACTTTTTGCCATTCTCGAACCCTAAACCTAATAACCTTTTTTTCACCATATTTGCACATTACTCCTTGACTTTTTAAATATAATTCAATTCAGTCCTTTTTTTTTATTACAGAATCGCCAATTACAAAACATCGAAAACCTAGCAAGCTCTCTTTGGCATTCTGTGACAAAACTACTAACTAAATCATGACAGTAATCAAAAATAAATTACAAACTCAAAACATACGACAAACTAACTGACTTGAACAATTCTAAAGTTAAATCAACACCCAGTGTAAAATGTATGGAAAACAGTGTAATAAATAGTTCAAACAGTTTATATAATTTAGGCAATCTAGAAACATATGATGTTATTCAGTTTCAATCATGCATGCTAAACCAAAACATAATATCAATGCAACCCAACATACCAAGAAGACACATTGATACTACTAAAATGTCAAACTTAATTTAGTAGAACTAAAATTAAATAATATGTCTTTAAGTCATAAATCAAGCAAAATTGAATTTCTACTCCCTTTTTTGTCACAAAATGACAAGGGATAAAAAAAAGCATACAACATCTTAAGAATGAAGGTGTATGCGATAAGTATATGCAATGAACTATAAACTTTCCTACAAACTAACTCAAAGTACCAATGGAGTAAATGATAGAAGTGACCCATATGTGTTACGTCACACTAATCCTCTTATAGAATGACTTCATACCTTAATTCTGTGAGAAAGGACTTGCGAAACATCACTTCTAATAAGTATATTCCTTTACTTAGGAAAGTCAAACCAATAAAGCACATTAGAACCTACATATAAAAGTTCATTTTTTTGGAGAATGTCTTTTCTCCCCCTTACTTGTAGCATAAAGAATTTATCTTATAGCACAACAGCAACCATGAATGCTCATATATATTTTTTTCATCTTAAGTGCAGACTTTTTTTACTCAGCGACTAACATGACACATGTAACGAGTTGTAGGCCGGTTAACCTAAGTTGGATGACCATAGGCACTGGGTTATGAGAAACCCCGCAGGTTTAATTACTCAAGTCAAGTAGGCTTCGAAAAATAGTATAAGATATTGAGCTCCTTTATTTTACATTTTTCATTATATGTCTATTTATTATTGTAGGGATAAATTCGAGTTTAGGTTTAAATAAGTTGGTCAATTCACGTTCAAAGTCATCCTACTAACATGTGATTGCCATCTCCAATCTCACACATGCGGTAGAGTCCCACTATCAAGTTCATAATGTGTGCAGTGCAGATGGTATATGAAGAGACATATATTAAATACTTCAAAAGTATCCTAAGCCAGCAATGAGAATTATATTACAGCTCACTAAATAAAATCATACTTGATTACGACCAACAAAATTAAGTGTATTGTATATCATGCTGTAAAATAATTTCCTGCATAAAAACTTTGTAGCCCCCTCATTTTTATTAAAATTAACAACATGAATTCACCAAGCACACAAGATAAAAGAAAATGCACACAACCAAAGCATACAAACAGAAAATAGAAATGTATGAGAATAAATAAATAAACATGATGCATGCATAACTGAAAATCACACAATAGTAAAGTACGAGCATGCATCAATTATACTCAATCAATAAGGCACAAAAATACCAATAGCTGTTCTAAGATATTCGAACCGAAGTTCATCCAACGGTTTAGTAAAAAAGTCAGTTAATTGGTTTTCAGTAGAAATATGTTCAAGATTAACTATTTGAGTTGCTACAAGCTCTCGGATGAAATTATGCCTAATATCAATATGTTTAATTTGAGAGTGTTGAACATGATTTTTTGAAATATTAATAGCACTGGTGTTGTCACAAAACAAAGTCATAGTTCCATGTTCAATCTCATAGCCACTCAACATCTACTTCATCCAAAGCAGTTGAGTACAGCAGCTTCCTGCTGCAATATATTCAACCTCTACAGTGGACAATGAGATAGAATTTTGTTTCTTACTCATCCAAACAACAAGATTGGCTCCAATGTAAAAGCAACTTCCAGACGTGTTTTTTCTATCATCCGCATTGCCAGCCCAATCGGCATTAGAATTCATGCTTCATACACTCAGCAAAATCATGAGTAAGAGTATCAACAAGAGAACAAAAGACAATGTCATCGATGTAGATCTGGGCTATCGTGATGGTATCTTCAATATGTCTTATAAATAGGGTTATGTCTGTGCTACCTCTCGAGAACCCCTGTTCTATGAGATATGCATTAAGCCTATCATACAAAGCTCTGGGAGCTTGTTTCAGACCATATAAGTCTTTATTCAACTTATAAACATAATGCCGATATTTAGGATCAATAAATCATTTAAGTTGTTCAACATAGGCTTCTTCCTGAAGTATTCCATTTAAGAATGCACTCTTAATATCCATTTGATATAATTTAAAACCTAAAATGCAGACAACAACCAAAAGAATTCGAATGGATTCAATTTAGTAACAGAGACAAAAGTTTTATCGAAGTCAACTCTTTCAACCTGAGTATATCATTGGGCTACTAACCAAACCTTATTTCTGGTTATAGTACCTTGATCATCGATTTTATTCTTTAATATCTACTTAGTACCTATAACATGCATAGCATTAACCCAACATTCATTGCTAAGAGATTTTTCCACTTTCTTAGGCTCAATGTGAGATAGATCACTAGCATACGTCAGATTGTTCAAAATCTTCTTACGGAGTCTCATTCCTTCATCCAAATCCCCTATAATATTCACTTTAGGATGATTCGTTTTAATGCGAGACGAGAGTTCTTTTGGAGGTTCAGTTTATCATCAGATCTTGATTCCTTAGTAGGACTATCGAAACCATTAGAAGCACGTGGGGAATTATGAACGAGGGTCTCTTTAGGTTCAACTACCATGTCAGGATCAACACTTAAGTGTTCCAGCTATACCTCATTGCTTCCAATCTCCCCCTTACTACAGATATCATCCACCACTACATTGATGGACTCCATCACAACCCATGTACGAGAATTGTATACACGATAGGCACGACTATTTCTGAAATAACCTAGAAAAATTCCCTCATCACTTTTAGAATCAAACTTTCCCAAATTTTCTCTATCTCTTAGTATGTAGCACTTGCTCCCAAACATACGAAAGTACTTGACAGCTGGCCGTTTACCTTTCCAGATCTCATATGGTGTCATATCAATTTTAGGTCTCAGATAAACCATGTTAACAATGTGACAAGCTGTGTTGATGGCTTCCCCCTAGAAATGCATAGAAAGATCCTTATCATGAAGCATGGCTCTTGACATTTCTTGATGCACACATTTTTTCCTTTCAACTACATCATTCTGTTGTGGAGTGATTGGTGATGAGAACTCATGTTGGATTCCTTCCACCAAACTGAAGTTCTCAAAATTTGAGTTTTCAAACTCTTTTCCATGATCATTATGAATTCTAGAAACAGAATATCCTTTTCATTTCTAAGTCTCTTGCACAAGGAGATGAAAAGACTGAACACTTCAGTTTTATCCCTCAGCAGTTCAATCCACGTATATCGAGAAAAATCGTCAACCACAACCAGAATATATTTTTTACCACCAAGACTTTCAGTCCTAGATGGTCCCATTAAATTCATATAGAGTAGTTCAAGCAACTTGCTTGTCAAGATCTTAGAAATTTGTTTGTAAGACACCCTGTAGACATTAAAAAAATAATAATAAAATAATGGGTTGGATCAATTTAAATAATCGGCCCAATTAAACTAAAATTTAATAAGCCCATAAGATTTTAAAGGCCCACCATACTTTTCTTTCTAAATCCATAATTATTCAATTATAATCAATTTAATTGAATTAATTATGTGATTACCAAAATTGGCCACGAATTTCTCCTATAAATAGGGTCAAATGTTCATTGAAAAAAAAAAGTGAAGAAGAAAATCACGAAGTGCTGAAGAGATCCCAAAGCCGAAGGAAGAGAAGAAATCATCTCAACTCCAAGTTCTGCAAACACGAAGAAGATCAAAATCTCCTTCAAACCAAACAAATCCAAGAAGATCAAAATCTTCTTCGAATTAAATCAAGATCAAGACTAAGTTTCGAAGTCCAAACCCAAGTTCTGAAATTCAAGTGTCAATAAGTCAAGTGCTCGGCAAATCAAATTCTCAACAATTCTCGAAGTCTTAAATTCAAGCCACGTGGCTCCGTCTTCAAACGTTCAGATCATTAATTAGAGGGTTTTGCAATTTTGCAATTACAAGAAGATTCTCATTTATTTGTATTTCTTAAAATACAATTTGTGACATTTTTCTGTATTTTAATACGCGAAATCCGTCGTACAAATTTCTTGGCACGCCCAGTGGGACCTTCTTGTCCTCTCATCTTTTGATCTCAGAATTTTCAACTTTCAACCACTACATCAACAATGGCAAACGGACAAGCGAAGCAAACCATGACTCATCTCGGAGAGACACTTGCTGAACTGTTCCGTACGACCAGAGCCCAAACAAAAAGTGGGAAAACTCAACTGGTTCCACCACTAAAGAAGTTCTCCAACAAAGGCAGAATGAAAATTGCTTTCACAAAGCCAAGTTCTCGTTCAACAGAAAAGACCAAGAGTTCGGCGAAAAATTCTCGTTTGGGCTCCGTCTCCAGTAGCAGATCCTTGTCCGGATCCCCTCATACCACTTCTCTACAAAGGTGGGGAGACTATAGTTCGTCTGAAGAATCACTTGAGCCAGTGATGGTCACGGAGGCGACTTCGTGCTCCGGATGATCGATCCAACAAATGGCTTTAGCCATTGAAAAACTAACGAAGTCACTAGAAGAGAAAGACGCACAAAGTTGCCGCACTCATGCACAAGCTAGAACCGCAAAATCTAGCGAAAGAAGATCAAGAAAATCCAGAATCTTCCAAAAGTAAGGATCCTAAGTCCAAGAACGCCAACAAACAAGATATACATGATCGAACAAGCTTGTGCAAAACGTTTTGCGTGATACTACTCAACTTTCTCGTTGGCTCTCTATCGTCCACCAACTTCAACATATGATTGCGGACACCATTCGTGCCCGCATGGTGGTTCAATGCAATCTTCGTTGGTGTATGCCAAGCCATATAGTCGTCGAATTGACGAGATAAAGATGCCACTCGGTTACCAACCTCCAAAATTCCAATGTTTTGATGGGAAGGGCAACCTAAAGCAACATGTTGCTCATTTTATTGAGATATGTAACAATGCATGCACTTACCAATGACACCATGGTGAAACAGTTTGTACGCACCCTCAAAGGTGCTGCGTTCGAATGGTACACCGACTTACGGCTGGGTCAATTGATAGTTGGGATCAACTTAAAAGAGAATTCCTAACACGTTTCTACAAAGACTGCGGATCGTCACTTCTTCCCGAACTTGCTCGAACAAAGCAGAGCAAGGAAGAGCCAGTGGTAGAGTACATCGAACGCTGGAGAAACCTCGTGCTCAATTGCAAAGAACGAATAAGCGAAGCCTCTTCCATTGACATGTGCGTCCAAGGCATGCATTGGGGATTACTCTACAATCTTCAAGCAAACATGCCTCACTCCTTTGAAGAGTTGGCGACACGTGCTCATGACCTGGAGCTCCAAATTGCAAGGCATGGGAGTTACTTGCCAAGTGATCCACGTGACAAGAAAGATCCCAAGAAAGAAATAAAGAAGGACTTTAAGATAGGTAAGCCCAAAGAGGTAATGACAATTTCCATTATCCCTGCAAAGGTAGCCTTCCAAGGGACGAGATCAAACCCAAAACCAAAACCAGAGTTCGGACCTACCAAAGGTTTAGTCCAAGGCAGAGGTCAAGTGACTCTGAAAGAACTCGAAGAGAAGGAGTATCCATTTTCGCATTCAAGTTCCTGGAATCTTGGATCAACTTCTTGAACAGAAGATTATCGAACTACCAGCCCCGAAGAGACCAGAGGAAGTAGGTAAGGTCGATCATCCTAAATATTGTAGATTTCACAGGATCATCAGTCACCCGGTGGAAAAATGTTTTGTGCTGAAAGATCTTATTGTTCGCTTGGACAAAGAAAATAAGATCAAACTTTAAACAGGAGAAAGCCTAATCGTCGATCGCTCGATGGTTTCGTTTGGGTCGTTTGATCCAACCCCTATTGCAAAATGGGAACATACATTTTCTCATATATGCGATGCCAATAAATCTCTGGCTGAGGAGTTTGGACCACAACTTCCAGAAGGAGCCATCCCAGTGAAGTTTGAAGTAGACGGGGAAATCACTATCGCCACGTTTACCCGGAATGGAGGGACTAAGTGCACCCAATCGTCCAACCTTTTACGAAATTATGACAGACGATTTGGATGTCTGGGATTCTGATTCAGAGTCCGAAGACGAGGTTGGTGATGGCTGGTCTACCTTCGTAAGTAAGAAGGAGAAATACCAAATATTAGACAAAACAAGTAAGATACCACTTTCTACACCTCTTGTAGGACCAAAGTTGAGGGCATCAGGTATGGAAGCTCAACCTAATGAAAAGGTAACACTAGAAGAAGGCCAGGAAGGATGGACCCTTGTAAAAGGACGTCATCGAAAGGCCCCACATTTCTCCCGTTCTAGTGTTTGTAACGAGAAACTGAGAACAACAAACAACCAAAGGAGGAGGTCTAAAACCAAGTCAAAAGTGCCAACTAAATCAATAGGAGTAGAAGCTGCTTCACGCATTCTTCCTAGACTGCCAACCCTGAGTGATTACCTTCCTAAAGGTTTCCTCAACAACGAATGTTTTACCTCCAATGTTGTCAATGTAGAGGAGAAAGACGAAGCAAGGAAGGAATTGAGAAAGAGTTCAAAACAGAAGAAAACTATCTCGCGACTCAATAATATTCCTTCCGATACAAGCTTAGCAGAATCTCTTAAACTTCCTTTTGATGATCGAATAGCTCTAATCGCAGCGTTGATAGATCCGGAAGAATACGAAGGCAAAATCCTAGAACATATTGGATCCACAACCCGACAAGACTGTATGGCCACTATCACATTTGACGACGAAGATTTGCAATCTGGCTCTCGTTTGCATAATAGACCACTCTATGTTAGTGGTCATATTCGAGAATGCAAGATAAATCGCATAATGATCGATTGCGGATCTCGGTCAACATTATGCCGCCAAAACGATGAAGAGAATTGGAATTAATGTCGGTGATCTATCCAAGAGCAAAATCATGATCCAAGGATTCAACTGTATGGGTCAACGAGCCGTTGGCATGATTCGTTTGAAGTTACAAATAGAGGAGTTAATTTCCTCAGCTCTCTTCCACGTCATTGATGCCAAAACATCATATGAATTACTCATGGGACGTGTTTGGTTACATGAAACTGGATTTGTACCTTCGACTTGGCACCAATGTTTCAAATACAGTCGAGATGGAGAAGTCAAATGTGTGGTAGCAGAGTCTAAACCATTCCTCGAAGAAGAATCTTATTTTGCTGACGCCAAATTTTACGTGGAGGATGAAGAATGTAATTCTGCGGGGTTAACCATGGCCGGATTCAAAGTTAAAGGAGATGCAGACGATGATAATACATTCGGCGTTGTTCAACCTCATCAAATCATCAAAGGTAAATCAAGACTTACATCTGAGGAGTTCTCTAAAGGTAAAACACCTCAAATAGAATCGATCGATGTTGAAGTATTGAGGAAAGAGTTAACTCTTCCAATACCTAGCATTCCAAAATTGTTTCTGCCCCATCAACTCATGGCAATCCCGGGAGACCACGAATCAACAGTGGGAGCTTCGACGTCTATTCCGGACATATCAAAACTCAGTATTTCTAGCCCATCCAAACAAAATAAGCCTGGAGCCGATGGGCCAAAACAGACCTTCAAAGGGTATTATAATCCCCAAGTCAAAAGGCTGTTTGAGAATGCCGGATTTGGGAAAGGGGAGCCTCGCATATTGGGTGATCTCGATGCTATCCTTTCGGGTGGGCGTATCCCTTCTCATTCTGACGGAACCCTCATGGCGTAACCTAGGTATGGTTTGGGGTATGATCCAAATCCACCAAGAAAGATTAAGGTCAAGAAGGTTTCTTCGAACCCAATCATGATTCAAATCTACGAGGTCGCAGGAGAGAAACTCCAATGCCCGAAACCTTCAGTGTTCGATCGAATTGAAAGTGAGAATGTCAGAGTTTCGGTGTTTAAAAGGTTAAGAAGGGAACCCTCCCAAATGGTTGACATACAAGGCAAAGTTTATGTCTTCCAAAGGTTAAGTAAGGATCCTTCTTCTTCTACTCAAATTGATACTAACGCACAAGCTCCCCAAAAGTCATCTCGAAGACAATCTGCATTTTCTCGACTTGGAACTAAGATTTCTGATCCAAGTCCAAAGCCTCAACGATCAAAGAGAAGACTACAACGTCAAAAGGTTTACCCTTCTCTGAAGAATGATGAGGACGAAGAAGAGGTCTCCGTTAATCATATAGCTTTTGAAGAAGCTCCCAACTCAAAACCTGAGCCTGAAAACTCTGCCACAACAGATGAACCTGAATCGGCCCCACTTACGTTTGAAGAAGGGGGACAAGCTACTGTGGATGACTTGAAACAAATAAACTTGGGGACCGAAGAAGACCCAAGACCAGTGTTTGTAAGTGCTCTCATCAGTCAAAAGGAAGAATCAGAGTACACCCATTTGCTTCAAGAATACAAAGACGTATTTGCTTGGTCTTACAAAGAAATGCCAGGGTTAGATCCGAGGGTTGCAAGACATCACCTTGCTAGACATGGAGTTCGGCCGATCAAACAACTTCAAAGAAGAGGTCGACCCGACCGCGTGCCTCAACTCGAAGCGGAAGTTAACAACCGGAGCGAGGCTGGATTCATACGTGAAGTCAAGTACCCAACTTGGATCGCCAATATTGTTCTAGTCAAAAAGAAAAATGGACAATTACGAATATGTGTTGACTTTCGTGACCTAAATCAAGCATGTCCAAAAGATGACTTTCCACTTCCAATAATAGAGTTGATGGTGGATGCAACCATCGGGTATGAAATCTTATCTTTCATGGACAGATTTTCCAGATACAACCAAATACGCATGAATCCGAAAGATGAGGAACTTACAGCATTCCGTACCCCTAAAGGCATATTTTGTTATAAAGTTATGCCGTTTGGATTAAAAAATGCGGGGGCAACCTACCAACGGGCAATGTAGAAGATCTTCGATGACCTGTTGCATAAGAATGTAGAATGCTATGTAGATGATCTTGTCGTAAAAACAAAGGAACGTGACAATCACCTATAAGACTTACGGGATGTTTTCGAAAGACTTCGACGTCATCAATTAAAGATGAATCCACTGAAGTGCACATTTGGTGTCACATCTGGAAAATTTCTTGGCTTCATTATTCGACATAGAGACATTGAAATAGATCAATAAAAAATTGACGCCATAATCAGCATGCCAGAACCAAGAAATGTGCATGAGTTGAAGAGTCTTCAAGGAAAACTCGCATACATTCGAAAATTTATCTCTAACCTTACTGGACGTTGCCATCCATTCAACAAATTGGTAAAGAAAGATGTATCGTTCGAATGGGATGATACATGTCGAAATGCTTTTCAAAGCATCAAACAATATTTATCTCATCTACCAAGCACTCATAGCTCCAAATTCCCAGGGAAGCCACTAATTCTTTATGTTGCAGCACAAGAATATTCTCTTGGAGCACTTCTTGTCCAAGCAAATGATGAAGGAAAGGAGAATGCACTCTACTACTTGAGCCGGACACTGGTAGGCGCCGAGATGAAATATTCACCTATTGAAAAAATATGTCTTGCGTTAATTTTCGCGCTAAAAAATTAAGACATTATATGCTATCACACACGATCAATCTTGTTTCAAAGGTTGATCCTTTAAAGTACATAATGTCTAGACCGATTCTTTCTGAAGGATTGGCAAATGGGCGCCGTTATTGTCCGAATTCGACATCAAGTTCATTCCACAAAAGCCATCAAAGGACAAGCCTTGGCAGATTTTCTTGTCGACCATCCAAATCCCAATGAATGGGAACTACAAGAAGACCTTCCGGATGAGGAAGTTCTATTTATCGAAATCATACCATCATGGAGGCCGTACTTCATGGGGTAGCCCGGGTTATGGTGCCGGGAGCGGGAGTCATCTTTGTTACTCCTCATGATCTTGTTATGCCGTACTCTTTTGCCTTAACGGAGAAATGTTCAAACAACGTGGCGTAATATCAAGCCCTTATCATTGGCTTGGAAACAAAGATTAGATATGGACGTCCGTCAGCTGAAAGTCTTTGGGGATTCTAAATTAATAGTCAACCAACTTCTAGCCGAGTATGAAGTCCGTAATTCAGACTTGAAGCCATATCATCAATATGCATCGACTCTTATGAAAAGATTTGATTCGTTGAAACTCAAATTCATACCTAGGAATGAAAACAGGGAAGTCGATGCCTTAGCTAATTTGGCCGCTGTTCTAGCCAGGACGGATGAAGATTTCTCTCACTCCATTTCAATTGCTCAAAGATGGGTGCTTCTGTCATTACTACCCAGTGATATGGAAGAAAATAATAGCGTTGAAGTAATCAAAGATGAGGAAAAAGAAGATTGGAGACAATCGATAATCGATTTCCTTCAACATCAAAAGCTACCAGACAATCCACGGCGAAAAACCGAAATTAAGAGACATACATCCCGCTTTGTCTTTTATAAAGGAACGCTTTATCGACGATCATTTGATGGAGTCTTCCTTCGATGTTTAAGTAATGATGAAGCAACATGTGTCGTGGAAGAAGCCCACTCTGGAATCTGTGGTGCTCATCAGTCCGGACCCAAACTCCATTTTCGAATAAAGAGAATGGGATACTACTGGCCGACTATTGTACAAGACTCCATGGATTATGCAAAGAAATGTGAAGCCTGCCAAGTTCATGCAAATTTCATCCATCAACCTCCGGAACCATTACATCCGACAGTAGCTTCATGGCCATTCGATGCATGGGGACTTGATGTAATTGGACCCATAACTCCAAAATCTTCAGCAGGACATTCATATATCCTCACTAGAACTGACTACTTCTCTAAGTGGGCTGAAGCCATACCATTGAAAGAAGTGAAGAAAGAAAATGTTGCGGATTTCATCCGTATCCAAATCATTTATCGATATGGAGTCCCACGATACATCATCACTGACAATGGAAAGCCCTTCCGCAATAGTCACATAAACAACTTATGCGCAAAATTTGAATTTAAACAATACAACTCGTCCATGTATAATGCAGCAGCAAATGGTCTAGCAGAGGCATTCAACAAAACTTTATGCAGCCTATTGAAAAAAGTTGTCTCCAAATCAAAAAGAGATTGGCATGAAAGAATTGGTGAAGTCTTATGGGCTTATCGAACTACTTATCGGACTCCAACACAAGCCACTCCTTTTGCCTTAGTGTATGGAGTGGAAGCTGTACTTCCACTAGAGTGTCAGATCCCGTCACTTCGGATTGCCATCCAAGAAGGTTTGACGACAGAGGAAAATGCCCGTCTTCGATTGGAGGAATTAGAAGCTTTGGACGAGAAGAGATTGGAAGCACAAATGCATCTGGAATGTTATCAAGCTCGGATGGCAAAGTCATTCAACAAGAAGGTGAGACCAAGATCGTTTCAAGTTGGGGACTTGGTACTTTGCGTACGCAGACCAATCATAATCACAAGAAAAACAGGGGGCAAGTTCCAACCTAAATGGGATGGTCCATTTGTCGTAACCCATGCATTCACAGACGGAGCATACAAAATCGTCGACAAAGATGGATTACAAATCGGGCCTATCAATGGGAAATGTCTAAAGCGTTTTTACGCTTGAAACGTTTTATTTTGTAAAATTTTCATTGTGATACTTCTGACCCGCAAGAGGATAAACTGTGAACGGCCCTCCCAAAAAAAAATGAATTTTTCGTTCTTGTAACGAACTACGTTCGACTTGATCCCGTTTGGGTACGTAGGCAGCTTGGATAAATTATAAATTCAAGTTCAGTCACAACTAATAAATTCATTCAATTTGTTTACCATTTTTCACAGTAACAAAAAAAAAAAATATCCAAGAAACAAGAAAAAGAAAAGTTCATCGTGAGAAGAAAAAGAACGATGGAAAATCAAAATCCATACAATGTTTTTTTTTTTTTTAAAAGAAAATCATAAAGGCTCGATTTTATCACTCGCCATTGATCACTTGCAGGAAACTATCTTCAAGGGTCTTCCTTCTCTGGTCAATGGATGCTGCGCTAGAAACATCTCTAGTCTGTAATTCTTCCAACGCGGCCTTTTCAGTTCCAAGAATGCTCTCCTGTTCCCGACAGGTTTGAAGTTCATCACGGAGTCTGTCTAACTCGTAAGTCACCGACTAATTTTATCTTCCGTGTGAAGAACGTGTAGAATCTTTCACTTCGAGTCGAATATTCAAAAACTTCAACCGCTCGGCCTTTTCTTCGCAGGTTGGACACTCCAAGTGTTGCTTTCTTTCGCATAAATAAATGTCAATTTCTTTAAGAAATACGTCCATACGTTTCACCAAAGGTGATGGATCTCACGCGAATGAGCTGGTAATCACATTTTGAAGAATTACATTATTTTCGTCCCACCAAGATCGGATGTTAGAAAATCCATGTTTCAAGACGTTTCTAAAACACTTCTGAAGATAATTAGTCATGGCATCTTGCAAAGCAGCCTTCAAATAAGGGGACTCTTGAGTTATCCCAGGTGGGGGACCAGCCACAGAAGAGCAAATTGGAGTTACCCGACGAGTATTTGTTTCTAAAGGCGAAATGATAATTAAAGCCGATGAAGGTGGAGCAGCTGGAATTTCTTGATCAATCTCCGAAATGTCGCCTCTCGCCTCGTAATTCACCTCATCTTCATCATGGAAACCATCAATGTTGAGTGCCGAAATGCCTTCGTTAATCATACTCGGGTATTTGCAAGGTGGGTCGCGAAAATCATGAGTACCATCTATTCCTTGAAGTGCACCGATCCTACCATCATTCTCGCCAGTCTGATCTTGCAAAGAGTTCGGATTCACATAAAAATCCAATCCTTCAGGAATGCTTGGAAAACCTACAAAATGATAGAAATATAAAAAAAAAAAGAAGAAGAGATTAAAAAAAAGGAAAAAAGGAGAAGAAGAAAAGCCTACCCGCGTTCCGCGTTCTAGGCGACATAGCTAAAAAATCGCCATCTGATGGTGTATTCGGAAGACTGATGTTAATATGAGAAACCCCAATGTCACCTTTTGAAAGATTCGGGACAGGTTGAAGCGGCATCGGTTTTATCGGTCGTTTAACATTATATATTCGAGAAAGAGGAGTCTGAAATCAAAGTTTGTTGCATAAGACCAAATACAGAAGCATATATATATATATATATATATATATATATATATATATATATATATATATATATATATATATATATATATATATATATACCTGATCTCCAGAGCTTTCGACTCCCGTAGCTAGAGTCTTTTCGTGCGTAGGACGCTCGATCTTCAGACTACCGTGGTCCGGAATCAAAACTACCTCGGGCATCTTATCGCAGCTCGTAGGTGGGAGCAAACTTTGTTGAGGGAACTTTAATTTTAATCTTCTTAATGACTCTTTCGTTTCGAAAGTCCACTCTCTTTCGAGAAATCTCTTCAGTGGATGATGTGTGGAGAACTTAGCCCTTTGGCCATAACCCTATTCGGAACTCGGATTAAGAACAAAGTCGCGGCTCTCACTAGAAAATAAAACCTCGCACTTGAACCTTGGTCAAGATCGGTAATACTTGATTATTCCACCAAATTTGATACTCCGCATCAACATTTTGATGAGTATCCTTCACATACTCGAATGTGAAATATAGATCCACTCATTGTTTGAGTCGAGACAACCAAACGCGATACATATCGCCTGCATTGAGAGCAATATCCAACTTTCTTGGTGAACCGGGAAGTTTTTGTCTAAAGCCAAATTGTCTCGCAAACCTGTGAGGATTATATGCCTCGAGAATGAAAGGAGAGTTCCCTCGACGGTAAGAGACGAATCCGCACCGAATACTCATCATGAATTCGAAGTATCTATAGACCTTTGTTGATCGTCCACTCGTACGTGAGGACGGGACGATGAGGGGAATGGATTCCAAAGAAAAGTCGTTCGCATCCATCCTTCCACGGATAAGGTCACGACAATCAACAACATTTTTCTCCCAAGACCGGAAAGCATTTAGTGTGCCAAAGATATCTCCGAATTATAGGACGAGTATAACTCCGTCCACATGAACATAAACACCTCTGACAAAATAAGTAGCAGCCCAAGCATAAAGAAAATGTCCAGAAATGAATGTGAAATCGAGCCAAGGTCCGGGTTTGATTGATGATTCGATGTCCGTGTAAGTCCTCTATAAATGCTCGCTAATATGGGAGGAACCAGGCTATAAGTGTACCCACCTCGCCATTTTAGAAGACGCTTTAAAAGTCCCAACTCTTATACATTCGTCCCCGGATGGAAGAACGAAGCGACAAAGCCATAGGGAGAGATAAGCCGCTATTTCTAATTCCTCTTCCTCTTCTATAGACAAAGATATTGACAAATCGCTCCAATGACTCCGGTCCCTACGGAAAATATCTCTTGGCTTGTCTACAACCACGGGTCTCCGTACTTCCTTTGAAGCTCTTTGATGACGCCTTTAAATGGATTAAGACTCATAGCGGTCTTATAATTTTTGTGTTGTCGAGGATGTCGGGCACAACCATTCTCGCGAAACCGTAAATTGATCCATTCCTCATGACCGACGCAATCGTATTCAATCGCATTCGCGATCGCTGCGAAAACATTAAAGAGATACAAGCAAGACTTGGAGTGTTGACCTGTTAGCTCGAAAGGGTCAGACAACTTCTTCATAGTAATGACCCTCGATCGAAAGTCCACTTATCTCGCGGATATCCCAAAGAGAAATACCAACTTCACCGCAGAGGTCACAAAAGTGTTAGTTTCGGACACCAAACCTCACAAAGAGCTCGTAGATAGAATTTGGACGATGATAATCCTTCGTGGCGGAACCGATCGCAGGTTAACATCGGCGGAGATTCCTCTTGAGCAGAAGTTTCTGAACCCATGAAGACCATTCCCAAAATTTTGGAAGAAAAGAAATTTCTCCACGACTGACAAGCGCGCTTCCCCATCGTATTTCTTTGCTATCAATCCTCTCACAAATTACGGCATTTGGGACACACTCCATGCTTTGGGAATGATGAGGCGGAAGACGCAAAAAGGGAAGACCGCTAGATCGGTTGGACATGGCATCTTCTAAATTCTCGTGACATTCACTAATAATGGGTGTGTGCAACTCCGAAAAAGGTTCCAAGAGCTCAGGAGAAGGATATGTAGTCGGCTTATGGATGCTAAGTTTAAGCTCACCTCGTACTCCAGGCTGGGCGTGGTACTTCACATCAGTATCTTTGAAACGGAGATAACTTTTGCCTTGACTTTTAAGCTCGACAATTTCGTGTATATCAGAATATACTCTACCATTAGAGTTCGTCCCGGCCATTCCTAAAAAAAAAAAAAGGGAGAGAGAAAGACAGTTAGCAAAAAAAAAAAAAGGTAAATAAAAAAAAATTAATGGGCAATAAATCTTTTAAGTTCATTTATTGTCTAAATCATGAGCTTCTCTGATATGTAAATGGCCTCCAACACAAAGTGCCCAAGACGGTCGAAGGAGTCGGTCCTTGGTCCCAAACACGAAGTGCCCAGGACGGTCGAAGGAGTCGATCCTTGGTCCCAAACACGAAGTGCCCAGGACGGTCGAAGGAGTCGGTCATTGGTCCCAAACACAAAGTGTCCAGGACGGTCGAAGGAGTCGGTCCTTGGTCCCAAACACAAAGTGCCCAAGACGGTCGAAGGAGTCGGTCCTGGTCCCAAACACGAAGTGCCCAGGACGGTCGAAGGAGTCGGTCCTTGGTCCCAAACACGAAGTGTCCAAGACGGTCGAAGGAGTCGGTCCTTGGTCCCAAACACAAAGTGACTCAAATGGCGAAACGTGGCAGCATTTGCTCTTGAATTGGTTCATGAACAAATATTTTCTATACCCATAAAATATCGCAACGCAAAATTTTACTCTACTCCAAAAAAAAATCTCAGACCTCAAGATCTTTGACTTGTTCCAAAAGTTGAATCTGAATCCTGAAAATAAAAAGAAAAAAAAAAAGAAACGAAAAATGTTAGTTACAATTTTACAACAACAATAACAATAACAACAACTAAAAAAAAAGAGATACTGTTCACGTGAACAGTGTACGGCACTATTCACGTGAACAGTGTCGTACACTGTTCACGCATTAAAAAAAAAAAAACAAAACACAAAAAAAAAAAAAAATTGGTTTTGGTTTCTGCCAATTGGCAGAAACCAAAATAAGTAAAAAACCAAACAATACCAAACAAATTTGTTTGGTTTGGTCGGCGGAGACCTAAATTTTTTTTTTTGTTTTTTTTGTTTTGTTTTTTTTTTTGGTTTCCGCCCAATACAAAAAAAAAAAAAAAAAAAAAAACTAATATCTCTTACATTTATCCGTCAATTGAATCTTTTACTTCAAAAAGCCTAATAATTGATTCATATAAATAGCTAAATACCGGGCTTTACTTGAGCCCAACTTACCATAAAATATTTAAAAAAAAAAAAAGGCTGTTAAAATATATAAATAAATCAAGTGAATAAAAAATTGCGTAAAATAAATAAATCAAACAACAATTTTTCAAAAAAAAATAAAAATAAAGAAAAAATCGAAAATCAAGATTTACTAATTTATTTATTTTATAATAAATTAACAAATCTTGAGGGGGCATTTGTAGACATTAAAAAAATAATAATAAAATAATGGGTTGGATCAATTTAAATAATCGGCCCAATTAAACTAAAATTTAATAAGCCCATAAGATTTTAAAGGCCCACCATACTTTTCTTTCTAAATCCATAATTATTCAATTATAATCAATTTAATTGAATTAATTATGTGATTACCAAAATTGGCCACGAATTTCTCCTATAAATAGGGTCAAATGTTCATTGAAAAAAAAAAAGTGAAGAAGAAAATCACGAAGTGCTGAAGAGATCCCAAAGCCGAAGGAAGAGAAGAAATCATCTCAACTCCAAGTTCGGCAAACACGAAGAAGATCAAAATCTCCTTCAAACCAAACAAATCCAAGAAGATCAAAATCTTCTTCGAATTAAATCAAGATCAAGACTAAGTTTCGAAGTCCAAACCCAAGTTCTGAAATTCAAGTGTCAATAAGTCAAGTGCTCGGCAAATCAAATTCTCAACAATTCTAGAAGTCTTAGATTCAAGCCACGTGGCTCCTTGTCTTCAAACATCCAGATCATTAATCAGAGGGTTTTGCAATTTTGCAATTACAAGAAGATTCTCATTTATTTGTATTTCTTAAAATACAATTTGTGACATTTTTCTGTATTTTAATACGCGAAATCCGTCGTACACACCCTAATCTGTTTACTTTGTTGACACGGACCACAAACAGTGGTATCAGTATTTTCTAATTTAGATAGGTCATTGACTATTTCCTTCTTGGCAAGTTTAGACAAATTGTTATGGTTCATACGACCTAGCCATTGATGTCCCAACTCAGTAATGTTGATCTTGGCACTACTACAAACGTAGCGGGGATTTGGTAAAACTCCATAACAATTATCAGAGGTTCTTACACCTTCGAGAACAACGTTACCAGTTAAGTCATACACAGTATACCTTTTCTGGACAAAGCTAATCTCAAAATCAGCATAACAAATTTGGCTGATGTTCAACAAATTTGACTTTAACCCTTTCACATAAAGCATATCAGATATGGTAGGTAGTCCAGCAATTTTAACAATACTTTTCCTTGGATCGATGCAGTAGCTCCATCTCCAAAAGTAACTATACCGTCATTCCACTCATCTAGAGAAGAGAACACAGCCTTGTCTCCACACATACGTCTAGAACAAGCACTATCAAGATACCACATAGAGACATTTTGGGCCTTAAGAGCGACGTGAGCAACATAACAATTCACCTGATCATTTGACCTAGATACATAAATCTTCTTAACCCAAACCATCTCAATTTCTTTATCAAATTCTATGGTAGCTATAGATGTGAAGGCCATGAGCTTTTGATTTTCTTCTTCACATGACGTATAACTCTGAGCACTAGAATCTGATTCATCATCACTTAATGTCACAACTAAAGTCTTACGTCTGGCATTATTAGAACTCCTTTTCAAGTTAGGACATTCATTCCTGTAGTGATCGTAACCCTGATACTCATGTCATCTAACAGATTGGGTTTTCTTATTAGCAGTTCTAGAGTTACTCTCTTCACGATTATCTTCCATGAAGTTTTTAGGAAATCCATTTTTTCGCTCTTGAGGTTTTCTCCTATTCCTCATTATCTTCTAGAATTTTTTAACAAAATAAACAATTTCGTCATCCCTAAAGGTCTCAATATCAGTGGACTCGCTCTCCTCTTTTCTAATGGTGTTCATGGTGATGGATTTAACATTTTTAGGTTGAGATACAAGGAGTTCATAAGTTTGAAGTGATCCTATGAGTTCTTCAATCTTAACTGTATCTAAGTCATTGTTCTCTTCTATTGTAGTCACCTTGAGTCTAAACCTCTCGGACAGAGATCTAAGGACTTTTCTTACTATTTTGGTATCGGTGATCCTTTCACCTAAGTTAAAGCTAGAGTTAACTATATCATTCACCTTCGCATAGAATTCGTCGAACGATTCATCGTCCTTCATTCTAATATTTTCAAACTTAGTGGTTAGCATCTGCAGTTTAGAATTCTTAACAGTTTTAGTAACCTCGTATGTGGTTTATAAAATATCTCAAACTTGTTTAGCAGTTTCACACATCGACACACGTCTAAACTCTTCAGCAGGTACAACCATGAACAGATCATGTAATACTTTACTGTTCTAGTTGCATTCATTAAATTCATTTTAGTCTATAGAGAAATATCAGTGGGTGTGACTATACCAGCAACAGTTGTTGAAGGGGGAGCCCACCCATTTTAAATGATAATCCAAATACATTCACCCAAAAATTTAAAAAAAGCTCTCATTCGAACTTTCGAGTAGGCATAGTTGCTTCCGTCGAAAAACAGAGGAACAAACAATGACTAACTCATCTAGATGTTATAAAGGGTCAGGAATCGAATTAAGGCACTGATACCAATTGAAAGTTATGCAGTTAGACTCTAATAATACCTAGAGGATGGCGAATAGGTATATTATGCGGAATTAAAAATATTATAACAAATTAGCAATAAGTCACCAACTGTTATCTCTAGATGGTTAAACAATCACGTCAGTTTAATCCTATGTTTGAATACCGCAATTTATATGATCAATCGATAAACAATAACGAAAATAGTAAATCAACACCAAAATGATCACGGATAAACCCAACTATGAAAAATTCTGGGTACTTGCCCGTCAACAATTCACTGTAAACGATACATACATTACAGTCTACCAGCCTAAACGATGACACGTACTATCTGATCTCCTGATTGCAATTCCAACAGCGTTCCGGATTATGTGCTCCTACACCACTCTCAGCTGCAGTTTTGAAAGCTCTCCTGGATTCTACTCTCCTGCAGCAACTCCTAAATTTGTGAAATCGTTTATCTACCGTGGATCCACGAAGAACACCGCGTTCTTCGCAGACTGAAAATCCAGTCAAACTACTTCGATTTTCAGAACTCTGATCAAATGTAGAGAAAAAGCATTTTAGTATTTAGATTATGGAATCGATGTTTTTCTCACCAAAACAATCTTACAAGATGAAGGTTGAAAGTAGAAATATGATAGTATTCTCTAATGAAGTTCTCTCAATGATCATCCTTCAAAATCACGTTCAAATGTGTTTTGGTATTTACAGGTAGGTTAGAAAAACGAATGAGTCAGGGAAAAAGCCTTTAAAACGTGAAATAAAAATTTTCCGAATAAAGCTGTCGCTCTAGCAAGAGTTCAGCGACAGTCGAGCGAAAGCATATCGCTCGAGCGAATGAGGGGCAACAGTCTAGCAACAATATTTTTGCTTTTGTAGCTCGAGTCAAACCTTGGCGATAGTTAAGCGAAAATTCACGTCGTTTTCAACTTTTTGTCATTCTTGAACCTTAAACCTAACAACCTTATTTTCACTGTATTTGCACATTACTCATTGACTTTTTAAATAAAGTACAATTTAGTCCTTTTTTATTATAGAATCGCCAATTACAAAATATCGAAAACCTAACAAGTTGGAAGGCAACATTTATGTTGGAAGAAAGATGCCATGTGGAGGCAAAGTTATAGTCATGTCCACACATCATAAAGGGATGTCCATAGGAAGGAAAATCGCTTCCAAATGTTCGGCCCAAGTGTGAATGAGTTGTGATCGCATCCGAATTTACCCGGGTGACGAACTGGGGGAAAGCCGCCACTCCTGAAAACTAGTCGGACGAAATTTGGACACCTGAGTCATAAAAAAATGGATAAGTGTAATATTTTATAGGTTGAAAACTAAATCAATCAAATACATTTAATTAATAATTTCCATAAAAATAAGTTCTAAGTAATTGAATTACCTAAATTTATTTTCTTTCCATTCAAATTTCATACTTAATCAAACGCACCCTTATATATTTACTATAGAATTAAGAATAAAATCACTTATATACCCAAATGTGTGCACTTTTGTTGACACTTATGTGTCAAAAATCTAACAATTGATTGAAAGGGGTATTTTTAAAATCAATGTATCCAAATCTGCCAACACACACGAGAGTGTAAACCAAAGTGTGCGTATCGCATGGCTCATTAAGAGTAAAATTCTTCAGTCATCACAAAATACATTGACGGTAACTATATTTATGTTTTGATCACACTAGTGAAAAAAAAAAAATCTCAAAAGCAAGTGGAGGCACCGTTTACATGTGCACTTTATTTAATTAAATAGGAATAATAATTGAAAATGAAGTATTAAATTGTCGAAATAAATTCCATTTTCTTTGTTCTAAATAATATTCCGTTTTGTGTTTTTTTTTTTTTTTTTTTTTTTAAAGTGGAAAGTAAGTTTACTCCCCTCCTCCCGCCAAAAAAAAAAAAAAGAAACATTTTTTCTTAGGAATTCTTAAGGTTGTATATTGTCTTATTTGTAATATAATTTTACCTCTTAAAGGAATAAGATTGTAATTTTGAGTGCTTGAATTGACACAATCGAAGTTCTAATTATTTATAATTATTTTAGAGTATCAAATATCTTATTTTATTTGTTATAGTGTTGATAATTAACTATAAAAATTTCATATATGTAAATATCAATTTATCTTTAAGGAAATAAATTTTTACATCAAAATCTCTCATGTTTCAAAAGAAATAAACCGACATGTAAGCTAGAATAGTGAAATAGTAAAACTTCACCATTTTGAGAGGAATCAAGAAGTGATGTAGTATCTTCGAATGATGTTTAAATAAATTAAGACATGAAATAAAAAACATGTACCTAAATGTGTCTATATTTCTACGTGTACTTGGATATGAAACATTCTACCAAAAAAAAAAAGTGTTCAAATAGAAGAATTTATTATTTGCAAATGTAGGGATACAACTATGCAAACTAGATTATCATAACTCCACCACATTGGTTCCATGTCAAAGGCCAAACACGTCTTCTTTCTCAATTAGTTTAATTGAATTTAGTATACCTAATATGAATGAAAATGAATATTTCTAATAAAATGTCTAGTTTCGTTTACGTTAAGATGACAAATCATAAAATTGTAAGTATGCAATAAAACATATTTAAATTTATTCCCCATTTAATGGATTATAGGCATAAATAACTATTTTTTAAACATGTTGATCGTCTAAGACACTCAAAGTATATTCCACTATAACATGTAATTAATTACAATAACATTAAATTAATTAGTTAAATATTAAATACACTAAAGAAATTATAATATTTACATATAATAATCATGTAAAATGCACATTAAAATTTTACATTTTCAATTAAAACACTTAAAAGGTCAAAAATATTTTTCAGTTTTATGTAATCTTGTTTTGACGTATACATTTTCAAAAACACCAAACGAAACAAGTTTTTTATGTTTTGTAAAATTGAAAACATCTTGAAAATAACAAATCAAATGCCCCTAACCTTTTTAAATTAAACAATATTCAAATATGTTTGAAAATAAAAAAGTAATTCAAAAAAACTTTTACTCATCTTTAGCTTACCTAACATGCTCAGGGTAATTCTCACACCCACTTGCATCCCATAAATGACATTAGTTAGCAGTTTACATGTGTTTACAGTTTTACATGCCTACCTAATTCAATACGCCATGATAGATAAAGATTCAAACTGAATAATGTATGTACAAATGTGAATGAGTTGGGGGACATACAAACATCTATTATCTTAATTTCTTGGTTCACTAAATAACTTTCAGTCAAAGGTCACAGTAAAAAGGACTAAATTTAATTATTATCAACAAGAAAAAAAAAAGTAACATGATAGGTTGGATTTAATAAAAACCGCAATAAATGTATCAACTTGTTAATTTTAAATTTAAAAGAAAGCTATTCTGCTACATTAATGTATTAGTCTTCTCTTCAGGTTAGGTATGTATATGTCATGATAATGAAACCAGCTAAATTTCATTAGAATCTAGATTTCAATCAAGTCAAAAATAAATAATTACGTTTTAGTTAATGAGCTGTATCAGTGTTTCAACCACTACTCTTAAGCAAATCAGGTCTGGAGTAATGATAAATGAGTCTAATTCACTTACTTTCACACATGATCGACACAATAAGCATCCTAAGAAACAAAAGATTGATCAAATTTCTGGGAAGTTCTGATTAAGGTTATCTCATTTTTAACAAGGCATAGTCTAAGTTAGGTCTTGACAAAAGTTTACTTGGTCGGGACACAAACTAGTATACATCACATGCATTTACCCATTCCCTAACATGCTTAGCAAATGTGTTCTTGTCAATGCCACTAACAAGAGACATAAATTAATCATGATTTGCTTACAACTAATTACATTCTAAAACATGTTTAAATTGGAGCCCACTTTATAATGACTTTATTACTTTTTCCACGGTCCAATTTAAAAAACAAAGTTAAAGGAGAAGGCAAATTTTGGTCATGTCACATTCATACTGTCATTCCATGCTTTGCACGCGAATCTTTGACAAACATAACAGGGTGGGTAATTACTTAGAAATCGAGTCCAATTTTCTCATCATTTTCACCAACTACGAAACAAAACCCTAATTTTTTTTTTTGGGGGGGTGGGTTTGGGGTTTTGATTGACTTTTTGTTCTGAATTTTGGGGCCCTACAATCAATTCACGTCGATAAAAAAAAAACCATAGTTGGCACAAGAAAATTAAGAAATTTAGAAAAGATTTGTGTCATATGCCAATAATTGCCAAATAACAAGAACGCTAGCTAGTGAAAAGGCTATTAGGATTGAAATTTTGAAAATAAATTATCTATAAAACAAGCCACAAATGATTTTTATAAAAAATTGAATTAAGAAAACGATGGTATGTATCAAATATTATATTAAGGAGCAATGTAGCACTTGAATGCTAGAGGGAAAAAATAATTATTGCTAGCAATTATTTAAAAAGTGTTAAATATCACATTTGCTATAGAATTTTCTCAAAGGTTTTATTAGTTATCATTTAACTTTAAATTTTTTTCGATTTGTCATACACTTTATCAATATAATCTTATGTCACTCGCCGCTTAACAGTTAATGGGATAACATATATCACGGTGGATTCTAGAAATTTACGCCGACCCCTTAATCAAAGGGTTGACTTTTCTAAATCACCAAGTCTCAACAATACAGACGATGGCAAAAAATTAACGGTTGAAATAGGGTATGTGTCTCAAATCAATGTGAAAATTTTATTGAAATAAAGAGAACGTAGGCACCCCGCGGGCCCATAAGCAGACATGAAGAGAGAAATCTTGTAACCAAAGTGGGATTTCTAAGGGCCCTTTTCTTGAAAGCCTGACAGGGATACAATTCTAACACCCCACGCCTTGACTGAATATAGATGTATACAACTCAAACTATGAAGCAAAAAAACAAAACACACTGGCAGTATCACATCCATTTCAGCTTTGCATGTGTGCATTAGCTAATGCGTACAAATTTAAAGAACAAAAATTAAAATAACAGAAAGTGATTATACAGTGTTAATAATTCACTGTCAGCACAGACCTAGCAAGACAATTAGCAAGCCTGTGGCTTTGGCTGTGTGTGTGGAGAAAATTTACTTTGAAGTGTCTTAAGATTCTGGGCACCGACGAAATGGGAGTTAATGTTGTGTCTGGAATTTGACATAACCTTTACTGCATATGAGTAGCCATTTCCTGCTCCTGTCAAATTTCAGGATAAATTCAGTTACTCGAGGAAGAAATTTATTAGGGTATGGACAAATTTAATTGGTTTCGTTGAAAAGCTTATATTGCATGGAGGTGATAAACTTATTTATGTAAAATTACGTCGTCAACACGTCTGTGCAATCAACTCATTGTTCGTTAAAGGTTTGGCCGGCCTGGTTCACGGCTAGATCGATTGACAAACCAGAGCGGCGACCCATAAGCACTGGCAAGGCCTACCATAAGATATTCAAGGCCCTAGGCGACAAATTGTTACGAAACTTTTAAATATTTTTTTTTTTTTATAACCGTTGATGTCCGGACCAGCTTGCGCGCACCTCGACTAATTCCACGGGGCCCTGAAGTTTACGGCCGGGTACTCACCTCAGTGGTCCTGCGGGGACTCGAACTAGTGACCATTGGGGAGCAAACCCAATGCCTGACCAATTGAGCAACCTCTCAGGGTTACTTTTAAATATAATTTTCTATAAGCGTATTGATCTCTTTAGTATCATTCATGTTCTATTCAAATTGATTTTTTTATATTATTTTTGAAAATTTAAATGAGCCCTTTTAAAATAAATAACTTATTTTTAATTTTCATAAAAATTAATTTTTTAATTTTTTTTTAAAATTATAAGCTTACTAAAAAATTATGGGAGATTTTTTTTTTGAAAAAAAAAAAATTAGGCTTATTAAGGATGTAAGTGTCCAAGTGTTTTGGGCCTCTTATTTATTTCATCTTATTATTTAGTCATGTCTTTTAAATGGAATAAAAAACCAAATTTAAAAAAGAAAGGAATTTTTTTGTTAAATTTTTGAGCTTTTAATTTTTTGAGACCCCTAAAGAATTGAGGTCCAGGTCAATGGTCTAGGTTGCCTTGGGCCAGGGCAAGCCCTGAGCACCGGTTCGGTTGATTAAAGGAAAGTGAAAAGGAAAAATTTTAAAGAGTAGTTGGCTTCTTCTAGTAAAGGAGAAACACGAAGGGTTGGAGCAACCCACATATTGGTAGATCCACAAGCTGGTCCGATCTTAGCCTGTACAATTTTTTTACATGGACCTGAATCGAGTACGGATGAAAGTGGGATGGTTCGGACCGCCTGACCATTTTGACACTACAACACGTACATAATATTCTTAAAAATATGATAGTGAGCTTGGACTCGGGACCTTTGACGCGATATTGATTTCTTTTGAAAGCTTAGGCCCCTAATTGGTGCACATTTTTGGAAAAAAAATGCATTTTTATTGTTGATGTGATGGGAAATATGTGGTTGAAAAATAAAGAAAAGTTATTGATGTGATGAAAAATATTATTTTATTGAAAAATGTGTGGTTAAAAATAAGTAAAAAAATGAGAATAAAAAAAATAATGTGGGTCAAACAGGGCCTAAATATTAGAACAAAGACTAAACTTTCATTTTTTCTTTTAATCAAACCACCACAAGGTGGAGTATTTTATGGATACTAAAAATAAAATTCGGAATACTAATTTAGGATGAGCATATGAGTAGGCCTCTCGTTCGAGCGACACACCTCTCGCTCACATGTTGCTAACCTGGAGTTCGAGCGACGATGTTTTTCGAGAAACTCTAGTTTGTATTTTTCAAAAGTTCTATCTATCATATACTTCCTAAACTCTTCCTATTATAAATACCCAATGTCCAATACGTTTTTGTGGCGGTTGATCATTGTTTTACTTCCTTTGATCATTATTCTAAGATTCAAGAATATATTCAAATATTGAGATTAACATTTTGATTCTTGAGATCAATCAATCACAAGTTTGGGAAAAACATCGAATTCTTATATCGAAAACACCAACATCCTAGATATTATCATGAATGTACTTTCTCAATAGCTTTTAGAATTTGCTGAAGATTGAGCAAAGTTGGACCAGAAGCACAGGAAGAGTACAAGAATAAGGCGTTCTTGGTATTTCACAAGAGATAGACAATTCCAGAAGATCGGGAACAGGTGTGAGTGAAGCACGTTTCAACGGGTCTTGGAGATTGCAGGAATTAGGTCAGCGAGTCAATGGGTTTTCTAGGCTGGATCATACTGTAAGTTCTTATTATCTATAGTGAAAATTACTAACTTGGTCTCAAAGTTTTTACCCAATTAAGGGCTTTCTCCGTCATCAAATCTTGTGTTATGTACTGCTTTATTTATAATTGCAGCAATTCAACATAGGATAACTTGACTTGATTGACTAAACAACTAGAAAAATTAAAAAGTGACTTGTTGCTTTTAACTGATAAATTTAATTCTGTGTTACTCACCTATTAAGTGATTTTATGGTTGAACTAGTAACTTTCAAGTGGTATTAGAGCCCAAATTTGATTCATAACCCTAGTTTTCTAGATGAGCGGTTCATTGTCTGTCTCGCCATATTTTGATGGCGGTAACTTTGCCTATTGAAAAGTTAGAACGAGGGTATTCTTGAAATCGATGGTTGAGCGTAGTGAATGGTTGGACCATCCCATCTACCATAGTTGTAGGTGTAGTTACTCAGGCTGTTAAGAATTCTAAGTTATAGATGTTGACCACTAGGTTTGAAGAAATTCAGATGAAGAAAGATGAGACATTCGATGACTCCTATGCGAGCTTGAATAACATAGTTAATTCTAATTTTAACCTAGGTGAGAAAATTCTCGAGTCTAAGATTGTTAGAAAACTCTTGAGATCATTATCTGAGATATTTAGGCCTATAGTTACGGCTATCAAATAGAGCAATGATCTAGATACTGTTAAGATTGAAGAATTGGTTTGGATCTCTCCAAACTTATAAACTCACTATATCTCAACCTTATAAGAACAAGTTTATAGTCTAGAACATTCATCTGATTCGAAATCACTTAATGATGAGGAAATAGCCTACTTTGTTAAGAATTTTCAAAAAATATTTAGAAATAAGAAGAAAAATAAAGAGAGACATAGAGATGATTCTAGTGAGTTTAGAAAGATATCTAAATATGTGATATGTCATAAGTGTCAAGGTTTTGACCATTATAGAAGTGAGTGCCCTAGTGGTAAGAGAAATCAGGGTAAAGCTATAAATGCAACTCTCACTGATGATGAGTCTAGATCGAATAATCAAAGTGACAAGTCTAGCATGATATATGATTTACTTGAACATGTGTGTTGTGACCAAGTATGAGTTTAATTGATATGATGTAGCGTATTTTTCATTACTTTGTTTAGGTTAATGTGAAGTACTTAGTATAAGTTTCATGTACTATCTGCACTGCACACACTATGATCTTGTGAGTAAGTTTTGACAGCGTGTGTAAGATTTGGAATGACCGTCATCTCTTGGAAATGTGACCATGAACATGGATTGACCTTAATTTAGTAGACATAAGCTCTAGTATATCCCCTTAATTAAAATAAAAATGTTTCATCTTATACTTTTTTTTCGAAACCTATTTGATTCGAGTAATTAAACTTAAAGGGTTTATCATAACATGATGCCTTATGGTCAACTAACTTAGAATTATCGATCCAAAACTCGTTACAGGAGTCATTTTAGTCATTTAATGGAAAAAAATCTGCATATAAGATGTGAAAAATTGAAGAGAAAAATGATGAGTTTAAAAAGAAAAATATAAATTGTGTGAAAATATATATATGTTCAAAGTAAGGGGAGGAAAATAATAATATACATGAAAAATGAGATTTATTTATAGGTCCTAATATGTATTATTGGTTTGACTTTTATTAGTAGGAAAATAAACTTACTTAACAGTGATGTTTAGCATGCCCTTTCTCACAAATTTACGGTTTGGAAGGTTGATCACAAGGAATTAGTAACACTTAACACACATGAGTCACTTATACAATTTGCTCCATTTAGACTTGAACTGATTATGTGGGAAAGTTCATAGATCATTGATTATGCTTGTGCATGCTATCAACTATATCTTTGCGTTATTATATATTGTTGTTACATTCGTCATTTGTGACAAAAAGAAGGAGAGATGATGAGATGCATTTAAATTCTTGGTTTATTTTGTAGTAAGGGGAGATTTTTGTTTGAATGGGAGATGATTTTTTTTAATGCTTAGCTTTTTTGAGTTTTGACGTTTTGTGATATTAATGTTTTAATTGATATTTTGATTAACATTAGTATTGCTTCTCAATCTAGCTAGCATATGATAATCTGTTTCAATTATTATATTTCTTTTATTACGTGCTTTTGTACTTGGTATTGAGTTATTGATTTCAAAAAAATAGATTTCAAGAAATGCAAGAGATATACATTCAATTTGAATTTGGGTAAATTAGTTTTGTTTTTACATCTTTGACTTGTATTTATAGTTTTGTCACAAAATGTCAAAGAGTGAGATTGTTAGGTTTTTAGTTGTATTGATAATTCTTTAGACAAAAGAATTATCATAAAAGAATATGATTGTTATAAAAGTCAATAAGTCTTTTGGAGGGTTGTATGGATGAATTATGAGTCTTTGGGTTCGAGTATGGAACGAGGAGAAAGAGTCATCGAATTTACGCTAGACTGTCGCCTAACTGATACTCGAGCGTCCAAAGCAGGATCATTGTCGCCCGACTCTCACTTGAGCGACACACTTCTCGTTCGCTAGCGCTCGAGCGACGATTTTTTTCGAGAAACCCTAATTTGCGTTTTTCAAGAATTCTATCTATCACATACTACCTAAACACCTCTTATTATAAATACTCAATGCCCAATATGTTTTTGTGGGTGATTGATCATTGTTTTACTTCTTTAGATCATTATTCTAAGATCCAATAACACATCCAAATATTGAGATTAACATTTTGATTCTTGAGATCAATCAACCACAAGTTTGGAAAAAACATTGAATTCTTATAATCCAAAATACCAATTTCTTAGATATTGTCAAGAATGTACTTTTTCAATAGCTTTCAAAGTTTGCTGAAGATTAAGGGAAATCGAACCAGAAGCACAAAAAGAGTACAAGAACGAAGCGTTCTTGGTGTTTCACAGGAGATAGACAATTATAGAAAATCGAAGGCAGGTATGAGTGAAGCACATTCCAGCGAGTCTTAGAGATTGTTGGAATTAGATCAGCGAGCCTAGTGAGTTTGCTAGACTGGATTATATTGTAAGTTCTTATTGTTTATGGTGGAAACTACTGGCTTGGTCTCAGAGTTTTTACCTAATTAAGAGTTTTTTCCGTTATCAAATCTTGTATTATTTACTACTTTATTTATTATTGCGGCAATGCAACATAAGATAATTTGACTTGATTGACTAAACATCTAGAAAAATTAAAAAGTGATTGATTGCTTTTAATTGATAAATTTAATTCCGCATTATTCACCTATTATGTGATTTTAGGATTGAACTAATAACTTTCAGGAAGGTTAGATAAACCCAAATTGTTCATGTCCTTTTAAATCAAGATTTGCAATTGGATAGTGTATCATTGCATTACACTTATTTATTCAAATAATGTCTTTAAAAACCACATATTTTTTACCTTATTTAATCAAAACAAAAAGTAATTTTCATAGTCGATTTCAAATTTAGTAATAATAAACTTAACAAAAGCTTATGATTGACTCCATTAAATACCCATGGATGTGAATCTAAAGAGGCCAGGAGGGTTTTAATGAATGCTAACATGTTCTACAGTTCAGTTTTGACAAGAAATTCATCGATTATCCATATAAAATTAATCAAAGTATTCCATGTTGACATTTGATTAGGATATTTTCTTAATGTCTTAAATGTTAATTTATTTAAATTTTGTTTTTAACAGTTTCTTCACATGCAGATGATCTATATATTTTTGTTCAAAGGTTGACGTGTGCAAAATTTTACATAAATCAATGGTGACAATTGACGAGATTTTAAGGAAGGTTCGTTTGAATATGATACGATATTATCTACCTCATTGAAAATGTAAAATGGTTCGAAATGGAGTACATGTATTAATTAAATTCTTGACTCAACAATAAAGAAAATTCCATCTCGTATTTATAATAACTTAAGCTTTTAGCAAGGCGATTTTAATAATATCCAAGCTTCTACAACAAAAAAAGATAATTCAACTTTCCAACAAAATAATCAGACAGAATAATCAGTGGGCTAATTTGATTTGTTTAGCATAATAAATAAAATATATGCATATTCTACTTTATGTAAATAAAAAAGTAAAATAAAATAATTAATGGAAGGATTATCTTGTAATGAAAAGCAAAAAGATGTGATGATATGCCAGCTAAGGCTTGACTCCTTTTAAGACATAAATGATTAAGTAGATAATTATCAAATGCAATAAGGCCACAACAAATAATTTTTTGTTTTCAGATTTATGCAATTACAAAAATAAATAAATAAATAATAGGCCTTTATTATTCTGAAAAATGCAATAACTATGTCGTAACAAAATAAGTTATATTGGAGTACAGCTTTTTTTGGGGATTAATCACAACCATTTAGTAACATTATTATATTTTTTATACAAGGAAATTATATATGCTCGTAAGTCGTAACGTAGAAGACGATTTACATAAATAAATTATACATCTAACTGCTTAAATCTTGAAATGGAATAGGATCTTTTTTTATATATATAACTGTGAGTATTCGGGTCAGTTTACGCGTATCTCGACTAATTCTACGAGGTTCTGGGGTTTACGATCGGGTAATCATCTAGGTGGCCCTGAGGGGACTCAAACTGATGAATATTGAGAAGCAAACCCAAGGTCTGATCAATTGAGCAACTTCTCAAAATAAGATCATTTGTGAAACTGGATATGTATCAAGTTTTTGAAGAAAAAATCAATTATTACCGTCACGTGAAGAGTATATGTTGATAAAATAATGTTTCGGGTATAATAGCTCGAACTTCAAGACGAGGTACAAACAATGTCTAGAGACAACATATTTCTAATTTTCTTTAAAAAAAAAATAGATATTTCTACTAGAGATAGATAGAAACTCATCTACTTCTTCCATTTTGTCTACACCAAATTAGCAAACCATATTTGCATACCAAATTGTATTTTCTTGGTTTCACACAAGTAAACAAACTTATTGAATGTGCATGGCCCCTCATGCATTAACTCATGGAGAAAAGTGATGGGATTATTTGCTAAAAAAATAAGGGAAATTTCCATCTAATTAATTAATATATATATATATATATATATATATATATATATATATATATATATATATACGTAAACGATCTAATGAAGACTCGCTCATCTTATCCTAAGATCGATGAGTTGGCACATTAATTCATTGGTGGATAAAGATTTTGTGAGTTCCAATCCACCAACGAATTAATATGTCAACTCATCTACGTGTGATAAGATTTAAAGACCTACAGCCATTAGATCATTTCTGTATATACATATATATCATGAACTTGAGGCCAGTATGCAAGAATACTTTAATACACACATCCTTCTCCTCTTCTTTAGCATCCTTTTATCTTCAATATCCCTCTTTGCTTTTCAATATTACACTACATACTTTTTACCTATTTTAGAAAATAAATATATAAATTAGAAATATTTTTATTTGCCAGTTTTAAAAATACTAATCATGTAGCGGCGTACAATCTTGATTATAAAATCTAGTCTTTGACTAAAATAATCTTGCTAGGTAAAGAATGGTTCTTGTAAAATTGATGTGGCAATAATGAGAGAGAGGAATGCAAGTAGGGGAAGCATAATCACATGGACATTGCCTTTCTCTCATTGCCTGCAGGCTGGAATGGTGGCTATCAGCAAACTAAGTTAAAGTGAAGAAAAATAAGTCGAAATCTCGTTATTCTGCTCAGTATTGCGTATCTAACGCTCACTCCGAAGTTAAAAAAAGAAAAAACCAGTCACCGGGGAATGATTGGCTGTTAATTTTTGTGAGTACAAAACAACCTTAAAATCTTCAGCTTGTGGTCATATTTTATTCTGTCCTTCGAGTACTACATACATCTTTCTCCTCTCACTAAAGGGTGTCATATGATAGTATGATACTGACTATGTTAATATATGATATTTCATTGCTTTGGTTTGCTCTAGATAGATTTTTTACTGAAGTAACAAGAATTCTTATGTAATTTTCTTGAAAATCTTCATTTTTTTCTTCTTCAGCTTAAAGTTTCCTCAAGTTCTGGTTGTGGGATTACTTTACCTTTTTTCTTTTTTCTTTTTACCAATCTTGGAGAAAATAAATACAGGAATTTGTTAGTGGTTCCGACAAAATCTATTGCTGGCAGCTGGAGGTGGAGCTTTCTGAGGTAGTGGTGTCTTAAAAAGTGAAGGTTTCAACAGTTTAATGAAGTTGGTTTTTTGTCTCACTCTCCTGTGGTGTTGTTGTTCCTTCTTGTAAATACTTAGGCTTAGAAGCATAAACAAGACTCAGAAATGAAGTTTATGAAACTTGGAACTCGCCCTGATACTTTCTATACTACTGAGGCTGTGAGGTACTTTCATTTCTTAATTCTTTCTTGATTTTTAAAATTTAAAATGTCATTTGTTGATTAAAAAGTTTCTTTTTTCTTTTTTTCTTCATTCTGGGAATTTTGATGTTCATAATTTGTGTGGGGAATATTTATGGAAAAAAAATTCAGATTTTCTGTTCTTGATGCAGGTCTGTGTCATCTGAGGTTTCTAGCGATCTTATAATTCAAGTGAAAGGAAGCAGATATTTACTTCACAAGGTGAGTCTTCTCAAATTTTTTGTACCAAGTGAAAATTTCTGGGGAAAAAAAAAAGTGATTTAATTCATGTAAATGATGATTCTGGAGCGTAATATATTTGTTAAGGAAGGGAAATAAGCTAAAATTTTCTTTATTACATCATACCGTCATGTCTAGGTGTATCAAACGCGGACTGATAGTTTGAGTTAATTTACAATACAGTTTCCACTGCTGTCCAAGTGCCTTTGCCTGCAGAGACTATGTTCAGGAAGCCCTGAATCCTCACAACACCAAATAGTCCAACTACCAGATTTTCCTGGTGGGTTGGAAGCATTTGAGCTCTGTGCAAAATTCTGCTATGGAATCACAATTACTCTCAGTGCCTACAACATTGTATCGGTTCGATGTGCTGCAGAATACCTTCAAATGACAGAGGATGTTGAGAAGAGTAATTTAATTCACAAGATTGAAGTTTTCTTCAATTCTTGCTTGCTTCATGGATGGAGGGACTCTATTGTAACTTTACAAAGTACCAAATCCTTCCCCTTGTGGTCTGAGGATCTTGGGATAACGAGTCGCTGTATTGAAGCCATTGCTTCAAAAATTTCAGCCCATCCATCAAAGGTTAGTTTATCTCATAGTTATTCGAGAAGAGGTAGAGATGATGTATCCTGCAATGGATCAGAGAGCCAAAGGCATAGAAATACAAGTAAAGGCTGGTGGGCTGAAGATTTAGCAGAATTGGGGATAGATCTTTATTGGAGAACAATGATTGCCATCAAATCAGGTGGGAAGGTCCCCTTGAATCTCATCGGAGACGCGTTGCGAATTTATGCATCGCGTTGGCTACCAAACATATCGAAGTACTTACATATTGAGAAACAAGCAGAATCTTATCACGAGTTGGGCTCGACTGGGGAGGTGACTTCAAAACACCGGCTGTTGTTGGAGTCAATTGTTAGTTTATTGCCAGCAGAGAAAGGCTCGGCTTCATGTAGTTTTCTTTTGAAATTGTTGAAGGCAGCCAATATACTAAAAGCATCATCCTCTTCGAAGGTGGAATTGGCAAGAAGGGTTGCAGTTCAATTGGAAGAAGCCACAGTTGGAGATTTGTTAATTCCTTCATTATCGAACACAAATGGAATTATATATGATGTAGATCTTGTTATGACCATATTCGAGCAATTTATGTTACAAGGACAAAGTCCCCCAACAAGTCCTCCGAGATGCAAGGGGGATTTCGAAAGGAGAAGGTCTCGTTCAGCGGAAAATGTTCATCTGTTTCAAGAGAGTAGGAGGTCATCTTCTGCATCACATAGTTCCAAACTCAAGGTAGCAAAGCTTGTGGATGGATTTCTCCAAGAGATAGCGCAAGACAACAATTTGCCTTTGTCAAAGTTCATTGCCGTAGCAGAAGCAATTCCAGAATTCGCAAGGCTCGACCATGATGACCTCTACAAAGCTATTGACATCTATCTAAAGGTAGAGTTACAGACAACACGTGAAAATATGCTTATTCCTTTCATGCACCATCATCTAAATAGGGATGGCAACGGGGCGGGTTTGCTTGCCCCGTTAAACTGCCCCGTTTAATTTTTTTTTTATTTTTTTATTTTTTTTTCCTTAAAAAATCCACATATATATTTATTTATTTTTTTTAAATCTTTCACGGGCCGGGTTCGGGGCGGGGCATCCCCACCCCGCCCCGTGCCCCGCCCCGCGACGGGGCACCCCGCCCCACCCCGCCCCGCCCCGCCAACCCCGTCGGGGCGGTTTTTTTCGCCCCATTCGGGGCGGGGCACCGTCGGGGCGGGGCGGTTTTTTTTGCCATCCCTACATCTAATTTCTTAATCACCAATTAAAGAGAATTTTGAGGAGTATATGCCTCACTACACATATACTCCTCTGTTTCCCAATTTAGCTTGAAACAGTCTATATCCTGATGTCATATTGTTGTAGGTCCTAATGACTATTAATGCCTAAATATTTTACATAAAGTTTGTAGTATTTGATACTAACATTGTTTCTTGATACTGTTGAGTTTGTTGTCTAATTCATTTTAACAAGCATACTAAGGAGTTTAATAGAAATCTGTCTTGGACAATACTTATGTTCTTCTCTTTTCCTTTTTCAAGTCCTGGAATTTAAAAAAAAACAATTCCATAGAACAATCATTATTAGTAATGTTAGAAGTGATACGTAAATATCTGTATAATTGACTGCAGGGACATCCAGAACTCAATAAGAGCGAAAGGAAACGCCTGTGTCGAATATTAGACTGCAAAAAGTTATCCATGGAAGCCTGCATGCATGCTGCACAAAATGAGATGCTCCCACTAAGAGTGGTGGTGCAAGTTCTCTTCTTCGAGCAAGCACGTGCTGCAATGGCTGGCGGCCAAGTGATTGAGCTTCCGAGCAATATCTCAGAGCTTTTCTCTGCTCATAATAACCCGTCCAAGGTTAAAGCTTCTTTTAGCACCAATGGAGCAGTGGCACCAGAAGATAAATGGAGTATGGCCGAGCTTAAATCACCAAAGTCGAACCTTTCAACCCTTAAGATGAGGCTGGCTGAAGATGAGGACTTAGACGAAAACTTTTCCGAAGTGATGGAAAAATCTTCCAAGCCCAACAGATCTAAAAGTATGTTCAGTAAGCTGTGGTCCATCAATAGAAATGCAAGTGAAAAGAACTGATAGAAGTTTTTATTTGATTTCTGGTTGGGGTGGTCCAGATAAACTAAATTGCCACTTTTATTACTTTCTTTCATTATCGTAATTCGAGCAGAAATCTTTGTACTCTTTAGGAAAGACAAAATCACTGTGAATTATTGGTGTAACCTGTGATAATAAGGTAAGGAGATAGAAAATTTTGACAAGAGGGAAATTCTCTCTTTGTGCAAACTGGAATGAAGCACTTGTAAAACTATAATGTGGGAGAGCAAATGCCGGTGGTGTTTATACGTATCAATTACTTCCTTTCTCTAGAAATGAGTTTCAACCTCATGACTTTCAACATTGTAAGTGCATGTTCAGTACGCAATACTAGACAATACTCGGCAATATAACTAACAAGATTTTAACTTCTTTTTCTTCATTAGTATTGTCTAGTGTTATATAATCTCTGTAACTAAACATGCCTCGACCGAAATTTTTGTGTTTGAGCAAGAAATAATAGGGAGCTGAAGTGAAGGATCAAAAGCTACTGTTTTGCCTAAGATTGAAAAGAAAGAAGGAAATACCTTAATCGAAATTTTTGTCAATAAGGACATGTGTGATAGTTTTATTATACCGTGATAGTTCAGTTTGTTTATTTCTTTCTCGATGCTGCTCTGTGCTATCTAATCCGACATATATAACAAGAAATTCCGGCAGTTCTGTGAACATCAAGATCTGTCATCCCTTAAGACAACAATAATTTGATGTTAGTAATAATGCAACCTTAGGAACAGATTATCATTAATCTGAATTATTAACACTAAATTTCAAAGATTAGTGTGTCAGCATATCAGTTCTGCTTCCCATTATATTTTATATACAAACAAGATATGATCAGTTCTAGAATTGATTCAGATTTAAGTGAAAAAAATAAAAATAAATGATGTGCAGATAAATGTTTGCTCAATTATAATTATGGAATATTTAAACCAATAATTCTGCACCAGCATGCTCAACATGTGGACAATAATTTCTTCTCTGTTGCAATCGTTTTAATGGTAAATCTGGATTAATTATGATTAATTATAATTCAGTCTTGTTCAAGGTGAAAAAAAATTGAGCGCATTTACTTTAATCAATTACAAACAAACATATCAGTAATTGACAAGACATAAAGCATGCTTGCTTTTGTTACTGTGCATCTGTTTATCCCTTTGGAGAGATGAATCGACGTATTTATTCAATCGGCAGGGATTCATGGGACCCCGAACCCTGTACTTTAACGATTATTCAACAATTCCAAGGAATTAAGGGAAAGTAGAAAATTCGTTTCTTTTTTTATCTCCATATCTCTTATGGGTATTCGACTATTCGATATTCGTTTCTCATGATGATTAATCCTACTTTCGAGGTAGATTATTCACTAATGTTATTCTTGCAACAGAAATTAAGCAATGAAAGAAGGCTGCACAAAAAGGTCTCAAATTAATCACAATACACAGAATTACATCTGGCGAAGAAATGAATAACAGACGGTCTATATATCACACAAAAACTTTCATAAAGCCCATAAATCAACCACACAAACAGTAGAAAAACGACTTGATTGTTCATATTACTGAGCCTCCACTGCATTATTTTGCCTAGAAGTATCAGTACTCGGATTGGCTTTGGATCGAGTATCCTGGAAAGCTGTTGAGTCGATGCTCCTAGTCCGGTTGAGGGTCAGGGTCGGGGAACGATGAAGCCTGCAACGGAAGGAACCTGCATGAGTTGTTGGGGAGCATAAGCAATTGTTTCTTGAAATACTTCCTTGTCTAGCAAGCTTCCCCGCAGATGATGGAGATATAACTTCAGACACTGGGGGAATTTCAACCTTCATATCTTTATTACTCATTGTTTGTATTGATGTCGTTACTGTCCTGAAATCATTAAAGATTGTATAGTGCATGTAAGAAAATTGTGTGGCCAACATTTGAGGGAATGAAGAAAAAAGAATCAAACTTTTGTTGACAAATAATTCCAAAAATCGAACAACTTGAATGGCTGATTCTAGAGTGTACCTTTTGCAGTGTTCTTCAAATGGCTAGGGACGCTACCAAGAATTTGCTTGGAGAATGTCCCTTGCTTTAATAAATAAAGATAAGGAGGGATAAAGGGATATGATATGGATTGACTCTAGGTAAAGATAAGAAAGGAGATGGGCAGCACTATGTTAATCAAATCAAGATTCTTACACGTGTCTTTCTTGAACATCTAGAAGTTTAGAACATAATTGGTCAATAAATAGGACTATTCTAACAACTTAACATTAGACACTTGTCTAATGCTATTTGTCAAACATATTGTTACTCCTCTTATAGTGAAGCTCTAGATCATCATCATGTGACAATCAGCTAACAAGTCAATGTCTCACACTCAATATCACCATCCTAATGTCAAAGTGAGGCCATATATGAGGCAGCAGAGGTGCCACAAATAGGTCAGCCCTTCATGGTCAGGCGAGGTATTACGCATGCTATAGGGAGGTGATGCAGGAGGGTCCGAGTCAGACGAAGCTGAGTTGTCAGATAACTCGTTGATGGCGCTAACGTACCATGAATTGGCGGATCGACGTAAGAATGGAAAGTAATCGACGACATTTCCTAATTGGGGTCAATTTTGAACACGTTTTGGTATTTTGGCCATAACTTTGGCTACGGTTGTCAGAATCACGCCCGTGACCCCAATTCGGAAAGCTCGTTTCGGCGCGCACGTCGTGGGCACCCAGCTATGCTCGGTGTGCATCGGATTCGAGGTCAAATTCAGCTGTTTTCCCTTCCGAATCGTCAATTTAAGTTATTTTTTACTATTTATGGTAATATTTCGGTTTCCCTTTTGACATAGAATAATTGCTCGATTTGAGCCGAATTTTGGTGATATTGTTTCTTTTATTAAATATTTTATTTTGGTATGAATATCAGGATTTTGCTATTTTTGGCAAAATTCCGATTATTATTATTTTCTGGCTATTTAACCCGGCTTTGTGGGTTATTTTCATTCGATTGTTGAATAATAAAGAATTTTCTCGTTTTTCTTTGTGTTTCTCTTGCGTTCTTCTGTTTTTGTCAATTGAATCCCGCCTACGAATAATCACGATTCTGCTCGGCGTCAGTTGGTATCAGAGCATCAGCATCTTCTTGGGCTAGATTTCATCAGTCAATCATAGATAGTGGTCGTGGTCGTGGTCGTAGAGGGCAGGTTCCGAATGAAGAAGTTCCACACCGTGATCGTAACGTTCAAGATGTGACGATTGAAGACTTACAGAGGCAAGTTGCAGAGTTAACTCAGCGTACGGCGGCGCAGATCGCGGTGACCCATGGCTTGGAGGGTCACGAGTCCGATACCGATTCTGAAACCCGTATCACAACCCGCTCGGTCCGGGAGCATCGTGGTCGGGAGGATCGTCATGTGGATTTCGGCTTTCAGATTTACCAGAGTTTTACGGTACGTTACAAAGTGAAGGTTTTGTTGATTGGGTCGAATGAAGTGGAACGTATCTTTGAGTACAAGGAGGTTCCGGATCACATCAAAGTAAGGTTAGTTGCCATCAAACTTAAAGGTAGGGCATCCGCATGGTGGGAACGGTTGAGACGTTCACGCATGAGATGTGGTAAAGCCAAAATCACGGTATTGGGAGAAAATGAAGAAGAAGATGAAAGGCCACTTTCTTCCTTTCGGCCTATACTCAAACTTTGTTTCAACGGCTTAATTCTCTAAGACATGGGATAAGGTCGGTTGATGACTAAACTGAGGAGTTTTATCAATTGTTGTCTCGAATGATGCATGCAAACGGAGGAACAGAGATGGTGGCGAGATATTTGGGAGGATTGCGACGGTCCATACAGGATGTCCTCGGCCCTTCACTCGTCGTGGATCGTTTTCGAAGCATACCAGCGTGCACTTGTCGTAGAGAAGCAACAGAATAGGAAACCTAGGTGGTCGAAGCGAAGGTAGCCACCCATTCGCCCTCAAGCACCTCGTCCTACTCAACGACCACCACGGGATAATCCTGGTTCGGGTATTAGATGTTTCGGGTGCGGTGAACGGGGACATCGAGCAGCGATTGCGGGAAACCACTAATCGGCCGAGGTAAAAATCTCCCTAATTGATGAAGAAGTTGTAGACGAGAATGAGGAGGTTGGAGAGCCCGTATATGACGATGATGAAGAGGAAGGAATCTTTGTATGGGGACGGTCATGAAACTCTAGTCTTGCGTAAGAGTCTATTGACCCCCAAAGGCGATTCGGGGGATGATCGGTTGAGAACCAACATCTTTCACACAACTGCACGGTAGCGGATAAGGTTTGCAAGCGATCATTGATAGTGGAAGTCTGAGAATGTAGTGTGCGAAGAAGCTGTCCCGTAAATTACGATTGAAGACAGATCGGCATCCGAGCCATATACATTGTCGTGGTTGAGTAAGGGCGGTGCGATATCGCAGAAAGCGATGTCTAGTATCTTTTTCGATTGGTAGGAAATATTTCGACAATGCTTGGTGTGATGTTGTGTCGATGGATGCTTGTCACATATTGTTGGGTCGACCTTGGCGGTATGATCGCAGTTGTTGTTCATGATGGGCGGAAAAATACTTATTCCCTTAGCATCAAAGGGAAGACGGTTGTGTTGGCGCCGCGAAGAGAAGAAATCACTCCCCGCTCCAGCTAAAAGTGCCAACTTTGCTTTCTATGTCCGGCTTTTTGGGAGAGATTGCGCGAGAAGATGTGGCCTATGCTCTGCGCCTTGTGAGAATAGTACAACGAAGAGAATCCAAATTTACCGAGTAGAAGTGCGAAGATGCTAACGGAGTTCTCGATTTGATGCTCGAAGATCTCCCTCCGGGGTTGCCGCCTATGAGGGATATTCAACATCAAATTGACCTTGTTCCAGGGTCGAGTGCGCTAATCGACCGAGCTTATCGTCTCGGTCCCAAGGAAGGCCGAAGAGTTGCGGCGACAAGTGGTTGAATTGTTGGAGAGGGCTACATTCGTGAAAGCATGAGCCCGTGTGCGATTCTGCTTCCTCTGTGGTACCCAAGAAGGACTCGGATCTTGGCGTATGTGTGTTGATAGTAGAGCAATCAACGGGATCACGATGAAGTACGAGGTTTCCAATTCCCCGTCCGGATGATATGTTGGATCGGCTTTCCGGTTCTAAGGTCTTCTCAAAAATTGACCTTAAGAGCGGATATCACCAAATCGGGATCCGACGGAGATGAGTGGAAGACGGCGTTTAAGACGCAGCATGGTTTGTATGAGTGGATGGTCATGCCTTTTGGAATCGTCCAATGCACCCGAGACCTTTATGAGGTTTATGCATCGTGTGTTACTAGCCTTTTATGGGGAAGTTCGTGGTTGTCTACTTTGATGATATCCTTATTTACAAACCGACTTGGGAGTCGCACTTTGATCACCTCCGTGCGTTTTTGATATGTTGAGGACGGAGCGCACTGTTCGTTAATCGGAAGAAGTGTTCTTTCTTCACCTCTTCCGTTACTTTTCTTGGTTTCGTGGTGTCTACTCGATGGTGTTCTTGCGGATCGCCGAAGATAGATGCAATATTGGGATGGCCCAAGTGAAAACTTTGCACGATGTCGAAGTTTCCATGGATTGGCATCCTTCTACCGTCGGTTCATCGGGGAACTTCAGCACTTTGATTGCTCCCATCACGGAAATGTCCGAAGGGACGTGAATTCAAATGGTCGGATGAAGCGTGTCGATTTTCGCTTGGTCGAAAACGGATGACCGAGGCTCCGGCTTTGGCACTTCCGCATTTTGAAAAGGTGTTTGAAGTTAATTGTGATGCATCTGGAGTTGGCATTGGTGGTGTTTTGAGTCAGGAAGGGCGTCCGGTGGCATTTTTCAGTGAGAAGCTATCAGGATCGAAGAGGAACTATTCCACCTATGATCTTGAATTCTATGCCATAGTGTAGTCTTTGAAGTATTGGCGTCATTACTTGATACGAGAGGGAGTTCATTCTTATCACCGACCATGAGGCACTCGAAGTATATCAATGGACAACACAAAGGCGAGTAGACGACATGCCAAGTGGGTGGCGTTCTTGCAGGAGTTCACTTTTTCACTAAGACATCAAGGCGGGAGTTTGAATCGTGTCGCGAGATGCCTTGAGCCGTCGTACCTCCCTTCTCACCACCGTGAGCACCGAGTGTCGTCGGATTTGAGTCATTTCCGGATTTGTATGCGACGATCCTTCCTTTGGGAAGATAATTCAGAGGTAACTAACAACCAACGACATGATTTCATTTTACATAATGGCTATCTCGTTTTCGCGGGTTACGGTTGTGCGTTCGCATTGTTCACTAAGGCGACATATTGTTAGTGAACTTCATAACATGGGACACTTCGGGCGAGATAAGACACCGCGTTGGTCTCATCTACCTATTTCTCGGCCCAAATTGAGTAGTGATGTGGCTCATCATGTTGGGCGTTGTTGTGTGTGTCGGCGGTCAAAGGGGGCTCTTACTAATGCGGGCCTTTATACACCTCTACCTCACGAAGCTCCCTTGGATTGATGTCGCATGGATTTTGTTTTGGGACTACCTCGTACCCAACGAGCCTCGGATTCTATTTTTGTTGTGGTCATTATGTTTTCAAAGATGGCCCATTTCATAGCTTGTCGGAAGACAATGGATGCTACCCGGATTGCACATCTCTACTTCAAGGAAATTGTGCGTTTGCATGGAGTGCCTCATTCAATTACTTGACCGTGACACTAAGTTCGTGAGTCATTTTACGGAAAAGCTTGTGGGAGAAATTGGGGACACGGTTGAATTTTAGCGTGCCTACCACCCCCAAACCGATGGTCGGTGAGAGGTGGTGAATCGGAGCTTGGGTAACCCGTTGAGGTGTCCGGCAGAACTAAGCCGAAGAAGTGGGATCCGGCATTACCTCGAGCAGATTTGCGTACAACGTGTCGAAGAATCGAACTACCGGGATGAGTCCATTTGAAATTGTCTATGGTCGAGTTCCATCCGGGGTACTTGATTTAGCCCCTATTCCACGTGTGGGTCGCATAAGTCACAAAGCGAGATGAGATGGCTAACATCTTCGGGGAATCCATGAACAAGTGAAGTTAGCCATTCAAGATAGTAATGCCAAGTACAAGGTTCAGTGATAGTCATCGTCGTCGAGTCCTTTTCGAAGTTGGTGATTTTGTGTGGGCGGTGTTAACTCGTGATCGTTTTCCCGTTGGGGAGTACAATAAGCGAAGGAGCGGAAGGTTGGTCCTTGTGAGGTTAAAAGATCAACGACAATGCTTACCGACTACGCTCCCCCCCCATTTGAAGACTTCGATGTATTCAATGTGAAGCACCTCGATCCTTGTTTTGGGGATCCCGAAGACACTCATGTGAACTCGAGGACGAGTTCTTTCCAACCAGGGCGGCGATGCGGGAGAGGGTCCGAGTCGGACGAAGCCGAGTTGTCGATAACTCGTTGATGGCGCTAACGTACCATGAATTGGCGGATCGACGTAAGAATGGAAAGTAATCGACGACATTTCCTAATTGGGGTCAATTTTGAACACGTTTTGGTATTTTGGCCATAACTTTGGCTACGGTTGTCAGAATCACGCCGTGACCCCAATTCGGAAAGCTCGTTTCGGCGCGCACGTCGTGGGCACCCAGCTATGCTCGGTGTGCATCGGATTCGAGGTCAAATTCAGCTGTTTTCCCTTCCGAATCGTCAATTTAAGTTATTTTTTACTATTTATGGTAATATTTCGGTTTCCCTTTTGACATAGAATAATTGCTCGATTTGAGCCGAATTTTGGTGATATTGTTTCTTTTATTAAATATTTTATTTTGGTATGAATATCAGGATTTTGCTATTTTTGGCAAAATTCCGATTATTATTATTTTCTGGCTATTTAACCCGGCTTGTGGGTTATTTTCATTCAGTTGTTGAATAATAAAGAATTTTCTCGTTTTTCTTTGTGTTTCTCTTGCGTTCTTCTCTGTTTTTGTCAATTGAATCCCGCCTACAGAATAATCACTATTCTGCCCGGCGTCAGGAGGGAATTCAAGGAAATTAGCCTCCTTGATTAATAAAAAGCATCTCCCACTTTATCCCCTCTAAGAGATCTTTTGTAGAAGATCTTTCTAGAATTAATTAATGTAACATCTCTACATCTGACACTTAAAAGGTCAAATGTCAATCTACTTTTTAGGGGTCAGATCTAAACTCTAGGATGGCTACTTTTTAGAAACATTAAGTTCCACCAACCTATGATGTATGGATTGTCGACACCTATGAAAGGACGTCTTGGTCATCAAGATGATGTCACATATCTTTCCATTCAACGATCGGTATTTCACATGTTCTACGATAAAAGTTCACACTTAGTGCAATTTGAAAATAATGCAATTTTATACACTCAACTATAATATCGTTCTCTCTCGTTTTACATATTTATACACTACCCTTGGTGTCCAAACACCTAAGTGGCTCATGGCTCAAGCACGTTCCACACCCAATACGCTATTATTATTGACTAGCTTGATCGTCGAGTGCTAGCGATCGTCTCTTCCACCACTGAAGAAGGCCACATATAACTAACGATTTGTCTAAGTATGTAGAAGTATGTTACGTGAACGTGAGTGAATCTGGAATTTATTAATCACGTTACCGCTCCAAAAATCAAGTTCAACACATTGTCCCTCATTGAAAAACTACACTCATTTATTAAAAAATTCAAACGAGCAATTATGCTCATCTAAAACTCAAACAAATGGTCATATTCTAAGATTAATTATTTCAAACAAGTTATCATCTTGCAAGGCAAGTTAAAAGTTGCTTAAACAAGAAAATAATAATCAAATATAAGGATAAGAAGTTAAGCCACAGTTTGATAATAATTATTTGGGAAAAAAAAATTTTGAATAGTGATTTTTAAGGGAATATGTGGTTAAAAAATTAGAAAAAGTTTTTAGTTTACATGCAGAATATTTTATTGTGTAAATGTGTGGTTGAAAATGAGTATATAAAAAAAGAGTTCGAAAATAATAGTTGTCAAACAAGAGTTAAATTTCGAAAATCACCTAAAACTGAAAAAAAAAAATCTAAAATTTTAAATTATTGAAAAGAGATGAAAGTATTCATTTAAATTATGACATCAAACGTCCTTCTCTTGCAATCTCTTTCTTTATCTACTCCATTAACGTCCCACCAAAATTATTATCACTTTATCATAATGCTTCAACCACTCTTTTATAGTAAAAATATGAGAAAATCAATAGGAATCTCCAATCACAAAAAATCTTTTTTTTTTCTTTTTTGTTGTTTGAATCATTAGGTTTACAAGCTAATACAAGTCACTTTTGGAGGGGCCACATGTAGTATAATGGCAGACACTCTTATGGGGGTGTCAAATTTTCCATAAAAGCCCTATGGATCAAGGTCACATTCAACATGATATGAGGTTATGATAGGAGGATTAGAAATATCCTACCCGAATTATTTGATTCAGGTGACCCGATATTTTATATGGGTTTGGATCCATGTCGAAATCGGCAGATAATTTACAATTTATGTTAAAATTTGAGTGTGACTCGAATTCCTTGTTAAAGTAATTGAAGAATTATAATTAAAGTGCACATCTGGAAGAATTCAGTTTGAAATGCTATTGGAGTCCTATGTCAAATTGATGTTTTATTTTGAAAGCACATTGGGAGTTGTATTTCAATTTTTGGGGTGTCCTATTTCATCAACAACTATACTAAGAGTGTTTGGATATCCCCTACATATTCCCTATAAATACTAGTCTCTTCTATACAATTTTATGGTGTGAGAAAATAGATTACTAGAATTATAGGATCTATTATAATTTTCTCTCTTCTCCATTATTTTTAAGTCAATAAAATCTTTTAATTTCCCTACTATATTTTTGCCTTTATTATTTTTTACTTGATCATATATTTAATTATTATTTTCATATAATTTCAATATCTCAATCTGGTGGTTTGTTTCATAACAATTAGTATCAGAACGTCAGGTTCAGCACATCCGCAAGAGCGCAATGTTTGATTTGTTCGAGATTTTTTTATTCATGATAGCTTCCATGAAGTATGACATTTCGCTTTTGGATCCAGGCACTAAATTTTCGCTAGACAGGTTAAGATGTGCACGTGCAGTACTCTTACAGCTGGATTTGGATGATGCGTTGTTGAAAATTGATAGGATGCCTGCAACTTTGACCGCGGATGAGAAATTACGGAAGGATAAGAAGTCAGTTTCTCACATTCATCTTCATCTATCAAATACTATTCTTTAGAACGTTTTGAAGGAGAATTTAGTTGCTGCTTTATGGTTGAGGTTGAAACAATTGTGCATGACTAAAAGTCTGGCAAGCAAGTCGAACCTCAAGTAGCATTTATACTCTCATCGAATCGGAGAAGGAGGATCATTGGAAGATCACCTGGCTGTATTTAGGGAAATCATCGCTGATTTGGAAACTTTAGAAGTAAAGTATGATGAAGAAGATTTGGCTTTGATCCTATTGTGTAAGTTGCCCGCTTTATTTTCTTCATTTAGAGACACGATCTTATATAGTCGTGATATTCTCACCATAGAGGAAGTGTATGATGCTTTGTATTCAAAAGAGAAGATGAAGTATCTATTTTCTGAAGCTAGAGATGAAGAGGTCTGGTTGCTCATGGTGGTTCTGGAAGAGCATATCGAAATTTAAGTTCAGCAATCAAATTTGTAACTACTGCAAAAAGAAGGGACACTTAAATAAGAATTGCTACAAATTGTAGAATAAAGAAAGGATGACTGCAAATAGATATTCAGATACTTTAGGCGAAACAAATCTCGCTGAGAACGTTGTAAGTGATGGAAATCTCTTAACTATTTCTAATATTGAGTCTAAATCGAAAGATGATTGGATTTTTGATTCAGCATGTGTGTTTCATATGTGTCTTAGTAAGGATTTGTTTGCTACATGTAAAACTGTTTCCAAAGGTGTCATGGTTATGGGAAACAACGCATCTTGTCTGGTTGTTGGAATTTGTACAGTCAAATTGAAGTTTTTAGATGGGACAATTAAAAAACTTGTTCAGGTTCGACATGTTCCAAATTTGAAGAAAAATCTTATCTCATTGTCTATCCTCGATTCAAAAGGTTATGAGTTCTTTGGTAGAGGTGGAACTTTGAAAGTTTGTAAGGGTGTCCAAGTTGTATTGGAGGGACAGAAAATGTCTCAATTATATATCTTGCAGAGTCGTGCAGAATTTAGAAGAGTCAATCAGTACAAGTTCAAAACCATGGTGGACATTTAGTTTGGTACAATATCTTTAAGAACTCATAAAATGTCGAATTTGAAGAATACAGTTCAGTAAAGTTTAGAAGATATGGATAATGCCACTTTGTCACTATCACTTGCGGTGTCATTGTATTCAATTGCTAGGAATGGACCCAATGAAAAATGGTATGTGGATGTTGATTTTGTTTAACATGCTTTAACTGGAGTAGAAGGTGTACAATCTAACAATGAGCCTTCTTTAAAAGTATTTGGGTTTGATTCTACTTTAAAGTGTGTTACAACCCATTTTGGTAAATTATAAAATGATTATGATTTTTTGGAATCTGGGGTAATTTTCAGAGTAGTACTTGGATTTATTGGAAAAAATTGAGTATTTTGTATTTGGTTGGAAAAATTAATTTTTTGGTTATTGTTGAAGAAGTCGTTCATTCCTTGGTGGAAATCGTGTCAAGATGGAGATTGTTAGAATTTGGGCGTGACTCGAATTTCTTGTTAAAGTAATTGAAAAATTCTAATTGAAATACACATCAAGAAGAATTTAGTTTGAAATGTTATTGGAGTCCTATGTCAAGTTGAAGTTTTATTTTGGAAGCCCATTGGGAGTTGTAATTTGTTTTGACTCAATTTTTGGGTTATCCTACTTCATCAACAACTCTACTATAAGGGTTTGGACATCCCCTACATGTTTTCTATAAATATTAGGCTCTCCTATACAATTTTATGGTGTGAAAAAATAGATTACTAGAATTATAGGATCTATTGTAATTTTCTCTCTTCTTCATTATTCTTAAATCAATAAAATCTCTTAATTTCTCTGTCATATTCTTGTTTTTATTATTCTTTTACTTGATCATATACTTCATTATTATTTTCATATAATTTCAACATCTCAATTCGATGATTTATTTCATAACAATTTGGTCCAAGATAAATTGCACAAAAAGAAAAAATTACCAACCATATGTATTATAGGTCTAAATGTTCATTATTCTAGTAGTCTTTGTGGTTTGTTGCGCATATTTGAAGGAGTCCGATCACTATCCTCAAACTTGATACATGAAATATAACTTCAATAAGTATGTGCGTGAGTGAGTGAGTGCGAGCGCAAATATATATATTTATATAGTAATTTTTTTATAGAAGATTTTTCAATTTAATATTGTAATATATAAAAAAAAAAAATTACTATTAATTGTGTTATTTGGTGGCTTTAAGTCAAACCTACATAAGCTAATATTAGACTTTTGTTTTCCTACAATGAATTAGAATTTGTAAATTCCAATTATAAAAAGATTATTTTGATTTTTACATGAATAAAAATTAAAAGTTGTTGTATAAAAGGAGCTTTTCCTTTGTAGTTAATCGAACCACACAAGTCTTTGTATTCTTTATCTTTATATAGAGCATGTTTGGAGAAGCTTAAAATTCAATTAAAATTGAAAATATAGCCGTTGTTGGGTTCCACCCGTCTAATAAAAGTAAACAATAATGACTAGTTTTTCAATTTTAATCTGATTTTAATCCCTACCGAACACGCCCATAGTTTTCTTAAATTTCAATGTAAGAAACTTTTATACATCAAATTGTTAGAAGATGAAAGATTGGAGGACTTCACATTTCGAAGATCATGGAAAATTGAAATATAGATCATTATTAGGGAAATAATACAACAATAAATCATTATTTTCAAGAACATGGGATCATCAACTATTATTATGCTAGGCATGTATTATTATTACAATAATTGGTGAGAACATGGGATCATCTATTATTGTTTCTTAATAAATTGTACAAGGCTTTAAACACCAACAAATTTTTAACACTACAATTCCTTATATTCTCGTAATTAATTTAAGAATATGTTACTTGTACATAATGTAGTGTCCATGACGATGTCCACTCCTCACATGGAAAGGAATTCACTTCAGATATATTATATTTTATTCGAAGTGGGTCCCACTTTACGATGTTCTTTTGGTGGAGCTTTGTGTTCATCCTCCAGTGTAAAAATGTTTTACTTCAATTAATTGTTGTGTTTTAATGAAGACGAATTATGAATATAGATGTTGAAGAATGGTTGGGGATTTTCGAAATTATAGTTGTTTTAAATCTCTGCATAAACTTTCATTTCTCAAATAGGCTTTGTTACTTTTTATCCTTCTTGTACATTATTATTTATGTGTGCCCCGTAATAATATTTTCTTTAAACCAATAATCAGTTACTTCAATTAATAATACTAGTTAAAATAAAAATAAAAATAAAAATATATTGGATCCAACGATTTACTATTCTAGATATATTTTTTATGCTTGATGCAAATTATTTTGTTGAGTTATTAAATATATTATGCTGTCTATAGTTTTTTATCTTAATATATGTTAAGCAAGCAAACAAGAAAAACAAAACCCCGATAAAGCTGATACCCGAGGGACCCTGCCCCGAACAGGACAATGATTACCCGCCCAATAGGGTAAACGAAACAGGGGTAGGGCTGGTTGTTGCCCCAAGCCGAAGGAATGGGGGTTGGTGCGGGGAACATGATCCTTGCCCCCATCCTTTTTAAAGTCCATTTCAAATTTAAGATTTTTATTATAATAAAAAAAAAAAAAAAAGAATCATCATCATTTCTAAAGTAAGAATTGTCCTTAACAAATTTGAAAAAAAAATGATTTTCACCAATTAAAAAGACTAAAAAAAAAGGAGGCAGTAAACTAGCCCCCGCCCGCTCTCGAACGTCGTCACAAACCCACCCCGCCTTGATCGGGTATGGAGGCGAATTCGGGCTTCTCTAAAGAGGAGCCCTCTCTTCTGCCACACGTTCCTATCAATATTGATTAGAGTATATTGAAAGAGAAATTTGCATGTGTGCCAACGGATACCAACAAAAGTGGAGTTCATGTTATATTATGTCTATTCATTTTCCCTATTAGCATTTATCCTTAAACAAGGTGACAAAAATATCCGACAGGACGGGAGATGAGAATGGGTTGTCCAGCCACAATCCGCCCGTCGCCATCCCTACTTTGATGATGGCTATGGGCTTTAAATTCAGCTAATGCTGACATATTCTTGGACAGGGGTATTGTAGTCGGCCCATTGTCTATTTAATTGGCCCATATACTCCATTGCACTTCTGGTGCAAATCCCACAAAAAGGTATTTGCCACCTATAAAATGAAATATAGACTTTTCTTTAAATCTTTTGTAGTTTTCTTTTTTTTAATAAATTATTTAATCTTATGAATGTCTTGAATTTAATTGCAAATAAATATCTTTAATTATTTGTTTGATTTATTGACGTACAGAGATAATCATAAATTGTCGTCCAACCTGCATTTTAAAATGGGGGCATTGGTCCCCTATTTTCTGAATAATGATAACCATAAATATTCATAATTTGGTATTTATGAAAAAGAATTGGTTCTTTTACTTGTGAAAATATAATGTAACAGCACCAAGTGGGATGCAAACCCACAGAGCAATAATAGTTACGAAATTCACAAAAGATTGATTCTCACAAAAGCTTAGTTAAACTATATGTAATTCTTTCAATCAAATCAAACCCGAACAATTTAAAACTGCACTTCTTTGCTTCACACAGTCATCCCTTGGCAAGTGTACTGCCTATACCAATTTACTAGGGATGATTGCATTTTGACCATTCATTAATGCGTCAAATTTAGAGATGAAACTCTTTTTTTTTTTTTTAGAAGATTAATGTAGACTCCAACTTCAATACTTTATCCCCAACGTTTCTTTCATACTCCCATCTCAAAAAGACAATGACACTCGCAAAATGAATAATTGATTCTCAATATCTTTCAATCTTTCCAAGAATAAGTTAAACTGCATGTTCTCCAAGAACAAGTTAAACTTCAAGCTTCATGTGAACAAACATATATATTTCTTCAATACAAGATTCAAAAGAAGGGAAGATTAGCAACATAAATAGGATATCGTTTAGCTTGTATTGTGGTTAATTTTCAACAAAGAGGCTAAAGCTCAAAAGTGGCTATCTAGAGGTATAATTCAAGGTAAGCTTTTTAAGATAGCTAAATTTGGCTTCACTTAAATGCTCGTACTTATTTAATACATCCAATTACCGAAGGGACATCTCAACATATATAACAAAGCAAGTTCTAGAAGAAATCAACTACGCACGACAATCACACAATCAAAGACACGGAGCATGATGTAATGTAAATGCTCAAAGGCCCAAAAGCTCACAAAATGGGGTTAATGTGCATTAAATCCCACACACTCTTCATTCAAGCAACCATGAAGAGCAATCAATCACAACGCAATAAACAAGAATTCAACTACTTATGCTAATTCCTCATTGTGTCTCAAAATGATACCAGAATTAAAACTAAATTAAAGTTCAACTAAAACAAAATGAAAGCAGGATTCAAATTCAAGGTAAAATTATAGCAAAAATCCTCCCCCACACTTAGTCCAAACAGCCCCTAAGAGTTTGCTTAATGATCAACCTTGGAAAAAATGTTTTATAGCGTTTGGATATTTATATGTAAGTTAGGGAATGAATGTGTCGGACAAAAACTCATTAAAAATTCTTGGATAGCACTGTCGCTCGAGCGAAGGGTGAGCGACAAGTTGTCGCTCGAGCGAAGGCGAGACGACAGGTGGGCGATGCAACTTTTGTTTTTGACGCTTGAGTCAAACCTTGCTGACAAGCAAGCAATATTCCTAAGCCGCTTTTCCTTCTTTTCCATTCTCGAACCCTAGACCTAATATAACATAATTTTCTACTATTTGCACATTATTCCTTGACTTTTATAAGATATCAATTTAAGTCCCTTTTGTTTACAGATTTTCCAATTACATTAAATACCTTAACACCTTTGCTCATCAATTCTTCCACTTGCCTTTGAAGTTCCTTAGTTTCATCGAGATTAATCATATAAGTCGGTCTATTTGGAATGACAGTTCCAGGTACGAAATCAATTTGATATTCAATGCATTGAATGTGCGGTAGCCCACTAGGCATGTCCTCTTGGAACACGTCTTCGAATTCCTACAACAAAAAAGTAGCCAAATTAGAGAGGGATGTATTAAATTCCTCCAAGATTGAGGAGTGGTCCCTTATAAACCAACAAGATCAAAGGTTGGTTTTCAAGTGTTGCCCTCATCAACTCACTTTCTTTTACAAAAAAATTCATCATCTACTTTTCTCTCTTCTCATAAAATTATTTTTCTTTCCTCTCTTGTGGCTCTACTATTTTTCTCACTTTCACCACCTCACTATTTTCTCTATTACTCTCTTGTTGTGAAAGATAAATATCACTCACTTTTTCTCTCAATATTTTTTCTTCCTCACTTTTCAATTTTGTTTGATCTCCAAACACTTGTTATGGTGTCAACGGCATAAGAGTAATATATTTCTCATCCTTAGCAAAGTTGTACATATTTTTGTATTCGTCATGAATCACCTTGCTATCATATTGCCATGACCTCTCCAACAAGATATGACCGGCATGCATAGGCACTACATCATACATCACTTCGTTATGATTCCTCCTAATTGAGAAACTCACAAACATTCTCCTATTCACTTTAATCTCTCCACATTCATTCAACCATTGTAATTTGTAAGATCTAGGATGTTTTAGCATAGTTAATCCCAATTTTTCAACAAGTGTAGTGCTAGCCACATGGTACAACTACCTCCATCAATAATCGTACTACATACCTTATTTTTGACGTGACATCTCGTATGAAATATGTTCTCCCTTTGTTACTCCAAGTCACTTTGATTTGAGCACTACGAGCTCGTCGTGTAACCAATAGCTCTCTCTCTCTCTCTATAATCTACTTTTTCACATATCTAGCATCTTCCAATTTCGACACGTCATCATATTCACCTTTACTATCACTCACCACTTCTCCATTATCTCATAAAATCATCACCTTTTTGTTGGGATATTGAGAAGCAATGTGTACCGTTCCCAAGCACCTAAAACATTCGATATCTCGATTCCTAGAGGGTTGGGAATCTACCTTGGGAGCAACTTCCGCTCTTCCCTTTGGTAGATTGGTCCTACTTTGTGAAACAGCCTCATCACATTTATTGTTATCCCACTTCGATTTCCAAGAAGAGTTAAAACCTAAAGAACCCAATGAATATCTAGCTGTCCCCTTCCTCTTCAATTATCTTTCCACCTTCATAGCTACATGTAGCTTGTCTTCCAACTCTACATAATGTTGTAACTCTACCACATTAGCTATATCCCTATTCAAACCATTCAAAAACCCGTCCCCAACATTCGCTCTAATCATAGCATTCTCCATCTCATTTTGATAATCCTCCACACTCCTAGAACCACGGTTGAGGCTTTGCAATTTTTTATGAAACTCCCTATAATAATGATTAGGCACGAACATCTTCTTCATCATAGCCTTCAATTCTTCCCATGTATTAATAGGCATCTCACGGTTCATCATCCTAGATGTTACTACTTGATCCCACCAAATGATAGCATAATCGATAAATTCAAGTATTGTAATCTTTACCTTATTTTCCTCTGAGTAGTTGTGGCAATCAAATATTAACTTTACTTTCTTTTCTCACTCTAAGTTTGCCTCCAGATCACTCATTCTTTTAAATGAAGGAATTGTCATTTTGATATTGCGTATACTTCTATCAACACCATCTTCAACGAGATCTTTACCCCTCCTTTCATGCATAACTCATATATCCCCCATTCTTCCTAATTCGACATCCACCAATGCATCATCATTAATGTCACTATTCGCTTCACATTCATCAGCAAAATCTACTCTATGATTGATCCTTCATTGCCTCCTTACGTTACGAATTTTTCTAGGTTTTTCCCCATGTAAATTAGTAAGAATGTGTCTTGCCTATCCAATCTATCTCTCGCATCCTCAAACAACCTCTCGAACTGTCGTATCACCTCATCCGACATGTTGACTTAATTTTTATTTTTGAAGTAGAATCGTCTATATTCGACATCTTAAATCTAATTTAATATTTATTTCACATGTATACGCTCATGTATCACTCAAATTAGCTTTTTTCCTCTATTAGTCTCACCACTCTTGCATTTTTCCACTCAATACTTTTTTGCAAGTGTTTCAAAAAACTAATTCGATCTCAATCAAAATTTAATCCTTGTAGAGTTTCAAGCAAAGATTTGAGTAAGAAAAATTAACTCTAAAATGACTCAAGATTTGAATGGAACACTAAGGAAAAATTTAAGAAGGTGTTTCTTGAGTTTGAATTGGACGCTTTTGAATTTGGAAATTTTTTTTTTTTTTTTACTCAAAAAATGAAATTGTGTGCTGCTATCAATTTTCCTAATTTTCGACTTTTTTTTCTCAAAAATCAACTAGATACCAGCAAAAGAAGCAGAAACTGAATTGAATGCTAGATTAGCACACAAATAGATTTTAATTTTTTTTTTTTTTGATATTTTATATATTGGAGACTTAAAAAATGAAGAACACAAAGAACGCGGAGAACGAAAAAACAAAGACTCAAACAAAAGAGAGAAAAAGATATAACCTTGATTTTTGGAGTATTTCTCCGATACCAACTTATGCGAATCCCACATAACAATAGTAGTTATGAAACTCACACAAGATTGATTCAATTTGAAGAAAGTCAAGAATCAATGTTTAAATTTGATTCAAAAATATTGAATCAAAGCAATCGTCGACAATATGTTGACCACGTGATTATAAGATTCAAGAATCTCACTCGATTTATTTGAACGCCACAAGAAATAATCTTGATAAGTTCATAATTAATTAATTGAAGAACAAGAAGAAACTAATAATGCCTTTCAATTAATCTATCTATAATTATGTGTTTTTATAAGAAATGGAATGAGTCATATTTATATGGAACACATAAAACTTACTTAAAAACGGAATTAAACTTTAAAAAATATAAAAAAAATATTATACAAGAGTTTTAATTAAAATAGATTTCTATATGAAATTTGGAAAATACGCGTCCGAAATGTACTATGCGGCCGCATATGCTCCTTGCATGCAGTTGCATATGCCAATTGATAACTTTCAGTTTTGGTTCGGTATGGAGGCATTTACACTATGCGGTCGCATAGTTTTCCCGTTCAGCTCCCTTGTCTGTTGCTTGAATTAAGTTGATCCATCTGGTTTCTTCTTCAAACTCAACATGAAACTTGTTCATTTACTTGTTATGATCGATGTTTCGTCCACTATTGCTTGAACAAGCAATCTCATAGATTTCTTGACCTTTTTTGCTCGTGACCTCGTCATTGGTCCTTCATCCACAATCAACAGATCCTTGTCTGAACTTACCCTCGTATCATTATTCACATTTAAGTGATTTTAGGGTACAATTTTTGTTGGGTATAATAATCCAAATGGTCACTAAACTTTGCAAAAATAAAAAATAAAAAAATTCACGAGATCGCTAAACTTCAAAAATCACCAAATTCATCGCTGAACTTTACAATTTGTAATCACGTTCATCACGAACCTCATGGTCCATCAAAGATTTGACAAAATGTTGAAGTGGCTGCATAAGGGGCACTATGTCTCAGTTGATTTGGCATCCACGTATGCAGCCGTGCGAGGTCAATAATGAATGAGATTACAAATTGTAAAATTTAATGATTTTTAAAGTTCATTGACCCCGTGAAAATCTTTTGCAAAGTTTAGTAACAATTTGGGTTATTATCCACATTTTCTACCAATAAAATAATATTACACGTAAATCGAAAAGTTTTCCTTATTTTTTAACCATATTCTTCAAAAAAATCACTATTCTGAAATACATTTTTCCCTTCTATCTACAAAAAAGAGTATTGAAAAATGAGTTTTGAAATAATGATTTTTTAGAGAATGTGATTGAAAATAATTAGTATTTAGCCATGGCTTTTTTTCTACCCGCCATTAATTTTCCAATACCTTTTTCTTTTTCTTTTTCTTTTTTTTTTTTTTGAGAGAGGAAAATTATATTTTATAATAGTGATTTTTTGAAAAATGTCTTATTAGAAAAAGGTAAAATTTTTTGATTTATGTGTAATATTATTTTATTAGAGAATAATAATCTAAATGGTCACTGAACTTTGTAAAAGATTTCTACGAGATCACTGAACTTTAAAAATCACATCATTCATCACTAAACTTTACAATTTGTAATCTTGTTCATCACTAACCCCATGTGACTTGATATGTAGATGTCAAATCAACTAAGACAAGTGCCACATATGCAGTCACGTTAGCATTCCGACAAATTTTTGACGGATCATGAAGTCGTGATGAGCGGGATTGCAAATTGCAAAGTTAGTGATGAATGTATAAAGTTCTAAAGTTCAATGACCATGTGAAAATATTTTGCAAAGTTCAGTGACCATTTGGGTTATTATCCCATTTTTGTTACAACAACCATCAAAAATAAAATTCACGATGTCGACTTTTACCGTCTTTGTCATTCCATTATATTCGTTTTACAGTTAGTTCGAAAAATAGATCCTCATCCCCAAGGAAATATTTATAGAATTTATATCATAATGACTTTACAAAATCTACTTTATAAGTTAAATGTCGATATTTGTTGTATTGACATGCAATTACATAATTTACTTTGATTAAAGGCCATTCCTTTATAACTTTTCATGACGGTAGGATAAATATATGTACCGAATATTATTAACACTGAAAAAAAAAAAAATACTAAAATCTTGCACGCATTAACATATTCGAGTTTGCTTACCAAAGACCCCACCGCCCCCCTCTTGACCCAAAACAATAAATAAATAAATAAATCTCTCTCTCCCACCATCCCTATGGACTGAGCATTAAGGCAACTGCCCCAATTTAAAAGGGTACTCCATTAGTATGCATTATTATATATAACCAAACAAGAACACTCAACTCTGTGTTGAATACTCAGAAATGAGTTTTACAACAGCAAATTATAGCAAAGTTGTAATTGTAATTGTCTACAGTTACCCGTTGAGCATTCAAGTCAATGTCGGAAGTTCGGACAAAGTTTGTCACTCCTTTGTCCTTAACTCTGGAAAATGGTACAATGTGCTTACGTTGTGCCTATCAAACCATCAAACCATGCATTCATGTAATTACTATATGGTTGTTACTGATATATGTACATCTTTGTTGACATTAAGTTTAACATTGTTGTGGGGTGACATTTTTTTACACATTGAGAGTGTGTTTGGTAGGAATTTTTGGGGGAAGAATTGATTTTTGAATAGTGATATGATGGGAAATGTGTGGTTGAAAAAGAAGAAAAAATTATTGATGTGATGAAAAATATTATTTTATTGAAAAATGTGTGGTTGAAAATGAGAATTGATTTACTGTAGAAAATCAAAATCCATACCAAACAGGCTCTGATTTTAAAAATACTTTAAACAATCAATGACAAAGATTTTAAAAACACACAGTGTAAAATTTAATGTACACTAAATTTGTACAACTAGTTTAATATGTTACTAATAACCCAATTTTGTACCTTTGTTCTATATCACTTGCCGTCTTAGCAATGTTAGCGGTTGAATAAAGCATACGAAGCATAAATATTTTTATTTGATCTTTAAATGAATATATGTTCATTCGACAAAATTTTGTTTTTTGTAAAAAAAATTTTCGAGGAAACTACTTTATGTCAGCTTTCCCTAAAAGAATTTCTAGTGAGATGAAATACTTTAGAAAAGTATTGGGTAATTGGCACAAAACGGCCCTACATTTGACATGTATTGTGGAAATCATCTCTACCTTTCATTTCTTGACATTTATGCCCTTACCTTCAATGTTTCGTGCGCCGAATATCCTTTTTACCACGTTTTGACGATTTTACCCTCTTAATCAAATATAACAAAAGCAAAAGAAAAGAAAAATAAAGAACACATTGCAATTATATGTCCAAACTTTTAAAAAGGTGCAAAAGAATCCAAATTTGAAAAAACCATCTCCCCTAAGCCGCCACCTTTGAAGCTAAAAATCCCCAGCCAACCACCGCTCAAACCACCGGACCTTCATAACAACTGAAAGCCCTCACTCCCCTCTACACATACCACCCAACATGAGTATCTAGCAGGATGGCTACATAGTATCTACGGTAGCAGGTCGTGAGTCTGGAAGCAACAGCAGATCTTGGAGATTACAGGAATTACAATAGCGGGAACGAGTGAAGCTTGCTAGCTGGAAACATACTGTAATCTATATTGTCTATAGTGGAGGTAACTGGTTTGGTCCCTGATTTTTTTCCAACTGGGTTTATCCGTCATCATATTGGTGTTCTTTATTTACTGCTTTCATATTTATTGTTTATTATACAAACTGCGGTATTCAAAAATAGGATAATTTGAATTGTTTGACTAATCACCTAGACATAATTTGTAGCGCCCCGAGTTCTGTTAACCCGGATTGCCACTTCATCGTCTTTTGCCCTAATTTTGTCAATCAATTTTGCGGAAATAACCTAATTTTTAAAATCACATTTGCAATTGAAAACTTCGTCGGCAAGAAAAATACATAGGATAATTGTTCAAAATTTAAATATCATGTTTTGGAATAGCGGAAACGAAAAATACGTTAACATACAAAACTTCAAAGAGATAATAATTTCGATAGTCAAATTCTTTTATGACACCAATGCCGGATCAATCTCGATCGCCTCCGAAGTCTGCAAATATTGTTAAAATAGCAGAATGAGTATTTCGAAAAAATGCTCAGTAGACTCATCGCCGATAATTAATTTACAGAATAATTGAATACACACTTATTCAATATACAATGTGATCATCTTGGGCTCATTTTCTTGAAAATCATAGGCTCTTTAAAAACATGGGCTGTAGGTAGTCTTTCTTTCTTGTGCGGATGAAGCACATAAGTTATGCATAACATTCTCTTCTTATCTCATAAGAGATTCTTTCTTTCTCATGCAATTAAGCATATAAGTTATGACAAGTATAACAATATCATATATCTCATATGACACATTCTCATCCTATGCATAAAGCATATAAATCACGTAATTCACATAAAGCATGCAATTATAATTTAAACTAATTAATGGTGGCGAGTCTACCTCAAATGTCTCGATTTGCGTGAAAAGTGGAGAGGGATGAAATCTCAATCTCCTAATTGTTCGTTAGTTTCGTCTAGCCAATAGAAAATAAGTTTGAATCAGTATTTTAAACTCTTAAAGTTTTAAAACGTTAAAATAAAGTTTGGGACTTAATTGAAAATTATAGAAACTGAAATAAATATCTTAAAACGATAAAATAAAGTTTAAGGGCTAAATTGGAAATTCATTAAAGCTGAAAATAAAAGTTGAAAGCTGAAATAATAACTTTTGAAAGTCTAGGGACTAAACTGTAAATCTCTAAAAGCTGAAAATAAAACTAAAAGGCTGAAATTAAACCTTTTCAGAATTTAAGGACTTAATTAAAACAACTTTAAAATGCGGGACTTAGGTTGTAAATTCCAAAAAATAAAAAAAAATAAAAATCATTTCCATCTCTCTCTCTCTCTCTCTCTCTCTCTCTCTCATTTTCGAACCAGAGAGAGAGAGGGTCTCTCGACGGGAAGGGGGCTCTGCCCTCTTCCCGGACTCCCAACGTCGGCGACGAAACGTCGGCGGCGTCAAATGAGAGGAGGGGAATGGTTTGACGCCCGGAGGGCTCGGGTCCTTGGGATTCTTGGCGGCATTCGACCGGAAATGGGTCGAAATACGAGGTAAGGTAATGGGTCTTTTGATCTAAGGCTTTATTTCATGATTTGGGGATGGTTTTGGTTTCGGTTTTGGTGGTTTGGTGGTGGTTCGTGGGTTTATGTTCTCGGTTTGGTGGTTTTGGGTGAGGCTGGCTGTCGAGATTATGTGAAGCAATGGGTTTGGCTTCGAATGGTGGTGGGTTTTGGTTGGTTTTCGATTTTGGGTGAAGCTGACTGTCGAAGTTTTGGGTTGTAGGAGTGGCGGTTTTCGGTGGATTCGGGTGAAGCCGTGGATGGTTCGAGCTTGGTGGATGGTTTTGGTGCTGAGGTTGATCGCGTTGGAGGCTGTAGCTTGGGGTTTTGGCTTAGTGCAGTGTCTGGGTTGAGATGAGCTTCGGTTTGGTGGTTCTGGGTCGATGGCCGTGTGGTGTTGTTGGTCTCGTGAGCTGGAGGTAGTGTCGTTATGTAAGCTGCTGGTTGTTGGTTTGGTGAGTTGGAGGTGGTGAGGTGTTGGTGATGGTGGTTGGAGTTGGGACATGGACGGCTGCAGCTCGTATGTGTGCAGCAGCTTGGGTGGTAATGGTAGATTGGGTTGAGGCTGGGATTTGCAGTGTGAAGTTTGGTGCTGAAGTGATTTGCAATTTGTGAGTCTCCTGTTGATGCTAGAAATGGGTGTTCTAGCATCAGTGATGAGTTCACACTGTAAAAAAATAAATTCTGGGGAAGATGATTTCCTTACCAAAATTTGTTTGGCTGCGTGAGTGTGAAAATGGAGAGGTGAGGAGTTGATGTATGAATAGTGATGATTAGGGCACAAATTTCAAGGTGGGTAATTGGGCCAAGCAGTTGGGCTTTTGGAAATATTCTAATTTGGGCCTAAGGTAATTGGGTTAAAATGATTTCGTTGTTGGACTTGTATAATTGGACTTAAATATTGGGCTCTAAATATTGGACTTGAATTATTAAAATTGGATCCAAATAAAATAAATCCGAATAGAAATTAAAATGATTACTCGATATTGGATTTGATTCGAAATAATTTTAATTCATTTATAACGGCTAGACGAACGCGCTATTTCTTTAAAATTAGGGTTAAGGTTTAGCGACACGTTTTTCGAGAAATAATTTTATATTATTTAAAAGTTCTCGGTCGCTACATAATTAACTTATACTTGTTGCTTGTTAATTAAAATTTTAATTTCGCATTTACACCTAATCACCCCATCTAAGTGTAGTAGGGTCGAATCTTGCGTTTCTTAATAGCCTTATTTCGATTCCCGACCCTATTTTTCTAGATGGTTAGTTCATTGTCTGTCTCACCCTACTTTGATGGTAGCAATTATGCGTATTGGAAAGTTAGGAGGAGAGCTTTCCTAAAATCTATGGATGAACGGATTTGGTTAAGTAGTGAATGGTTGGAGTGCCCCTAGTACTACTGTAGATAACGTAGTGACCCCCACTCCTATAGATAATTGGACTAGGATGAGTTTAGATGAGTGTAACTAGAATAGCAAAGCTTTACATGTCCTATTTATGGCAGTGTCCTTTGAAGAGTTTCGGAGAGTGTCTATGTGTGAGGTATGTAAAGACGTTTGGGATATCTTAGAGACTACACATGAAGGAACTCGGGCAGTTAAAAATTCTAAATTGCAGATGCTTACAACGAGATTTGAGGAGATTATAATGAGAGAAGATGAGATGTTTGAAACCTTCTATTCAAGCCTTAATGACATAGTGAACTCTAACTTCAGCCTAGGAGAGAAAATCCCAAATCTAAGATAATGCGTAAAACTCTTAGATCCTTACCTAAGCGATTTAGGCCTAAAATCACGACAATTGAGGAAAGTAAGGACATAGATACTATCAAGGTGGAAGAGTTAGTTGGGTCCCTTTAAACTTATGAGCTTACTTTAGATAATCCTGCAAAAGATAAGTGTTTGACCTTAAAAAATATGAGGTTTAGACATACCAAATCTTCTGATTCTGATTCACCAAATAATGAAGAGATAGCTTACCTTGCTAAAAAATTCTGGAAAATGTTAAGGAATAAAAATGAACCTCATGAGAGACATGGAGGTACCTTGAGTGAATCTAGAAGAAGATCTAAGTCTGTTAGATGATATAATTGTCAAGGTATAGGCCATGTAAAAAGTGAGTGCCCTAGCAGAATGAGAAATCAAGATAAGGCTATGAATGCTACTCTTACTGATAATGAGTCTAGCTCAGATAATCAGAGTGAGAAATCCATTCGTGAGGAAAGTGGGAAACGTGTTACCTTTACTGCTAGAATTAGGAATGAATCTGACCAGGGGAGTGCAAAAGGGGTCCTAGTTAGTGATGAGGATTTTGATGAAAAGTTTGAGAGTGGGGAAGATATCAAGAGGCTTATGATAAGATATATGAGGAGAGTCTTAGGATTCTCACTAAGAACAAAGCCTTAAGCACGAGAAATAAGAAACTTGAATTGGAAAATGAGAAGTTAGTAGCACACATTAAGGAATTTACCTCGATCCTGAGTAAAGTGAAATCCATGAATGAATCTTTTGATATTCAAGTTAGAAACCTCACTAGTGAACTTGAGAAATCCTCTAGGAGAGTCGGCGAGTTGACCATTGAGAGAGAGACCTTAGAAATCCAGGTTAAGAACCTTCTGAGCGATCTAGTATATTCTAAGTCTCAACTGTTTGTCTTCTCTAGTGTTTCTGAAAAAAGACAACATTTTAGGAATGGGCAAGCCGATTGGAAGGGAATGGAGGTCTAGGTTTTAAGGATACTACTACTAGTACTTATAAGGCCAACCCAAATATTTATCTCTGCCACTGACCAATCCAAACATGTGCCTAACCCTGATCTCAAGGATAAGAGATTTGTTAGACATAGGTTTACTAGACAGTGTATGAACCGTCGACCTAGGAATAGACGTCAGCGTTCACATTACATTGGTCCTAGATTTATCCCTACATATTTTCACTGTGATAAGTTAGGGCACATAAAGCTTAGGTGTCATCATTTCCTGAATAGAAATAGAAACTGGAATTTAAATAGAAATAAGAATCAGGATTATATTGATCAGACTGACCTTCTTACTAATCAGGTAAATAAATTGACCAAGATCATGACACAGATGAATAGAAATAATCCTGTTTAGGTAAATTTAGGTGAAGAAGAGTGATCTGAAAAATTTTGAAATAGATCACGGTGCTCTTAAAGATAAGATCATTTGCATACCTAACTGATTAGGTATTTTGGTTTGGTGCATACTTGTGCTTTTATCATTATGTGACATGGATTTATGCATGCATCACGTTTATTTTTTTATTTGATCTCATGCATTTTTTTATGGTTTGTGTTTTTTTGAATTCTTATATTTTGTGTGTTTAGTGCGTTCATATTTTTAAACGAAAAAAATAAAAACATTTTCTTTTATTTCTTTGGTTTAAGTTTTTGTTTTGAGAAAAAGAAAAATAAAAAATGATAACAAAAAGAATTTTATTTGGAAATTGGTTTTACAGCATGATAAATAATATACTTGATTTTGTGGGTGTTAATCAAGAATGAGTTTATTTGGTGGGCTATAATATAATTTACATTGCTAGCTTAGGATGCTTGTGGAGTATTTAATATAGGTCTCTTCATATACTATCTGCACTGCACACACTATGATCTTGACAGTGGGACTCTACCGTGTGTGTGAGATTTGGGATAGCAGTCACATGTTGAAAGGTGACTTTGAACATGAATTGACCATTTTAATAAAATTAAACCTAAGCTCGATTTTATCCCTGCACGATTCAATAATTGTATGAGAAAAAAAATAAAGGAGCTCAATATCTCAATACTACTTTTCGAAGCCTACTTGACTTGAGCAATTAAGCCTGTGGGGTTTCTCATAACTTGATGCCTATAGTCGTCTGACTTGGATTAACCGACATAAAGCTCGTTATAGAAGTCATGTTAGTCGCTTAATAAAGAGGGGTCTACACTTAAGATGAAAAAAAATATATATTTGAGCATTCCTATTGCAAGTTGAGATGAATAAAAATTACTTGTACTGTAAGTCAGGGGGGAAAAGAATTGATTTGAAGTGAGCTTTCATATGTAGGTTCTAATGTATTTTAAGATTTGATTTTCATAAGTAGAAGAATATACTTATTAGCAGTAATGTTTATCATGTCTTTTCTTATAAAATTAAGGTATGGGGTCCTACTACCAGAGGATTAGTGACATTTAACACATGAATCACTTATATCATTTACTCCATGGGTGCTTTAAGTTGAAGTTGTGGGATACTTTATTGTTATTGCATATACTTGAGATTGCTTATACCTACATTGTTGAGATGTGTAATTTTACTTTGTCCCTTCGACATTTGTGACAAAAAGGGGGAGATACTATTATTGTAAGGGAGAGCTATATCATTGTGCATTTTCTGAGCAGTTACATATATCTTTAGGGGTCGATGGAGTGAGACATAAATACATTTGCCTACTGCATAAAAAATTGAGAGTTTGCAGTAAGGGAGAGCATGTGCATTGCATCAGCATTGCATATCATATGTATAGCTATTTGAGTTTTGATGTTTTGTGATGTTAATGTTTTCGGTTGGTGTTTTATTGACATTAATATCACGTCTCAAACTAGCATGCTTATTTGTGTTGATGAGTTTTTGATTTTCTGTATCACGTGCTTTTACACTGGGTATTAAGTTTTTTATTTCAGGAAACAAATACACCAAGAAACGTAAGAAATAGAAGACTTTGAGTAACTTGGGTAGTGTAGTTTGATATTTTTTATTTCCTTGACTTATTATGTAGTTTTGTTACAGAATGCAGCTTGTTAGGTTTTTAGTGTTGGCAATTCTATGGACAAATGACTAATTTGTAACGTGTTGTAAAAGTCAAGGACCTAGGGTGAAATATGTGTAAATTAGGTAAATTAGGGTTTGAGTCCTTGGAGGAGTCTAATATGTCCAAAAAAATCACATATGATAAAGGGAATGCAATTAGAAGTCTAAAGAGTATCAAAGAGCCGCACAAATTATGTTCCAAATTCTCAGTAGTCCCTTTCAATGCATTTTTCACATAGAAAACATTGGAATTTGGATATGGCTATTTCTAAAAGAATTGTATCCCTTCGAGTTATCTTTCCAAAAAAATTTTGAATCATCACAATCGGACATTGGTAGAGAAAGTTATGATAAAAATACTGACAACTGCTCAACCCTCGCTCGACTTTCGCTAGAGGCTCGCTCGAGCGACCAATGCAATAACATTTTCGCCCGAGCTTCGCCGACAGCTCGCTCGAGCGACCTACCTGTGCGGCCAAACCTAATTCGCTATTTTGGAGAGTTTTACACGACCCGTACTATTTATACATCTCTAACTATAAATACAAAGGGTTTTGCATAGGGGTGGGCGTGGGTTGGGTTGGGTCGGTTTTTGTCCCAACCCAACCCAAACCCAACATTGTCGGGTTGCTCAAAATTTAACCCAACCCAACCCAATTATGTGTCGGTCGGGTTGGGTTGGGTTGGGTTGGGCGGTTTGTATCAATAATTTTTATTAATAGAGGAATCTATAGACTGTTCAAGGAAATAAATCAGTAATGCAATCTTAAAGATGCACATAAGCAGAAAAACACAATCACTTCACTAATAATATTCACTACATAAGTCATAACAAAGCACTTCACGTTAACGAAATTAGTTAGAACAAAGCACTTCACGTCACTAATAATATTCGCTACATAGAATACATTCACTACATAATGAAATTAGTTATCTTTAGAAGACACACAAGCAGTCACTACTACTAACTAGATAATGGACTGTGCAAGGCTGCAAGCAAACATAAATTCTACCCATTATTCAACATCCACTAAACAGAACAACAGAAGTACAGAACAACACATAATAATTAAACAATCCATATTAAACAAGAGAAGTGCACCTGTGGCTGTAGCCGTTGCCGTGTCTGTATTTGTGTCCATATTATCAGATCTCTAGATGAGCTGCGAACATCCAAACATATGAAGCTAATGAGAGTTGGTCTTGGTTTCAATTTATTCATTTAAAAAACAAATTAATTAAACAATCCCACAATAAATAAATTGAAAACTTACCTTGAAGATCTCAGCGAAGAGAGACGCCGGCGAAGGGACTCACAGAGACGAGAGAACTAGTGTCGGCGGATAAAAGAGTGGGAACTGGGAAATGTTTGACACCCGTTTTTTCCCCATTTTTCAACAGGAACTTTGCGACGCCGGCGAAGGGACTAACAGAGACGACGTCGGCGGATAAAAGTGTGGGATTGTGGGAACGAAGGCCCCTTTCATTCTTGGAGAGAAATTCTACAGTGAAATTAATGGAAAAAAGCGAAAGACTTCAAATGCTTGTGTCAGTGCATAGATTCAACCATTTTGACCATTGCATTCCATTTCCGGTTTTGCCCTCTACTCAAATTGCAAATCTACATAAATAAGGGCATTATGGGGATTTCATAAGTAATTGCACGTTCTTTCTAGCCAAACTAGTTGCTTTTCCAGCTAATGTCAGAGCCATAGGACTGGTTTTTCTTGCTTTTAAAGTTTTACCCTTTTTTTATTATTTTTTATTAATTGGCGGGTCGGGTTGGGTCGTTTTTGATCGGGTGGGGTGGGCTAACCCGCAACCCGACCCAACCCTACCCACTTCACGCTACCAACCGACCGAACCGATTGAAAAACTGAAAAAAAACCGACCCAACCTGGTCGGGTTGGGTCGGGTCGGGCGGGTTGATCGGTTCGAACGGGTTTTTGCCCACCCCTAGTTTTGCACAAAAATTGGTGGTTGCTTCATTGTGCTTCATAGATATAATACTTTCATATCATTGTTTGAGAGATCCAAGAGACAATTCAATGATTCATCCATATTCAATCTTGAGATCCAGCAACCCGATTTTGAAAAACATTAAAGGTTCCATAATTCAAAACACCTGGAGTCCTTAATCTTTTAAGTAACTGATTCTTTCATTGAGATTTGGAAGAGGTGGACTACAAGTACAGAAAGAGCACAAGAATTGGAGATTCTTGGAATTCCACTTGGAAGAGATTATAGAAGAAGATCTGGAAGCTGGAAGGAGACAGCAGATCAGGAGGCTACAGGAAGTCGAACGGGAAGTCTAGCAGGTTAGCTAGATAGTATCTACGGTAGCAGATCGTGAGACTGCAAAGTACAGCAGATCAGGAAGCTACAGGAGGTAGATCGGAAAGTTTGGTGGGATGGCTACATAGTATCTACGGTAGCAAGTCGTGAGTTTGGAAGGAACAGCAAATCTTGGAGATTGCAGGAATTACAACAGCGGGAACGAGTGAAATTTGCTAGCTGGAAACATACTGTAATCCATCTTGTCTATAGTGGAGGTAACTGGTTTGGTACCGGAGATTTCCCAGTTGGGTTTCTCCGTCATCATATTGGTGTTCTATATTTATTGCTTTCATATTTACTGTTTATTATACAAACTGCGATATTCAAAGATATGATAATTTGAATTATTTGACTAATCACCTAGACATAATTAACTTGTGACTTGTTGCTTATTAATTAAAGTTTTAATTTCGCATTTATACCTAATCACCCCCTCTAGGTGTAGTAGGGTCGAATCTTGCATTTCTCAAGTTGAAAATCAAAGCAACAGCTGAGTTGTCAACTTGGACCTGAACCTTGCGCCACCCATTCCTCCATGCTTCCTGCAAACCAGTGTAAATACCCAAAGTTTAGCTCTAAAAGCATTACAATGCCCAACTTGACCGAAAATCCTCCCAACCAAACTCCATTCTGACTGTGAAAGACAGCTCCTGCAGTAGCTAAAAGAGAATTTCTACGAAAAGCTCTGTTAGTATTCAGAACTACAAAACCATCAGGCGGTCTAGTCCAGCTGATAAGGGCCTATCTGCACTACGTTCACCTCTCCAACTGCAACAAGAGTATCAAAGGCAGCCACACAAGCATGAACTTCATGGAGGATGATTTCAGGCTTCGAGAAACCATCTACCCGAGAGTTATTAAAAACCAAATTGTTAAGCCATTTCCAAATGTGCTAACAGGTAAACCCAAAGAGCATCTTCCAATCAAGATTTTCCCTGGCAGTAAAATCATTCCGCAAATTACGAAACATCCAATCTTTAAAGTTCAGATCAAAGAACCTGGTATTATCCGAGGAGGGCAAGAACTGCAACCATAAGGCCTTGGCTACCAGACAATCTCGTAACACATGAGAGATGGTTTCCACGCCATTGTGACAAACAGGGCAGCTTGGGTCATCTGTTAAATGTTGTCTATTGCGATCATAATTCGTGAAAAGTTTATTGTACATGCAAAGCCAAAGAAATGCTTGGATACGCTGAGGGCCTCGCCATTGCCAGACCAGATCCCAATAACCATGAGCATTGTTAGAACCCAGGTCCAAAAGGGCCAAATAAGCCGAAACCAAAGAAAATTGACCATTACCAGCAAGATTCCATATCTGAATGTCATCTTCTAGCTCATCTCTAGGGAAACAACATAGATTTAAATCATCCAAAACTTCCTCGGGTAAAAACTCAGACAATAATCTAAAATTCTAGGTATCCCCGCTCAAAGCATCTTTCACATGCCATTCATGAAAAATACTCGGTATAGGCCGTGTGATTTGATTGATCAAAGGTTCAGTGCCTAACCAATTATCAAACCAAAAAGAAACACGCCTACCATTACCAATACTCCAGCTAGAATGTCCCGAAATAAAAGGCCACGTACGATTCATAGCACGCCAAATACAAGAACATTGAGAATGAAATTTGGAAGGGAAATAATCAACATTATTCAAAACAGTATTTCCCTCTCAAAACACGCACCCAAAGAGCTTGAGATTCAGTGACAAATCTCCAAGTTAATTTGGCTAGGAAGGACTGATTCAGAACCTTTAAATTCTTCAAGCCTAAACCCCCACTCTCCTTATGCCGGCACATCGTATCCCAACAAACAAGATGCATAGTTCTCTCATTACCATCAGCTCCCCAAATAAAATTTCTGCACATAGAATTAATTTTGTCACAAATATTAGTTGGAATGACCGCCACTTGCATAACATAAGCTGGAAGAGCCATGAGGACCGAGTTAACTAGTGTAACTCTTCCCGCAAAGGAGAGCGTTCAAGCCTTTAATTAATTAATCTTGCTATTAATATTCCATTCCGAGCTTTTGAATTTTCAAACACTTGATGCTAATAGCCTTGAATCTCATCATAACCTTGTTCTCCATATTCTTGAACGAAGAATAATGAAATTAGCCGCCTAAATTAGTTTAAATAATTGACCAAATTGCTTTCCAAACCATGGACGAAACTGGAAATGAAGCAATTTTTTTTGCTCTCGGATCAACACCATCCAACCACATTGTATATTGTTGTGCGATCGCATGGCGTAATCAGTTCACTATCTGTTTTTTGTATTTCCAAGCATTTCGATCTTTGTGCTTTGGTCCCCATGTGATTGCACGCACACTGTACTTCTCTGTTTATAGTTTGGTCCAATGAATTCATCTTTCCAACCATCTTATACCCCTTATAATTGCAATTAAGGCCCTTAATCTTCAAATTTGTATCAAGTTGGTTCCCCTTATTTGAATTGGGCAAAATTTATCATTTTTGCTCGATTTTCGTTCATTTTCTTCAAAATATCATTAGGCAAGAGACAACCTGGCAAACTGAAACATCTTAGTAGCCAGAGGAAAAGAAAGCAAAAGTGATTCCTGTAGTAGCGACGAGCGAAATGGGAACAACCTAAACCGTGAAAACGGGGTTGTGGGAGAGCAATACAAGCGTCGTGCTGCTAGGCGAAGCAGCACGAATGCTGCACCCTAGATGGCGAAAGTCCAGTAGCTGAAAGCATCACTAGCTTACGCTCTGACCCGAGTAGCATGGGACACGTGGAATCGTTACGCCTTTCGTGCGGGTCGGAACTTACCCGACAAGGAATTTCGCTACCTTAGGACCGTTATAGTTACGGCCGCCGTTCACCGGGGCTTCGGTCGCCGGCTCCCCTGTCATGAGGTCACCAATTTCCTTCAACGTCGAGTTTTACCATATTATTTATACGAGATTAAGCATAATTCCGTAAAAATATCCATATTAACGGTCAACTTATGTGTATAAAAATATATTTATTAATAATATCAATCCAGAGACTCAACTGCTATTTGAGTTTTACATGAATTAAATAATTACTCATATAAGCTTTTTGATTTATAAGAGCAATTTCAAGAGACTGTCTAAATATAATATATATTGAGTCAATATTTAAAAATAAGTTAAAAAGCTCAATTCGATAACAACAAGGACCAAACCAATAGAAACAAATATGTTTAATGGGCCCAAAAAAAAAAAAAAAAAGTGGAGAGATACAGAAATTCGAACCCTCGATAGTTCTTTGTTCAAAACTACACCGATTTTTAAGAAATTTCAGTACTGTACTTCATGGACGAATTTACATTGAAAAATGTTATTCATCTCCAATGGGGATGTATCCCCAGTCTATGTGGATGTAAATGATTGGTTAAATGATAGGTGAAATTAAATGACTTATTTAATTTCACCTATAATTTAATGTCATATTAACGCCACATAGACTGGGGATGCATCCCCAGTGGGGATGAATAGCATTTCTCATTTACATTTGGTCATGTGAGACCAGCTTACCCAATAAGAATTTTTTTTAAAATTTTTTAAATTTCGCTTTTGCCCTATTTGCATGACTTTTTTCTTCCACTTTCTGTCTTCTAATTTCTCTCAGGCTTTAAATTCCAGTTTTCTCCCTATACTTTGGTTTGTCATTTTTTTCAAACATTTTTTTTTTTCATTAAAGCTCATTTGTACTGACGCCATGAATCTACCTCGTTTTTCTCCATATTAATACCAGACTCCTCAAGGTGCTCAACCCAAAGCTTGAACCACACAGTTGAATTGAAGATTCGACGGTTGAATGATAGTTTAATAGTTTACATCGAGGACGATATATTTGATAATATTAATAACAATATAATTATACGATGATTTCAAAGTATGAAAATACGTTGGCTATGGTTGGTATAATGTATTGAATTATTTTCATTAATGTTATGTCAGTTTAAAAGCCTAATTAAGATTGATATGGGTGATATGGTGTTTGCTAAAAATCAAGAAAGGTCAACTTCTTTCGTTGCTCATCGAGACTCTACCAACACTAGGTTGCAAGTTCACGGAGGCGGCAATATCTTTCTTCGAAACAAGGTTATAATATAACTAAACAAACATAATTTCTATCGACTTAGAATTAATATAACTAAACAAACATATTTTGAATTGAACTATATTTATAATTTCTATCTCTATCTTCATCAACTAATGTATATAGATTTGGGGTTTTATTATATATAAAATAAATTTTAACTGTCTGATCTCGTCACGATCCAAGAACCTATATCCTCTCATTTAATCTCGCTTGTCATGAGCAACACATAATAAAAGAGTTAAAGCCTCAAACGACGACTTATTTCCTGGGTCGGGTTAAGGGGTGTTTCGTGTGCGATGTTTGGGTTTATATTTTATCATCAACAAATTCAAGAATCACCCAAAAGTTGTTTGGCAACACGTGATTTGCATTGCTTGTATTAGGAGTAATCCTCCTAAATTCCTTTATGCTTTAATTCGTCCGCCATTTAGGAGGAATGGTAAATAATGCTTCTTCTTTTTCATTTGTAATTTTTTTTTATTTTTGTCATTAATAAAATTTATATCTCAGGCTTAGGTTTTATACAAATTTCGTGTAACAAAGCATGATTAATTAATAGGGGCAACCAATAAGTCAATATTTGCAACTTACCCGGGAAACCACGTCAAGCATGTCCATTTAATAACACTAATAATGGAACTAAAACGGTCCAGCCCTTTTAATTAATCACAGTACTAAATAGTTTTCATAGGGTATTTTCTTTAATAACCCACATAATTAAATTATAATGGTCCAGACCTCTTAATTTATTACAATTTAAATTGTTTTAATGGGGTGTTTACGAAGTGAAAACTTTTAAAAAAAAACAATCATAATCTCAAACAATTCATTCCAACAAAGTATTACTTCTTTGGTGTTAGGTTTTTGATGTAACTGGCAAGTCTGTAAATAAAATGGACTAGATTTATTGTGTTGTAAAAGTCAATAAGTAAGTTGCAATTGCTATAAATTGAGTTGTATTATGTCTAGGGTGGGAAAAACGGCGCCGCAATCTCGTTAGACTATTGCCATGACTTGGCTCAAGCGGCAGAAACAGAAACATTGTCGCTAGCTTGTCGCCAGGACTTCGCTCGAGCAACACACCGTCCCTCGCTTATCGTCCAACTTTCGCTCGAGCGACAGGGTTATCCGGAGAATTTAATTTTCGTTTTTAAGATTTTTTATCCAACTCATTCATTCATAAACCTACAGTATAAATACTAGAACGCATCTGAACAATTTTTTTTAAGGTTGAATATTGAGAAAACACACTCTCCATATCATCTTCATCAAATAAGCTTTCAACCTTTATTCTGTGATTTGTTCTTGGCGGTGAAAATATCAAATCCATAATCCAAATACCAAACTCCAACTTCCTACACATCTGTCAGAGTTTTGAAGATCAATGGAAGGTGATTAGAGTTCCAGTTGTTGGAGAACGTGGAGTTCTTCATTGATTCACAGGAGATAGAAGAATACATAAAGCCGGGTGTTGGTATAGGAGTACGCAATCCAGGAGGGGTTTGAAAACTGCAGTTGGGAGTTGGTGCAGAAGCACGCAATCCAGTAGAGCTGTGAGAATTGCAATCAGGAGGTCAGAAAGTACTAGTGGTAGTCGTGTTTGGCGGACTGTAAGTTCAAAATTCGTTTATAGTAGATTTCTGACGGGTAAGGTTCTCGGAGTTTTTACTCAATTGAGATTTCTCTGTGATCAATCTACTTGTTATTTATTGTTTTCCACCTAACTGCGGCAATTCAACTTGTTGCTAATTAATTATTAAGTTTTAATTCCGCAAAACACCCCCCCCCCCCCCCCCCCACTTTAGGTGTAATTTGGGTTGAACCTCGTAATTCCATTTGGGAAGCAAAAAGTGTAATTTTAAACAACATTATCGAGTCCCTTTCCGTGAACAAAATATTAAGAACGTTATCAATTAGGAACATAAAGTGAATAAGTGAACAAATAAGAGAATAAAAATATTTTGCTTGTAGAAGTTAACCGTAGCCGATATAAGATTTTTGTTATCACTTTCTCGAAATACGAGAATAATGGACCATGTAATTTCAACCTCCTCAAGCAATGACTTATCCCTTTATCTTCTTCAAACTAGGAAGAATTACATGATCCGTCAAGAACCTAGTTTTTTTATTGTGTTACGACCCACTATCTCTAGCGGTCAAAATCACCTTAAAATCCAATTATGTTTTTTTTTTTTTTTTCCGATTGCCCCAACTAATATCTCAAGTTTACACGTTGGTTCAAATCTTCTTTTATCTTTTTCCTCTTAAAAGGTTAACCTGTTAAAAATATTAATTTTCTCATAAACTCAAGACCCGTCCTTATGTCTAGCCATTGTATAATATTTTTCTCGTATTTTATCAATGCAATAGAAATACATAAATAAATAAAAATACTAGCATTGTATTTTTCTTTTACAATTATTGTGTTTTCTTTAATTTTCTCACTATATGACTCTTTTTTGCAATTATTTCACAACATTTAGGGATTGTTTGAGCCACATTCTTTTGCCAAAATACGTTATTGAATAATGTGTAGTTGAAAAGAAGAGAGAAAAATGTATTTTGAAATTAATAGGTATAAAACTTGCTCCTAGTTAGTTAATCATCTGATAATACGTTGTTAAATTGATGAGATGCCTTTCATACATACTTATAAAAATTAATTTCTTCGTACAAAGTTGTTCCCTATAAATTGTATTTTCTCTCCAACTTGATCGAGCCTTTACGCTATAGCCGCTAATAAATTCTATAATTTTCTGCTGAAGTTAATTTATTCTGCATTAAATAATATTAATTAAATTTTGAAATGTAGTTCCAGGCTCCAAACCAACACCCCCCCACCCCCAAAACCAGTCATTTATTCATAGACTCCTGCAATATTTTCACTTATATGATGCCTTATCGTAACGAGTAATGCAATTCATAATAAAGACAATTGATAATCGTCCTACGTGGTATATGTGTATCGATTTGTTATTTGATGGATGAACCAATAAAAAACTATCACACTAATGCATTAAATAACAAAGATGACATGTATGACGATTAGCAAGAATCTGAAGCTCATAAATTTTTGTATGCCTCAAAAATTCAGTTTATACATACTTGGACCAATGCACGATAAATAATTATATTAAGAAAATGAAATACCATTATTTACTTATTTTTAAAGATTAATTAAAATCGTACTTCAATTAATTATCGAAATAATAAAAGAATATACTCTTCAAAACAAACCTTCTAAGATTGAATCTAAAATTTAACCCATATGATCTACTTGTAACAAGATTGATTTTAACCCAAATGAGCAGTTGAAATCTCATATCACTACTTGTAACAAGATTGATTTTAATATAGAAGTTAAGTCAATAAGTAAATTAGATATTTGATCTATAAAAATTATTTTCAACCTTTGTTGCCTGTTACCAAACATAATCTGACGGGCAATACTAGCTTTTTAGGGTTGCAAGAAAACCCGCAGCATATCTGCCCAACAAAATCTAAGACATAGACACAGTCTTTTTTCTGTTTTTCTTTGGATATAAATAGGTTATTATAGTACTAAAGTTACAATAAAATAATAGCAGAATTTGTGAAAAAACTTTAAAAAAGAAAAGATTTAATGGGAAAAAAAGCTGGGGAATGCAGCTTTATAGAAATTGAAGGTCAACTCAAGAAAAGCCCCAAAAGCAAAGCATGTAAAATACGATCTTTCTGCCCATTAGGATCTAGAGAAAGTGAATAGACATGACTGAATTTGAACAACATTTGCCTAACAAAAATACAGGAAACTTTAAACGAAATTTCAATCTAGTTGTCGAAATTAAAGTTGTTGAGTCTAAATTGTTCGAATTTGTTTAAGTTTTGATTACTTCTTCCAATTTGGTATCAAACTATTGCGAGAAAGAGTCATCGTTATGGTAGAATTTTGGGGATTACATTAGATTAAAAAACTAGATATGATTACAATAAGGTTTAAGAAGAAACACAAACAATCAGAAGGGACATCATCGTCCTTGACTAGTACATCAGATTTCATATATAATTTTGAAGATTTTTTTTTTTTTCGCCATTAGTCGTCTGAATTAATAAAAATAAAGCCATTTTTTGAAGTAACATTTTCTTAACAACAATATATAATAGCTGTTACATTATTGAAATATATTTATAGAAACGTGATAGGCCTTGAGATTTCAAGAATTCTGCACCTTAGCAGAGAAGAGTCCAGGTGCATCAGGATACTGAAAGATATCAGAGAACATTCTGGTAGGTGTGGCCTGAATGTTGGCCGAGAAATCAGTGTACACCGGCGTAGAATTTGATTCGATGCCAAAAGAAGTGCTGTTCAAGTTTTGAAACTGTTGAGGAAATCTTTGGCCTTCGTACGCAAACCCTAAACGGTCATTGCCAAAAGACTTTTTCCCATCTTCCAGTGATTGTTTTGCAGTAAATTCAGTGGCTGGATAAGTAAACGACGGCGGAGGATCAGTCTTCAGCGCCGTAGGTTTTGGGAAAAACCCATGTAAGGCAGAGTCCAATAAGCCGGAATCAGGCTTCTCCGGGAGGAAAAAATCCATGCAATCAGCGTTATGAACAGTGGTGATTGGATTTCTTGATGAAAACCCTAAACAAGTTGATTGATCATGTAGACTCAAATTTGAACCACCCCTAAAGTTCTGATCTGAAACTATGGTTGCATTAACAGTACTGGATTGAAAAGTTGTATTGCCCGACAGATTTGCCAAAGAAGATCCCATAAATCCATTGTTAGGGTTTACAGAAGAACTGAAAGTAGGAATTTGTTCGTAAGAATATAAAGATGAATTGTTCGAACTAGAGTTGAGAAAATCACGAAGAAGAAGCATATTAAGAGAATTGCCTCTCTGCGTTCCAGCTGATGAAGAAGATTCATGGAAGTCCACAAGATTAGGGTTAGATGAAACAAACTGGCGAGAACTCAGGTCCCAAATGGAGGGCTGGGATGATTTCGTGAAGCTATACGGACGGATAAGATCATCCGCCGTGGGTAACGGAGATGTAGGGTAAACAAAGTTGGTTCTTGCTTTCACACCACGCATGGCTCTGGCGGCACAGTCATAGGCACAGGCTGCTTCCTCCGCCGTGTCAAAAGTTCCAAGCCACCGCCTCTCTTTCGACTGAGGGTCCCTTATTTCCGCTGCGTAACGGCCCCATGGACGGCGACGGACACCACGGTACTTCATCGTGCCACCAGATATCGAACCGTCTTTCAACGACCTCTTGTTGGTGGTGATGGCGGCGGAGGTGGTGCACCGCTTTGAAACGGTGGAGGTGGGATGAAGTTGGTCGAGGTCTTGAATTTGTGAGTTGGAGCCATTAAGCCTCCTCAAGGCCTCTTCCATTTTCAATCAATTTTTTTGTGAATTTACAGAAGAATCAATGCTTGGGGGGTTCAGTTCTGGAGTAGGTATAACGAAGAAATGGAAGTTTGCACCTGAAACCGTGTGATGAAGCTTGGGGTGGGGGATGAATTTATAGCCAGAATTTACACCCTTTTGGAGAGGAGGGATATATTATTGCAGAGATATTAATGTGCTCATAATTATTTAAATAATAAATTACATCTGTGGACCACTACAAAATCAATTTAATTTGAGGACGTGTTCGATCGTTGTTAAAATCCAATTAAAATTAAAAATATGGTCGTTATTGGGTCTCACTCGTCTAATAAAAGTCAACAATAACGGCTAGTTTTTCAGTTTTAATCCGATTTTAATCTCTACCGAACACGCCCTGAAACTTGTGATAGAAAATTGTTGTTTTATTTTAAGAAACCATTGTACTACGACGGAATCATAATGAAGCATAGATCAAAACTAATGTAACCATAAGATAACTATAGCGGAAATTAGGATATTTGAATGAGATGAACATATCAACTAGCAGTGGCGGAGTGGGCTCGACTATTAGCCAATCTAGGCAACTGTCTAAGGTCTTGAGTTTTAGCAAAGCTTTAAAAATTTTGATTCGTGTGTGTTTGATGTATATTATTGAAAAAATAATATATTTTAAATAGTGATATGATGAAAAATATGTGGTTAAAAAGTAAGTAAAAGTTATTGATGTAATGAAAAATATTATTTTATTGAAAAATGTGTGGTTGAAAATAAGTTTTAAAAGAATGTGTACCAATTAGGGGCTTAAGATTTCTATATTTTTTACTGTTTTTAGTAATAAAACATATTTTTTAAAACATAATATAAAGCAATTAGGTCATCAATTTTAAACCCAACTATAGCATTTTCTCTAGTTCTTCATGTAAATGCGAAATCGCCTTATTCTATTGTCCTTAATTTTGAATTTTTTTTTATAATAGAAAAGTTGCATTTTTCGGAATGAAAATGAAATATTGACATCATAGGTAAATACTAAATAGGATCACAATCAATAAAATTATCACCTTCACTATGATTTCGATAATATGAACGTATGATTTCTCTGTATTTTTTTAATTAGCCCCTATTTGGTTCCTTTTAAAAATAAAATTTCTTAATTTTTATACTTATTTTCAATCATACATTTAAGCAATAAAATATTTTAAACGTAAAATCAATATTTTTACTACTTTTTAATTACACATTCTCCAAAAAATCGCTATTCAAATGTCTATTTTTTCAAAATAATGGCCATGAAATAGGGGCTTAGTATCTCAAATTTTGTTTGCCATATAGCTTTTAGAATCAAAATGCAAATACAATACTATTTGCCCTTCATAATAAACCTAGTTAGTCTTGTTATTCGAAGATTTTATACATATTTTTGTTATCAAATTTTTGAAGTGGAAAATAATGAATTTATGATTTTGATTTACTATTTGGCTTAATGATTATAAAAGATATGAATACGACCCTTTCGTTCTTCTTGCTATTCTATTGTCCCCGTTTGACACCCATTTTTTATCTCATTCTCATTCTCATTTTTCTACAGTACTCATTTCTAACCATACATTCTCCAAATAAAATAATATTACACATAAACCCAAAAATTCTTCTTACTTTTTAACCACACATTCTTTACATCAATCACTATTTAAAAACTCATTTTTCAAAAGAATGGGTGCCAAACGGGGGCTAACTAAATTGTTCTAGTTTAGAAATTGTATTGCATATTTCTTTTATTTTATTTATAATTCATGTTTATATTCTTCCAATTAAAATGTTTGTCTTGAATTTCAAAAGACGATAAAATAAAATTTAACATAAAGATCACCTGGTGTGTTTGAGTCACATTATGTTGGAAGAATGCATTCTGGAATAGTAGATTGATGGAGAATGTGTGGTTGGAAAAGAAGGAAAAATTATTGATATGATGAAAAATATTATTTTATTAAGGAATGTGTGGTTGAAAATAAGTAGAAGAATAATAATGAAAAAATAATGTGGCTCAAACAGGGGTGTGAAATGAAAGCACGTACAATGTTGGTTGAGAAGCAATTCGTCAGTTCTAAATTGGTCTTTTTAATCTATAAACTTAATTGTCATTGAATTTATTGTTCTTGAGTGTAGTATGTGTTTAATCTATTTCGAGTGAAAATAACTTTTTCTTACATTTCGTATTTCAGTTGAACGATTTTGCCATTGTTAAGAGTTTAATCTTTTAGAACTCGAACTTCTACTGCTACTTTACTGTTTCGTGTATCAATACAATACTCTCATAAAGATGAATATATATTTTTGCGATTACGGCCCCTTCATAAAATAACATCTCTCAATATTAACATGAAAAAGATAAAAAGTGTGCTGAAATGAACTGGTAACAAAAATGAGTAATGTTATTCATCCCCAGTGGGGATGAAAACACAGTCTATGTGGCATTAAACGATAGGTTAAATGAAATGTGAAATTAAATGATTTATTTAATTTCACCTATCATTTAATGCCACATTAGCGCCACATAGACTATGTTTACATCCCCAGTGGGGATGAATAGCATTAATCAACAAAAATTTGTGAGGCAAAATAAAGTGCACGCGGTTTGTAATATTCCAAGAATTTGCTGTCCTCAATTGTTTATTTTCTCTCGAGGTAACATTCTAATTATTTGCCTTTTCTTTTACGATGATAAAATGTAAATGCTCCAACTACCATGTTTTGTATACTTCGATTTATTTTTCTAGGAATTCTGCTCAATGAGACGATCCAACATCAACTGCTTAATTATTTCGTGCCATCCTAAATAAATTAACATCAATAACTAAGAAAACACATTATAATAATTGACTTAAATATTTATTAAGTAAAAATTAAAATTAAATAATTTTAATTGAAGTTTACTAATTTATTATAGAAAGCCAGTGTATTTACTAATGCATTTTTCATAGTTAATTTGTCCAATAATTCTTTATTTTCTTTTAGTGTTTATTTGTTTATGATTTTATGCACGTTTATATATTTATTATTTTTCAAATAAATACTTAAAATATACTCTTAAGCTGAACGTTCTCAAAATTACTTATAACACAATTGGGATGTGAGTAAAACTCGTCAATTTCGCTCGCCATTTTCACTTGTGAAAGGGAACGAAACAACATGACTAGTCTCTATAGCATGCTCGTTTTATGAGCAATAATTGTTAAGTCCTTGTTTGGGCTTCATTTTAATGGAATTTTAAAGAAAAATGAGTTTTAAAACAATGATTTTTTTGAAAAATGTGCTAAAAAATGAGGAAAAAATCCAATTTAAGTATAATATTATTTTTAAAGAGAATATATAATCGAAAATGCGTTTTAAAAAAATAATTTTTTTGGAAAATGGAAGCCAAACACTATGTGTTCAGTGTTCACTTCACTATCACCTAAGCATTGTACAACACCACGGATAGATAGGTTTACTCTGTTTTAACGGAAATTTCTTAGAATTATTAGTAGGAAGAAAAAGATTTATCGAAAAAAGGGTCAGCATCAAAACGTCCAAATCCAACACGAAATCAATAGAATCGCGATTTTCGGGCAACAAGTTATAGAAAGTGCGATTTTTATCCATTTTCAAGGAAGTCGCCTTTTTAACCCGTCTGAATGATTACACTGGCGGCGCTCAGATTTTGTCTCTCCCACTTTGGTGTACTGATAATTTTTTATATTTCATTTATTAGGTAATTTTTTTTTCTGAATTACCCTTTTTACTGCTGCAGGTAAATGTGCTTTCTTTAATTAGTTTTTGTTGTTAGTAGCAGTAATTATTATTATTATTATCATCATGGTTTGAAAAGCATGGGAAAGTGTTATCTTCTTCACATGGCCTTGTCTGCAACTAGGGTTATTATTTTTAGGATGTCATTTAGGGTTTCTGTTGGCTGATGGAAAATAAAATTTGTCAGATAAAAGGAGGGAACTTTGTCTGTTCAATATTTTTAATTTGTAAATCTCTGTTCGTAGTTAAATCAATGAATTTAATTTTTATAAGGAAATAATTGAGCCCATGTCTGGTAAATTTATCGATAGAAATAGGACGGCCATATAAAATATGAAGATAATTAAACCCCTGTTTGGTACACATTATTTTTTTCATTATCATTCTTCTACTCATTTTCAACCACACATTTTTCAATAAAATAATATTTTACATCACATCAATAAATTTTTCTTCATTTTTAACCACATATTCTCCATCAATTTACCATTCAATAATACATTCTTTCAAAAGAATGTGTCACAAACACACCCTAAATAGTACATTTGAATGTGTGGTTGAAATTTATTTATTTTTTTTTAAATGAAACAAGTTTCATTGCACATCACAATAGCTAACGGTACACGGAGGAAAGACCTCCAACACAAAACCCTCCAAAGCGGGATAAAGTGCTACCAAGGCAAGAGCCCAAGCTAAAACAATGGCCATCACAACCAACCGACAAACAAAAACTAGCAACAAACAAACAGAAAAAACTATACAAGACAACACCAACCCAACCAAACCCAAGAACCAGAACAGGTACAAACACATCCGGAATCAAGGTCTTCATTAATCATCAATACACAGCAGGCCCTTTAGCAAACCGTGATTGAATACCCAAAACCCGAAACAAGCACTGCACAACCACTACAACCCAACCAAAGAAGAAACACACCACCAACCAACACACCACCAAATCCAACACAACCAACCACACAACCAACACACCACCAAAACACAATCAACACACCACCAACACCAACCGACGCCATCGCTGGAGACCCAGCCAAAATGGCACGCCGGCGAAGCTCCATCAACAGCAGCGCCCCACCTGCTCCGTCCACATGAAGCCAGAAACGACTAAGGCCTGCCTCCCTTTCCAGCCAAACCTCGCTCGCCTCTCCCCACCGACGACAGCACGCACGAATACCACCATCAAAGCTTAGCCAACCACACCATTGCCCCGCCCAAATCCCGCCAGCAAAACGGCGAAACCACGGGCAAGCAACCAACACAAAAGCAAATAAACTCTAAATTGGGCCAGAACCAGCCAAGGACCTGCACAACACCAAAAGCCCAAAACAATCCACACAGCAGGCCCAAACCTGAAGAACAACACAAGGCTCGAGCGGAGGCTACAAGGCAGAGAAGCAGAGTGCGAAGAAATCACTTCTCGTTCCATGATTCGTGCCAAACCAATCACCAGGCAACCAGAATAACAACAAAGATTAGCAAAAATCCCGGATGAACAACTGAGAATTTGCACAAATCAGCCACAAATGCCGGATTTCCAGCCGTGTGCAAGAAGTACCCAAAGGAGACGGACTCACACCAACCCTGTCCGGATAAAACCCTAAAAAAACACTGGTATGATGGCCTGAACGTAGTCCCTTCCCCCCGTTGGAGCACCTTCGAACACTACATCGACAACACGCAACCTACCTCTGGACACCCCACAACCAAAAACAAACTGTCCAAAAACAGCCCCCACACACCAACCCAAACAGAGAAACAGGAAAAAAAACAGTAAAGAAAACCGGAAAAGGAGGGGGGAGCCGAAGCTCCCACCCCCCGGCGAAATCACGGAGAAGGGGCGGTTAAAAAGCAAGGATTTCAGGACACCAGAGAAACAGGAAAGCCAAGATCCACACCCAAACAACCTCTACAAGTTAAAACCCGAGAGATCGAAAGACCAGAGTTGCAGGGAACCTGGGAAGGAAACCTCACCTTTTCGCCAAAAGGGAGGACTCTGAATGTGTGGTTGAAATTAATGCTTGATTTTGACTGAATTTATAAATTATTTATTTATTATTCAAATAAAAACTAAGTTTTGAAAAATTAGGGTGCCTTTTTTTAAGCTTTCAAAAGTAAGATTCTAAGTCTCGACTGATTTAAGCTCTTGTTTAATTCTCATTATTTATAAAATATATTTTTCTCTATCTTCTTTTCAACTATACATTTTTCAACAAAATAATATCACATGTAAACCCAAAACATTTTTTCATTTTTTAATCACTCACTCTTCATCAATTAATATTCAAAAGTGTATTATTTACGAAACAATGGGGGCTCAAACAAGGCTAAATTTATAAATATGTAATCTTACACGATGGAAATCGTCAATGTAAACAATGAAAATTGCATTCAATTTTCATGTGATTGAAAGCTAGAGGATAATGTTGGAGATTCGAACCCAGGCTTAAGTGCTATCTTATATTTTCAGCTTAAAGTTGCGTTTTTTGAAAAACACGATTTTACTTATTGAGCTAGTTCTTTAATCTACTGACATCTGTCTTCACTACTAGCTGTTGGATGAAATCTGGACTGAGATATTAATACTTGGAATCGACTGTTCATCTCACACTTTTTCATTCTTCACGATTAGGATTAGGGTTCGAGAGAGTTCTATGAACTTAGGGTTTTCGTCTGATTTGTTCATTGTGCTCTTTCATTATGTTCGAGTGTTAGTCTTAGAATACTTGATTTCATGTGTGGAAATCTGCTAGAAGTTGGATTATCTATGCTGTGGTTTATGATAGTTCTCGTATAGTGATTCTTATGTGATTCAATCAAGATATGTTGAATCCTTGAAGAGATAAGTCTCTAATCTGCATTCTTTGTGTTGATTGAACTCATTGTAATCTTCGTTGCCAGTTTGAAGGCTGTTTAGTGCAATCGAGCGTTATCCTTTTGTGGATGCTCAACAGGGGAGTAGATTTATACTGAACCTTTGGGGTTTAGGCCGAAAAATCTCGTGTTCATTTACTTTTCTGCAGTTTTAGTTTTCTATCGTTTTAAGTTTTTTGTATCTTAACTCTAATACTTGTGGGTCTTGACCTTTCAAATAAAAACTTCAAATCATTTAAAATCATGTTGTTCTTGCTTTATATCATGTAAAAGTCCAGGGAAATCGATAAATAATGACGATTTCTGACGTTGAGATTAGATTCGCGGATTTAAAAATATTAGTACCCAAAACCTCCTTTTTTTTTTTTTTTTTTTTTTTTTCTAAGTTGAAAACCCATAATCGTTATTGGAAAAAGTTAGGACCCAAAAGCTCATATAGAAAAAGTTCTATATTGGAAGATGGTTTCAAGTAAAGTTCGAATTTTTCAGAAAAATAATTATTTGTTCAAAATGAGGTAGCTGACAATTGATTAAACTTGTAGTTCTTATCATGAGACAGAAAAGTGACCAACATCATTTCTTTTTAAATGAGGATAGAGAGAGACAGACGTTGGTAAGTAGACGGCGGTGGTGAGGAGTGGCTGAGAATGGCGGAGACGCCAGCCTACCTGTAGATTTTAACGACAAGAAGAGATACTGTCAGAGAAGAACCAGCTTTTTTCAGCAGAACGTTTCTATGTATGTTTAGCTTTAGTTCCCCACGGGCTACCAGGTTCTATATTTACATGCTGTATCGAGTACATGCAAAGGGATGATAGGAATGTAATCGTTGCACCCTACTGAAGATAATTCCATTGTGAATTAAATGCTTGAGAAGACATTTGGGGTCTTGTCATTTCAACTTTTTTCTCATAGGATAACATATAAAAATATGATCAATTAGAATTATCCACCATGTTTCAACAGATTAGAACCTGGTAGCCCGTGTGGAGAAATTTTAATCAAGATTTTAATCAAAATTCTAGCCGTTAACTATCAAATCAGCCACCATTTTTGACTTTCTCTCTCACAGGTGGGACCCACAGGTTGACTATAACGGCTATAATTTTGATTAAAATCCCACAAAAATTGCTCCCAAACACGCTCTAAATTATTTAAAACTTGGATCATCGCGGCAAGAAAAGTACTTTTCAAGGGTCTGTTTTCGATGAGTAATGCTACATGAACATCTTGAATGATATTTTGGTTGATCGAACACACACACATGAAGGGTCAGCATTATTTAATTCACGCGGGACCCACGGTGCAATGTGAGGGTCAGTCAACAAAGGTGGCACCAAATTTGGACAAAGTGGCTCTACTCGTTTCCAATAGTTTCTATTTTTAAATTTGCACATTATAGAATTGATTTTTGAGAAATTATCGCTATATCGTTCTTTTAACTAATCAAAGCATTCATAATAATTTAAACATATTCAAAAGTAGTTTCTTAATCGTAAAAGAAGTCAAACAACTTTTAATTTTTCAAAATTCTTTCAAATAAACTCATAATTTTTCCTACTTTTTAACCACACATTCTCTTCAAAATCACTATTCAAAACATTGTTTTTTTGGAAATAATGGCCACCAAACAGTGTCTAAGTCAGGTGATCTAAATACTTTGATTCTTAATTTAGATTAATCTTTTTATTTGATAAAATCCAACTGATGGAGTTTTGATTAATTAGTATAAAGACAAATATTTGTATCGTGTTTTGAACTCATAGTCCCTATGTTGGTGCAGGCAGGAAATCGAGCCCCTAAAATTTCATTTTGGTTGAAGGTACATATTTTTAATGTTAAAACATAGGCCTATATAGTTTGATTTGGCATGGCTTGACTATGGGGTCAATTAGGTATATATCACGACTATACTCAAATCATGTCAAACTCTACTGAGTCGTCTCACCGATCGAATGTGAGGCGGATTGACCCATGACATGAGATCAATTGCACCTAGTCGGGTCGTACTTAAAGTATAGCAGTTGTTCGTGTTGGAATTGTCCAACATATTTATCTTTTTGTGCATAACCCTAAATAGAAAACAAACTTGATATTGCTACTAAAACATCTAACGGTTCTGAAAATCCTGAATAAAGTTATAGGTAGGTTAGGTAGCAATAGCATGCATGGGGAAGAAGAGTTTTAGTTTGTTATTGGATAAATAAATTAGGGTTCAAACTGTGCAGCCTTCTCTTGTGTTTGGAAGTTGATATTAGCAAATTCTGATAATGTGGCAGAGAATCAAGATTTGTTTACCCAAATAGGAGCAACTCATAGATTTTTGTCTATTTTATGCTTCTCTCTTTCAAAATTAATTAACATTATTGATCTGATGCATTGGCTTGGTGCTGCCTTTTAATTTCTACCGTACAAGGGGTGTCCGGCGGGCAAGTTTCGTGTTTTGGAGAGAAATACCTATTACCGTCAAGCAGTTTCCCGAATCCAATAAAATTCGAAGTTTACATAACATACCACGAGCAATGTCGAGCCTTGATGAAAAATCGAAATGTGGAATGAAGAGAGGAAATGAGGGCATGAGAATTAGAGTAGTTGTAGGTCATAAGATGAGTGGAGAAGACGATTGTGTAATTTGAGATAACATATAAAAAAATAACCCCATTTTCGTTTTTTCACTCTAACTCAGTCATTTTTTCAGTGTCAAATATCATTTTCATCAATACATTCAGTAAGACCTTACTCACATTTTCGATTCACTTTTTAACTACACATTTTTAGGTCTCATAACTTATCTACAAAAACTTAACAAACGTATACTGTCTCCTCTTTTCAATGAAGAATGCTATCATTCGCTGGAAGAATACAGCCTCTTCTTCAGAAGTACGTATAACTCCGATGATGGTCCCTTCTTCAAGGGCATCCATCATTTCGACGTCTTCCCCTTATTCAAAGTTTTTTCCTTGTTTAGGGATGTCGTCCATGTCAATGTCTATAGTGATCATATTGATGCTTCTTGATACAGCATTCCGTATGGAGTTCAAGTAACATTCTCTTGCACTTCTTTGATCATCCTGAATCGTTGCAATTCCATTCTCCGTTGGAAATTTCATGCATAAATGATGAATGGAAGTGACAACCCAGAGTTCTTTCAAGGCTGGCCTCCCTAATACTCTGTGGTATGCGGAGCGATTATCAACCACCAAAATTCCATGAAGTGGTGAGCAGTCAAGGGTGCTATCCCCATCTCTATCGCTGGATAGATCCTACTCCTTGGGATGATGCTAACTCTCGTGAAACCGTACAAGGGGGAACTCATTCGAGTCAGCTAATGCTCAACTTTCATCTTGTCAAAAGTGGTTCCAAAGATGATGTTGATTGAGCTTCCATTATCCATTAACATTCTTTTCAGGTCATTACAGGCCACGAATGTCTTCACCACTAGGGCGTCACAGTGTGGATAATGCACACTTGCAGCATCTTTTTGAATAAATGATATTGGCGGAATTGTTCTTTCAATAGGGGCTCGGTTAACTATGAAACTTGTCATATGAAGGTCTTTTGCTTCCCTAGCATAATTTCTTTGTGAATTTTTAGATTATCCCCCAACGTATGAACCTTCAAAGATCGTATTAATTTCCCTGATAGGCTCCTGGCCATCAATTGTAGGGGGACTTCACCTTTTTCTTTGTAAATCTCTAGGTCTCTCAGTATCATTGTCCCTTCTCCTTGAGGCTAGGGCTGTAAGCAAAAACCGCCAAACCGGAAAACCGAACCGAAACCGCAATTTTGAAACCGGCGGTTTGGTGCCACGTGGACCCGTAAACGAAATGGTTTTGAACCAAACCAAACCGGTCAAAAAAGGTTTGGTTTAGGTTTCAGAATTTTAATTATGGTTTGAAACCAAACCGGACCGGCGAAAAATATATAAAATAAAAAAATAAAATATTGATTTTTTTTTAAAATTTATCCAAAATTTCAATTTTGTAAAATTGAATAATTTTGTCATTTTGTAGGTATTTTTGTCAATTTCTAATTTTCTATTAATTATTAAGATTTATGACCCGCCCAAGCCTAATTATATATAAAAAAAGGTCCAAATTTGAAAGAAGTAGCACTAAACAGCTCAACCCAAGTCCATATACTCACAAGTCACAACCCCAATCTTCCAATTTCAATTTCTCTCACTTGCAACTCGCTGGCCGTAGCCTCGCTCCCCACGGCGCCTCCTAGTTTCCCCTAAATCGTCAACGCTCTCGAAATCTCGAACCTCCCAGTCGCCAGTAGTGTACATTCGCCGATATTATTAGACTATTTCAGGTTCTTGCATATTTATTTGATCGTGAGTAAGGCTTAAAATTGAAATTTTGTCACTTTCTAGTTGAAATTTGTTTACATATTTATTGATCGTGAGTAAGGCTTAAAGTTGAAATTCGGGCTGTCAGGTGCGCAAAAGACATTTGTTTACATATGAGAGAATATGTATAATTCCGTGTTAAATTGCAGAAGATGAAGGTGGGTATATATAGTGGAATGAGGGAGAAAAAATATTTGCAGATTGTCTTTTGGAAGCCATTATTAGATGGATCCGTGTCTTAATTCTTTTTTTTTCCAATTTGCTAATTAAATTTTTTTTTGTGTGTATGAAGGACAAAATTGATCATGAGTTCTGTGGCTTCTTTAGTATGTGAATGTTTCTTCTTTTTGCTAGTTCTGTGAGTTCCGTGACAAAATTTAATGTTTCTTGAGTTCTGTGACAAAATTAATTCGTTTATTCCTTTTGCTAGTTGAAAAGGGATATTATTATGTTTTTTTGGACCTTATATTTATTTTAGTGGACTTGTATTGTATCTTTATCGTAAATATTATCCTAAAACGTCAAAAGGACGAATAAAAAACTATGCTTTAGTTTTTTGTGATTTTACTTTTATTTTGTTGGTATTTAAATTTATAGTAAATATATTTAGTTTGTTTTAGATTTATTTCTAGTAAGATATAAATATATACTGAATTAATGGCATAAGAGTAGAGACTAGACAGGAAAAAAATATACGCGAAACCGGCGGTTTAAAACCGGACCAAACCGTTAGGTTTAGGTTTGAGTTTTTTTCAAACCGGTCAAAACGGTTTGGTTTAGGTTTGAGCTTTTCTCAAACCGGTCAAAACGGTTTGGTTTGAAAATTTGTCAAAAACCGCAAAAACCGGACCGCTTACACCCCTACTTGAGGCATCGTTCTCGTTGGGGCGCCTCGATTCAACATTCCTAGGCCTTTGAGTCTACCTAGGAGAAATGTCTCTTCGGAGGCGCCTGCCTCTTCCATGATTTGTGTCCTGAGGATGTCTCGTGATATCTCAACAGTCTTTCGTGCAGTGGTTATAGAAATGATGATATGTACAATAAATGGGTGTTTCGTCTCTATTTCTAGGTTCAGCGCCTCGTTCTGTACTCCTCCCTCTTTAAGGGTACCTCTGATAAGGTTGGTTTTGATGCATTTCTGCACTAGGGTTCACTTCCTCATAAACCAAAGTGAGTTTCCAATTTATTCTAAAAAAATCTACCTAAAAAAGACTCTACGTATCTAATGGATTCGAAACTGCCTAACTAATAATCATGTCAACCCATACTAATTTAGCCACATTCATTACCACATGCTTCATTAAATTAAAGCTTCCATTATCGTACCAAAAATTGGTAACTATTAAATTAAAGCTCTTTTCACGAATATGACCTTTGAAAAAAAGGGGATAAATTAAGCTATATTTTCTATTTGGTCAATTATGTACGCGGTTTATAGACTTTTGTTGTTCTTCATTGTACTCTTTGATGATACCCTATATATTTTTACGGTACTCAATTGATCGACAGAATTGTTATGTTCATCACTAAATTTATTTATATTCAACTCGATTAGTGTCACCATTCATGTCCGACTATTAACCAAACACCGGGGCATACGGATGGTAGCGCAATCCAATTCTCAGTCCATATCTATTTCTAAGCTGCTTTTTTCTTTCAAAAAAAAAAAAAAAGTAAGAAAGAAAGAAAGAAAGAAATATATTTTTTATTTTTTTATTATTTAATTGTAAAGTACTGAAGGGTTAATAATTGTATTTAAATTTTAATTTTTGGGTTGGAAAATTATAAAGAAAATCATCGTATTTCTATTGTTATGCAATCAATATTAGGAAAATAATACTAGAAAGCGATAAAACATAGTGAATAAAATTTTGGTAATCACTTGTGCATTTACAGAGGGTGGATACTATTGATATAAGAGAAATGTTTCATGTACAGGAGCAAAATCAACGGAAAAGTTACATAACACACACAACATGTGGATCCTGCACAATTTTTTTAATACACAGTGGGGCCCACCCACTGTGAGTGTCTGTATGTTTTCTGTAAAAAAAAATATGTACGAATGGAATAATTCATTGATATAGACATGGAGGTGCAAAATGCAACTTGGTGGCTGTAAAGGAAAAAACGCAGAATTCTTATTTTTCTTTGAAGGGGTGTGGTTGATGCTTAATAAATTGCATTTTTTATTCCACACTCGACATTTCTAAAGCCTTTATCAATTTTACTTTGTCACACGGTTAATATTTGCTACTTACTATTGATAATAGTTTATATTTAAATAAAATCGTAGAATTGTCATTTTACGACTTATTTATAACATAAATTTTACTAAATTAATTTTTTTAAATATCAACTGTCCTTGACAACAATCCTAAACCCTCTTCTAAACAAACATAAACATATAGGTCTCCACAAAGATAAAACAAAATATGTATTTCTCCACAAAATTTTGGATATGTAGACATTGAATCACTAGCAAATTCCTATGTGTATAGTTGTAACATACGCATATCTGCAACTGACAAATGACAGTGGTAGCAGCTCTCTCTCCTGATCATTTTGTCCCCTAATTAATTTTTTTTAAAAAAATACTTTTTTACTTATAATCTATGATAAAGCCTGCTTGCCAAACATAGCCTTAGATTTTAGTTTTTCACATACCTAGGTATTGGTACATTAGCACGTTTGACAAAGCTATTTTGAAATTATAAGTTGGCAAAACTTTATTTTTAATTATAAATTTTATTGTACTCACAATTTTTGTTCATTTTTTAATCATACATTTTATTAAATTCATCAACTGATAATTCCATGGAAAACAATGTCAAACGAACATCAAAAGATCCAAAATTTTAACATTTTCTAGGTGAAAAATTATACTAATTAAACATAATTAATTAACAATTCCCAAAAAAACAATTTTAGATAATTCAATTTCCTGTAATTCATTTTCTTTTCACCCAAATTTCACTTTTGCCATCAAACGGACCCTAATGGTTATTGAAGTTGAAGCAAAATTTTAAATTGATTATTAAAGTATTTTCATGACCCATTTAGTCACCAACATTAAGTAATGTTACATAATTAACAACTATTTTAGCTCGATTAACCCCATATCTCAGGTAGCGACGATTTAGCCGTTAAATCTTCATTTCGCGACCCTTATAGTAATTATCTAATGATGAAACATAAGGTTAGGGTTAAAGAGAAGGATTTGAATTTTTTTGTGATGGAATGTAATGCCTTTTCTTTTCTAAGTCGTGTTTTTATTATGAAAATTTGTAAATTTTCGACGTGTACATAGTGATCGTTAGTTGATATCAAGGTTTATTAGGCAGACATCGAATTTAGAATGAACGCCACTAAATGAGTGACGAATTATGTAATATTATTGAATTTTAGTGATTAAAATGAGTCCCGAAATATTTTAACGACCAATTTAAAGTCTCTCTAACTTCACTGATCATTAGTTAAATTAACTCATTGACTACATCCGAGAGACACCATTGTACGTGCATCGTGGTTGTGAAGTGCTGGTTCGTTTTTCTTGTATAGTTTTTCATAATAAAGAGAATTGCAATTGGTATCATTTCTTGCAAGTGATTACACCATTATATTTGCTAATTAAAAGACCTTTTTTTTTTCTTTATTTGATCCCACGAATTAGTTAAAGAAAGCTAGTAAGATCCACAATTTAAGACGAGTCATTAATTGAACTAAGCTCACTTTTTGCATGAGTTGAGCGGGCTCAACTAGTAAGACCCACAAGTTAGATCATTTTGAGCTCGTGGATTGGATTTTTTTTTTTTGGTTTATTTTATTGATTTCTTTAAAAAAAAACGAGTGAGCTCAACTCGATTTGTTGCCACCTTTAAGTATCAACATTGTCCCTTCTACACTCAAATCAATTGAAACATATATGACTTTCATGTTATGTACTATTGATGATTAATAGACACTTCGTTTCGTACAGAATGGATTAGTTGCGTAAAATAGGAAATTATACCGCAATCTATTACTCCATTTTTTCTCTTAGACGTCGCTTGGAATGCTAGTGAGCCACCAACAATTAGGGATGACAACGGTTCGGTTCGGGGTAGGTTCAGTCAAAATCGCAACCACACAACCAAATTTTTGATCATATCATAACTGCACCATAACCACGTAAGTCGGTTTGATTCAGCTCAGTTTGTATCTCGGCTCGGCTCGATTCGATTCGATTCGATTCGGTTCGATTCGGTTAATAACTACGAAAATAAATTATTTTTTATAAGTCCAAACTCCAACCGTCAAATTAAAAAAAAAAAAAAATTCTGAAGAAAAGTCAATGAAAACAAAAACACAATACTAAGTCAATTTAGCAAATAATATCCCAAATGAAAATGCAAATAACATCCCAATTTCCAAATGCAAAATACAAATTTAACAAATAATATCATCGCCTAAATCTATATGAGTAGGATTTGCATTTACTTCACTTGGATTTTGTGAAGTACCCAGTGTACTTTATGCATCCTCTTGAATGCCAGTAGCAGTATCTCCAACTTCAACTGTAGCACTTCCAACTGAAGCGGGAGGAGTCGGAACAGATGATGCCAACCCATGGCAAGACATCTAATTACATGAAAATAAAACACATCAATTGAGGTTTCAACCATGGTTATGGTAAAAATGCAATCAATTTGAATGTATTTATAGTATTTTCAATTGCTGTTTTAAAAGAAATATCAACTGCACAAATTGAAAATATCTGCTTAAAGCAGTAAAACAAGATTTTATTAAAGAGTATTACAGAAAATAAATTTCCATTCTGCATTTGTAGAAAATCAAATTTCTTTATTTTGATCCACTAAAAAGGGATAAAGAAACTATCATTTGTACCTACCAAATAGAGAAATGCAAATGACAATAACTATAAAAATAAATTGCTTTACAGATATATGAAAAATGAAAGCAAAAATAAAAAAATAATTCTTCCCTACTGGATTGGTAAAATCACCAAACTCTCGCAAACAGTATAACCTAAAATATATGTTAAATTTTGGAATTTCATTAATAAAATCAACAAAAAGCCACATTAGTTCTGTAACCAAATTAATAATTCGACTCTCTATTTCTTATTAACATAGAGAAAATGAAGAATACATAAACTAACAAGCAAAACAGACTAAAAAACACATTTTCCGGGCCACGCATCATATATTTAAATAATATTATAAAGAAAATGCAATCAGGTATAATGTATTTGAGTTTTGTTAAATTGTACAAGGAAGATGATTTGAAGACAATGGACGCAGAACAACTCAGCGAGTGTGCTCACAAGATGGTAGACTTCGTTGCTGATTACTACAATTTGAAACTGAGGTACAGGTAGCATAGTGCTGGCGAATCTGATTTGGTTCATTAGTTGAGTGGAAGAGTGTTTTGTAAGTTTGGTTTCCAATTTTCAATTTTAACGTGTAGATTAGAGTTAGGTTATTGAGTTAAGGGTTTACTAGTAATGTTAATTGGACCAGAATTTTGGGAAAGCCTAATTGTCAAAATTGCCCAATTAATTTTGGGAAAAAATAATGGAAAGTCCAATTGGCCAATTAGTTTTTTTTAAAGGGTAATTGGTTCGGAGCGGGGCACCGTCGTTAAATACCATACCCATCCCACCCAGTACTGGGTCATTAAAATCAAAATCATAACAACCCCATTGCACCATCAGTTCAATTTTTTTTTCCGCCCCATTCGATTCGATTAACTGCGATTTTTAGTTTTAACAGTTCGAATTGTCGTCCTTACCAACAATGGCTATGTCTACCATAAATAAAAGAGGCAGTTTGCCTTTATTGTTCATAAGCCGTTATACGAGCCGAGCTGAGTCGAGCCAAACTACTTTATGGCTCGACTCGGCTAAATTTCTTTTCTTTGATTAGTTTTGTTTACAGCGAACCAAATGACTTTATGGCTCGGCTCGGCTAACTTTTTTTTTATACGTTTGATTAAATATTTTAAGTTACAAATATTCGTTTTAAACGATTTAAAATTTGTTGGAAACGTTGAAGTGCGGTCATGATAAATATATGATCGATAAATTTTAAATATCAAAATAATTTTACATAAATTGTGCAATGTAAAGTCGTGATTGTTTATGTTTCTTTTTAATCTCAATCTCATTCCAATGTCCTTTTTTCAAACTCTACTTTTCTACAATTTTTCGTTTGATTCAATATTTCATAATATGAATATCCATTTGGATCGATTTCAATTTTTTTTAAAAAAAATTAAAATGTGATAATAATAAATATATTGTCGATTAAGTTAAAATATAAAAATGGTTTTATGGCTCGGCTCGACTAAGTTTTTTTTTTTCAATTTATTTGGGTTTATTAGTTATTTATTTTGAGTTTTTTTTCCTGTTCTGTTGTTTAAAAATTGATTAGGGGTTTATGAAGTAATTGATAATGACTGTTCTATCGAGGATTCGTAACAAGACATTTTTCGATAACTGGAGGCTGTGGTGGAGGTAAGCCTCGATTTTTTCGATTGGGTTTTATTTTTTTTCATCTCCACATTTAATGTTGTCTCGAAATATTTAGCAACTTATAAGAAAATTTTATGTAATTAATGTTTTACATAAATTTTTTTTTTAATACCTACGCTATTACGTAGTCAACTACATCAAAGCATGTGCAAGACACGTGCTTCTCACTAGTCATGAAGAAACAAGAGAAAGAGATGATGCTTCGTGGAGAAGGAATGTATGCCATAGGTTAGTGGATTCTACAATATATATAAACTAGTGTGTCACTCGTGCGATGCACGGATATTGTACTAAAAAAATAAATTTATAAACGTTGAATTAAATATTTCATTTGACTTCAAAATGATTATTGAGGTTGTTATAAAAGTATATGAAATAAGTATTATATATGCGTTACAATTGTCATAAAAAAATTAAATCGATGTTCCAACTACTACAAATTTTGGAAAAGTTCCTTAAAAACACATATGTCGTTGAATTGTCTTGTCTGTCATCCTTATCGCAAATCAAAATCTTCAACCTTTTGTGATTTGTAACTCTAGACATAGCAACGTATAACTGACCATGGCTAAAAACTGATTTTTTCAAATACAAACCAACATGAGATAGCGATTGACCCTGACTTTTGTTGATTGTCATTGCGTATGATACAATAAGAGGAAATTATCTTCGTTGAAACTTGAATGGCAGCCTTGGATTAGATGGAGTCAACGTCATTCTAGGGATAAGAACCTTATGACCTGCATTAGTTCCAGCGAGAATCTTTGCTTACAGAACATGACTTCCGAGCCTCGTAATAATCAATCTTGTGTCGTTGTATAAGCCGGCGCAATGGTCTATGTTGCGTAAAAGCATAACAGGAGTGCCGACCTTCAATTTCAATTCATGGTTGGGCACACCAGACCGTCTAATTCCATTCAAAAACTCAGACGTATGAAGGTCACGTAACATGTCAACATTGGCATCTGACTTGCAAGTTGAATCAGAACTTAAATAAGTATTTCCTTTAGTCGCATTTAGCGAAATCATATAATCATTGACAGATTCAACCACATCAAGTGTCGGTGCGAGAATAGCTCTTCCTTGCAGATAATTTACCTTATTAACGTCACAAGTAAACAACGGATACATACTATCCACGATTGCTTTGACTGGATTGTCGAATCCACGTAACAAAATATCATCCGAAATTTCAATTGTTGCATGGCCATCATTCGCACAGCCAATTGTTACATCCCCTATACTCGCAATCCAATCAGAAAATGCATTTAATTCAACGCACTTAGCATCTGACTCGATATTTTGTAGTCTCATGTTTTTGGACAATCTCAAAACCTTATAATTTTTTGGAATCACAATATCCTGTCTACTTCCTTTTGGAATCACAGGCAAGATCTGTCGAAAATCTCTTCCAAAAACAACTGTTTTTCCTCCAAAAGGTAGTTCCATACTCTGTGGATTGTTGAATCTCAAAATGTCTTGCATGCTTCTATCCAAAGCCTCAAAACAATATTTGTTCATCATAGGCGCTTCATCCCAAATTATAAGCTTGCATCTAACAATCAATTCCGCGAGAGGACTATCCTGCTTAATGTTGCACGTGGAATCTTCATTTGGATTAAGCGGTATCACAGATCTTGAATGTGGAGTTCTACCACCGTCCAAAAGTAACAATGCTTTACCGCTTGACGCCACATTCAACACAATTTCTGTTTTGATCTTAAAGCCACAGATAAAGTTTTCCATACAAAGGTCTTCCTTGTACCTCCATAACCATTAACAAAAAAAACACCACATTTATCTGATTGAACTGAATTCAATACTGTGTCATAAACATATCGTTGCTCGTGGAATTTTTGAATCTCAAAATGTCTCGCATGCTTCTATCCAAAGCCTCAAAACAATATTTGTTCATCATAGGCACTTCATCCCAAATTATAAGCTTGCATCTAATAATCAATTCTGCGAGAGGACTACCCTACTTAATGTTGCACGTCGAATCTTCATTTGGATTTAGCGGTATCGCAAATCTTGAATGTGGAGTTCTACCACCGTCCAAAAGTAACGATGCTTTACCCTTGACGCCACATTCAATACAATTTCTACTTTTGATCTTAAAGTCGCAGATAAAGTTTTCCATACAAAGGTCTTCCCTGTACCTCCATAACCATAAACAAAAAAACACCACCTTTATCCGATTGAACTGAATTCAACACTGTGTCATAAACATGTCGTTGCTCAATTGTCAAATTAGAGACCATGTTCTTGTGTTCTTCCACCAATGCTTTCCGATCATATCTCATTTCATCTTGAAAAAAAATCATAGTAGAAAAATAATTACTTGATAATTTATAAAGTACTAATTTAATTTTTTATTCTTATTATTTTTTTTCCTTTACTGATATTCATCTTCAAATTTAAAACAAACATATAGACATTTTCTTCCATGGCTTATAGTAGCAAATTTATAATTTTCAGAAAATTATACCTCTCGACGAAAAGAATACAAATTATACCTTAGAAATTTATTTTATGCCATATTTATAATTCTTTTCTCACTTTCATATCCTAAATTTCAATCTGCAATTAACATGTTGCATTACATATGTTAATACCAGATCCACATGTAAAGTTTGGAATGTGATAGGAAAACTTACTTCACTGTCATGCGAAATGAACTCCAAGTTATATGTTTCATTCAGATTTGTGATTTTGGCAGCTCGTAAACACGGATAACACGCACTTTTAGTGGCCAATTAGTCTTCGTGACGTTGATATCTCGCACAAGATCAAATATCGGTGCCATATGCACTTATCTATCTTCGACGTGGTAGAAAAAGTGAAAAAAAGTTAAAATCGTAAAACGAAAAAAAAAAATGGTCATTGACAGATGTATTTGAAATAGAATTGCTAGAATGTCACCTGAACTGCGACTTGAACGATATACTCACAAAAATGTTGCACCCGCAAAAATAATTCTCCCGAGACGAATAGAAAACGAAGTCTTCAAATTTCTTGTAAACGTGCTTCCATAAATCAAATTTGAAGTCTTGTTTACACTGCTAAAATGATGAGCAATGAGGTAGAATGATGGATTTTGAAGTAAAATATTGACAAAATTGTAGTATTTCAAAATGGTTGCACGTCCCTACTCGGAAAACGAACAGTCACTCTGCCTCTTTATGTGCAAATCAAATTTAAAGGAAAAATATAAAAATTAATACAGAACAACTTTTGTAACATTGGTTTACCTCATTTTACTATTAATAATTATTAATTACTTGGGCATCTAAATATCTACTGGGTTTCATAACTCAGAATTTTAATCCATGATTTGAGCTAACCATGGCTAACGGCCTTTGTTCAGTAATTTATATTTACTTGCACCATATTAACGTGGTATTTAACATGACACACATTTCACGAATATTGTTATAATAATAATAATAATAATCAAACATTAATTAAGTTTCAAAACCATAATAATAATGTAATTAGCACACACAAAACAACTTAAACGTTTAAAATGATAATAATTCAAAGAAGTTTATATATAAAAGGCAGGTTATAGTGACTTTTCGATTTTCAAACATTTTTTTTTAAAAAAAAGAATGATTTAATGAACACAAAACTCAACAAATGAAATTGTTACTATCAATAAAAGTATGCTTAAATGTTTGACTAATGGGTAGACGGACTTTAATTAGAATTCCATAAGAGGAAATTACACTTTGGAGGGAAATTTTTTTTGACGGCACTTCTGTTTTTATATATATATAGATGTTATGTTAAAATAAGAGACTTATAAGTAAGTTCATATTTGGTGCCCATTATTTAAGAGACAGAGAGTTCTAAATAGTATTTTTAGGAAAATGTGCAGTTAAAATAAAAGAAAAAATTTAAAATTTATGTGCAGAATATTTTATTGTGTGAATGTATGATTAAAAATAATTCAATAAAATTTTTTTTGTTTTAAACAATGAGCGCCAACATGGCTAAATTTTAAAATTTAGTCATGGTATCAGTCAACCAATGATATGGGTTAGAGGCTGCACGCGTGCAAGACCATCTACTTCAGTGTCTGTGCTTTATTACACAATTTGCAGAGCTAATCATAACCCTAAACTGTGATTTACAGATTTTCATAAAATATCATCAATGTGTGTAACTTCTTGGTATGAAAATTCAAAATTAAAGTTGAGGCTAACGTCGATAAAAACTGAATAATACAATTAACAGACACTTAAGTGTGTGTCTGGGAGCGATTGTGTTGTAGAAAATCAATTTTCCTTTCAAATCAAACTTGGCCCCACCACTAGTTGAGTCAATCTTGGTATTTGAAATGGACCATTTACTCCTCTGTGAATTTTGTAAGGTTTGTTTGAGAAATTAAAATGGAGGGCAAACTGGGAAGCTTTGCTTTAATGCCGCCTGTGTGTCCTGTAGCTTTGTCAGCCTTGTCAGCCTTTTGCAATAAACAATTAGGCAACGGTTCTTCTTTCAATTACGCAACGGTCGGAATTACACTAGGAAGTTTTATTTTCAATTAGGACTCGTTTGATCTCCATTTTTAAAAAAAATACATTTCTCTCTCTCGTCTTTTCAATTACACATGGCTCGACTCACTGTAGTTCAAAATGATTAAATGACCTTTACTATGTAAATAAACAAGAGTAATTACTAAAAACGTATTAAACTTGACAGTACAATATAAATTCAAAAAAACACATTTCCTGAAAAATATAAAAAACACCCTTATCATTTTTATTTACTTTGCACGTTGTGTAATAATTGTTAAATTATTGGAAACTTTAGTTAGTGATTAATGCATGGGTGGGATTAATTAATATTTAGGCAGGAAGAGGTTGAAGGATTAAATGATTTGTCTGAATGCTCAAATAATGCATAAGTACTTGAGACTTTTTAATCATATGGGTTCATTACATGCATATGAAAGTTCATGCTCCATATATGCGTCTCACAAACGATCTACGAAGAAAAAGAATTTAGAACAAAATGGGAGGTAGCTAACCAACTTTTACGCGAGAGGAGAACGGAATAGGTATCCATTAGATCTGTCTTTTCGCACGACATTTATGAAAGCAGCAGTTGGCGAGCAGATATGATCGGGGCCAACTCACGACATGACTAATTTTGAACTAGAACTATTACATGTTAACCAATTAACTTATACTGTTGGAACAAAATCTCTATTAGAAGCTTTGAGAATTTGATTGACAATTGGATAATTAAATTTTTCATTTTTTATATTTATTTTTGGGCCTAATATAACCTCTATCGTCCATCATTATCGTATGATCAGTAGGGATTTTCATCTACATTTCTTTTCCTTTGTGTTTACATTTCAGAAATTAAAAAAAAACATTTTTAGACAACAATTTAAATGTATCATAAGTATATTAGTATATTGCTGTCACATTTATTCGGTTAATTCCCGTCACACGTCACAGAGCCATCGAAACCAGCTATTAAAAACATTTTAATGCATGCATATGCCACATTTTTTTTTTCTTTAATGCATGATACGAACAAAGAAATTCTTCACAGAACAGAAATGGGACCCACCACACTTTGAAATTTGAATAATGGAATTAACATACTATATATCCACTATACATCGATAAAAAAACAGGTCACAACTACACACCACAAAGTAACAAGCATCATCTCCAAAAGTCACATGTTATACATATATTTCATTACCCAAAAATTGGTAACGAAGTCACAAATTAATCGTCCTAATACACCAAAACATTGTAGGCCACTAAGGGGTTGTTCTCTTTATATTTAAGTTTTGTATTTTGAGTTTTGAATTCATTGAGTTTTGTGTTTTAAGATTATTAAAAATGTGTTCTTTTTGACATTTTGAAAAATTATTCTGAAAACACCCAAAACGTGTTTTGAAAATTTTGACTGGATTATAACTGAAAACACTCGTTTTGGGTTTTCTTTGTAAATTTTCAATTTGATCTCAAAAGCGCATTTTTGAAGATGGGAAAGAGAACGCGTTTTCACTGTTTTAAAAAATCGAAAACAGAAAATGACTTGAAAATGGTAAAAGAGAACATACCCTATTTTTTCGAAATTAGTAAAATTAAACTTCAGCAATGAGTACTGAAAGTTTTCGATTCTCAAATTTCTGGAAATAAAATCATATTATTGTGGCCTACATAAGACGTTCAATATTCATTCCTTTATTTTTCTTCTTCTAGAATCTCAAAAAATCTAGGATTTTTGCAATTTTGACATTTTGACTGATTTATCAATTGTTAAATATTTAACCATGTCGTTATCAATTTTTCCCATTTTAAGATATTGTTTTGTGACAAGATTGGGCCAAATCTCAGAGGCCCTTTAGGCCCGTATCTCTACTGAATAATATTGGCCCAATTGAGAGTTTTAACAATTAAGAGCCTGTTAATAAAGTATCGTCTGTTGTGTTGTTCATTGTTATCTAGCATTAAACAACAAATATACTGCAAGATAAGTGTATTCCAATGCTCATTTTTGGATTAATTTCTGTTTATTGTCTTTAAGAAAATCATTTCAATAACACATTATAATTAGATTGAATAAAGAGTTGGCATCTAAATGAACTTAGTAATGGTCCTAGCTTATAAACCCGATTCGAGATGCGTCTCAATGTTTAAACTCGGACATTTCCTTCACCCGTCGGCGAGTTCCTTCTTGTCTATGGAATTCTTCAAGAAACTCTCCGTACCGATACTGCCTATACATTTGCGGGTATTGTTCATCAATCAAGTCCTTTACAGGACCAATAACGAAGTCCTCGTTTGATCCATAAAACATTTCTATTGATGCTCGATGCAAATCCTTGTTGGTCATAGTAGCTCGGCTCACACTCTTGTACATTCTATTACTCAAGACCTACAACAAAATAAGAACCATATCAATCCTCATGCATATTTCAAGAGCATGATACGTACGATAAAATTGGACAGTACAATGTACAATATTTTAGCCTCATAATCTTTAATACTATACAGGCTTCAGAGCCATAAATTACATTGCCAAATAAAGTGTTAAAGATTACGTGCTAACTAGAAACATCTTTTTTAACGCATCCACAACTATCCATTCACCATTTTTGGTAGCCTGTAGACCAGTCGCACCTCGAGAGGTTAGTAGAATGTTGAGTGCATTTAAGTCAGTATGAGTAGGCAATCTTAAAGTGAGCTCAGGAGGTGGACATGGTGGATAAAAATTGGATTGTGAAATTAATGGAGGATTCTGTCCCAAGGCTCTTTTGTAAAATACTAGTGTGGTTAACGTGCGTCGCACGTTAGTTAGTTGTTTAATGTTGAAAATAAATACATGTAAATTTTAGAGAAATTTATTCATAAACATAAAAGATATTCATAATTTATTTATGAACTTACTTGTCGTCTATATTCTTTGTATTTTTTTAATTCTCCATATGAGCATTTCGTATTGAACGTTTCATCACCAATGTATTATTAACTAAATATAATCAACGATTTAATGATTTTCTTTTATATTAGGTTGTAAATGTTTTAGGAGCTTAAATGAAGAGTTAATTACTCATACTTGGCACATTATAGCTATTTATTTGTTTAGATTCAAGTTGTTTGTGTTAGGAACCTAATTACATTAGTTTAAACTTCTAATGATGAGAGCTTTGATTGTTGTTTTTGTGTCATTTTTAATCATATAATCTAACTACCAACTCCTAAAAACAACATATCCAATCATTAAGAAGTTAGAAATTGAAAAATACTGGGATTCCTATGCAGCTTTGCTGAAAAAGATATTGTTAAGTCACAAAAAAATATCCATATAATATCGACTATAATCATTTATACAAAATGCATTTAGATAATTTTTACTAAAAATGAGATTGAAGTTTTGGGGTTATATGTAAAAGGTGACATATAGAATTAACACTCAACTGTTGCTAGCGCATTTTCTTCAAGATGAGCACGAGAATAGAAAACAGCAATTGGTATGTCCAAAATTCTTAAAGTTGAATCATTGGCTGTAGAGTCCCTAAACTTGTGTTTCATCTTAGCAACTACATAAATCTGAGAGGCAAATCATTATATACTTTAGAAAAATTGGGCTCTTAGTTTCCTAATTCTAAAATTTGACATCTTAAAATAGAAGATTCTACAACAGAAATAAGATTTTTATGATACAAGTTTTATAATCAAAATGGGTACGAATCTGATTTTCAAGTTTTTGAAGATCACTTACTTTGGTTGTTCCACCAGCATCAAGCATTAAAATAGTTCAGCAGGAGAGTGAAGTATTCTCATCTTCAAACCTCAATTACCAACTAGTTAAAGAAAAAAAAAACTAATTAAGACCTAAGGGAAGGATGACAGCTAGCCTGTCAGATATAAAAGGAAAGTTCTGCTATTGCAAATGAAACCATTATTTACCTTGTACTTACAGTTACATTTCAACTGAATGGTACCCACGATCCAAATTATAAATAGATAATTTGCATCTGGACACCTTCAACAAGAAACAAATAATATTAGTATACTGAAGATGTGTGATCAGATTCATACGGGAACTTCTAAATACCACTTCACTATAGACAAATCTAGGTAAGTTTGAAAAGAGAGACAAGATTGATAGCATTTACAATTTGTTGAATCAAATTTTCTAAGAAAAAATCATGCCTATTAACTAATGGCGAAAGTGAACGTGGAAAATGCTATGAATCTTGTCCGTACAGTAAATATCTCTTTCCAACTCTAAGTAAAGGGTGAGAAACTATGACAAACTTTTATATCTAGATGAAAGAAAAAATAAATTTCTACGTGGAGGCACACCGTGTGCATTGAGGGAATATTGTTTCCACGAGGTATTAGATGCATCTTTGGGTAACATTTAATTGAAATCATGACTTGGAAAACTAGGTGTCAAAACCAATATAGAAGACACGTTAAGATTGTGAAAATCATTACCTTATCCAAAAATAGGTTCTCATGATAAGGAGCTCTGCATAGTGTAAGCTGGAGTTCTTCCAACAAAAGAACAAAATGCTAAAATTAAAGATAAATTATGAGAGATTAAATAAATCAGCAAACCATTGTCACCGCAAGGTTGGATTCAAACAAGAAGCAAGGCAGCAAAGTCAAATAAAATTCAGATGTTAACTAATGCAAGTATCTTAAATATGTGACATAAAGGATCTCACATATTCAAAGTAGGATTGAGTTCATCATTACCACTGCATATGACTAAAAATAATGGATTGATGTTAAGGTCGAGAAAGTATCGAACTATAGGTCATATGGTAGTTGGGCACTGAAAATTTTCAACATTAATGAATTAATCTAATAAAATTTTTAAAATGAGAACATGTTTATAATTAAGAAATCATAAACACAAATAAATATTAACATATCATTAACATGGGTGGGATTTAGATAAATTTGCAAGGGAAAACTTAAGAAACTACAATCGTTTAGATTTAATGAAAATCATAAAAGAGCCTTTTGAGTTAAGTCAGAAAACATTTTTAAGATTTGTCTCGTGATTTATTCATAAACTGATTATTGGAATGAGTCCATATTAATTTAAGCTCTGATTTCATTATGCAGTTGAAAATATTATAAATAACCAATAAAATAATTTGACAAAATAAAAAGAATAAACAAAATAAAAACAGATATAAACAGATAGATTATACCATTATGAAGTGGATGTTTCAGGTTTAAGATAGCAGAATAATTAATTTAATTCACTACACAATCAGTCACAAACTCAAAATTTTATCGGAAGGAAAGAACCACTAATAAACACAAACATATACCAATGAAACGAATGTTCCATGAAAAAGAACAAGGTAGTGAAGGTCATTTCAGAATTTAAGGATAATGTTTTCCGTTGATAATACATCTAACCACGTAAGTGAAATTTGGTTCACTGAATATGGATATTAATTTTGGATTCAACATTTAAAAGAATTACTAACATATACAAATGTTGATACCTTCTCTTTCAGGGAATATATCTGGGGAGGCATTGTCATTTGTTGAAGACCTCTGGACTGCTAAGTAACCAATTATAAGGAAATTGACTTGCAGATAGTTTAGAATGAGTGAAAAAAAAAACATTTTTATTGGTAGCAATGTAAAAAAAAAATCACTTAAAAAAATAGTTGATTGTCTTAAGAAACATTGTTAATGGTAATTATAAAAAAAAAAAAAAAAAAAAAACTGTGCCCACGGAGGTGCCCGTCACACGAGGTGCCTCTGTGTGCGCACGAAGGATTTTTTTTTAATATAATACTACCAATAACATTTTTTCAACTATACAAATTTGATTAAATAAACCAACAAAATTTTCACAATCCATATAAAAAAGTGAATTATTTTATGTTGTTGGAGAGTTACCATAAGAGCAAAACTAGACAAATTCCAAATTCACTCAACAAAATCATCCAATCACCATACTCAAGTCTCTAATCTAAAGCATCGATCTCAATTTCAAGACTCAACCCACGCAGTCAAACATAAAGTTTATTATATATGTTCACATCTCATAAAACCCATTAGATTCCAACCCCAAAACCAAGAAAATTCTCTCCGGCCAGTTGAAAAGGTTCGTGAAATCAGAAAACAACTTATACAAGATCTCTCCTTCAGAGAAAGTGAAAAAGCCTACAAATTCAATCGAAAACAAAACCCAGAAGAAGAAACCAGTCATGAATGTAACAACAAAAACTACCGGTTCTATAGCAAAGAGGAGGTGAAAAATGACAATGAAAATGCGAAGAAGACGAAGAGGCTGAGCCATGTTAAAACTCCAAAGGATTCGAAGAAGAATTAATATAAATAAATGGCTATATAATGATACAAAGAAAGTGGAAAAATATAATCCAAACCTGAGGTGTATTCTAACTGCACGAGGTTGCCAAATTCTTTTAGGAGCAAAAAATCTATTGTTTGACAGCATTAGCCTTGCAAATGAAAAGGAATAAGAAGTTTGCAATGGGAGGTTGCGTGGGAAAATGGAGGAGGAGTGGGTGGTTATTTGAGATAATGGAGAAGCAGGAATGACGGTGTGAAAAATTTTGACGAATTTCAGGGAATAAAAAGGGGGGGTGGGGAATTTTTGACTACGATTGAAATGACGACACGTATCTGCCTTTACTTTTGACTCTTTTAATATGTAGTGATCTTTTATCTAGCCCTAGAACCATTGATATCAAACTCAAAAGTTGGGTCATCAGGCTTCCTATCTCCCTTGCATACTGGGTAGCAATTTCTGTAAAATAAATAAATAAAAAAATTATAAATGATTTGGCATCCGTTGATGAAAATTTATAAATTCAGTTAAAGTCAAATATTAATTTCAATCATATATTCATAATTATAACTTATTATTATCAACACATTTTTTGAAATCCGCTACTATTTATATTTATAAAACATTTATAAATTCAATCATACTACATGTACATTTAGTTTGACATCATGTGAGTTGATAGATTTTTATACATTCATTTTAATAACACATTTTTCAATCAATGACCAAATTTATTACACATAAGGGATGTCAATTTTGATGTCAACAAGCAATGTACAAAAAGCACAATTCTTGTAAATTTGCCAATGGAGGCTTAACATATTCAAATGATAGATTTAATTGTACTACTATTGATGAAATTTAATTGCGCAATAATAATTTTTTTCCTCTTTTAAGGGGTTCAAGATTTTAAATGAGATAGTTCATTGTTGAACGTGAGTTTGCAGGACTTGAGTTCAAGCCTTGCTGCAACAAGGGATGTGTTAAAGATAATTTATGTATTCGTCTTATTGCTATCTAACAACTTAAGTTTATACACAAAGTGGTTCAATAGAGTTCAGAGGTACATGTTGAAAACTAAATTTAATTAAGTAATCGTGTCATTTTTCTAACAACTTGGGCTTTTCAGAATGACTTAAGGTAGTATTATAGAGTTAAATGCCATGAGCTCAAATTTCATCACCGCCTATTTATGAAAAATAATAAACATGTCAAATCGTTAATAAACACATGAAGATGTGTCATGTGTGTTGAAGTCAATTAGAGCAAATTAAGCATTTTTGTCAACAAATCAAGTCAGCTACATGAATCCTTTTGTTCCTTGTTGGATCTGCTTAGAAATTTAAGACAATTAGATCCTCGTAGCTATACGATGCATGTTAAAGACAATTTATACAAATAAAATTGTTACTTCCATGGATAAGAGAGGTACTTTATCGATAAATTTGTCTCATATCTAATAATTTTAAACTTTTAAATGTGTAGAGATTAAAAGACACTAATCAGTTGTATAAACTCACGAACAACAAAAGTAATGCACAAGAAAAATAAGAAACAGTAAAAGAACACAAGATTTTTCGCCCTAAGGCAAGAGGTTCGGAATAAATCCTACTCCCCTTTTGAGCTTCGCCAATCGAAAGAAATCACTATATAAAACCAAGGATCAAAGCCAGTTCATCGTTACACAAAGGCACTCAGGCAAAATCACTCAAGATTTCCTCAAAGTAAAGAATCCCTCACAAATCGACACTGAATCCATACAAGAATACAAATCAGCCTTACTACAAGTCACTCAAGAGATGTATACAAGCTAAACCACAATCGATTTACAGGAGAATCAGTTTTAGAGTGCAAAAGGAAGAACGGCGTGAACAGAGAACAGAAAGAGACCAAGAGACTGAATGAATGAGAGAATGAATCGTCCAAAAGATCTCAAACCCTAATAATAGAGAAGTCTCCAGAAGCGTCACCATCCAACGGCAGTTGGGGCGACACTTGGTAACATCTCAACCGTCTAATGTTTTAACCAACACACGCTTCAGTTAAAAGGTGTAGGAACAAAACACGTTTTTACCAAAACAGAACATGGCCACCAAGTTATCCAAAAACAATCCAGCCCAACAGCATTACTTCAGCCCATTTAATCAGGATTAAGCCCAATCATCATTGTGCCATTTCCCCCACAATCTCCACCTTGGTACAATGATCCAGGTTCTCCATAGTGATTTCTTTCTTATGACATCATTTGTTCTTATTATCTGATACACAAATCAGCAAGTATCAATGTTCAGAAGCTTTAAACAGTCCAAAAACTTGTTTAAAGGCAGCACTTTAGTTCCAACATCAGCAGGATTAAAATGAGTAGAGATTTTCTCAAGTTTTACAATACCTTGTGAGATAACATCTCTAATGAAATGAAATTTCACATCAACATGTTTTGATCTATTATGCAAAACAGGATTTCTACTCAAATATATGGCAGATTGACTATCAGAAAATAAAACAACATTTTTCACAAAGCCAAATTCATTTAAAAGACCCTTTAGCCAAATACCCTCTTTTATAGCATTAGTTGCAACAATATATTCAGTCTCAGTTGAAGATAATGCAACAATTTTCTGTAATTGAGATTTCCAACTAATGCATGAATTACATAAAGTATACACATAAGCAGAAGTAGACTTTCTATGATCTCTGTCACCTGTATAGTCAGAATCAGTGTAACCCCTCAAGATAAATCCATCAGAATGTTTACTGTAATGAATCCCTAAGTCACAAGTTCCCTTAATGTATCTAAGAAGCCATTTCATAGCTTCCCAATGAGTTTCACCAGGATTTGACATGAATCTACTCAACACACTTATAGAAAAAGCCAAATCAGGTCTGGAATAGACCATTAGATACATAACTGACCCAACAGAATTAGAATAAGACACTCCTGCCATTCTTCTGAACTCAGTTTCAGATTTGGGAGATTGATCACTTGAAAGTTTAAAGGGATTAGCTAAAGTTACACTTACACTTTTAGCATCATTCATAGAAAATTTTTCTAACAATTTTAAAACATAGGATTTTTGACTTAGGCTAAGTATGCCTTCTTTTCTATTTCTTTTAATTTCGATACCTAAAATTTTTCGAACAGGACCCAAGTCCTTCATTTCAAATTTAGATTTCAATTTATTTTTAATGAACTCTATTTCTTTTATATCATTACTAGCTAGGATCATGTCATCAACATTAAGAAGAAGATAGAGTGAATTTTCACCACCATTACCTTTACAATAGAGACAAGTATCAAAATTACTTCTTTTAAAACCAAGTCCAAGTACAAAGGTATCAAATCTCTTGTACCATTGTCTTGGAGTTTGTTTTAAACCATATAAGGATTTTTTAAGAAGGCATACTAGGTCAGAATTTTTATTCATTTCAAAACCTTTAGGTTGTTCCATAAAAATAGTTTCTTCAAGATCTCCATTTAGGAAGGCAGTTTTGACATCCAATTGATCCAATTCCCAATCAAACTGAGCTACTAAGGCCAATATTACTCTAACAGTTGTAAATTTTACAACTGGAGAAAAGATTTCATTGAAATCTATTCCCTCTTTTTGAGTAAAACCCTTAGCCACTAGTCTAGCTTTGTATCTAATGTCATTCTCACTTTGTTCTCCTCTTTTTATCTTAAATATCCACTTACAATCCACAACCTTTTTTTCTTTAGGTCTACTAGTCAATACCCCTGTTTTATTCTTCTTAAGAGATTCCATCTCTTCTTGCATTGCTTCAAGCCAATGCATGGAATCTTTACTACTAACAGCCTCATCATAAGTTACAGGTTCATTCTCAATAAAACTTTGAACTGACAGTAAAGAAACTTCATCATCAAACCTCACAGGTGGTCTAACCAGTCTTCTTTGTCTATCACGAGCTAATTGGTAATCACCTAAGGTCTGATTAGTCTCTAAATCAGTATCAATCAGTTCAATCTCATCAGTCCTATAAGGTTCAACATCAGTATCAGTCTCTACCTCTCCAGTCTGAAAATTAGGTGCTTGATCATTATCCTCAATATGCTCCACCTCAATTTCAGACTCTATCTCTATACTATCAGACTGATTTAAGGGGCCGGAACTGCTATCAGATTTTAGACAGGGTAGATCATCCTTATTAAATACCACATTTCTACTCACAATGATTTTGTAACCTCTGGTTTCTCTTACCCACAATCTATACCCTTTTACCCCTTATCCATAACCCACGAAGACACATTTAAGAGCCCTAGGATCTAATTTTCCTTCATATTGATAAGCAAAGGCAGCACACCCAAACACTTTTAAGTTCCTAAGGTCAATAGGTCTTCCATTCCATTTTTCTTCAGGGGTCTTAAAATGTATAGCACTGGTAGGACTCCTATTAATCAGATAACTAGCAGTTTTTGCAGCTTCCCCCCAAAAAAGCTTGGGCAGACCAGAACTTAGTAGCATACATCTAACTTTATCAAGCAAAGTTCTATTCATTCTTTCAGCCAAACCATTTTGCTGTGGGGTGTGTGCAACTGTTCTGTGTCTTAAAATACCATGCAATTTACACAAATCATCAAACTCATAATTACAAAATTCAAGTCCATTATCAGTCCTTAATACTTTTACTCTTTTATCAGTTTGATTTTCAATCAAGGTCTTCCAATTTTTAAAAGCAGTAAAAGTATCAGATTTTGATTTCAACAGAAATATCCAATTTTTTCTTGAAAAATCATCAATGATTAACAGGAAGTATTTAAAACCAGTATGAGTAGGCACATTAGCTGGTCCCCAAAGATCAACATGTAGGTATTCAAGAATGGACACAGATTTATGCATTCCAGGCAAAAAGGGCAATCTATTATGCTTTCCTAGAATGTAGTAATCACAAAAACTGAGTTTTTCAATGCAGTCCTTTCCAAAGGCAGCTTGTTTTTTCAAAATCTGTAACCCTTTATCACTAATATGACCCAATCTCTTGTGCCATATATGTGACTTATTATTTGAAACAGAAAGTGCTACTGAAGTGGAATCAAGAAAGTTTTGAATTTGCAAAATGTAAAGTCCATGTCTCTTGGGAACTTCCACAATTAAGTGTGAGTTCCTCAAGATTTTAATGTAACCCGCATTAATCAGTATATCATAGTTAAGGTCATCTAACACACCTAAGGAAATCAGATTTCTTTGAAGGCCATGTACATATCTGGCCTTTTCTAAAATAAGCACATTTTTATCCTTTAGCTTTAATGTGATTGTTCCTATGCCCTTAACTTGACAAGCCATATGATTACCCATTAAAACTTGACCACCATTTATATTTTCAAAATCAAAAAACCAATCTTTGTTTGGACATATGTGATCGGTACAGCCAGAGTCAAGAATCCACTCTTGACTAGGCTGATCAACAACAGAAACATAAACTTCATCAAAGACAGTTTCATTATTGCAAACCAGAGCATTGTCATTATCACTTTTAGACTTATTTCTGTTATCACCAAGCCTTTTGGGACAATCTCTGATAAAATGGCCTTCTTCTTGACCGTAAAAACATTTTTTACCTTTGATTTTCATTTTATCTTTTTGATTCCCTTTCTTCTTGTATCCAAACTTCTTATTTGCAAAATTGTTTCTAGGATTAAACTTAGACTTAACCATCAAATTCAGACCACTAGAAAATTCTTTTCTTTCTGATTTTAGCTCTAACTCCTTAGTTCTTAGAGCATTAATAATAACCTCAGGAGTTAGAGTATCTCTACCATATTCAATAGCACTTTTAACATCTTTGTACTTATCACCTATTGAATTTAATAGAACCACGGCCAACTGCCCATCTGAGAGTTTCTCGTCACAGTTGGTTAGGTCGCGGGTTAATCTATTGAATCTATCAATATTAGCATTAAGGTCAAGTGATGGATCAAGTTTGAAACCAAAAAACTGTTTTAGGAGGAAGACTTTATTTGGCATAGTTTTATTCAAATAAGTAGTCTCCAGTTTTTTCCAAAGTTCAGTAGCAGTTTTTGTTTCCCCTACTTCTCTAAGCACATTATCAGATAAGTGCAGAAAAATAGAACTCCATGCAATTTCATCTTGTTCAGTAACTTTACTAGTTTCCAAATCAGTAGGCCAAGATTCATCAATGGCTTTAGCACATTTTTGTTGAATTAAAAGAGCTTTCATTTTCAAACGCCGGAGACTAAAGTTTCATTTTCCATTAAAAACTTCCAATTCAAATTTAGAAGAAAGCATAATACAAGATTTGAGTCAGTGGCTAAATAAAACAGATCAGGCAGAGCATACCAAAAAATATACACAATCAGGTAATAATTCAAATGTCATCACTCAAGAGACAAGTAATCAAGAATCATACACCCAGCAGAATGTATATACAATGTACAATGATTCACAAGTTCAAACTTCAGTTAAGGACATTCAAAAAATCTTGCAACAACTTACAAGAAAGTAGCACAGGTGATCATAGTGGCATTATACAGAGTTAAAGGACACAAAACAGAATTTTGAATCTAGTTTCTTGACTCGAGAAAGCAAGGCAACCCTCAAATTCCAGACAACTCAAGGGTTTCTGGACAAAGGTATTGCCAAGCAGAGTCTTAAACCCTAATATAACAGACTTATTTATGTTCACAATAACAGTATAAGTAACATATCAGTGCACTTAAACAAAACCAGAACGAACTCACCAAAGGTCCTAAGTAATAGTTTCAAGAAACTAGATCACCATACGAATCACAAGAGAAAAACAGGTTAATGTCTGCACAGATCTAGAGCCAAGAACCTCCGCCTGAAGCTCTGATACCACTGTAGAGATTAAAAGCCACTAATCAGTTGTATAAACTCACGAACAACAAAAGTAATGCACAAGAAAAATAAGAAACAGTAAAAGAACACAAGATTTTTCGCCCTAAGGCAAGAGGTTCGGAATAAATCCTACTCCCCTTTTGAGCTTCGCCAATCGAAAGAAATCACTATATAAAACCAAGGATCAAAGCTAGTTCATCGTTACACAAAGGCACTCAGGCAAAATCACTCAAGATTTCCTCAAAGTAAAGAATCCCTCACAAATCGACACTGAATCCACACAAGGATACAAGTCAGCCTTGCTACAAGTCACTCATAAGATGTATACAAGCTAAACCACATCGATTTACAGGAGAATCAGTTTTAGAGTGCAAAAGGAAGAACGACGTGAATAGAGAACAGAGAGAGACCAAGAGACTGAATGAATGAGAGAATGAATCGTCCAAAAGATCTCAAACCCTAGTAATAGATAAATCTCCAGAAGTGTCACCATCCAACGGTAGCTGGGGCGACACTTGGTAACATCTCAATCGTCCAATGTTTTAACCAACACACGCTTTAGTTAAAAGGTGTAGGAGCAAAACAAGTTTTTACCAAAACAGAACAGGGCCACCAAGTTATCCAAAAACAATCCAGCCCAACAGCATTACTTCAGCTCATTTAATCATGCTTAAGCCCAATCATCATTGTGCCATTTCCTCACAAAATGAAATAGTTCAACATAGTCGAGAGGGACATACCGGTAATGGGGAGGATTTTGTGGCAACAAATGGGATAAATCATCAACAGGATGCCAAGGATGAGCAAGAGTCTCACTCCACGTTGCAACTTTATCTTTGCCTTCAGCTTTAAGGTAATAATTAGACACCTTTTGGTTTTATCGTGTACAGAACGGCTCTTTCTTCAGGAGGCAGACTGAAGAAATCAATGAGAATCCATAATCTTTTGGCACAATTTTCTTGGCACACTCCGTGGTTGATAATTTGGAAGGAGTTGATATCTTCTGTCCAATTTTCTTCACAATCCTGTGATATTTTGTTGACTAAAATTTGACTAAATCTTTCATGTTTACGACTAGAATTGAGGGTAAAGGATAAAAATTAAAGAACATTGGCCTGTTGTCATTTGAGAAGATGAAATTGTAGGAAAGGGAGAGTATTGCCATTGGCCAATTGAAATGCTTTCTTCTCCATAAAAAAAAAAAATTAATTTTGGGAATATGTGGAGGTGAATGATTCTCTTTGGCACCGGCTTAAAATAACTTTTTAGGCATTAGTTCAGACAGAGTGCTGTTGAGTTTATATATGAAAAATCAAAAGATCGGTGATATAATCTAGGGGGTTTCCAAAAGTGGAATAGGTGTTAGAACTTAGAAGTGCTTCGACTGAGAAAAGAGGATTGAGGATACGAACTAATGTATCACAAGAATCCTTCGAATACCGTGAAGAGATTGGTGTGTTGGTCCTTTCCTATAAACGTCAGTTATCCATCTAATATATATAATAATAATTGAGTATCTTAGCACTCCAAGATTCTTGTGAGTCCATTATATATAAAATCCTTCTCACAACTATTAATTGAATCAAATTTCCTATCAAGCTCTTTAATCTAATTCGAGATCCAATCATTCAACACTACCTTAGCAATAGAAGGGAATCGTAAAGACTTGTAAGCCCCTCTCTCATTAGATTAGTTTCTTCGAGCTACTATTAGTCCAAGTTAGCTACATAATTTCAAGTAGAAAGAGATCCAATAGTAAATAAGTTCACTTGAAAGAAGGATTATGTTCCATTATTTATATAATTTACAAATCTGAACACAACCACCTAAAAATCTTGTCACAGCTGCTGGTCGAGCCAAGGGTCTTTCGTGACGTTTCCTCCCCCGAGATGTCCCGAAGTAGTCTGTGAAGACCCGGAATAAATGCTATGTAGCATGGACGCACCCCATGACATCCATCCCGTCTGAGTTCCCTTATTTTCTTCATCCAAAAATCTCTGGTGTTCGGCCTGTAGAATCTCAAGTCGTCTATTCATCATGTATTCCTTGATAGCTTCGACCCCTTGGCTTATAACATCTTGTGGAGGAATTATAAGTGGATTCTGATCCAAATGAAGAATACGCAAGTTTTGAAGCTGGTAAATTGTCTCTGGCAGAACTCGGAGTTGATTGTTACTGAGATTAAGCTCTCGCAGGTTGATCAGATCACCAATAGTTTCAGGTAGTTCCATCAAATCACTGAAGTTGCTGCTCAGATTTAAGATCTCAAGATTTGTTAGTTTCCCAATTCCAAGTGGTACACCATGGAGTGCGTTGAAATGAGCGTCCAAGTTTCGCAATGACTTCATTTCACAGATTGAAATTGGAAGAGCTCGTAGTTTGTTCAAGTGAATAGACAATTTTTGAAGACTCACCAATCCATAACCCATATTCGTTGGCAAAAACTCCAAGTTATTGAACCCTGCATCCAATTCAATTAATGACCTGTGCTCAAATTGAAATAATCAGTACAAGAGAGAGAAGGCAAGCGAGCAGACAGGCAAGGATACTTCAAATAAAGTCAATGTTCAATATACCTGCAACCAGCAATGCTTTCAGGAAGTTTATTTAGTTGATTTCCCGAGATGTCCAAACACTTAAGATTAACCAACAAGCCAATCGAGTCCGGCAATTTAACAAGAAAGTTCGACGACAGATTGAGCTCCTCCAGTTTCTGAAGTCCAGCAACTGAGTCGGGAATGACCTGTCACCAAACAAAATCACATATCATGAAGGATTTCAGATCATGAGATACAATACTTGCAGATGTCGATGCCTAAAGGACATGTAATAAAATAAATATTGAGATGGGCAAGATTCATCTGTACTTATTAATGTATCTTCTTCGTTATAGTGAAAACATGCAATGGAAGAGTTGACATAGCTCTCCTATTGAGGCTGGACACACCAAAACCGTCCATTGCTTGTGTTTTGATTCTTACTTCTGTCTACTACCCTCGTAAGTAGGGATTACGGATCAATCCGTAACATTTTTGTCAAAGAGAAGCCAATTAAGCACTTCATAATTTACTCTGTACTTTCTTTCCCAATCACTGAACACTGTGAAGGAAATAAGGCCTTCTGAATTAGACAATCAAGAATTTAAATTTTTCCAAATTTCTTGCACTAAACAATAGGGCTAATTGGATATTGCTTACAAACGTCGGAGTCAAGATTCAAGTCCAAGATTGCCCAGAAATTTCATTTTCTTAACAACAGGAGGTGCATATTTTTGGAATACCGCTATGGGATCCAGGGTTACAAATTGATGGATTTGGAAACAAAGAAAACCTTCATATCTAGAAATGTGATTTTCCATGAGAATGTGTTCTCAAACAAGCAAGCTACTGATACCAACTTCGTTTGCTCCCTAAATCCAACTCAAAATTCCATTTCTCAAACTCCCATTATCACTCAGTCAGAATCTTCAATAAACAGTCCAAATCATACACTCACCAACTCTATAGTAACCTCTGAACAAACTCAAACAGCAGATTTTAAATAAACACTACAAACTCTCCGATGCCTATACAAGACCCAAATATTGAGCCATCTGAACCCCCAAATACATCAGAACCAGATACAACTTCATCTCAAAACCAACTTTCAAATCAGCCCTTACCTCGGAGGTCAAACAAAAAAAAAAAATTCTACACACGGCAGGATTTTGTTTGTCAACAAGCGACTCTACTTCCCCATTCACAAGACTTGGACAAGGAAAAGGTCACCATTTCTTCAGGTAATCCCTTTCCTCTAGAAGCTACTTTATCTTATCATAAACTCCCCACTCTACACAAGGCATTTGTTGTTTCCATTAGCACACATACAGAACCTAGAAATTTTGAGGAAGCCTTAGAATCTCCTGAGTGGTGTAGTGCCACGAAAGCCGAAATAGATGCCCTTGAATTAAATGATACTTGGGTTGTCACTGACCTGCCTCCTGGTAAGGAGGTTATAGGCTACAAGTGGGCTTTTAAGATTAAATTTAATGCTGATGGAACCATAGAAAAATACAAAGTTAGGTTAGTTGTTAAAGATATACACAGTAGGAGGGTCATGATTACCACGAGACCTTTTATCCTGTAGCAAAACTGGTTACTGTGAGGACATTGTTGGCTGTAGCAGCAATAAAATGGTGGCATCTATACCAGTTCGATGTAAACAATGCATTCTTACATGAAAACTTAGAGGAAGAAGTGTATATGTAGCTATAAAGGTTTGCAAATTAAAAAAAAAAAGGTTTGTATGAACTCAAACAAGCTTCTAGGCAATGGTATAAATTGTCTAACTTCATTGTTGAGCAAATTTTACATAGTCCAAAGCTGATTACAGCTTATTCACAAGGACCAAAAATCATTCTTTTACTACCATTCTAGTATATGTCGATGATATTATAGTGGCCAGCAGTTGTATGGATTTCGTTAACACTTTCAAAACTTCCCTTCATGATAAGTTCAAAATCAAAGACTTGGGACAACTGAAATACTTCCTTGGAATTGAAGTGGCAAGGTCTGGTCGAGGTATTCATATATGCCAAAGAAAATATGCACTTGACATTTTGACAGATTCGGGTAAAATTGGTGCAACAGCAGCTAGAGTCCCACTTGATCAAAATCTCAAGCTTTCTAAAGACCAATGTGAGCTTCTTTTTGATCCATCGATTCATGAAAGACTGATTGGGAGGCTGCTGTATTTAACCATAACAAGACCTGATTTATCTCACTCAGTACAATTGTTAAGTCAATTCATGGACAGACCTAGACTACCTCATCTTAATGCAGCTCATAAGGTCTTAAAGTACATTAAAAGGGATCCAAGACAGGGCTTATATTATCTTGCTCAAACAGAACTTCTGTTAACAGATTATTGTGATTCAGATTGGGGAGCATGCCAAGATACAAAGAGATTTGTTTCTGGTTATTATGTGTTTATTGGATCTTACTTTCTGATTCATCGATTCATAGAATACTGATTAGGAGGCTGCTGTATTTAACCATAACAAGACCTGATTTATCTCACTCAGTACAATTGTTAAGTCAATTCATGGACAGACCTAGACTACCTTATCTTAATGCAGCTCATAAGGTCTTTAAGTACATTAAAAGGGATCCAAGGCAAGGCTTACTTTATCTTGCTCAAACAGAACTTTTGTTAACAGGTTATTGTGATTCAGATTGGGGAGCATGCCAAGATACAAAGAGATCTGTTTCTGGTTATTATGTGTTTATTGGATCTTATTTGGTGTCTTGGAAATTTAAGAAGCAAGGGGTTGTGTCCAAATCTTCTGCAGAAGCAAAATCCGAGCAATGGCAAATCCGTGTTGTGAATTAACTTGGATGAAATATCTGTTCTATGATTTGCAAATAAAATACCTGCAGCCAGCAGCTATGTTATACGATAACAAAGCTGCACTCCATATGGCATCAAATCCTGTGTTTCACGAGAAAACCAAGCACATTGAGCTTGATTGCCACCTTGTGCGAGACAAGATTCAAACTAGGAGTATAGTCACTGCACGTCAGTAGTAGATTGCAAATTGCAGATCTTTTAACCAAAGCATTAAGTTCTCCAAGCTTTTACTCTCGCTTGTTCAAGATGGGAATAGAAGATATCTACTCTCCGCCTTGCGGAAGGTATTAGAAAATAAAGGTCAGCCAGTAGCAAGAGCACCTGGAAGGAAAGAATTCTAGAAGATTTGGCGGTTATTGGCATTCTGTTACACTTTTGTACAGCCCATATTCAGTTACCTTTCCTTTTCCTTTTAATTATATTTACGCTACTTAGCTAACAGAATTGGTTAGAGAATATTCTTTTGTAACTCTTTTAAGTGTATGTTTTGTCTCCCATTATTGTAGAAGAAATTGAGTAATGAATAGTATTTTTCGGAGATTGTGAGGTAGAAATTTAAAATAATTTTATTAGTTTGTATGTAGAATATTTTATTGGTGAATGTGTCGGGGAGAATATGTGTAGAATATTTATTTTATTGATGAATGTGTGTAGAATATTTTATTGGGTGAATGTGTGGTGAAAAATTTTATTGTAGCAAACAATGTTTTGAAATAATGGGGGACAAACGGGGCCTAAATATGAATCATGTTGTACAGATTTATACACACGAGAATTAATGCAATCAGTAAATTCTCCCACAGCTTAGCATTCAAGTTTTCTCTGAGCTGTTCATCTCTCTTTTTTTTTTTTCTTATAAATTATTCGTTTTTTAGCTCTTTAGGACTCCATAACACAGTTTAGTTGATCAAGAAAATACAATCTCAGTCAACACAAACAATATCATTCCCATAAAATCCATAAATTTTACTTAAAAAACATAATCAAACAAAACTCACCTCAAGTTGATTATGTGATAGATTAAGAACAATCAGGCCATGAAGTTTCCCAAAGGCGTCCGGCAGAAACCTTAATTGACACCCAGAAAGATCCACTGTCTTGTCGGGTCCAAACCCTTGTTCTAATACACGAATCACCTCTCTATCCACGCCATCAACTTTATCATCATCGTCATCGAGTTCAACATTCTCGAATTCATATCCAAGATTGTCAGCCATTGATTTTTTTCTGGGTTATTTATTTATGAATCAGAAAATAAGAAATTGGCGAAGACGACGCAAAAGAGATCTTCCCAAATGCGTACAGAAGTGTGAGGGGGAGTTTTATAGTGTTGAAAAGTTTCGAGTCGAGTGTTACAACGATATATACGAGGTATTAGGAAATCATTGCGAATACAAGGGGCCGGCTACGTAGAAACTCTCATCCTAGAATGCAGATCGCCGCCTTATTGTACAAGGCGATTTCATAATTATATTCAGACAGCGATTTTATCAAGTTGTTGTTTGGTAGTAATTAAAATTAAAATTTTAGGCCGTGTTTGGTACACATTATTTTTTTCATTATCATTCTTCTACTCATTTTCAACCACACATTTTTAATAAAATAATATTTTCCATCACATCAATAACTTTTCCTTCATTTTTAATCACACATTCTCCATCAATCTACTATTCAATAATATATTCTTTCAAAAGAATGTGTCCCAAACACACTCTTAACCTAAATTAAAATCAACAATTAATTTTAATCACATATTTTATTGAGTTTACAACTTTTAGCCCCTGTTTGGTCCACACTATTTTTTGATGGTTGAAAATTTTTGGAATAGTGATTAATGAGAGAATGTGTGGTGGAAAAGTAATGAAAAGTTTAAAATTTGTGTATAATATTATTTTATTTGATAAATATGTGGTTGTAATGAATAGATAGAAAAATTTAATATAATGTAATGTAATTTAATGGGGACCAAACATGGGCTTAAATTACACATTTCATCAAATTTTATCAAAATCAACTAAAAATTTAATTTTAATCCTATCAAAGATAGGCTAATTGAATAATATTTTTTTGACTCGGGTGTTCAAATTTCGCTCGATTAATCCTGAGGAGTGACGGCATTTCCCTCTATTTTGCCATCCGGATTTATTCGGATGCAATCACAACTTATACATACTTGGATCGGACATTCGGCGATTCTTCTCCATGTGAACCTCTATCTTTCAACATTTAAATGTTGCCTTCCAACTATCGCGGGAATTCGAACATTCAATACTCCGTTGAAAACTCGCATTTACAACTACGCCATGCCCGCGGACACGGTTAATTGAATAAGATTTTAAATGTATTTAGGATTGTCAATCTTTTCTTATTGTACCGTTCTTATTGTACCGCATATGTCCTACATATTTTTATTTCCAACCTTATATTAATTATACTAGTGTGTCACCCGTGCGATGCACGGATATTGTACTAAAAAAATAAATTTATAAACGTTGAGATTAAATATTTCATTTGACTTAAAAAGGATTATTGAGGTTGTTATAAAAGTATATGAAATAAGTATCATATATGCGTTACAATTGTCATAAAAAAATTAAACCGATGTTCCAATTACTACAAATTTTGGAAAAGTTCCTTGAAAACACATTTGTTGTTGAATTGTCTTGTCCGTCATCCTTATCGCAAATCAAAATCTTCAACCCTTTGTGATTTGTAACTCTAAACATAGCAACGTATAACTAACCATGGCTAAAAACTAATTTTTTCAAATACAAACCAACATGAGATAGCGATTGACCCTGACTTTTGTTGATTGTCATTGCGTATGATACAATAAGAGGAAATTATCTTCGTTGAAACTTGAATGACAGCCTTGGATTAGATGGAGTCAACGTCATTCTAGAGATAAGAACCTTATGACCTGCATTAGTTCCAGCGAGAATCTTTGCTTCCAGAACATGACTTTGGAGCCTCGTAATAATCAATCTTGTGTTGTTGCATAAGTTGGCGGAATGGTCTATGTTGCGTAAAAGCATAAAAGGAGTGCCGATCTTCAATTTCAATACATGGTTGGGCACACCAGACTGTCTAATTCCATTCAAAAACTCAGGCGTATGAAGGTCATGTAACATGTCAACATTGGCATCTAACTTGCAAGTTGAATCAGAACTTAAATAAGTATTTCTTTCAGCCGCATTTAGCGAAATCATATAATCATTGACAGATTCAACCACATCAAGTGTCGGTACTAGAATAGCTCTTCCTTGCAGATAATTTGCCTTATTAACGTCGCAAGTAAACAACGGATACATACTATCCACGATTGCTTTGACTGGATTGTTGAATCCACGTAACAAAATATCATCCGAAATTTCAATTGTTGCATGGCCATCATTCGCACAGCCAATTGTTACATCCCCTATACTCGCAATCCAATTAGAAAATGCATTTAATTTAACGCACTTAACATCTGACTCGATATTTTGTAGTCTCATGTTTTTGGATAATCTCAAAACCTTATAATTTTTCCATAAATATGATGAATTGATAGCTACAAGCACAATATCCTGTCTACTTCCTTTTGGAATCACATGCAAGATCTGTCAAAAATCACTTCCAAAAACAATTGTTTTTCCTCCAAAATGTAGTTCCATACTCTGTGGATTGTTGAATCTCAAAATGTCTCGCATGCTTCTATCCAAAGCCTCAAAACAATATTTGTTCATCATGGGTGCTTCATCCCAAATTATAAGCTTGCATCTAACAATCAATTCCGCGAGAGGACTATCCTGCTTAATGTTGCACGTGGAATCTTCATTTGGATTAAGCGGTATCGCAAATCTTGAATGTGGAGTTCTACCACCGTCCAAAAGTAACAATGCTTTACCGCTTGACGCCACATTCAACACAATTTATGCTTTGATCTTAAAGTCGCAGATAAAGTTTTCCATACAAAGGTCTTCCCTGTACCTCCATAACAATAAACAAAAAAAACACCACCTTTATCTGATTGAACTGAATTCAATACTGTGTCATAAACATGTCGTTGGTCGTGGAATTGTTGAATCTCAATATGTCTCGCATGCTGATAAGTGTGTAAAAACACACTTATTCGGCACTTTTCTGGAATTAATTAGAATTGATATTGAGTATATTTCTATTCATAATTGTGTAATTTTCACTTTTGTAGGCTAAAACCCCGATTGGAAGAAGAACGAGGCGAAAAAGGAAGAAAATGGACTAAAAATGGACAAAAAGCTGAAGTTGGGGACTGAAATGCACAAGCCCAAAAGTTGGAGGACTTGAAGTTCAATGTATAAAGGGCCTAACTGAAATGAAGGTCAAAAGTCAAGGGCCAAATTGTACTAAATCAAAGTTGATGGACCATTTTGCCACTTTCCAAAAGTTTAGGGACTTGTTTGCAATTTTTTCCTAGGATATTTTGGGTTACTTTGTGGCTAAGCAAATCTAAAATATCTTTCCCATATATGCACAGTGGCTGGCACGTTTTTTGTAGATAAAGGATATATAGGTTAGTTTATTTTATTTTTTATAGGATAACTTAACTTAGTTTTAGTTTTAGTTTTTTCTCTCTAGGTTTTGTTCTTCATTTTCTTTTGCTTTTCTCTTTCTTTTCTTTTCTTGGTTGATCTTGGCTTATTTTGGGGGATTAAAAGTGGATAGCAAGGAGGATTAACACTTGAAGAAGCTTGGAAAATCAACTTGGAAGGATTCAAACTTGGCAACAAGGGTTGTATCTTGATACTTTTGTATTCTTCCATTTATTTTCCATATTTTGGCATGTATAATATTGTTGATCTTCTTTGTTATGATTTTATGATGATGAGTTAAGTATTTTTGTTGGAATTTATGGTAGAACTTAACCAAATGCTTCATTAATGTTGATTATATGTTAGAATTCTATTATGCATTGATTATCAAAATAATAGTGTATCAATCATCATGTTTAAAATGATTTCATTTTTGGTGACGCTTAGATGAAATTATTAGGTTTTACATCATTTTTGGTGACGCTTAAATGACTGTAATTAATTTTAATGTGATTGTTGCAAGATAGTTGCATTTAATAGACCAAAGTGTTCGATTCATCTAATTGACAACTAGATGAAATTATTAGGTAATTATGTGTGATTGTTGAACAATGATTGCATTAATTAGACCGAAATGATTGATACCATGGGTTTGTCTAGTATACTAGGCGCGTCTAGGTGATGTAGAAATACACACCTACCTCATGTGATTCGCTGAGTATTTTCACAGAAAATCATGCAATTGGTTAATTTTGTATCGACATAGAAATATGCGGTATGAATTGACTAATTAGGGTTAATATGCGCTCGAAAGAGGGTATTAGCTAAAACTGGAAAATCGGGTCTGGCTACTTATTTTGATGATTAGCATGTGCACGTAAATGAATTGACATTAATGAAGTATAGGTTAAGCGAAACATAAATTCCAACATCTTTTCAAAACAAAAACCTTTTTACTTTTTTATCTGTTTTTTTTTAGTTTTTAGTCTAACTGTAGTTTTTAGAATTTTAAAAGCATTTTTAAATCTGTGTGTGTGTCATCGTTAAAATTAAGACTGTTAAACATCGAATTGAATTCCACACTCTTTGAGGGATCGACTTGGACTCTTTAGGTCCACTTTTACTACTTGTTCTTGACCCGTGCGCTTGCGGCATAGAATCCACCCGAACAAGTTTTTGGCGCCGTTGCCGGGGAGTGTTTAGGTCAATTTGTTAGTTTAGTTGTCTTTTATTTTAACGAATTTTATTTTTGAAATTTTTAATTTCTCTCAAAAATCCAAAACTGTGGTTGTCTTCTGATTTCCAAAACTCCGAACTCGTTGACTTTTTATGCATCGTTCGCGAAGTCTCGATTTAGCTGAATTTGATCCAGAAATCGAGGAGACTTTTCGAAAAAGACTGCGTGAACAGAACGAGTTGAGAAGACAACAGATTGAGATGGATCGACAAGGGATCCCTGTTGACCCTGTCATTCAGCCAGAACATGCCCCGAGGGATGATGTTCCGCCTGGTTTCATTAACCAAGCAGGAAGGATCCAGAATCCCGTTGTTAACGAGGAAGATATGCTGTTTAGGGATTTCCTGAACCGTCCTGTAGTTGAGAATCAATCAGGAATCATTTATCCTCCTTTTGGGCATCCAAATTTTCAACTGAGGCCTGATGTAATTAATCTATTCTCCAACACCATATCATTTTATGGGAGAATAGATGAAAACCCTCATGCTCACGTGGCTCGATTTATGGAAATTGTTAGCAATTTCATTTATGAAGGAGTGAGTGAGGAGGCCATCAGAATGAGGTTATTCGTGCACACTCTGAAAGACAAGGCGAGAGAGTGGCTTGACACTCTACCGCCTAGGAGTATCACGAGCTGGGTAGAACTGGTACAGAAATTTACAACTAAATTCTTTCCACCCGCTCGTGTTGCCAAACTCAAGCACGATATAACCACTTTTCAACAACTGGACTCGGAGACTTTTCATGAAGCCTGGGAGAGATTCAAGGACATGCTCAGAAAGTGCCCAAACAATGGGATTACTTTAGCCCAGCAAGTCCAATACTTCTATGCCGGTTTAACTCCTTCTCATCGCTCAAATGTCGACTCATCGTCAAACGGATCTGTCCAAAACAAAAGTATCCGAGAGGCGTATGATCTATTTGAGGTGATGAGTGAACAAAGTGCTATGTGGCCGGATAGACGTGCTAAAATAGGAGTTAGTGGAGCTCGAGACAGTGAAGCATATTCCTTAGTTTTATCTAAGATCGACTCCTTAGCACGTAAAGTAGAAGGGCTTTCGACATCTTCTTCCAACTCCCATTCAGCTCACATGATACAATCACCGCCTGTTTGTGATTTATGTGGAGCTAACCATCCCAGTCCTAGTTGTCCTCTGATTGCCAGTAGTTCGGGACCCCCCGAGCAACTGGCATATACTCAAAATTTTCAACACCCCGGGTTCAACCTTTATTCACAGACTTATAACCCTGGTTGGCGTAGTCATCCTAACTTCTCTTATGGGAACAATCAAAATGTACTGAATCCTAAACCACAAGAGAAGAAGGAAGGTTGGGAAGAGGCCATTGCTAAATTAGCAAATCATCAGTTGCAATACCAAGAACGCAATGATGCCTCTTTGAAGAATCTGGAAAGGCAAGTGGGCCAGATTGCTAAACTTCTCTCTGAGAGGCCTCAAGGGGCTTTGCCAAGTGACACTGAGACTAATCCTCGAGAGAAGGCACAAGCTGTTACTACCAGAAGTGGGATACAATTGTCTGATCCCACGGTAGTACGACCCATTACACCTACTGCTGAGAAAGAGGTGGTACAGGAACCGACTGGAAATCCTGAACCAAGTACAACTGATGTAGTCGAGCCATCATCATCGACGGCTCCTACACCAGTTAAGACTTATGTACCACCTATCCCATTTCCACAAAGGCTCCAGAAGCACAAGTTGGACGTACAGTTTGGTAAATTTTTGGAGGTCTTTAAGAAATTACACATCAACATCCCGTTTGCTGATGCTCTAGCTCAAATGCCGAGCTATGCGAAATTCATGAAAGATATCCTTTCTAACAAAAGGAAGTTTCAGGAGCATGAGACGGTGATGTTAACTGAAGAGTGTAGTGCTATCCTCCAAAACAAGTTACCTCCAAAAATCAAAGATCCAGGTAGCTTTACTATTCCATGCGTCATTGGTGATCTGAATATTAGTAAAGCGCTGTGTGATCTGGGAGCCAGTATTAACTTGATGCCATTGTCGATTTTTCGAAAGTTGGGATTGGGAGAAGTCAAGGCTACTACGGTATCCTTGCAATTGGCCGATCATTCCATCACGTATCCTCGTGGTGTCGTGGAAGATGTGTTAGTGAAAGTTGACAAGTTCATCTTTCCTGCTGACTTCATTATCCTCGACATGGAGGAAGATTATGAGATCCCTATCATTTTAGGGCGGCCATTTCTTGCCACAGGTCGAGCTCTGATCGACGTGCAAGAAGGAAAACTCATCTTGCGGGTACAAGATGAGCAAGTCACATTCAATATCTTGAAATCTGTCAAGTACCCGTCGGCAGCCGAAAATTGCTTTAGAGTTGATATTATTGATGAATTGGTTGCCGAATCTTTATGTGGACGTTCTGAGGATCATCTCGAAAAATGCCTTATGAGTTCGTCACACATTAAGGATGGGGATCCAGATGTTGGAAGCATGGCAAGTTACTTAAATGCTATACCATCTCATGCATACATGCGACCCCCACATTTTGATGAATTGGACAAAACTTCTCCACCACCACTTTCATCACACCAAAAAGTACCTACTCTTGAATTGAAAACTCTTCCACCTCATCTGAGGTATGCTTATTTGGGTGAATCATTCACGCTTCCGGTTATCATTTCTAACTCCTTGAGTGAGCTAGAAGTAGAGAAGCTACTTCGAGTTCTTCGGGAACATAAGGAAGCCATTGGGTGGACGATTGCTAACATTCGAGGAATTAGTCCGTCTTTTTGTATGCACAAGATACTGATGGAGAATGACTTTAAGCCATCAGTTGAGCATCAAAGGTGACTTAACCCGAATATGAAGGAAGTGGTGCGAGCAGAAGTTGTGAAATGGCTTGATGCAGGCATTATCTATCCCATCTCTGATAGTCCTTGGGTAAGTCCTGTTCAAGTCGTTCCAAAGAAGGGAGGTATCACAGTGGTAGAGAATGAAGACAATGAACTGATACCTACCCGACCTGTTACTGGTTGGAGAGTGTGCATTGACTACCGCAAGTTGAACACTGCGACTAGAAAGGATCATTTTCCTCTTCCTTTCATAGATCAGATGCTAGAGCGGTTGGCAGGGTATTCACATTACTGTTTTCTCGATGGTTATTCGGGCTATAACCAAATTCCCATAGCTCCGGAAGACCAAGAGAAAACCACTTTTACATGCCCGTACGGTACTTTTGCGTACAGGAGAATGCCCTTTGGCCTCTGTAATGCACCCGCAACTTTCCAACGCTGTATGATGGCAATTTTCTCAGACATGGTCGAGAAATGCATTGAGATCTTCATGGATGATTTCTCGGTATTTGGACCTTCCTTTGATGGATGCCTGAATAATCTGGAGAGAGTGCTCCAACGCTGTGAAGATACCAATTTGGTACTCAACTGGGAAAAATGTCATTTTATGGTACAAGAAGGCATAGTTCTTGGCCATCGGATATCCCTGAAAGGAATTGAGGTGGACAAGGCAAAAATTCAAGTGATTGAAAAATTGCCCCCACCTACCACTGTCAGAGGGATTAGGAGTTTTCTTGGTCATGCTGGATTTTACAGGAGGTTCATTAAAGACTTTTCCAAAATCACAAAACCCCTGTGCTCCTTACTTGAGAAGAATATTACTTTTAATTTCTCTCAAGAGTGTCTCATTTCTTTCAATGCTTTGAAAGAAAAACTCATTACTGCTCCTATCATTGCAGCTCCTGATTGGAATCTTCCATTCGAGCTGATGTGCGATGCTAGTGATTATGCTATTGGAGCAGTTTTGGGACAGAGGCGAGACAAAATCCTGCATGTGATCTACTATGCTAGTAGAACTCTTACCGATGCGCAGTTGAACTATGCCACTACTGAGAAGGAAATGCTTGCAGTAGTGTTTGCGTTCGATAAATTCAGATCTTACCTCATTGGTTCAAAGGTTATCGTCTACACTGATCATTCGGCTATCAAATATCTGTTGGCTAAAAAAGATGCAAAGCCGAGATTGATCAGATGGGTACTCCTTCTTCAGGAGTTTGACCTCGAGATTCGAGATAAGAAGGGAACTGAAAATGTTGTAGCTGATCATTTATCTCGTCTCGAGCAACCCGACGATGTGTTGGAAGGAGATATTAATGAGGTATTTCCGGACGAACAACTACTGCAGATTTTGCAATTGTTGCAAGTATCTGATTTGCCATGGTATGCAGACCATGTCAATTATCTTGCAAGTGGTATCATACCCCCTGAGCTTTCATTTCAACAACGGAAAATGTTTTTCGCTGATATCAAGCACTACTTTTGGGAAGATCCTTTGTTGTTTAAAAGGGGTCCGGATCAGATCATTCGGAGATGTGTACCTGAAAATGAAATGGAGAACATTCTTGATAGATGTCATTCTTCTCCATATGGTGGACACTTTGGTGCAGTGAAAACTGCAGCCAAAGTACTTCAATCTGGTTTTTACTGGCCCACGCTATTTAAAGACGCTCACACACTCGTCTCTAAATGCGATAGATGTCAACGTACGGGTAACATTTCCAGGCGAAATGAGATGCCGTTGACTTCGCTATTAGAGGTAGAAATTTTTGATGTGTGGGGCATTGACTTTATGGGGCCATTTCCATCGTCATTTTCAAACCAGTACATTCTGGTGGCTGTTGATTATGTGTCTAAGTGGGTTGAGGCTGTGGCTTTACCTACTAATGATTCTCGGGTAGTCGTGAACTTTTTAAAGAAAAACATTTTTTCTCGTTATGGCACTCCCCGAGTTATCATTAGTGACGGAGGCAAACATTTCTGTAATCGCCTTTTAGACTCACTTTTGGCCAAGTATGGGGTTAAGTATCGTGTAGCTACACCCTATCACCCCCAAACAAGTGGCCAAGTTGAAATCTCAAACCGAGAGTTAAAGAGAATTCTCGAGTTGACAGTGAATGCTTCGCGGAAAGATTGGTTCAAGAAATTGGACGACGCGTTATGGGCATACCGCACTGCTTTTAAAACTCCTATCGGTATGTCACCATATCGTTTGTTATTTGGAAAAGCATGTCATCTACCTGTCGAACTCAAACACCGGGCATACTGGGCCATAAAAGCTTTAAACTTTGATGAAACGTTGTCTGGTGCGAAGAGATTGCTCCAACTCAATGAACTTGATGAGATCCGCCTCGATGCTTATGAAAGTGCCCGTCTCTACAAAGAAAAGACAAAGAGATGGCATGATCAGAACATCGTTAAGCGGGAATTTTATGTTGGACAGCAAGTTCTTCTTTATAATTCTCGACTCCGGTTATTCCCTGGTAAGCTCCGCTCTAGATGGTCGGGACCTTATACCATCACACAAATTTTTCCACATGGAGCAATTGAGCTTTACTACAAAGACGGGAATTTCAAAGTCAATGGCCAGAGATTGAAGCCATATTTGGGAAATGACTTTGACAAAGAACAGTTCACCGTTCGTTTGAATAACACCGAATGATTTGAGTCCTATAGTCGAGCTAACGACTATAACCAAGCGCTTGTTGGGAGGCAACCCAACATTTTTACTGCTTTATTTTATCTTTGTTTTTAGTGTGTTTACTGCTTTTATTATTATTATATTGGTGAACTAATGCCGCTATTTTTGTAGGCCATGTTTGGAGTTCTACTATGTTTCTGATTTTTCGCAGGTCCTGATTACATTGATGTACAAAAAGGTCATTGGTCCGAGCTACTCCAGCACATCACGAGTCCAGATGCTTGCATTGGTACCTTTCACATGGAATTCAGGGAAGTCTCTATTTTCCTTTCGCTTGTTCTTTACACATTGAGGGCAATGTGTTGATTAAGTTTGGGGGTATTGAGCCTTGCCGGCTATTGATGTTGAATTGAGTTGATGTATAGCCTTGCCGGCTTTACTGTGTGCTATAATTGGCGATGTTGTATTGATGTGTTGGATAGCCTTGTCGGCTTTGCATTGGTTGATGTTTGAAATTGTTGTTGATTCATGAATCATGCGTGGCCATCCAAATATATGCTGTTATGCTGCCAAATTTTTTCTGAAAAATTGCCTTGTCCATGTGAGATTATGAGTTCCATTGAGCACATTGTCATGATTGATTGTTATCTGGATGTGGTAATGATTGTTTGATGGGGAAAATTTTTGAATTGATAGAACTTAGGTTGTGAGTTACTGTTGAAAAATTATATCAACCTATATCCATTTCTCTTTCACTTTATCATGTTGTCAGATAAGTTTGGGGGTGATCGAGCCGGTGAATGATTTTGTTGAGAATTGTGTTGATTCCATGCATGATGTTGGAAAAAAATTGGTGTGGAGTGTCTTTTGCCAAGTATAAGCTAAGTATTGACCATATGCTAGGAATCTAAACCCCATGTGTTGCTTAAAAAGAACATTACACTTTGTTAAATCTTACGTCTCGCTTCGTAGCCTTTTTGACTCGAGTTATTAAGTCCGTTGGGGTATCTCAAAACCTGGTACCCTTTGGTCTAAACAACCGGGGAGTTACCGACCCAAAGCTCATTACAAGGGTCAAGAAGAAAGCTTAAGGGAGTGAGGTTGATCTTGAGTTTTCATTGAAAAATTTGATTTGGTGCAATTGTAATTGATCTTGGGCATAGATGACTAGTGGGTTTGACTTACTTGGTATAAACTTGATTGTGAAAGCACTCATTAGTGGAGAATCATCACATTTCTAGATGTTGAAAATGTCGGTTAGATCCAATCGAACTAGAGTGGAAAAAGAAAAGAGTGATTAGAGAGCGATCTTTAGATTTACACTTTGGGGGTAAACAAAAGAAATATCTATTTTGGGTGTGAATCTCAAGAGCGGGAAAGGATATACTTGACTACTGAGGGTCGGGTTGAAGCCAATCTACATAATTTTTTCCATCTTGCTCATTGTTTCCTATTCTAGATGATGATTGAAAATGACTGTGCATTTACATACTGATCGAGCATTGGATGAGTTGATTTATTTTTTATAGCATTATTTGGAGCATGGTTGTGAATTGACATACAATTTTATAACTTTGTGATATTTTTGGCAAGCTGTCTAATATGTTGATCTTCATTGCATTTGCATGATTATGTTAGAAGTAATCTTAATCGAGACGAGCAAGAACTCAAGTTTGGGGGTGTGATAAGTGTGTAAAAACACACTTATTCGGCACTTTTCTGGAATTAATTAGAATTGATATTGAGTATATTTCTATTCATAATTGTGTAATTTTCACTTTTGTAGGCTAAAACCCCGATTGGAAGAAGAACGAGGCGAAAAAGGAAGAAAATGGACTAAAAATGGACAAAAAGCTGAAGTTGGGGACTGAAATGCACAAGCCCAAAAGTTGGAGGACTTGAAGTTCAATGTATAAAGGGCCTAACTGAAATGAAGGTCAAAAGTCAAGGGCCAAATTGTACTAAATCAAAGTTGATGGACCATTTTACCACTTTCCAAAAGTTTAGGGACTTGTTTGCAATTTTTTCCTAGGATATTTTGGGTTACTTTGTGGCTAAGCAAATCTAAAATATCTTTCCCATATATGCACAGTGGCTGGCACGTTTTTTGTAGATAAAGGATATATAGGTTAGTTTATTTTATTTTTTATAGGATAACTTAACTTAGTTTTAGTTTTAGTTTTTTCTCTCTAGGTTTTGTTCTTCATTTTCTTTTGCTTTTCTCTTTCTTTTCTTTTCTTGGTTGATCTTGGCTTATTTTGGGGGATTAAAAGTGGATAGCAAGGAGGATTAACACTTGAAGAAGCTTGGAAAATCAACTTGGAAGGATTTAAACTTGGCAACAAGGGTTGTATCTTGATACTTTTGTATTCTTCCATTTATTTTCCATATTTTGGCATGTATAATATTGTTGATCTTCTTTGTTATGATTTTATGATGATGAGTTAAGTATTTTTGTTGGAATTTATGGTAGAACTTAACCAAATGCTTCATTAATGTTGATTATATGTTAGAATTCTATTATGCATTGATTATCAAAATAATAGTGTATCAATCATCATGTTTAAAATGATTTCATTTTTGGTGACGCTTAGATGAAATTATTAGGTTTTACATCATTTTTGGTGACGCTTAAATGACTGTAATTAATTTTAATGTGATTGTTGCAAGATAGTTGCATTTAATAGACCAAAGTGTTCGATTCATCTAATTGACAACTAGATGAAATTATTAGGTAATTATGTGTGATTGTTGAACAATGATTGCATTAATTAGACCGAAATGATTGATACCATGGGTTTGTCTAGTATACTAGGCGCGTCTAGGTGATGTAGAAATACACACCTACCTCATGTGATTCGCTGAGTATTTTCACAGAAAATCATGCAATTGGTTAATTTTGTATCGACATAGAAATATGCGGTATGAATTGACTAATTAGGGTTAATATGCGCTCGAAAGAGGGTATTAGCTAAAACTGGAAAATCGAGTCTGGCTACTTATTTTGATGATTAGCATGTGCACGTAAATGAATTGACATTAATGAAGTATAGGTTAAGCGAAACATAAATTCCAACATCTTTTCAAAACCAAAACCTTTTTACTTTTTTATCTGTTTTTTTTTTAGTTTTTAGTCTAACTGTAGTCTTTAGAATTTTAAAAGCATTTTTAAATCTGTGTGTGTGTCATCGTTAAAATTAAGACTGTTAAACATCGAATTGAATTCCACACTCTTTGAGGGATCGACTTGGACTCTTTAGGTCCACTTTTACTACTTGTTCTTGACCCGTGCGCTTGCGGCATAGAATCCACCCGAACACATGCTTATATCCAAAGCCTCAAAACAATATTTGTTCATCATAGGCGCTTCATCCCAAATTATAAGTTTGCATCTAACAATCAATTCCGCGAGATGACTACCTTGCTTAATGTTGCACATGGAATCTTCATTTGGATTTAGCGGATAACACGCACTTTTAGCTTTCAATTAGTCTTCGTGACGTTGATATCTCGCACAAGATCAAATATCGGTGCCATATGCACTTATCTATCTTCGACGTGGTAGAAAAAGTGAAAAAAAGTTAAAATCGTGAAACAAAAAAAAAAAAAAAAAATATGGTCATTAACAGATGTATTCGAAACAGAATTGCTAGAATATCACCCGGACTGTGACTTAAACAATATACTCACAAAAATGTTGCACCCGCAAAAATAATTCTCCCGAGACGAATAGAAAACGAAGTCTTCAAATTTCTTGTAAATGTGCTTGCATAACTCAAATTTGAAGTTTTCTTTACACTGCTAAAATGATGAGCAATGAGGTAGAATGATGGATTTTGAAGTAAAATATTGACAAAATTGTAGTATATCAAAATGGTTGCACGTCCCTACTCGAAAAACGAATAATCAATCTGCCTCTTTATGTGCAAATCAAATTTAAAGGAAAAATAGAAATAATTAATACAGAACAACTTTTGTAACATTGGTTTACCTCATTTTACTATTAATAATTATTAATTACTTGGGCATCTAAATATCTACTGGGTTTCATAACTCAGAATTTTAATCCATGATTTGAGTTAACCATGACTAACGGCCTTTGTTCAGTAATTTATATTTACTTGCACCATATTAACATGGTATTTAACATGGCACACATTTCACGAATACCGTTATAATAATAATAATAATAATAATAATAATAATAATAATAATAATAATAATAAATCAAACATTAATTAAGTTTCAAAACCATAATAATAATGTAATTAGCACACACAAAACAACTTAAACGTTTAAAATGATAATAATTCAAAGAAGTTCATATATAAAAGGCAGGTTATAGTGACTTTTCCGTTTTCAAACATTTTTTTTAAAAAAAAAGAATGATTTAATGAACACAAAACTCAACAAATGAAATTGTTACTATCAATAAAAACATGCTGTAATGTTTGACTAATGGATAGACGGACTTTAATCAGAATTCCATAAGAGGAAAGTACATCTTGACGGGAAATTTTTTTTGACGGCACTTCTGTTTTTATATATATATATAGATTGCATCTCACATGTTACAATAGTTTCATCCGAAAGGTCTGTTCCAAAGACGTAAAATGACATATTTGCCTATCATATATAAATAATTCATAATGAATGCAAAAGTAATATAAAATAGAAACATCAAAAAGGAATTGTGCTAATTAATTGAAAGACGATAAAAATTCGATGAAAAAAATTAAAGACATAATTGTTACAGTAGGATTAACATTGAAGATTTCCAATCGAAGTCTTGTATTTGGACAGCATTTCGAAATTAGTCCTCGTGAACTTGCACAAGGAGCAACAAAATTCGATTAAATACAAGAGAAGAAATTCTCTCCAGAAGTGAAAATTCTGTCACACGTCACAAGCCTGCTTGTTACTTAAAAAAAAAAAAAATCTCGTATCCTACAGTAAATTCCATCAACATGGTAATGACTGCGCAATCTGTTTTACATTTGACACAAATTAGGAAACCAGACAACTCGGTTCTCCTCGAGCAAAACTCTCCCTCTTTGAGGACCACAGGGAGGGTAGTCGAGATTTAACTCGATAAAAAGCCAATCTGATTGCCTCATCCTACTCCGGCTACTCGTATCTCAATGCTTTTATATGAAACAATAAAAAGGGCTTCATAGCACAGCTGTTTGTCTTTCAATTGTATCTTCATGCTCGACCTAGCAGAAGGATCGTATGAGACATTCATATATACAAATGGTTATTAATAAATTATAGTTAAAAATGAAAAGGGGAGTGAAGAGAGAGACTCTGTCTTTACCTCAACAAGTACTTTCGCTTTCTTCCTTGATTTGGCAGTAGGTTCTTCTTTCTCCATCTTTCTTGCCGAACCCTTCCTCCCTCCCTTGCGTTCAACAGCTAGGGTCTCTTCATCATCATCATTGTTGCCTATTCCAACTACAACCATTAAGATTTACAATCCAACTTCATCGTAGCTTGATTATTAGACAGTTAAACATACAAATTTTCATCTAAGAGGATAAAATACTATGCACCAGTCTCCTAACTGGTAAAACCCAGCCGTCGTGCAAATTATGATTTCAGTTGAATGACTATATAGGAAAAGAACAATTTTTACCATTATCATCATCCATGTTTGAGATTGCCAGACCACCAAAATCTTCCATATCCTCCTCTTCAAGCTCTTCATAGCCTTCAATATATTCTATCTCGGGTTCCTGTACGTATCAATTGTAGACTAACAATGAGAATTATCATGTGTTTAAAGTGGGGAAAGAAAGCAAGAACCAATCGATGAATAGATTATAGATTTTTTTACATAAAGAACCTCTTCATCTTCACTAACAGCATCCTTTATAACTTCCTTATCAAGAATTTCATTGTACTTATCAACAGGGTAATTATAAATGTCACCATAAACTCCCTTTTTGAGGCGTTCTAGTAACTCTGTTTCAATACTCTGCAAAATTGTTAATAGTATTAGTTCCTCAGTGTACACTACAGCACAAAAACAAAAAGGTAAGCAACCCATGAAAAAGAGAACAGTTATAGATATACTTTCTCCAAAACTGCCGCCTTCTCAGCCTTCTCCTCTCTCCGAGCTTCTCTTTTCTTCTCTTTCCTAGGTGTTGTCATAATTTTCTCCCTGCACATAGGTACAGTGTCGCAGGTGAGAATGTTTATATCTATACTGATCAACAGTGGAAGAGGATGGGCTAAGAAAACTGATGGAAATTATTCTTTTATATTAAAGGTGAAAAGTAAATCGCCAAATTCAAGTCATTTGATGGCACCATTTCAGAATAACATTTGCGAGCTGCACATTGACAGCAAAATTTTAATTAAATTTGCAACACAGCGTTGGTTAATGGAGCACACCTGGAAATTATTTATGACCTTGAGTACTCTAGCATCTCAGTTTCACCTATTGACCTAAAATACCCACACTTACAACCCCATTATCATTAATTCCGAAAGAAGAAAAGCTAGAGACACAATTTCTCGATTGATAAACCTATGCCCACAGAAGAAGAGGAGTCAAATCAAATATCAAATATCTCCTTTTTTCTTTTTTTCAAGAAAGACCCAGACACAGTTTCCTAACATTATGTCCCAAGAATGCAGTAAAACTCCATATGTGGGGATGGAATGTCTACTCCTTAATTGAAGATCAAATTATAACATATAACCAGTCCTACAAGCATCATCAGTGATATTCATCTTGATATCTGAAGTAACTTGAATCACAATTCTAATATCACAAGTTAGTTTTGCAGTAGTAAATACGAATAGTGGACCACGATGCTATCCACTGATGGTAGTGGATCTTGCAAGGAAAGACAATACTCAAACCTATAAAGTTCTATTATGCCTACAATCTCCAACAGTTTCTTCATATACTGATAATGCCACAGTTAGACAGCCAGACAGAGCCAGACATAACTTATAAGAACTAAAATCACAGGAGAATTAACTAGATATGCCAACGCAATGCCAGATCCTATGTTTGTAATGTGCTCTTGCATTCAATCATTCCTAGTCTCTGCATAGAATTTTTTTATCAAAGTGTTATTCATCACTTGTATAAGAACTTGCTTCCTGCTTTACAAATAATTTATGCTTCAACTTCCATAATTGTAACTACAAACTCTTCAAATCAAACAGAAGGTCATCTAAACTAGAAAAAGAAAAATGTGTTCCTTTCGTTATCCATTGCTTAAAATCAGAAGCTATTTCAGAAATTACATATGAAGTTATGCTTTAGCTTTCATTATCGTTAAGAGCAAACATAAATACCATCTATAACTAGCAACTGCAACTGTGGTCATCTTTATGCATCTATCAACTTAAAGCTCAGAATAAAAATCAAGCACGCCTACAAATGAATCCATCACTTAAAACCAGAAGCTATGTCATGAATTACATGACGAAAAGCTTCAAATAACATTATTGTAAACAGCAAACACAGATGCCATCTACAACTAGCAAATACAAATGTGGTCATCTGTATGCATCCACCAAAATAAAGCACAGAACAAATATCAAGAGTGCACAGAAATTCAATTTCAGGTGAGCAAAGATTGTTAGCACAGACAAAGCAGGAAAAAGAAAAAACAAACCTTGTCTTTAAAGCAAGTTTCCTCATGCGAATACGCATCTGCGTCATCTTGGTTAATCTTTGCTTTGTTTTATGTACAAGTAGCTTTGGCCAGTACATCTGTTAAAAGCAGTCAAAGTGTTAAAGTCCTTTAAATCTCTCCCATACATAATACCACTTAGTTCAAATTCCACGCCAACAACAACAGAGAAGTGATAAGGATTCATTACCAAGTGTTTGTCAATTATTTCAAGGGCCTTCTCATAATTTCTTGGCAATTTAACTCTTTCCCACAACTTATTTGGCGTATGCGCCCTTTCTATCGTTTTCATATACAAATAAAACACTCCTGCGAAACAAACACCAAAAACCCAAATCCTTAATATTCAGCCGAAAACTTAAAGCAGTCCAGAAATAACTAACAGTTCAAAACATTTAGCGTTTTACGATAGTAATAATAATACAACAAAAAGAAATTTTTAAAAAAAGTACCATCATGTTCACGAATGGTAGCGTATCGACTGTTAGCAAGAGGGCAGGAGCTCCGATTACAAATCCCGGTCACGTTATACGGGTTCCGACAAAATATCCCAGTTTCAATTCTATCATAATATCATACCAAAAAATTAAAACAAAAAAAAAAGACAACCTTAAAAAAGAAATATTAATCAATATCAGAGCAATAAAAGGAAATTTGAAAGAAAACAGAAAAAAGGTTTACTTGGCCATGAAACTGCAGTGATTGTGTCTGATAACTTGCCATATAACCTCATCGTGCTGCATCTTGACGGATTATAATGGCTTATTGCAAAACAAAATCAGCTAATGGCTTATTGCAAAACAAAATCAGCTTTTCATTAATATGGAATGTGAGGAGAAGTAGGGTTTACGAGGTTCCAATAAACTTGAGATCGGCGAGTTCAATGGGCCGCCGTTTGGCTGAAAGCTTAAAAGAGGGTTTTAGGCTTTAAAATAATTTACACGTAAAGGCTAACAAAAGAAAATAAGTCCAGAAATATTATGCCTTATTTGGTGGAAATTAAAATAAAGATTTTAATTTAAGCACCGACATTATTTTTCATGGAAAATGAAAAATAAATTCCAACTTTTACTTTTACTTTTTTTGATACACTTTATTTTTCATGAGTTTTTTTTTTCCAAATTCGGCTCACATGATCACCAATTCCTTGATTTTGTGGAAAATCAATTCTCGCATCTTTTTTTTTTTTTTTTTTTTTAAGTAATTGAAAATTTTTTTTAGATACAATTTATCACTTTTATTAACAATTTTCATACAAAATAAACCCAAACGAATGATATTTGGTATAGTAAAAAAAAATTTTTTTTTAGCAAATGAAACAAATTCTAAACCCAATGATAAAAGAAATTATCACTTTAATGGACAATTATCATGAAAAAGAAAGTCAAACAGATACCAAATTTTCAACATTTTCCAGGAAGAAAATTATACCAATCAAACACAATTAATTACAATTCCCAATAAAACAATTTCTAGACAATTCAATTCCCTAAAATTCATTTTCTTTTCATAAATTTTCCACATTTGCAATCAAACGGACCCTAAGTTAATGTCAACAGTTAATTTTAACCATATATTTCACGCGATCCATAATTTTTCAACTACACATTTCATTAACTTTTATCAAAATTTGTTAAAAATTTTATTTTAATATTCACCACAGCCATATCAATTTTTTAATTCCAAAATGACTTAGCAGTGTAAATTAAAATCAAACTTTTAGTAAATTTTGATAAAAATAGATAAAATCTATGGTTGAAAATAGACATGGGCATCAGGTGGGTTGGTCCACGTACTTCAATACCCAAAACCGGCGATTATACTTTGAGTATTTCGTAAATGAAACCAATCGGATTCTTGTAATTACTAAAAGCAAACTCAAACCCGAGCCATTGGTTTTTGTTCGAATTCGACTATACCCATAACATTTTTTACATACATTTTCATATAGGTCTTTTCAATATATATTTAACACGCTACTACCCGACAATATTTGTGCAAGTCAGAAAATCGAGCTAATAAATCTTCAATAAGCAAAATAATGGAAATTAAAAAATCTCGAAAAAATGAGAAAAATAAAACACCAAATGATAAATTAAAGTTTCAGAAGAAATTATTTTTTTTAATAAATCTTATTCGATTCATAAGTGAAGCATGCTAGAGTCTATAATTTAATTATGAATAATGTTTAAATTTTTCAACTCTTAAAATGAACTACCATAAAAAATACTAATTAGATATATAAAGCCTGTTTGGGAGAGATTTTTGGGGAAAGAATTGATTTTGAATAGTGATATGATGGGAAATGTGTGGTTGAAAAAGAAGAAAAGATTCTTGATGTGATGAAAAATATTATTTTATTGAAAAATGTGTGGTTGAAAATGAGAATTGATTTACTGTACAAAAATTTAATCCCTTCCAAATAATAACTATATAGTATCAAGAAATTGCAGTCCTAATACTGAACTCGCTCTATTTCAATAAATAAAATTATATGTCAAAAAAACCACGAACTCAAGATGACAAAAAATGTATAACATTGCCCTAACTATAAATATATCAAATTCAATTGTCAAGCTTTATAAAAAATTTAAAAAATCACTTAAATTTGTTCACAATGCAAAAAAGTAAAAAGTTCGAATTGCAAAGATTGAACATTTTAATTCATTAACTTACACCACAATCTAGTTTACACTTTTTTGATTCCTAGAAAGCCCAAATTGCAAAGGTTAACATGTACTAACATCAGAAATGTAACAATTTAATGTGAGAGACAAAAAAAAGTGGCTTGGTGAACTTTGCTAAAGCTAAAACAATTATGCACGTAGATACACTATCTTATTACTCATCTTTTATATTTTCTCCTCTCCTTCGAAGAGTCCAGACGAGTTCAAGATTGACACGTTCTCATAATCAATAGAGAACCAAATCATATAAAAATAAGTGGACAATGCAAAAACAAATTAAAGACATTCGTAGGACGTATCATAATATTTATTCATTATGATAGAAAATAGAGAGAGAGTATATTATACATAGTATGAAATTATGTCTATAATTGAAGCCCAATGCTTTGAAAAGATTAAAACCTAACAATGAATGAAGGAGTTACCGCCAAACTGTGATAATTGAGTCTGGTAACAAAAGGAAAAATTACTAACATGCTAAACATTAAAATGCACATTAGAGAAAAGAAAACATAACCATTGTTAGCACCGGTTACTCTAGGACCACAACGAAAGCTAGGCATAAGAGTGGATAAGATAGGATTTATAGTAATGTATGAGATTAGATTTTACTATTTTAGTCTATATTAAAGCTTATAAAGTCTCCCGTCGGACAACATAACCATGACGAAAAATGCTCATGGGTGATCAAACCGATCATGACTAGGCATCAAACTTTTTAGGTAAACAAACTTCATGTTCTTAACAATATTTGATTCAATTGAATCAATATTTGTATAAGATATCATATAGGGGAATGTATGGAACTTTTTTCTATTTGCTTTATTGCACGACATGTAAGTGATCAATGTCAATAGGACATGAGTGGTATGATTTCCTTCAGTAATAAGTATTTGTTTATAAAATATGTATATATCACTATTTTTCATGAAATAAATATATATATCATACGGTATTCTTCAAGACGTGTACTTCTTTGAGAGCACAATAATATTGTTTTCTGAAAATTAAAGGTATTATCATACTATTGCTTCTTCAAGAGTGTTGGCATCTGACCTCTGAGGTCAATAAGTACAGTTTGTTATATTCGATAAGCTTGTGCTAATTTCAGTTTGGATATTTGAGGTCAGTTTGAATTGAGATATTTATTGAGGCTTGAAGGGACATAATGATTATTGATTTTTGGTATATTGTACAAACAGTCAATCAGTAAGTGGCATATGGACGATCTTACATCAGCGGTCACCAAGTCTACCAATCATACGCTTTAGTTTCCTTCCCTTAATAATTCATTAATTGTTGAGGACCTCCTGTAAGGTTAAACTTATGATGACCTGACAAGTCGAGCTCGTTAACCAATCCAAACATGCCATAATGTATCTTCTCAATTTGGTACTGTAGCTGATAAGATGGTAAATGAAAGATACATGTAGATTTCTCCATATAAAAGGAAGGAGGGGAAGAAAAGGAAAAAAGAACACTTCCACTAAAAAAAATCACTCCTACATTTCGTATTTCAAATATCTCCTTCAAAGAGAGATGAATGATTGTATTAAGATTGACAACCTTTTGATCAACAATCAATCAAGTTATTACTTGCATCCAAAGTTCACTTGAATTTTGTTCATACAATTTTCAATGTCAACAGTTTGGTGCTAGAAGGAGTGCCCCTAGCTTGTAAAATTAGCCCCATTTCTACAATAAAATCCACGAAGAAATATCACCATGGATAATTTTTCAACATCTGGAAATCAATTTCATACTCGCCCCGAGCAAACCCCCAATCTACAAAACGCTGGAAGAAGACGAGGTCAAGATGAAACTATCGACCCTCAAATGATTGCGATGAAAGAAGCCATCGAAAAGTTTACAAACATTGTCAACGGGCTAGAACGAACCAAGTTCACATTCCACCACAAGACACCGAGGTGGAATCTCCCCCACAGAGAAAGAATCAGACGACCTCCCACCAAAAGGACTCTCCAATTTTCAGGAGAAGAATCCTCCAAAAGCTGAACTGGAGAAATCAGGAGCTCTCCCATGACGACGAAGCCAGCCGCTAGGAGAACTAATAGTGTATTTGATAGATTGGGTTCTCAACACCCTCTAACACTTGTGAGTAGACATGATGAAACCCATATCAAACGCTTGGTGGAACGACTAGAGCCCAAAATGAGTGCCTTAAAAAAAGGTATTGTTGACCTGGAAGCTAAGGACAAAGGAAACATGGAAGAATATCTCACGAAATGCCATTCTCCATTCACTGAAGATATCCTTGCTGAACCCCTGCTCGAGAAGCTTAAAATGCTACAGTTGATCGGGTACGAAGGAGAAGGAGATCCTCTAAGCCATTTGGACGAATACATTTCCTAGATGGAAATACAAGGAGCAGGAGATGTCATAATGTGTCGTGCTTTTCCATTAACCATGGGAGACAAGGCCCAAAGGTGGTTTAGAAGGTTACATCAAAGATCCATAAAAAATTGGAATGATCTTGCTACAGCATTCTTTGCCCAATATATGGGTTCAAAAGCGAAGACCATACCCAAAGAACGTTTGGTGAGCATTAAACAAGGAAAGATTGAATCGTTCAAAATTTCCCTCAGCAGATTCAACAAGCAATCCATGGAAGTTGAAAAGATCTCCGATGATGCAGCGTTTATGGTAGTCCTTTCACGAGTAAGGCCAAGAACGAGATTTTGGTGGTTTGTACATGAGGACTGACCTCAGACATACCATGCCGCACTGAGGAAGCAATGTCCGACCAGGAAGAACCAAACCAAATCCACCATCTTCACCTCAAGTAAAGGAGAAAAAGGTGGATAAAGGTTTTAGCAGTGAAAAATGAAAAGATAGAAGGGATCAGGGTTATCCTAAGCCCTATCTGAACAGATTCCATGAATATCATCCGTTAAATGCCACCCTAGAGGAGGTTTTCTTGCAAGCGAAAGAAAAAGAAACATTTCGTAAACCCCCACTTCAAAAAAAGGAGTTGGCATAGAAAAATCAAGGGAGGTACTGTCGATGCCATAGGATGATAGGACATAACATTGATAATTGTAGGAATTTGAAGGAAAATGTGGAATCTTTAATTCGACGAGATCACCTATAAGAGTTCGTAGCTAAGTCCAGAGAAACAATCCAGGCAGGCAATCAACAACCAAATCAACAAAAAAATGGCTCAGCGAGCTCAGCCAAGCCCACAAGCTCGGGATCCCCTATCTCGAGCCGAGATTAGAACTCTAGTAAGTGGCAATAGGTGCCTCGAAGGGTCCAGAAGAGCTAGGCGTAGACAAGCACGCAATGCCCACATTTGGCAAAATTATAATGTAATGTTACCAAAACCCGAGGCTAACATAGCATCATACTCAGGGTGGTTTAGATTTTCAGAAGAAGATTCATATGGAATTTTACAGGACCAAAGTAATGCACCGGTAATAAATATACTGTCGCAGGAGGTACAGGTGCATCGGACTTTAGTTGATAATAGAAGTTCGATCAATGTGCTGTACTCCCGAACACTGGAGCAAATGGGAATCCAAGAATGTTATCTCCACCCATATTCCAGGAGGTTACAAGGGTTCTCCGGAGATCTTATTGAAGCATGAGAACAAATTGTTTTAAGTGTAGAATTAGGTGAACTCCCTCGCCAAATGATGATTTTAGCAAACTTTATTGTTGTTGATCTCCCTTCCAACTATAATGTTATATTAGGGAGACCCATACTACATGAGTTACAAGTCACCACTTCGATATATCATTATTGCATGAAATTCTCTACCCCAAACGGCATGGGCGGACCCAGGGGGTCCTGGGGGGGTACGTGCCCCCCCAACTTTCAGATTTTTTTTTTTTTTTTTTGTAAAATCACGTTTGGTATCGATTGAAATTTTAATTTTAATCTAAATCAAAGTTAACAATTAATTTTAATAACATATTTCATAAAATCCATAACTGTTTAATTTTCATCAAAATTTACTAAAAATTTGATCTTAATCTCCACCAAATAGGGGCAAAATCAAAATAAATTTGAATTTCGAAATATACTAATTTTAAAAATTCTCCGACGATTGTACGCTAATCGAATCTACAAATTACTTATATCATTTCGAAGTTTATTTCAAGAACTACATTATGGATATATCGAATAGTTCAAATATATATCGAAAATAGTTAAAAATACGTTAAACGTGAGCCTTTAAAAAGACGTCTAACTCTCATTTAAAAAAACTTAATTATTTCATTAACATTTATTATTTTTGCGATACAAATTTTTAAATGTAATTTTCATCATTTAATTAGGAAATTTTCAAAAAATTTCGAAATTTTACATCTGAAAAAGTCATATCCCATGTAAATTTTCGGATGTAAAATTACATGGGATATGATTTTTTTGAGCGTAAATTTTCGTTGTAAAATTTCTCCAAACTTCTTTACAAGTTCGATTGTGCCCCCCCAATGTAAAAGTTCTGCGTCCGCACCTGCCAAACGGAGTCGGTATAGTGTGTGGAAATCAGGTCGAGGTAAGGGCTTGCAATATTGATTTGCCTAGCCCTGGAATCCAAATGTTGGGCAGCCAACAAAATCGGCAAGTGGGGAAAACAAGATTAAAAAGACCTATTGTTGCCGACCTCAACGAGATCGGCATTACCGAGAAACATCGCAGAAGCACCATGGATAATCAACTTTCATTTGAAGAAAAGGCTGCGGATCCATATCCTTATCCTGGAGTCATGGTAATCTCAATACCATTGGCAGGAATTATAGTTCCCAAGGTTTTAGTTGATACGAGAAGTTTCCTTAACATACTTTATGTCGACACGTTGGGATGGATGGGAATCCCATTAAGTTTTCTGCAACCTTATCCGAATATGGTTTTAGGACTCAATGGGGCCTTTGCCAAAGCAAGAGGGATGATCAAGCTCTCTGTTGAGGTTGGTGAAACTCCATTCCGAACTAAACTGAATGCAGAGTTTGTAGAGTTGAATTCCAATTCTCCTTACGACGCAATTATGGGGCAACCTCTGTTATTTAAACTCAGAGCGATTGTATCAATGTACCACTACTCTCTTAAATTTTCCACGCCTCATGGTGTAGGGCAAGTTAAGGGAAACAAAGATATCGCTAAGATATGTCGGACAAAAATTTTCTCAAAAGTTCATATGGTGTATATGATAGAACCTAATCTCAGTTCGTTAGACCCATGTGTAAGAGTGAATGGGAGAGAACCTGTGGTAGAGCTGGATATAGTGGAGGTTGGACTATGTGATCTACCAAAAGAACTCAAACCATTCTGTGGAGGTTGGACTATGTGATCTACCAAAAGAACTCAAACCATTCCTTTGACATAACCTCGATGTTTTTGCTTGGAATCATCCGGACATGGAAGGAATTGACACAGGAATCATTTGTTACAAACTAGGTACCGACCCCAAGGTGCTACTCAGATAGCAACGACGTCGGCCTTTGAATCCAGAAAGGTACAAAACCTTAAACAAAGAAGTGCAGAAGTTGCTTCATAATGGATTTATCTATGAAGCAAAATATCCAAAATGGGTTGCTAACCCAGTTCTCGTGAAGAAAAACAATGGAGATTGGAGAATGTACATAGATTTCACCGACCTGAATAAAACATGCCATAAGGACAGCTTTCCATTACCAAGAATAGATTAGATGGTAGATGCAATGGCCGGGCACGAGTTGTTTAGTTTCATGGATGCATATTCGAGGTATAACCAAATCCCAATATATGAACCTGACCAGGAACACACTGCTTTCATCATTAATCGAGGTCTTTATTGTTATAAAATGATGCCTTTTGGTCTCAAAAACACTGGGCCACCTACCAACATTTGGTCAATAATATGTTTGGCAAGCATATTGGTAAAACCATGGATGTCTATGTTGATGATATGCTAGTAAAAAGTGCGAATGCCAGAAACCATCGGCCACATCTTGCTGAAATATTCGAGATCCTGAGGAAATACGGGATGAAGCTAAACCCACACAAATGTGCTTTCGGTATGAACTCGGGAAAGTTCCTGGGTTATTTAGTAAATCGCAGGGGAATCGAAGCAAATCCAGAACAGATATGGGCAATCATTGAAATGCACCCCCCCAAAAAGCCTAAAGAGGTTCAGAGTTTGATTGGGAGAGTAGCCGCCCTCAGTCGTTTCATGTCAAAATTGATCGATAAGTGCAAACCTTTCTTTGATGTCTTGTGAAAGGGAAAGAAGTTTGAATTGACCTCCAAATGCCAACTTGCTTTTGATAAGTAAAAACAACAATTGACGCAGCCGTCGGTACTATCAAAACGAAAGGCAGGAGAAGTATTGATGTTATATCTAGCAGTGTCTGAACACGCCGCTAGTGCTATTTTGGCCAGTGAGGAAGAAGGAATAAAACATCTTGTTTATTATGTAATCAAAGCCCTACATGAAGCCGAGCTCTGTTATTCTCCTTTAGAGAGGCTGGCTTATGTTGTGATTATAGCAGCAAGGAAGTTGAAACCTTACTTTTTGGAACACCCAATTGAGATCTTAATGAATTATCCGTTAAAACAGATTTTAAAAAAGCCTGATACTTCAGGTCGGATGGTTAAATGAGTGGTAGAGCTCGATCAGGTCGACATAAGATATCAGCACCGTACCTCCATAAAGGGTCAAGCTCTTGCCAATTTTGTTGCGGAGTTCAGTCTATATCCAGTAGAAGAACTCACTCGCGACACTCTTTGGGAACTTTTCATTGACGGATCTTCTACTGAAGCTCGATCAGGGGCTAGAGTTATCTTGATCAGTCCACACCACCAGCTCTTTTGTGAAGTACTATCATTTGATTTCAAAGCCTCAAATAACACCCATAGCAGGAATGAGGTCGAAATCAGGAATGCCATATATAAGCAACGCATCACGAGATACTATAATCAGAAGGTTAGGAAAATGGAGTTTGAGGTGGGTAATCTGGTGTTAAGAAAAAGCTTTCTGGCTACAAGGGAACCTAGCTCTGGATCTTTAGGACCTAACTGGGAAGGCCTTACAAAGTAACCAAAGTACTACGTAAGGGGGCTTATAAGCTGGAAGATATGGATTGTAGACCTCTGTTGTACCCTTGGAATGCAGAACTCCTTAAGAAGTATTACCAGTAGAACAGCGAATGTATCTTGTATCACACGTGTGTTGTCTATAATAAAATGTATGTTTTGTAAAAAAAAGGGAAAATATCCAGAATCATTGATTCACCGAACTAAGATTGCATGTGCTGCAACACTTAGTGGAATTTCCTACAAGGAAATCATTTAAGTCCTACATGTGAACATGCCGAACTAAGGATGGTGTATTCAATTGGGACTTTTAAAAACTTTTGGAGAATTAAAAAGTTTAGGTGTATTCAATTGAGACTTTTGTAAACTTTTAAAAAGTCTCTAAAAGTCACGGGGTATTCAATTGAAACTTTTTAAAAGTCTCTATAAGTTATGAGATATTCAATTGATAATGAATTTTAGGGAATTTATAATTTATTGGACGTTTGGAGACTTTTTGGTTGAAAATATAAATAGAAAATCTCAAAACAAATCTCCCATCTATCGTGAGATTTCTCAAGAGTCGGCCTCTACTCTTCTCTTTCACATTCTAGGTTTTCTCCTTCTCTTCCAATCAGGTAAAATTTGGTTTGACAATGTATATGATTTTTGTGTCAAGTATAATTTTATTAAATTGATTTTGTTCTATCATTGATTCTGTGGTTCTATTGATTGATGTTAATATTTTCTCAAGAAAGTATGAAAGAGATGAAAAACTGTACAATGAGGAACAGAGAAAAAAGTCTGGCTATTGTTATTATATATTTCAATCCAAGTTAGAGAATGTTTACAAGAAATCATAAATCTAGTCCTTCTATTTTACACTAAATACTTTCTCATCAATTTCAAGAAAATTGGCCACAAAATACCTCGATCAACTCTCCTATAGGCATGTCCTATCAAATAAAAATTATGATGGTTTGTATTTTCGATTAATTATAATTTTTGTTTTTGTTATCATTTGTATTCTCATTATTTTTTTGTATTGTTTTATTATTTTAGGATTGTATTGGTGCTATCGATGGTACTCATATTCCAGCAATGGTAACTGAAAATGATACAAATAGTTATAGGAATCGTCATGGAACAATTTCGCAGAATGTTTTGGCCGCTTGTAACTTTGATTTGGAATTCATATATATGCTTAGTTGTTGGGAAAGATAAGCACATGATTCTAAGGTGTTGAATGATATTTTAACAAGGAAAAATGGACTTAATGTGCCATCAGATATGACTTTATTATTTCATTTTTTTTCTTTTATCTTATTGTATGATAATTATACATGTTGTAAGTCATGTGCTAATTTTACAAGTATTTTATGTGCAGGTAAATATTTTTTGGAAGATTGTGGATTTCCAAATCGACGTCAATTCTTAATTCTTTTTTGAGGTATTCGTTATCATCTTCAAGATTTTCCTGGTCAAGGCCGTGATCCTGAAAATACAAAAGAGTTATTTAATCTTCGTCATATTTCCTTGAGGAACGTAGTTGAGAGGATATTTGGTATATTTAAATCACGATTTACAATTTTCAAAACTGCTCCTCCATTTTCATATCGTACACAAGTAGAGCTCGTATTAGCTTGTGTAGGATTACACAATTTTCTTCGCAAAGAGTATTGTTATAATGAATTTCGTGTTGAACCTGATAATGAAGATTCTTCATCTTCTTCGATTAATGAAGGGGGAGATTTTGGACCTTTTTTTTAGAGTCAAGAACAAGAAAGAGAGTGTGATAATGCATGAAGGGCTACTATAGCAAGTGATATGTGGAATGATATGGGGAATGTTTGATATTTTTTTGTTGAACATAACTAGATACTATTAATTTTTTATTTTTTTTTTTGGTATTTTGATTATTTGTTAATCCATTTTATGTGACTTGAAAAAAAAAATTAGAATTTTTTATTGACACGAGAAATATGATTTATTGCTTTACATTTTCAATTATATGAGTTATGAATGATTTGGACATATAAAAAGTTGTTTAAAATATTACATTATATATGCTTAATATTTTATTTTAAAATATAAAAAGTCTTTAAAAGTCTCTAATGAAAGTCTACAGAAATTCATGGAAGACTTTTATTAATTCTTACCAAATCCATAGAAATCACTTAAAAGTCCACAAAATCAACAAAAGTGACTCACTTAAAAAAGTCTTTAAAAATATCAATTGAATACACCCCCCAAGGTTGCATATTTCCTAAAAGAAAATCATTTAAGTCCTGGGTGTGAGCAGGCCGAACTAAGGTTGCATGTACTGCAACACTTAGTGGAATTTCCTACAAGGAAATCATTTAAACCCTGCGTGTGAGCAGACCAAACTAAGGTTGCATGTGCTGCAACACTTAGAGAAATTTCAATTTCATACAAGGAAATCATTTAAGCCCAGTATGTGAGCAGGCCGAACTAAGGTTGCATGTGCTGCAACACTTAGTGGAATTTTCTATAAGGAAATCATTTAAGTCTTGTGTGTGAGCATGCCGAACTAAAGTTGCATGTGTTGCAACACTTAGTGAAATTTCCTATAAGGAAATCATTTAAGCCCTGCGTGTGAGCATACCGAACTAAGGTTGCACGTGCTACAAAACTTAGTAGAATTTCCTACAAGGAAATTTTTTAAGGAACATGTCGAACTAAGGTTGCATGTGCTGCAACACTTAGTCCAAACAGGCGTAGCAAGTTTCATTTTTTATAATGAGAATTGCATAAGTAATAATATTTTATGCAGAACAAAAAATAAAATTAATAGTCATTCATCAAATAGATCAAGATTACAAAAATAAGTTCCTAAAGAAGTTTTAAAGTTCAACAAAAGCCAAAAATAACAACGACGAGACTATGAGGCGGTGGGTTCTCTGGAGGCATGAACTCATCTGCAACGTCTTTGTCAGTAGGGAAAACTTGAACTCCTCCTGCCTTTGCTAATTGTTCTAGTTCTTTCTATTGTTCTTTATATGCCTCCACCAAAAAGGAAGTATCGTAGCTTGGCCTTTCTTTGTTGATATGTTTTATGATCTCATCCAAAGCTACAACATAGGCACCCTGAGCTATTGCGTCAAACTCAGAAGAGGCCCTCCAAATCTCAATTGCCTTCGAAGCTTTGAGCTCTACATCTTCCTCTTTTTTAGTGGCTTCTTCAGCTCTTTTTACGGCCTCATCAGCCCGAGATTTTTCTTCGTCAACTTTCTTCCTCTCATTCTTAGCTCGAGCAATGGCTTTCTCCCCCGAGACCTTCAAAGCTTCGTTATCATCCATAAGTTTAAGCTCTATAGTCAATCGGGCATTCAGCTCTTCCCCCATCTAGGGGTGGCAAAAAAGTTCGGACGGCTCGGGCTCGGCTCGGGAAAAGCCCGAGCCGAGGCTCGGGCCGAGCCCCATGTTGGGGCTCCGAGCCGAGCCGGGGCCGGCCCGTGTGGCTCACCGAGCCACACAGGCCAAAATGGCCCGTGTTATTTATATAAAAAAATTAAATAAATAAATAAATAAAATAAAATTAATAAATACGCACTATTGCGAGCGAATAGAGTAGCGACTAGAATCTGCCCGTAGCCGGCGACTACGAGCGAATTTGACAGATTCAAATCTGCCTGATTTCAGGCAGATTCAAAATTTCAAATCATGTAGTCACGGACTCACGCCTCACGGACTAATCTATCAGTTTATCACAGTTCAAATCTGCCTGATTTCAGGAAGATTCAAAATTTCAAATCATGCAGTCACGGACTCACGCCTCACGGACTAATCTATCAGTTTATCACAGTATCACTATAAGACTATTAAATAAATTCTGTATTGAAGAATCAAATCACAAATAGTCTGTGTACCAAACACCAATGACAATTAGGCGTTAGCGTGCACGCAAAAATTTTTTTGTTTTTTTTAAATTTTAAAAATTGAATATTTTTTTTGTCTATAAATACGAGAAAATTTTTATATTTCATATCACTCTTCAACCGCTTAACTCACTATTATTTTCAATTTACTCATTTTGCTATATTCTTTACTACGATATTCTGTATTCTCCTCTCCTATTTTTTTACACATCATATTCTTAATTCTTTACTATAATTTCTCTCTATTATAAATTTATAATACGTACACATGGATTTTACCAGTGATGAGATTAATCAGTTTAGAGGTAGTTCGAGTACTCCATTGGGGTACAATGCATCTCAAAATGTTCCAATTGATTTGGAAGATATCGAAGAGGAGGAAGTAGTCGAGGTTAAGAAGTCGAAAAAAGAGTCTGCAGATTGTTGGCAACATATGACTCGGAAAAAAGTTGGGGTTCAAAATGGAGTCGATATTTGGAAAGCATGTTGCAATTATTGCGGTAAAGAACTCAGTTGGAAGCCTAGTTCGAGCACATCGCATTTAAATAGACACATATTAAGAAGTTGCAAAGCGAAACCAGTCGGTCTTGACCCGAAACAGACCGAACTTACATTTACTGGTTCCGGTTCTACTATTTCCACTTTTGTATATTCACAGGAAAGATTTCGTGAAGGAATGGTTACATACGTGGCTGCAGCAGAGATGCCGCTAACGATGATCGAGTCAATACACTTTACTCGTCTTGTGCAGAATTATCTCCAACCCAGGTATCATTCTTATTGTAGAAATACTCTTCGTTCTGATGCTATAAAATTATATAACAAAAGAAAACAAACTAATATTGAAAGTTTAAAAACTTTTAATTGTGTTATATCATTTACCTCTGATTTATGGACCGGTATTAATAAAAAAGGTTATATTGCTGCTACAGCTCATTACATTGATCACTTATGGATTATGCATAAAAGAATTATTGCATTTAGATGTGTAGAATATCCTCATAATGCGACTAATATATACATGATTTTAAAAAATATTATACAAGAATATGGTATGCAAGAAATGATTCCAAGTTTTACTTTTGATAATGCTAGTGTAAACAAAGTTGTTGTCGATAAATTTATTGATGATTTGAACCCTATATTTGGAGGTTTATTTTTTCATCAACGTTGTGTATGCCACATTATTAATTTGATTGTAAAAGCTGGATTAGAACATATAAAAATACCGTTAGATAAAATTAGGCAAGCAATTAATTTTATTACTATATCACCTGCAAGAAAGCAAGCATTTAACAGTTTATGTGCTGAGTATGGCTTAGAAAAGAAATCATTTGTCATTGATGTATCACATAGATGGAACTCTACATATCTTATGTTACACTCGTGTGAAAATTATGATAAAGTTATTACAATGTATTATAATGGTAGGCATACATATGGACCCGAACATAATTTGGAAGATTGGGAATGGAATCTTGCATTTATCGTTAAAACATTTTTAAAACCTTTTTTCAATGCCACAAAGGAATGTAGCGGTGTTTATTACCCTACATTTTCACTTGTTTTACAACATTTTTTCTAGTTTGCACAAACATTTCAAAAACATAGGAATTTCCCAATTTTTGTTGATATAGTTTATTCTATGGAGTTAAAGTTTCGTAAATATTGGGAAGAGATACCCTCATTATTTTTATTAGCTTCTGTAATGGACCCTCGACTTAATTTAACTGGCACAAAAGCTATTATAAATGGGATTTCACGTTTCATGAATATACAATTTTCACATACGAATATAGAATCAATGTTATGCGAAATGTATAACTATTACGCTGAAAAAGAAGGTCAGTGTAGTTCTTCCCAAAATTCTTTTTCAAAAAACACTTCAACAAATGTAGATAATATATGGAGTTATTTAGAGACCAATACTAGTGTTCCCTCATTTAGTTCTAATTCGTTAATATCTAGAGCAATGGATGTCAGTGGTACAAATCTTGAAATTTCTTCGGAGTTAGCTAGGTATATGTGCGTGGACGTTCGTAGTATGTTACAACCACAAGAATTACAGGATTTTAGTCTTTTATCATGGTGGAGATGTAACGAAAGGCAGTATCCAATTGTATCAAAAATTGCTCGCGATCTACTAACGCTGCCGGTGTCTACAGTAGCATCGGAGGCTGCATTTAATTTAGGTGGTCGAGTTTTAAGTGACGAACGATCAAGACTAAAAGAAGATATATTGGAGGCTTTAATATGTTTGAAGGACTGGGAATGTGCGAAATTACGTCTTCAAGAATAAGTTAATAGTATAATGGCTGATGAGTTATAGCAAATTAAAGTATAAGATATTGTAAGTTTTTAAATTGTTTAGTTTCAATTCAATATGTAATTTTTAATTTTTTTTTGTTTCAAAAAAAATTGTACACGAAATATTTTATTCGTGTACAATTTTAACTCCGCCACGATAATTGTAGCCGGTCCCAAACCCTGATAAAGGAGGAGGGTTTTATTCTTCAATGATAAATAGAATAGTTATTGCCTTGATTATTGGAATTACGACCCTCAAGGAAGTTTCACCATGACATTACAAGAAATAATAGTTACATACTTTAAGTAAAAATGAAACTTTCATAATCTCTTTAATTTATAACACGTATTACGCATAAAATGTACATTTTTTTTTGTTTTAATGTAGATTTAAAAAAAAAAAAAAAAACCCGAGCCGGCTCGGCCCGGGCTCGGCTCGGCCCGCTAAGGCTCGAGCCTAAAGCTCGGGCCGAGCCTCATTTTTTTTGGCCAGGCCCGACTCGGTTCGGCTCGGGCCAAAAAAAGCTCGGTCCAAAAAAACTCGGGCTCGGCTCGGCTCGTTGCCACCGCTACCCCCATCTTATTCAGGCGATCTTCATAGTTCCTCTCTTTCTCAACAAAATTCGCCTTTTCTGCCTCTACCTGGTCAAACAAAGCCATGGCTTGATCTTTTACTTCGAACATTTTGTCTAGCCAGCTTTCACCTGGAAAAAAAAAGTATATATATATATAGAAAAATAGTTTTAGTTATAGACATAATATTTAAATTTTAAAACACATAAGCTCGAATGACTGCTTATCTGCCACAAACATCATAAACAAATAGATCTATGGATGTGGAGTTGAGCTGAGATGATAGCTTCACCAACGACCATCTCGGTCAAGTATTGCTTCTCCCTCTCGTTCCAACTTCTAATGAGAAGAGTAGCCGACTCTCTTAGAGGAGAAGGTAGAGCTACTGTAAAAAATCGAGAAGTATTTCAGGTCGGTGGCCCACCAAGTTATCAATATTGGGTCTTTGTAGATCTGGACACTTATCTTGCAACCTCGAAGAGCTGGCCACAATGGCAAGGGAAATGGCAACGGGCAATGATGATAACCCTTGATGGGGTAGTGGAGAGGTAGACTTTTCAGAAGAAGGAGCCACTGGAGTGGAATGTTTAGATGCCTCCTCAGATCGACGCTGTTTCAAAGGCTACTTAGGCTCGACTTCGGTTTCCTTGGGTTGGACCACGACCTCGGCTGGGGTATCCTTCCTTTTTCCCTTGGTAGCTATCGCCGTTGCTTTTGCCGCCTTGTACCCCAACATATCTAGATTTTAGCCTGAAGTAATATTTTGAAATAAATCAATGTCGTCAAAAATAAAGATTAATAAGTGTACATAGAACATACTTACGAGAAGAGGTAGGGGTCGAAGTCGGTGGTAGAGACGGAAATAAACCTGTCTGAAATAAGCTTGTGTCCGAAATCACAAATTTGCAAGATCTTTGCTTTTTTAGGAGAGCTCTAATGGCGTCAGCTTGCCTTTGTGTGGCTGAGTTCAGGACAGATTTCTTATAATCTACAAATGAATAATAAGTCATTTAAAAAGGGTGATCTTAATACAAAGAGATGAGGAAATTGAAGGTGATTTTCACTTACATAACGGGTGATAAAGAGTAGGAACTACATCCTCTCTATTCACCTCGGCAGGATGGAAATGCCACTCTCCCAATACAAAGAAGAACTCATCTTTCTACCTTTTTATTGAAGATGGAGTATCTAACACTAAACGACCTTCGGTCCTAGGTCTAACGCTGGCTTACCACCGGCCTGTATTTTTCCCATCCTCCTTAAATGTAAAAAGAGAATTGAACTGAGCTACACTTAATTCAGAATGACCTAAGTAATTCCACAAAATTAAGGTCGCCACTAAAGTCCTCCACTTGTTAGGGCAAAGTTGTGTAGGAGCTATTTCCCATGAAGAGAGAAATTTACGTATGGTCCTAGGGAAAGGAAGTCTTAAACCAGCATGGAGAATATCTGAATTTAAAGCTACGCATCCAGCTGGTGAAGTATTAGCTCGGTCAGATGAGGTTGGTATTACTAATTCTACTGAACTCGGGATGCTATATTTGGCTCTCAAACTGGCAAGCATATGCCCCGTAACCACCGACCTATAAGAATCTGCCCCCCATTCCTGAGCGTTCCCCTCTTTACACCCCCTGAGATCTTACTTCTTCCCTTTCACGAGTTTGAGCCATGTTCCTAAAAGGATTCAATTGTTTTGGATATACTGAAATAATAGGAACTAGTGTTAATACCTCCTGACAATCCAAGCTAGCAGAAGAAGAGCTAAAAGAAGGAGAAGATGAAGAATGTACTATTTCCTCATGTTGGTTACTCCACGAATATACCCTCGATTCGTCTGAGCTCATGCGAAAAACCAAAGTAAAACTTGAGAAAAAGACAAAGGAATTTTTGTTAAAAGAAATACCTGAATACAGACGGCCTCACTCAGAAAACAGATAATGATGCAAAGAAAATGCTTTAGAAAGCAAAAAATCTGAAAAGATGAAAGTAAAAGTGAGAAAATGCGAGGGTGAAATTTATTTAAAGAGAATGAATATTAAAGGGCGTGATCTGGACCGTAGGATGAAGAAATGGAGGGAAAATGAACGGTTTGATTTAATTGCCTCGGGGCGACGTCGTTTTGATGAAACTTACAAAAGAAGGAACCAAATATGCATGACAGCTCATTGGCAAGAAACGGCGTGACTCTTGTTCATATCATTTATTCCTATAATGATTACAGAAATTGAAAAATGTGTCAATCACTTTCAAGGTCAACCCATCACCTAGGTAAGTACTAACCTGGGGATAACTGTTGGCATCCGACCTCCGAGGTCGATAGGTACAATTTGTTATATTCAATAAGCTTGTGCTAATATCAGTTCGGATATTTGAGGTCAGTTCGAATTGAGATATTTATTAAGGCTTGAAGGGACATAATGATTATTGGTTTCTGACACATTGTACAAACAGTCAATCAGTAAGTGGCATATGGACGATCTTACATCAGCGCCCACCAACTCTACCAATCATACGATTTAGCTTCCTTCCCTAAGTAATTCATTAATTGTTGAGCACCACCTGTAAGGTTAAACTCATGATGACCGATAAGCCAAGCTCGTTAACCAATCCAAACATACCAGTAATGTACCTTTTCAGTTCGGTACTGTAGCTGATAAGATGGGAAATGAAGAATACATGCAGATTTCTCCTTATAAAAGGAAGGAATGGAAGAAAAGGAAAAAAGAACACTTCCACTAAAAAAAATCATTCCTAAATTTCATATTTCAAATATCTCATTCAAAGAGAGAATGAATGATTGTATTAAGATTGGCAACCTTTTCATCAACAATCAATTAAGTTATTACTTGCATCCAAAGTTGACTTGAATTTTGTTCATACAATTTCCAACATCAACAAAGAGCAATAGTTAAATATTAGTTTAGAATATTAAAATTGTAAAGTGTATTCTTCAGTAACATTCTATAAGAATATTAATATAATGTTGTGTTTCTAGCAACAATATATTATTTCTTAAACATATTTAATTATATAAGAATTTGCTCTTAAGGAGCAAAAACATAATAGATGTTAGGTTTTATAAGATTATGCTAATTGGGAGAAAGTGATTTTCTAATAGAATATTAATAATTATTTATTTATAAATATCTAATTCATGTTTGGTCAAGTTCAAAAATACTTATTTATTTATTGACAATGGTTATACTCTGAAATAAAAAGGTGTTTATGAGACTGGGTAGCAATAAACAGTTATAAAAAAGAAAAATAGCATAAAACTATACTCTTAGTTATACGTAATGCTACGTAAAAAGTGCCTTTATAGCTTATGTCTTTGTTTAGGAATAAGTTAAATTAACAAACACTTTCGGGTCTTATTTTTATGATCGTTAGATTGGAGCGATATAAAAACTTCCATGCTCTCCTCGTTTTTTGTTGGGTACGTAGGAGTATGAAGGAGCCAAATAATTATCCTGGAGGCAAATTATATTATACCCTTGTAGATAAGCAAACAAAAGAAAGTGTAACAAGCCGATGCAGGAGGATCCGAGTCAGACGAGATCGAGCTATTTGATAGTATGTTAATGGCCCTGAGATACCATGAGTTGGCAGATCATCGCAAAATTGGCAAATAATTATCGACATTTCCTAATTGGGACCTTTTTGGACACGTTTCGGCATTTTGACCATAACTTTGACTACGATTGTTAGAATCACGTCCATGACCCCAATTCGAAAAGTTCTTTTCGGCGCGCACGTAGTGGTCATCGAGCTATGCTCGATGTGCATCGGTTTCGAGGCCAAATTCAATTGTTTTCCCTTCCGAATCATTAATTTAAGTTATTTTTTGTCATTTTTTTGTAATATTTCAATTTCCTTTTGACATAAATTACGATCTCAAATTAAGCCAGATTTTTGGGATCTTATTTCCGTCATTACGTATTTCCTTTTGTTATGAATAATAGGATTTTTCTATTTTTGGTAAAATTTCGAAAATTATTATTTTCTAACTACTTAACCCGACTTGTGGGTTATTTCGCTCTGTTATTGAATAATAAAGATTTTCTCATTTTTTTTAGTGTTATTCTCTTGTGTTCTTCTATGTTATTATCTATTGGTTCCAGCCTGCAGAATAATCACTATTCTGCCCGACGTCACAAGCTGAGGTACTTAAACTAGTTTATCCATTCATTTTTCTTTTTATATCTTGTGTTCTATGTACAAAGTGGGTTTCATGTCAATATAAAATAATATTATAAATCTATTATTGAATTTTTTTTCTATGTTAATACAATCAAAATACCATTAATGTATAGGTACTTTATTGTAAAATGGTCACATAATCTTGATTTATGGTGCCCAACTTGCAACAACGTGTGAAAGAATAGGAATGAGCACTAAGCATTCATATATTCAAAGAATGTAGTTGGCATTGTTCTTGCAAGTTGCACACACCAAGTCCAATTGAATTTGTATAGCCTACCATTATGATGATGACATCCAGATGCAGACATTCTTAATTTTCTAGTAAAATGTATCAAAATAATGTATTTTTGATGGAGATTCGAGGTGTCAAAATACACTGATAGCTCAACATGTGAAAAAATATTATTCAATTAGATGACAATGTGGCCCTTGTCGGCCACGGCCAACACGAGCTTATTTTTAAGAAGAGAAAAGAAAGAAAAACACTTAGAAAATTTGTAGGAGTTTACAAGTGCGGCAATCGCCGGTTTAAATCTCTAGACCGTAGAGGAAGGGTACTTTTCTCACACTAATGGCCTCGCATTTTCACATTAAGAAATTATTCGACTTCATAAATTTATTTACGTTATTGTCATAGTCCGCATGGGGCACCTAACTCTTTCCCTATTTAGCCCCTGTTTGATTTTGCTTAAATTCAAATATTTTTAGCAAATTTTAATAAAAATTGATGAAATGTGTGATTGAAAAGTTGATAAAATGTATAACTAAAATTAATTGAGTTTGACTTAAATTCTTATCAATTTTTTAAAATTGAACCAAACATGAACTTTATCAATTGAAATTATAAGGTTCCAAAAGTTCAATTTATTGTTGCCCTGCAGTGGCCACATGTGTTGACTCGCTCGATACTTTGGCAGATCAGTGGAGGAGGCTCTTGGACTCTGGCCAGTTTGGAGCACATCCCATGGTTTATCTGGTCTGCGTCTGAGGGGTCAAGGCATAGACTCCAGGATTAGTCGTCGAAAATGGACACCTGGATATAAAAAAAACAAAAAATAAATAAAATATATATGTAAATGGTTTTTGGCATTTTCAAATTTGTACAGAGCACCAGTATCTCAGTCTCTCCTGCAACTGTTCAGACACAACAAAATATCATCGTCTCAATCAATTAAGGGTAGACAAATTTGATGGGGTGTATATGACCAACATTGGACTATAATATCATGATTTTTCTTATGGTTTTTGCAAAATTGATCTATTCCACAAAAAATATACAATATATTAATGAAGTGTCAAACAAAGCTTTTGAAAACAGTTTTAGCAATTTTGATAAAAATGATAAAATATATGGCTGAAAATTTGATAAAAGTTGTGGGACCATGACATACGTGGTTTAAAAAAATTGATCAATTGAAAAGTTGATAAAATTTTAATAAAGTTTTATTAAACAAGAACTAACGTTGAAAATAAAATAGGTAGTTTTATATTTTAATTTGAAATTCAAGGGTTTGATCAATATTAGAAGTTGATGGGGGCAATAAATCAAAGGATTAAATCAAAATGTTGAAAGAATTAACTTAACATAGGATTATGACTTTCAATCTTGAGAAATCTTCAATCTCAATATCCTTCTCCACCTGCAAGAAATGAAACCATGAAATTATATAAACTTATTTAAAATGATACAAAAATATAACTCAAAAGAAGGATAAAACACGACGTACGATAGAAATGCGAATGAAAAATAAAATAAAATAAAATAAAAATCACATCCTACACAATTAAACCATAATTAAACTAAGTTAATTTATGTTGTTCATGAAGTCATCTCGCAATATGGAACTATTCGCTTTTGCTATTATCCACCATGCCATGTTGCAGTCGAGGGACGTTAGAGCACAATATGGAGACGAATACTATATGATAGTCTATGAAAATTTCGCATTAAATCAGGAACATCTGATGAAAAGGATTAGAAGAAATTCAGGAAAACGTAACTCACCATCAAATTGTTCGACGCCAAAATGAAATTAGGTTAACATTTCCATTCATTGGCATGCGGATCAACAAAAATGGATCCTTTTTTTACAGTCGCATCGATCTTACATCATATAAATTTTTATTCTTATAATATTGATGATAATTTCTGTATTAATTTTCCTCAGGCAACTCCACCAAATTTTGCTGCTATTGCCAATTATTTCCCTTGTGGATAAGAAAAACCTGCCCATTACTGTTCCCATGCGCATGACGATAAGCATACTTAGGGAGCTGTCCCACGGTGGCTACACCCTTACACGGCGGATATACCGGGGGCCTCGAGACATACCGAATGCAAGGCCAGGTTTTCGATGCTGGACATCTTGGAGGCAAGGTGGCTGCGGTGGGGGAGTAAAATGATTTGGGCGATGTAGCGTCGTTGCTAGAGGACGAGGAAAAAGACGAGGATGAGGAGGCGGTGGAGGGTGGTGGCGACACTTTTTTGGTGGTTTTCGAGGTCGTAAGGAAGGCCCTGATCTTGATAGCAGGAAGCGCAGCCGTGGCTAGATCGTATTCCTCAATGAGATTGGCTAGATCCTCATCGGAGGTGATTGATACAAGTGCATCTAAGTCTTCTGTTGGCAACTGGCACCTTAAACTCATCGAAGATGTTCCACACATCTCCCCAAGCTTCACCACAAGCTCTGTAAACACCACGCGCCACCAAAATATATACATCTCAGTCCCATGTATGTACTTTTAACATAAGAATACATATACATGGTCCATGTTTAAATTTCAAGACAATTAACTGAGTATTGAAGTCCGCAAAGGGCTTGGGTTTAAATTTGGTTAAATAATGCACGTGTGCTCAAAATAAAATTTGTTTTGACCATCAAGAGATATATTGAAATAAATACTCCTGTGACACTTTCACTAGCACGTGAAATGAGTACAAAAGGTAAAAGTAACTAACCAGCATAAGTAATCAAGCGTTCCACGGAAAGAACACGAGTTTCTCCACCGTGGTAACGAAGCTTGCTGTCGGGATAACGGGGGAGGATCCGGCCTCCGTAGCTACACAAGAACTTAATGGTGGTGGTAGGTTTTAAGGTATTAAAGGAAGGTCCTACCATGGTTTTCTTTTGGATGGTCCAATAAATTTGCTTTTGGATTTAAAAGAAGAGTAAGTATATGTTCGAAGTGGCCTCTATAAGACATGTAATGTACCCTTCAAACACTTATTTATAGAGGAAGCTAATATCAAAGATGAGGTCACCTAGATAAGATTCCCAAGGTCGTGGACCCACCCCAACTCTCAAGGTTAATTTTGAGGCTGATTTTACTCCAACCACGACAAAGTGTAATTACGTGGTATTGACGATGACTCGATGGTACAATGTATATATATAAAAAATACATCTGCTTTTTTATTCCATCTAATATGAGATAACAAATAGTTGTTTAGTATCGGATTTGTACGTTTAATTCAAGTATTGATTCCACTAAACACCTTAAATTAAGAGTATCCGTTAACCCCTTTGTCACGCTAAGACTGCAAATCCTATATTTTACATCTTCATATGATCTTGAATCTTTTAGGTTTTTTCAAAATTGTAAAATGAAGTGTTTCAATTAGTCATTGTGTTTGACACTTTGACTTTCGACATGTTCTAATAGTTAAGGTATATTGAATTGTTTGTTGACACAGATAAAATCAGGAAAAAATGACACAAAACATCACTAGAAGTAACTAACTCAAGTGATTTATTATTTCAAAAAAATTGAGTAACTTTATGTGAGTTTCAAGAGATTGATATGTAACCATAATTTCTTATTATAAATATAAATTTCTTAATTCTAATCACTCTATCAAATTAGACAAATGACATGAATTAAATTTCAAGTGGGACCCTTAAGGAATTTTATACATTTGAAAAGCATATCTCTAAAGATAGGTTTCGTTCTAAAATTGAATTAGGGGTCTGCTTTTTAGGATTACTTCTTAAATGTCCAACTAATAATCATATTTATTGTCCTTTCCAATAATCCAAGAATATTATCCCATTCTTGGGTCCACAAGAGTCCAACTTGAACATGCAAATTTGTTTATGTGGGTCCAACTTTGTGGGGCCAAGGACGACATATCTAAACTTGTAGCCTCAAATCTTTGGGCCCTTTTGCCATTTTCTTTATCTTCATTTAGTTAAGGGGAAAACATATCCACCTTTATCTCCTTATCCTTTTGAAAATTGAAATGAATGGAGATACCTGCATGATTCTTTGGCATATTCTACATGCATGTTGTAGCTAAAGTAGATATATGGGCATTGTAAATTTATTTCAAGAATAATAATATTCCGAGAATATTTACCCAAATAATCTCGATTATTACCCATTATACATTACTTTCATTTAACGTTGAAAGTAAAATCAATTAATTTCGGACTTGGTACAACAAAACAAGAACGTACCATCATTCTTTAAAAGTACAAGTCTAATGAAAAATCTTTAGATCAATATTCGACATCAAATCTTAGTTAAATATTGTAGTGAGAGTCGTGCATGGCTTCAAGAGTCTAAACAAATGTGAAGTTGAAGTTATAGGTTATCGTACAACATTAGAATTGTGGATTATTTGGAATGTTAGAAGATGATTAAGATTTTTATTTCAAGTCATCATACTTAATGGACATGATTACCGTAGTACTCGGTTCAAAATGCCTCTACTCTTTATTATGTTGCATAATTTATACGTTGAAAAAATATAATCCATTTCTTTATGATGAGTAACATAAACAAAAAGGTGGCTACCACTTGAGTTTAAAACATCAAAATTTATAATAACTTCATATCGTTTTAAAATTATTTCCTTCATCTTCTCTTCTTTAATGCGATAGTTCTACTTTCTAAACAAATGTTGGTTTAAGTGAAAATAAGTTACAACAAAATTGTTATTCAAATTATTTTCTAGATTTATCTTCAATCAATGTCACCTTTATTTGTTGTCGTGTTCATTCACGAGTCGGACGTGTCATCATCATTGTGTGCAACGTAACCTAAAGAATACATTGGGTCCTCGTGCTTTGATGCCACTATTTTCAAATTATGGAGAAGAGTATTTTAAAACGTGTTGAGTATATTTGGAAAACATGATATTTGTGGTTAAAATCCTAATCCAGAATCGCTTTTGACGTATCACGAATTCAGCAACATTTTTAGTGGAGAATGTGATCCAAGTGGATGGATTCGGTTGTCAACAAGTGCGATTTTAAGAAGCAGGCGAAACCATACTGTCCACTGTTGAACAACGACGAAACCATTTCTATGAAACTCATTTGCTTGAAAGAAGTTATAGTGAATGTCTTAAAGAAGTCGCGTAGGTAGAATGCACTGAGTCCATCGTTGAAAGTAATAATTTCGATGCCAAGAAAATAGTGCAAATGGTCGAGATCCTTTATGATAAACTCACAACTAGTTTTATCAAGGAGATTTGAGACATTTGTCATTCGTAATTGAAGAATATGCACAACACAATCTTCCAAAACTGCTATCTTCGACTAGCACGCTTTTGAATGTGCATTTTCACATGAATCCACAAGTCCGGGCTTTGGCCTCGCGTTTGTCATTTCCAATTCCCATATCCTTAAGAATGCCTAGTTGAGGAACTTTTTTGGCCTATTCACCAACTCTCTGAATCCTTCTGTTGCTGCAGTAGTGTCCATTGAGTTTGATTGTGGATGAAACGGTAACGCCCCGAGTTCCGTGAATTCGGATTGCCACGTTATATTCTTTTGTAACCGAATTATCTAACAAGATTTGTGGAAAATAACTAAATTTCAAACCTAACATTTATAATGGTAAAAAAAAAACATCATCGACAACAAAACTCATTTGATTTACTTAAGAAATTTGATTAAACTTTAAATCTCGAGTTTTTGAAATACTAAAATAACAAAGTACGTTAATAGCGTTCAAATACGAAAATTTTCAAATGTAAATAACTAAATTCATTAAATCATTGCCACAATGCCCATCAAATCCGACCGTCTCCAAAATCTGCAAATATCGTTAAAATAACGGAATGAGTATTTCAATGAAATACTCAGTAGACTCATCGCCGATAATTAATTTACAGAATAATTGAACACGTAATCATGCAATTCATATCGTGACATCATCATCATAGGCTCATTTTCTTAAAAATCATAGGCTCTTTAAAAACATAGGGTGTGGGTGTGGGTAGTCACGTCTCGTGCATTTAAGCACATAAATTATGCATAACATTCCCATCTTATCTCATAAGAGATTCTCGTCTTCTTCTCATACAATAAAGCATATAAGTTATGACAAGCATAATAATATCATATATCTCATATGACATATTCTCATCTCATGCATCAAAACATATAAATCACGTAAATTCATATAATACATGCAATTATAATTTAAACTAATTAATGGTGGCGAGTCTACCTCAAATATCTTGAGTTGCGTGACAAGTAGAGCGTGAGAAAACCTCAATCTCCTTATTGCTCGTATGTTTCGTCTATCCAAAATAGAAATTAGGTTTTGAATTAGTATTCCGAAATTTAAAGTTTTAAAGCGATAAAATAAAGTTTAGGGACCTAATTGGATATTTATTAAAACTGAATTTAACAAATCTAAGGGCTGAAAATAATATTTTCAAAGTAATGGGGCTAAAAGTGGGAAATAAGAACTCTAGGGACTTAATTGAAAATTATTGAAACTGAAAATAAAAGTTTAAGGGCTGAAATTGAACTTTTAAGAAAATCAGGGACTTAATTGAAAATCTATTAATACTGAAAATAAAAATTAAGGACTGAAATTAAACTTTTAGAAATTAGGGACTAAACTGTAAATCTATTAAAATTGAAAATAAAAACTAAAAGGCTGAAATTAAACCTTTTATAAATTAGGGACTTAATTGAACATTTACTAAAATTGAAAATAAAATTTAGGGACTGAAATTAAAACACTTAAAATTTAGGGGCTGATTTATAAATGATAGAAACTTTAGGACCGAAATCAACAATTTTAAAAAAACTTGGGGCTAGGGGGTAATTTCCAAAAATTAAAATAAAATCAAAATCATCTCCCTCTGTCTCTCTCTCTCTCTCTCGGGGGAGAGAGAGAGAGAGAGAGGGGGCGATGGGAAGGGGTGAAGCCCTTTCTTCCGTTTCCGTCATCGGCCGAATGGTCGGTGGTAGCGCCATCGTCTACTGGGGCGCCGGCGCAGGGTGGAGGTGGCATGGGTTTTGGCGCACGAGTCGAAGGCAACTGAGGCGAAATCGCGACTAGGAGGTTCGATTTTTCTGCTGTAAATAGTTTGGTAAGGTGAGGTAAGTTATGGGTCTTCCTATTTCTTGATTTTTGTGGTGATTTGAGATGGATTTTGGGCGGTTTGTATTCGGGTTTTGGAGGTTTTATAGGGAGGGGATGGTGGGTCCATTTCTGTTGGAGTTCGAATGGTGGTTTTGGGTTGATGAGCTGCAGCTTGGGAGACTGCAGCTCGTGTATGCTTGCACTGGTTTAGCTGAAGCTTGGGTTTTGGTGGTTTTGAGGTGATTAGTCTGAGGTGGTGCTTGGCGGTTTGAGGTGATTGGTCTCAGTTTGGAGCTAGTTTGGTGGTTGGCTTGGTGGTTTCGGTTTTGAGCTATTAGAAGTGGTCTTGGTGGTTTGGGTGGTGAGTTGGTCTCGGTTTGGTGATGTTGGTGAAATGGGCTGCATTGTGTTGCAGCTTGTGAGTTCACTGTTGATGCTAGAAATGGACGTTCTAGCATCAATGGTGACTCACAGTGAATGGATTCAGCTTGTGTCTCTTGTTGATGCTAGAAATGAATGGTCTAGTATCAATAGTGAGCTCACTATAAATGAATTAAGGAGCATTCTTGGAGAAGATGAAATTTTTCCTTACCAAATTTGGCTGCTGTGTGAGGAGTTGAGGGAAATGAGGGTAAATAAAATAGTAAATTTAGGGCACAAATATCTAGGTAACCAATTGGGCCAAGAAGTTGGGCTGTGAGGGTTGTCCTAGTTGGGCCTAAGTGAATTGGACTAAAAATAATCAAGACTTGGGCTAATGAGTAATTGAACTTAAGAGTGATAATGGATTGGACACTTTAAAATTATTCGGGATTGGGCTTGACTTGAATGGATTAAAATTGATTTTATAACGGCTAGACGAACACGCTTTCACTTTAACGTTAGGGTTTAAAATTTAGCGACACGTTTTTCGAGAAAATAATTTTATAAAATTTAAAATTCTTGGTCGCTACAACGAAACCCTGAATTTAAATCATACAAGGATCGATTTGAACAATGTTGATTCTTTCGTAATGCATGAAGCTTGCTACCACGATTCCTCCACGAATGAGTTTATACCAATCAATATGCATAGTGGAAGCAACATCATGCCTTGGATATAATTTGATTCAACTCAGTTTGGAATAATATTATTATAGCTCTAATGATGAGGGATCCATAAGTCATATAATCACCTCAAACTTGCCATATTTTTTTATCTTCATCATCCTCCAACTCATCTGGTTGGATTATTGTGATTATATTAATTTATGTCAAAGTTAATGCTTTACCTTTTGGGCTGTATCTGTTTTGGTTGAGAAGGAGAAACATCAAAGAAAGTGATGAGGAAATTCAAGCCTGGAAACTTGAGTATTGGCCTTATTGTGGTATTACCCAAATTCCATGTAATTTGGTGTTTTGTTGTATAAAAGAAGTCAAAGGAGTTTTGTTTTTGGGAATTTTAATTAATAAAGATCAAATTTCATCAAGAATTGAGAGTTTGGCTTGGAAATGAACTCTGAGATGAAGAAAAATACTTTGGAGGCATGATTACTGAAGCCCGACGCCCTTGTTCGTGATTATGCCCGGGTTCTGTAGCGACTTTTTTTTATGTTTTCTTCTTCATCTCTCTCTCTCTCTCTCTCTCTCTCTCTCTCTCTCTCTCTCTCTCTCTCTCACACACACACACACACACACACACACACACACACACATATATATATATATATATATATATATATATATATATATATATATATTACACATTGTTGTATCTCCATATACGCAATAAAACAACATGTTGAGAGTTATAGAACTTATATTTCAATTGAAATTATTAAGATCTTGACACTATAAACACATTCATTATTGAGTAAAATTCTCCTCCTCTCTGCTAGTGGTTTTTCTTATCTTGGATTTCCATATAAATCTTAGTGTTCTTATTTTATTCTTGTTTATTTCATTATTGTCATTATCTTGTGATCAATTCATAACAAGTGGTATTGGAGTAAGGTTGATTTTCCACACGGCATCGATGAAATATGATATTTTATTATTGGATTGAAATACAAGATTTACTCTATGGTAAGCGAAGATATGAGCGTTATCGCGCAGATGGATTTGGAGGAAGCCTTGCTTGGCTTTGATAAGATACCTTCAAACGCGGGACAAAAAAAATGTAAGGATCAGAAACCCCAATCTCAAATTCATCTACATCTTTCAAATCAAATTCTTCAAGATGTTTTAAATGAGAAAAGAGATACTGTGTTGTGGTTAAAGTTGGAACAACATTGTATGACATAGAGTTCGATCAGCAGGTGACACATGAAACAACACTTGCATTCTTATTCGATCTCCGAAGGTGCGTCATTGGATGATCACTTAACTAAGTTCAAAAAAATCGTAGCCGATTTGAAGACATTGGAAGTTAAGTATATTGATGAAGACTTGGCTTTGATGTTGTTGTGTTCATTGCCACCATCATAAGTGATTTTTAGAAATGATATTCTCTATAGTCAAGATACTCTTATTGTGGAAGAGATTTATGATACTTTACTATCTAAGGAGAAGATAAAGCATCTTACTGGAAGATCTTAGAGTCAGGCTGCAGGCCTGGTTGTTTGTGGGAGAAATCAAGATATGAATCTTGGTAGAAATATGATGGACAAATCGAAATCTAGATATGTAGGGAAAACATGTCACTTTTATAAGAAGAAGATGCATATTAGAGCTTATCGCTATGCTTTGAAAAACAGAACAAGGTTACTGGAGATACTGATAAAGGAAAGCAATTGGTATGCACAACGAAGGCTGATGTTGTGGAAGATGTATAAAGTGAAGAGAGCTTCTTCTAATTTCTGACATAGGTTCTAAACCTTTTGAGGGTTCTTGACTTGGCATGTACTTTTCATATGTGTCTCAACAGGGACTGGTTTACAACATATGAAGGAGTTTCGAGATGTGTAGTGATTATGGGAAGCAACGCGCCCTGGATCAGAATGTTCGATGGGGCTATTAGAACACTTATAGATGTAAGGCACATTCTAGAATTGAAGCGAAATCTTATGTCTTTGAGTATACTTGACTCAAAGGATTATAAATATATTGGTGAATGTGAAGTTTTGAAGGTGAGTAGGGGTGTTCTTGTTGTCATAAAGGACATAAAAGCTCTACACAGTTATATATTTATCAGGGTTCCACAATAATAGGGGATGCAACAATTTTACTTCTTTTTTGACAAATGAAGAAATTACAAAACTTTGACATATGCGGCTCGGGCATATGAGTGAGAATGGTATGACAGAGTTGAGTAAGAGGGGACTTCTTGATGTCAGAAGACCACTAAGATGAATTTTTGCGAACATTGTGTCTTTAGAAAACATAAAAGAGTCAGATTCACTATAGGAAAACACAACACGAAGGGAACACTTTGGGGACTGGCCAGGGTGCCTTCAAAATGAGATACTTATTACTTATTGATAGTGATTGATGACTGCTCCAGGAAAGTTTGGGTATTCTTTTTAAAGTAGAAGCATGATGTGTTTGGGACCTTCAAGGAATTGAAAACGATGATAAAAAACAGACTGGAAATTAGGTGAAAGGTCTACGTACAGATAATGAGTTGGAGTTTTGTTCAGATGAATTCAATAGCTTATGTAGGGCTGAAAGCATACTGAGACATTTGATAGTGTCGAAACTCCTCAATAGAATGGTGTGGCAGAATGGATTAATAGAACTTTGATAGAAAATGTTCGTTGTATGCTTTCAAACTCTAGGTTGCCCAAGATCTTTTGGGCTGAAGATGTTACTACAGCCTGTTTTCTAATTAATCGCTTACTCTCAGTTGCCATTGAAAGAGACAACGAAGATGTATGGTCTCGTAAACCTTCTTAATATTCTATTTAAAGATTTTTGGGTATCTTATTTATGCTCATGTGGATAATGAGAAGGTAGAGTTTATGTCTAGAAAGTGCATCTTTTTTGGGTATAAATCAGGTGTGAAGGGGTATAAATTGTGTTGATTTGAGACAAGAAAAGTGGTGGTTAGTAAAGATGTGGTATTTGATGAACTTGATATGGTTCATAGTTTACCTCGTAACTACAGATTAGTCTAGTTCAGAGCTAACAGATAGTAATACTTTGCCTACACCACCAGCAATACCACAATATTCAATTACTAAAGATAGACCCCACAAAAAGATTAGACCTCCACAGAAGTATGGAGAAGCAGATTTGGTAGCTTATGCATTGAGTGTGACTGACAATATTAATTCCACTGAAAATCTTACTCGGCAATCAGTTATAGTAATTCTAGCAGATGGTTGATTTCTACGTAGAAGGAGATGCAGTCATTGAATAAAAATAATATTTAGCACTTGGTGAAATTACCTAAGGATAAAAAGGTTATTTTCTGCAAGTAGGTGTTCAAAAGAAAGGAAAGTGTGTCAGGGATTGAAAATACAAGGTATAAGGCTATATTCGTAGCAAAAAGCTACATTCAAATTTCAGGTGTTGACTTACAGTTGTTAAGCATAGTTATATTCAGCTTTGCTTGGAGTGGTGGCTAAAAATGACTTGGAGCTTGAGTAGACAGATGTCAAGACAGTATTCTTATATGGAGAACTTGAGGAGAGCATTTACATGCAACAACCAAAGGGTTTCATAGTTTTTGAAAATGAAGACTATGTGTGCTTGTTGAAGAAACCATTATATGGATTAAACCATTACCGAGACAGTGGCATAAAAAGATCGATTCATTTATGACTACTCATAGTTTCATTAGAAATAATTATGATAGTTGTATGTACTTCAGAAAAGAAGATGGTGGATCGATCATATAATTGCTATGTTGATGATATGCTCATAGTAGCTAAGGATAAAGTAGATGTTAGAAAGGTGAAATCTCGACTTAGTAAGGAATTTGACATGAAATATTTGAGTGAAGCAATGAATATTCTTATTATGGAAATCTTGAGAGATATGAAGGCTGGAAATTGTATTTGAGTCAAAAGGGATACATTGAGAAGGTGTTTCAAAAATTCAATATGTTGTATGTTAAGGTTGTCGTACTCTATTAGCTCCCTACTTTAAATTATCATCTGGCTTATGTCCTCAGTTAGATGAAGACATTGATTACATGTCCCGATTTTCTTATTCTAGTGCAGTTGCTTCGTTTATGCATGCTATGGTTTGTACAAGATTAGAATTGGCTCATGCAGTCAATGCAGTTAGTAAATACATGACAAATCCTAACAAGGAACATTGGAAAGTAGTGCAGTGGATATTCAGATACTTGAAGGGCTCTTCTAATGCTTGCTTGCATTTTGGTAGAAATATAGATGAAGTCATTGGGTATGTGGATTCAGATTATGCTTGGGATCTTGATAAGATGAGATCATTTATAGGGTATTTGTTTGTCCTTGGAGGCTATGCTATTAGCTGGACAGCTACTTTGCAGAATACATTAGGTTTGTCTACAACAGAATAAGAGTGCATGGCCATTACAAAGACATGTAAGGATATTATGTTCTTGAGAAGATTGATTGGTGAAATCAAAAAAGACTTGCGCATTTCTATAGTATATTGTGATAGTCAGAGTGCTATCTTTTTTTTTTTTTACTGAGGATCAGATGTTTCATGAAAGGATTAAACACATTGATGTGAAATATTATTTTGTGCGTAGTGTGATTGCTCGTGTTGATATTGTAGTGAGCAAGATTGATACTAATGATAATCCTGCTAATATGATGACAAAACCACTTCTCATTGCCACATCTTAGATTAGATTTAATTGTTATCGAGATAATATTTTAAATAAATTTGGAACTTTGACTAACTCGCATGATAACAATAAGTCATTTAAATTGTTGTACTAAAAATTGAATAACAAAGGAGTTCTACATCTTAACAATGTATCTCAAAAATTTAATAAACTTTTGCTTTGATTTCTAGTACATGATAAATTAGACATAAATTTATTGCAAGTCATTACTTCTATTCGATTAAGAGTATTATTAATGTTAACTCGATAAAACACATAGTCCTCGTGAGTTCGACCCTTAATTCGTCATTTTATTACTTGTTCACGATCATGTTCACTTATAGATTTTCAAAGGATCAAGGTTTTGGCGTCGTTGTTGGGGACTATTGTTTTTTATAAGTTTAGTTAATTTTAGCTTTAATCTGAATTTTACTTTTTTTAAGATTAGTTTATTATATTAGAAATGTATTACAGTGTTTCCTGCTACCTTTTTCAAGACTTTGTATAAGAAGTTCGAGAACAATTGATCTTACACAATTTGACTCGAAGACCGAACAAACATTCAACTTTCGAAAAAGGCAACATTTGGAAACACACCAATAAAGAAAGAGCGAGACATGGCAGAGGAAAATCTGAATCAAATAGTCACCAAGGCTAATCTAGAAGCAGCACAACCGAATGTGGCTGCAGCTAATGAAAATGCAAGGCTAATGGGAGAGTATATAGTTCTACCGATTGTGGAAAGACAATCTAGCATAGTATATCCGGCGTTTGGTCAGACAAATTTTCACCTGAGGACTGATGTGATCAATATGTTCCAAAATGCACTACAATTCTTTGGAAGAGTTTCGGAGAATCTCAACGCTCATATATCAAGATTTCTAGACATGTGTGCAACTATCGAGTATCTAGGGATGTCCAGTGAAGCAATCAGACTGAGACTTTTTCCATACACATATAAAGACTCGACCGATAGTGGTTAGACACTTGTCCATCTTAGATCATACTATATGGAACCAATTGAGTCAGAAATTTCTCAGCAAATATTTTCCACCGAAAAGGATTGCAAAGTTGAGGGACGAGATTACCACATTCCAACAACTAGACTCAGAATGCTATTCAGATACTTGGAACGATACAAGGGTTTACTCCTCCAATTCCCACAACACAGATTGCAGAAATGGTTCAGGTGAGTACTTCTACAACGGTCTAAATCTGAAAGGATGAGTGGAAAGAGAGTTGTTGGGGGTATTCGAAGTTGGTTCTTTGACAACAATTTCAGTACAGTTGGCATCATTGGCACAGAAGGTAGATCAGATGAACGTAGCCCAGAAAATAGGACCAAAATGCAAACATTGTGAAGGGAACCACGAGAGTGTTGATTGTAATGTATGATCTCATTTTGTTCAGACAGTGGAGGATGCCAACTATACTAAGAATTCTCAAAGGCAACAACACACCACAATCCAAATCCTAACACCTATTACCCAAGCTAGAGAAATCACCCAAGTTTTTAGTGGAGCAATAGCCAGGGTGCTCAGACCGCACTACAGCAAACTACACCGCCAGGTTTTCAGTAGAATGAGAAAAAGTCTTCATTAGAAAATCTTGTGACTATGTTGGCGGAAAAATCTACTCAACACATGCAAAGAACATATAAGAACTTGCAAGTTCAATGAGCTACCATAAAATATTTGGAAAATCAGATGGGACAGATAGCAAATGCACTTTTAGATAGACCATTAGGAACATTGCCTAGTGACACTGAAACGAATCCAAAGGAGCACTACAAAGCTATAACTACTCGCAGTGGGGTACAGAGATAAATGTGAAGAGACCAATTGCTATAAAAGAGAAAGTATCTACCACGATTGAGGAGCACTTGAAGGAATTTAAGCAGTACAAAAAACAAGAGAAAGCATTAGAGGATCCAAAGATTAAGGTAAACGTTGTCGCCAAAGAAATCATTCAATCGCTTCCATTTCCACATAGGCTGCTAAAGCATAAGTTAGACAAGCAATTTTCGAAATTTTTTGAGGTATTCAAAAAGTTTCATATTAATATACCATTTGTGGATGCACTTGCACAAATGCCCAACTACGTAAAATTCATGAAAGAGATACTTACAAACAAGAAGAAGTTGGGGACGGTTATGTTGAACGAAGAATGAAGTGTCATCCTACAAAATAAGTTGTCACCTAAACTAAAGGACCCATGGAGTTTTATTATCCCTTGTACTATTGGTGACATGAAATTTGATAAGGTTCTTTGTGATTTAGGTACTAGCATTAACCTTATGCTTTACTCTATTTTTAGGAAACTAAACTTGGGAGAGGCAAGGGCAACATCAATCTCTTTGCAGCTAGCAGATAGGTCTATAAAATTTCCTAGAGAAAATATTGAAGATATACTGGTGAATGTAGATAAATTTATCTATACGGCAGATTTTGTTATTTTGGACATGGTTGAAAAGGACAAGGACGTGCCATTGATATTGGGGAAATTTGATGCTTCGATTGAATGATGAGCAGGTCACATTCAACGTTTTCAGTGCAATCAAGTATCCTACTGAATCAGATAGTTGTATGCGCATTGATATGGTATATTTGATTGTGGATGAGACTTTCATTCTTGAGCACCCTCAAGACCACTTAGAGAATCTTTTTGTACACTCACAAGATAAAAAGTCAACAGTTGAATAAATAAGCCAGATCGTCTACATTGTAGAGTCTACGCCTCCCATCTGAAGAAGATAGTTTGAGATTGGTGAAGGACCTAGTAAACCACTACCTTCTATTCAGAAAACACCAAATCTTGAGCTCAAGCAATTGCTATCACATATGATGTATGCTTACTTGGGAGGGTACTTTACACTCCCTGTGATTATTGCAAATGAGATGATCGAGTTGGAAGAGCAAAGACTACTAAGAGTTTTACGGGAACACAAAATAGTTATGGGTGGTCTATAGCAGACATCGGAGGGATTATTCCATCGATATGCATGCACAAAATCTTGATGGAAGAAGAGTGTAAGTCAATAATGAAAAACCAGCGCAGATTGAATTCCACTATGAAGGACGTCGTGCGAACAGAAGTATTAAAACTCTTTGATGTAGGCATCATATATCCAATCTCTAATAGCAAGTTGGTTAGTCTGATTTATGTTGTGCCTAAGAAATGAGAGATTATAGTGGTAAAGAATGATAATAATGATCTGATACTGACAAGCTCAGTCACGGGATGGAGAATGTACATAGACTATAGGAAGTTGAATAATGCAACTCGAAAAGATCACTTTCCCTTGTCCTTCATTTATTAGATGTTGGAAAGGCTTGAGGGGCATTCACATTACTGCTTCTTAGATGGATACTCAAGATATAATCAAATTGCAGTGGATCCAGAGGATCAGGAGAAGACTACATTTACTTGTTCTTATGGTACATTTGCATCTAGAAGAAAATCTTTTCAAATATGGTGGAGAAAATCATTGAAATCTTCATGGATGAATTTTCAGTGTTCGGTTCATCATTTAAGAGTTGCCTCTCAAATTTGGGAATGGTCTTGCAACAATGTAAGGAAACAAATTTGGTGTGAAACTGGGAGAAGTTACATTTCATGGTACAAGAAGGAATGGTACTAGGGAACATGATTTCAACAAATGGTATTGAGGTAGATAAAGGAAAGATTCAGGTGATAGAAAAGCTACCACCACCAACTTCAGATAAGGGAGCATGTAGTTTTCTTGGCCATGTAGGGTTCTACAGGATAAAATCACCAAACCACTGTACAACTTACTTGAAAAGGATACACCATTTAATTTTTCTGATGAGTGTTTGACATCCTTCAACACTCTTAAAGAAAATTTAATTTCAGCACCGATTATAGCTGCACCGACTGGGAATTGCCATTTGAGTTGATGTGCGATGCCAGCGACTATGCAGTAGGGACAGTACTTGTTCAAAGAAAGAATAAAATTCTTTGTGTCATCTACTATGCGAGAAAAACTTTGACAGAGGCACAATTGAATTATGCAACCACGGAAAATGAGCTACTAGCCATAGTGTTTGCTTTCGATAAATTTAGATCATATCTCATGGGACATAAGGTTGTCTACACAAATCATACAGCTTTGAAATATCTAATGTCTAAGAAGGATACGAACCTAAGCTAATTCGGTGGATACTTCTTCTTCAAGAATTTGACTTGGAGATTTGATACAAGAAAGGTAGTGAAAATGAGGTAGCGGACCACCTTTCAATGCTTGAACAGGCATAACATAGGGATAAAGGTGGTATAAAGGATTCTTTCCTAGATGCACGTATCTTTGCATTTGACTGTGGGCCATAGTATACGGACATAGTAAATTACTTGGCGTGTAATGTACTTTCACCTGAGTTAACACATCACCAAAGGATGGAATTCTTTTCGGAGTTGAAATACTATTACTAGAAGGATCCCATATTATACCAAAGGAGCGCTGATAAGATAATTTGAAAATGTGTGCTAAATGAGGATATCTCTTAGATTTTGGAGCGTTGTTACTCTTCAGCTTATACAGGGCATTTTGGGTCTTCGAAGATAGTAGCGAAAGTTCTACAAGCAGGATTCTATTGGCCCTCACTGTTTAAGGATGTTCATAAATATGTAAAACACTTTTATCAATGCCAACGTATAGGGACTATCTCCAAAAATCATGAGATGCCTTTGAATTCAATTTTAGAAGTGGAACTCTTCGATGTTTGGGGATATACTTTATGTGATCATTCTCATCCTCTTACAACAATCAGTATGTGTTGGTGGCAGTTGACTATGTATCGAAATGGGTAGAAGCGGTAGCAGCACCAACTAATGATGCTTGAATGGTTGTTAATTTTCTAAAGAAAAACATATTCCCGCGCTTTGGCACCCCTAGAACCATTATTAATGATGGGGGAAAACACTTCTGCAACAGGCTTCTGGAGTGGTATGGACAAAATATGGGGTAAAACATCGGGTTGTTACACCTTATCATCCCCAAACAATCGATTAGGTGGTAGTGTCAAACAAATAGCTGAAGAGAATACTGGAGATGACCGTGAATGACTCGAGAACTGATTGGTCAAGGAAGCTTGATGATGCACTATGGGCATACCACTCTGCTTATAAAATACCAATCAACATATCGCCATATTGCCTTGTGTTTTGGAAAGCTTGCCGCCTTTCAGTGGAGTTGGAACATCGAGTGTATTGGGCAGTAAAGAATCTGAACATGGACATGACAACAGGTAGAGAAAAGAGGATGCTACAACTGAATGAATTAGATGGATTCCGGATGGATGCCTTTGAGAATGCAAAACTTTATAAGGAAAGGACAAAAAGACTGCATGATAAATACATCTAGAGGCTTGAGTTCACTCCAGGTCAAAAAGTATTGTTGTTCAATTCTATGTTGAAACTTTTTCTTGGGAAACTGCGCTCCAGATGGTCTGGACCATTCACAATTTTTCAAGTCTTTCCACATGGAGCAGTTGAGGTGAATCACGAGGCAAAAGGCAACTTCAAGTTAAATGAGCAGCGTTTGAAAGCATATTGGGATGACGATTTTGATAAAGAGAAGTCATTCACCCTGCTCCACAATCCGGAATTATCAAACTGCCAAGTCTAGCTAAAGACTATAAATTCAGCGCCTATTGAGAGATAACCCAATTTCCTAATATTTTTATTTATTTCATTTTTTGTATTGCATTGCATGTAGTTTTATTCTTAATTAATATGTTGCATTAGTTAGAGGCACGTTTCAATTCAATTTGAGTGTCATCTTCATCATTGACATTTAGCCGAGTTAAATGAAAACATTAATTGAGTCAAAATGAGTTTTCTTTTTATTCTTTTGATTGTTTTCTTCCTCTCATAATTGGTACCATGGATATTGACATTGGAAGGAGCTTAGCAAAGTACAAGTTGGGATAAATTGAAAAATAGCTTCTCATACATTCAACAGAAAAAATCCGGGATTACCTTCTTTTTCTTCCCCGTCCCCTTATATTCTTAAGTTTGGGGGTGGGAAAACTTTTAATTTTTACTTTTCGCGTGTTTGTTTTTCGTTATTACTTTAGTATATAATAGAAAAATAAAAAAAAAATCAAAGAATTTGAAAATTTTCAAACAAACAAAATAATAATAATAACAATAACAACAACAACAACAATAATATTTTCTTGTTTTAGGCTGTGTGCTTGTGTGGGTTAGATAGTTTGGCCAGCAATGATGATTAAATTTGAGATTTGGTGTTTATTTATAAACTGTGAATATGATGCATGCTAGATTAATTGAGACTTATGGCAAAATTTGATATTATACGTACACTAGAATTAAGTCGGATAATGTGATACTATGAGTTGATTTATACAATTGATATAGTGGGATACAGATGCTTTACCTAAACCATATTAAATTACTTATTTTTAGATCAAATTTAGCACAATTTGGGTGATTTTTTGTTGAGGAAGATACGGATGTGGACATGATTCCATGTGTGAAAAATTTTATGTGTTATCTTAGATTAACAGGATAAAATTGGGCGAAAATCTTAAGTTGGAGGTCGGATTGTTTGAATATGTGTTTGATAAGGAGCATTGTACTGATCAAGGTATAAATTTCTTTAATGTGAAACTTCTCTTCGAAGCCTTTTTTAACTTGGGTTATTAAGCCTGTAAGGGTGTTTAAAATTCGATGCCCTAAAGTCATCTGACTTGGGAGTTATCACCTAAAGTTTGTTACATGAGTCATTTAGAAAGTTTAAAAGAGAAATGTAAAAAAGAAAAAATAATTTGGAAAATCAAAAAAAGCAAGTGTATGAAAGGAAAAAAGTATTAAATGTCTTGGTTAAGCCACAAACACTTGTTTGATGGAATTTGACTTTTGATGAAAGATAATTATTCTAATTGATTCGTGGAGGTCGAAGCAATAAAAGAATTGGAGAATCCTTATTTGTTGATGTGTTCACTTATAATTAGTAGAATCCACCTGAACTAGATATTGTGATAATAGTAATGAAAAATTCAACCTTAGATTACACACTGAGAGAATGGTTAAAAAAAGAATAAGTTTGGGAGTGTATGAATCATACGAGATGTAACATGATATATTTGACTACAAAGGGTCGGGAATTGAAACAACTTGTAAAGTCATGATTGTCTGCTTAGTTCTTCACACACACATCGATTTTGTATTAGAAGAGTTGATATTGATTTGATATAGTGACCATGAAGTGATTTGTAGATTTAATACTATAATTTCAGATCCTGAGATAAAAAAAATAGATTGTCTAACCAAATAATTTTGCATGCTTGTGTATTTGTTGTTATTTAGATTATTTGAGGACAAGCAAATGTTTAAACTTGGAGGTATTTGATAAGTGTATTTTATACACTTATTTGAGGCTTAAAATAACGATATTTAATAGTTCTTTTGACAAAATATATTCTAAATTGTTGTATTTTATGTTTAATATGTGAAACTTTATGAATGAAAAATGAATTGAAGGAAATATGCAAGACGTGACGAAAAATGGAAAAATCCAAAGTATATAGATTAAATTGGCATTGGTTGTACAATTAAGCGGACTCAAGGATTAACTTGCATTACATGAAAGAATTGAGGACTTGGAAGCAAGCATTAATTTAATTGGGCATTGGAATTAAATGGACCTCCACTTGGACTTTGGTTGGATTAAAAATTTAGGTTATATATATACACACGCTGAGGAAAAAAAAAAAAGAAGAGAGAAAGGCTGAAGCAATAAAAGAAGGCAAAGGGCAATTGCTGAAATTATTACTTGTTCACATTGAAATTGAGGCAGAAATAGAGAGGATACACATGCATACATAGAGAAAGATAGGCTGAAGAAAAAAAAAAAAAAAAAAAAAAGAGGTGCAGGCAACTTTGGAGAAAAAAGGAAAAAAAAAAAAAAAAAACTTGCGGCTGTTTTAATATATTATATATATACACACAGAAAACAGAGGAGAATTGGACAGAAATAATAAAAAAACAAAGAGAGTGGGAGGCCGAGTGGAGAAACAAAGACAGAGAATTAATTCCAAATTTGTTCACATTTCGTCAATTTTCGGTGATGTCATTTTCACTTTTATTTGTTTAATTTCGATATTATGTTCAGTTAAATTTTTACATTGCTAAGATATAGATGAACTCTTATTATGAGATTTTTGGTTTAAATAATAAGTTTGACGTTAATTTGTTTGAATCTTTGGATGTTTATTATGGTTTAGCTTGCTTTTCAATTAATTGACCATTAGTTGAATTGTTTGTGGATATTACTGTCATCTAGAGAGATAATAGGATAGTTAGCACGTAGTAATAAGCATTCTGAGGTTCAATAGATGATAGAGATATACATTTATGCTTCACATGGTTTTTAAATTATCTAACTCGTTTAATACTTTCTTATATGTTGGTATCTTTTATAGAGATATAAAAATGTTACATATATGATTAGATTTAATTCCTATCGAGAGAAGTTTTTAAATAAATTTGGAACTTTGACCAACTCGCATGATAACAATGAGTCAATTTAATTGTTGTATTAAAAATTGAATAACAAGGAGAATTCTACATCTTAGCAATGCATATAAAAAATTTAATAAACTTTTACTATGATTTCTAGTACGTGATAAATTAGACATAAATTTATTACAAGTTATTATTGTTATTCAATTAAGGGTATTATTAGCGTCAACTTGATAAAACACGCAGTTCTCGTGGATTCGACACATAATTTACCATTTTATTACTTGTTTACGATCTCGTTCAATCGTGGGTTTTCAAATGATCAGTGAAGATTTGTTGTTGTATGACCTAAATTCCATGTGATTTGGTGTTCGGTTGAATAAAAGAAGTCTAAAGAGTTTTGGCTTTGGGAGTCTTAATTAATAATAATCTAATTTCATCAAGAATTAAGAGTTTGACTTGAAAAGGGATTTTGAGATGAAGAAAAATACCTTGGAGATATGATTACCCAAAGTGGGCACCACAGCGCCTGAAAGAAAAGAGAAACAGAATGCCTGGCTCCACAACACTTTTTCCGAATTTTATGTTTTCTTCTTCATCTAGAACTCCAAAAAGAGGCTCCTATATATATTACATATTGTTGTATCTCCATATACACATTAAAACAACATCTTGAGAATTAAAGAGTTTAGATTTCAATTGAAAGTATTGAGATCTTGATATTGTACACACATTCATTATTGATTATAGTGAAATTCTCTTCCTCTGCCCGTGGGTTTTTCTCATCTTGGGTTTCCACATAAATCTTGATTTTCTTATTTTATTATTACCATTATCTTGCGATCAATTCATAACAGGCCTCGTAGATATTTTCTTACAAAGGGCCATGGCAAGAAACAGATGGATTCCCAGAAGATGAACTTCTGGGATCTGGTGGCTTTGGCAGAGTATACAAAGGATCACTGGCAAATGACACAGAGATTGCAGTTAAATGCATGAACCAGGATTCAAATTAAGGGTCGAGTGAATCCATGAAAGAAATCTCTAGCATCTGAAGGTTTCCGCCTGAAAGGTTGGTGCAGGAAGGTCAGGAGTTGATGCTTGCATATTACTACCTTCCCAACGGCAGCCTTTTTCCGGACACTTGAATGGCAAGGCCGAGTTCGTGTGCTCCTGGATGTTGCAGAAGGCATGTGTTGTCTACGTCTTGCTTGGATCCATTTGGTTTTCCAACGTGACATCAAGTCCAGAAACATATTGCTAGATTCGGCTTTGCACGGGAAATTAGGGGATCTCGGCCTTGCCAAACATATAGAGAAGAGCAGGCACCAACAGCAACTCACGTAGTAGGAACCTTGGGTTACATAGCTCCAGAGCTAGTGAAATCAGGTCCAACTATGGCCAGTGACTTTCACAGCTTTCGGGTTGTCATGCTGGAGGTGTCATGTGGAAGATGGCCTACAGAAATACTGTTAGACGATACACTAGGTTTGGTTGATTGGGTGAAGAAGCTGAATGAAGAAGGTAGAATTGATGAGGCTGTAGACTGAAGAATTTCAGGACATCACAATAGATTGAAATGGTGCTTATCATGTTGTGATCCCGACCCTCAAATTCAGCCATCCATGAAAGAATCAGTGGCAATCCTTGTAAGCCTAAATCTGCAGGCCTCCAAAATCTCATGCTTAGAGCTTCAGCCAAGTTACACTAATAGTTCTTCTGACGACACATCTGCAATCTTGTTGTCATCCGTAATCACCAAACCTAGTCCAAGAACATAACACGACTCATTCATTTGCTCGTTTTTGTATATGTGTATCGAAGTGCTTCTAATCATGTTAATTTATTTCTAATCGACAGAATGGAATCAAGGAACTGAAATATTCGGTTTAGTCAAAGAACGCTACTTCCGTACTTCGTTATAGAAAGATGTTCCCCATTGCTTTTATTGAAACAGTACAAGTTTGATGCCTAAAAGATAGCTGGAAATTTGTTTAGATGACAGAACTATAACAGACAGATTAATTCTGGTATAATAATTTTTATTGATTGTTTTTGTTACCTATAGAGAAGGGACAGTAAAGGAGTTATAAGAGCTCTTTTATATTTTGCTTAAAAGCTCAAGTTGAGGGCTTCGACAAAACAAGCAGAAAATTACGATGCATTGAGACACAACAATCAAACTAAAACAGGATCTTTTATTCTACTTTCGAATCCACCTATGCAAACAACATAGGAAGAGTGCAAAATAATCTTGAAAACTCTTTGGAAAAGATAACCAGCATTTGACTAGTATCAAGATATCTAAATATCAGATAATAATATACTAAAAGGACATCAGAATCCAGTAACTAAGGAGATCAAACAGTGGGATTTCGTCGATTTTGAGTCGACTATATATAGACTATCAACGATGGGATTTCGTTGATATTGATGGGATTTCGACTCAAATGATATATGTTGGGATTTCGTTGATATTGAGTCGACTAGAGTTACTCATGGAGATAGCTCCATTATGGAATTTAGACTCGGCTCCCAATCAACCTTCCACATTCTTGCCTTCTGAATGGGGGGTACAAATTGCTTCTTTTTTTCAGCACATTTTTCTCGAAAACAATTAGACCAATTGTCTTTAGGAACATGGAAATCCTTGGCAGCACAAATAGTGTCTTCTGAAAAATTCTCTCCAACACCTTCAGTTTCTTTAGAATCTACGATTGGCTCATCAGTACCAGCAGGTCGATTAGCTTTGTATTTACGTTTCAATTTCTCAACGGTACTAGACCGGACGACGAAGTACTTATTCCCTGGTACCAGCATATCATCAGCCGATAAAACTGATTCATGGGGGCACGTGAAGATATGAGGCTGAGTGATGCACATTCCGGGGTACTTCTGAATCAATTCAGAGGCAGGAATTGCATTTGGATACAGCTCTATAAGCCCACCAGCATGAACTATCCGAACACTAATATCCCTTATTGACGGGCTTACGCTGAATGAAAAATTTTCCCTGTCGGACTCTCTCTTTCTCTTGGATTCAGAGTCAAGTGACACACAAGACCGAAAGCACGAACACATCTCTTCAGCGTTGTCTGATAAAGAGCTCCTAAATATATATAGTTTTTAGAATAATGATCAGACGAACGGCTGGAATTTCACATATTAAGCACTGTCTCAGATAGAACAAATTGATAAATCCAAAGCTCAGCAGATGAGCTATATCAGACAAGGTATAGTTCTTCGATTTCTCCTCCAATGCGGAAAAAAACAAAAGTCAACCACGATCACAAGTAGAAAATCATATACTTCGTTTGCAAGTGACACATGAACTTAATCTTTTGCCAGCTTTATAGACACGTCCTAGTGCTAAAATATTGTACTTTACGAGTCGAGAGAAAACCGCTGGTTCTTTGTTCCGCAAGTCCAGTTGTTTTTGATAACAAAAGATTGTTTTTACATTTCTTTCCAACTATAGAACATGGTATACACTATCTGGTAAGAGGTCCCTTTCTAAGAAAACCACCATCAAATTTGTTTTGGGCTTCAGGCATCTAAAGTAACCTGAATGCATAGAGCATGTTTGTACACAGTAGCGGACACTGCAATACTTGCGATTCAGTTGCTATAGATGCTCGAAGTCTATTTTATCTGCAAATCCATCATTTTTCGAAGTCTATATTTTCTTGTTTAGATTGTGTCGCCACTCACCAGACCAAAGGACCAAATAAACTTAGAAAGGACGATGGGGTTTTACGCCAATGTGTCAACGTCACTCTGAAGTACATTGTACTTGAGTTTTAAGATGATTATTAGAACATGCTTGATACTCTACTCGACAATACCAAACATTAAAATAAACAATATTTTAAGTTTTTTCCTTAATCTTGCACCATTGTCCGATCTTTATATACGATACTTAGAATTAGGACCTAGCAAGAGCACGACTTTCCACGACTCGCTCACTAAAGCCATTACCTTAAGTAGCTTAGGAGAAACTCATCAACAAGCCTACATAGAAAAACCAAGCATGGATCCAATTGCAGTACGTACCTAATAATTGAATAGAAATCTGATGATTAAGAAAATACAACTTCAATTAAGAAGTGTACATTGTTTAATGAACTTCAGCTTCTTGTTATAGATCTCGGAGAACGAAAGACGAGTAGATTTTCCATTTCTGCTCCCTTTGTTTAGTGAGTGTAAGAGCAAAAAGAAGAATGGATTTGGTCTTAATTCGAAGGGTTCTCTCATGGTAGTGAGAAAGGTTATAGTTCATCAACCAACGTTGCCACATAAAGCATTGGGTCAAGGGGTAGTCGAGCATGGACATAAGGCTTCGGCGCAACTATATTTCTCACGGTTCATCAACCAACGTTGCCAAATAAAGCATTGGGTCAACGGGGAGTCGAGCATGGACGTAAGGCTTCAGCTGCAACTATACCACTTCACCGACGGTATCTGAATATTTTATGCCACGACTCGACATGCCTTGATTCCTAAGATCAGGCAATGTAGAAATGGAATAGGAAATAGTCGAAGCATTGAGTTTAAAACTCAATTATATATCACATAAGAAATATCACATCCATTGCAGATTTAATTTAAGCAACCGTCAAAAGCCTACATACACGTACAGAAAGAACCGGATACGGATACAAATGTGCGACAACCATTAATATATGCATCAATCAATCTACTCCGCGTCTAGATTTTCGTCTATCCATAAGAACAGTGGGGAGCTATTTTCAACTGTATCGATCTATCTGCTCCAGTCATAAACCATCACATTGTGCTGTAGGTTTCTGCAGTGATCAAACCTTCCTCCAAACACGGTCTTCAACCACAAAACTTGGTCAACTTCAAGCTCTTCTTTTGAATCATTGTTTCCGACGAACAGGTGATCTTGATCTTGACCTCCCCCTGAAAATTGGGTTCAATTAGTTCATGATATCTTGAACATTCAACAGAGCTACAAACTTGTTTCACCTTACTAGCATATCGATAGACACGTCTCAAAGAACAAAAATTTAACCAAAAACACATGTAAAATACCTGGTGGTCTCAAGAGAAGAGTAGGGAGAATGCCTGCGTTGAGAATGCTTGCTATGGGGAGACCGCGAAACTTGTCTAAAACGAAAACATTGAATACTAACCCAATGAGTTTAAAATATAATTTCTCAGCCTTGAATAAATCCAGATTCTAAAAGAATCAGCTTTCTGGAATAAATAATTCTTCTCAGGTGGTACGACAATTGTATATAGGTAAATGCTGTACACTGAAAGTGACCACAAGTTTCTCTTATTTAATAGCACACATAAGCCCCCTATTAAGTGAAGTAGCTTTTCTTGAGGGATAACTATCAACACCGCAAGATTCACAAACAAAATTTATTTTTTAATTACTAGATCAAGTGCAAGAATTTGAAATGAATCGATGATCTAAACTCAGAAGTCAGACGAATAAAGCTATGTGTACACAATTTTTTACACAATGTTTTACACCCCCCTCACATGGAGGGGGGGCCCACACATAATAAAATAATCGTGGGCCCCCCTCCATGTGAGGGGGGTGTAAAACATTGTGTAAAAAATTGTGTGTACACATAGCACCACTCGAAGTCAGACCAACAATGAGGAGATAAGTTAAAATCCTGTTTTCAACACTAACATATAATTTCTTTCTTTTGAGGTTTACAGAAAATGAACTTGGTTGATCATGATAACTTGTGCTTTACTCGTGGCAAAAAAAGGTTCCATCACTATATGCATATATTTATTACCATTACGGTGAACTGAAACACCTTGTCTTTAACTGCCAAGTAAGCTCTGGCTACCACATTAAATCTAGATTATCCTTTTGAGTTTCCTCCCCCAAAAGATAAAAGGTCGGTCACAGGTCTGTCATGGACAGGATCTATCGTTGTCAAGCCATGTTGAAATCATAAAAATTCTCAGAAATTAACCACTGTTGCAGGACAATTTATGGATGTCTGGCACTTTACATGAAGCACTTTGGAGTAAACAAATGAGACAGGAGACTGAAGAGATTTAAATTACAGTACAAGGGAGTTTTAGCAATAAATGAATGGTTCCATGAAATCCCGTAATATGGTTATTTCACATATGAGTAATAATACCATTCATACTATTTACCCATATAAAAAGGAAAATGTTTCTTTTCGAAGGAATAAGTTGTAAAAGACCTTGATTTTGATGCCATAAGACCCGAAGCTATGCTAATCGAAAGTGCAGAATTGGAAGCAAGACTAGCAATCACAATATAAATTGACAAGTAAAGAAAGGGTGGCAAATGTCTTCAAATGATTGTGCATTTCTCATGATTGAAAAAATAAGCAATTTCCAGCTTCACACGATATCTCGTTCTTAATTTTCTCTGTCATACAACCTTCAACTGAGCATCAACCTTGAAGCATTGTGCCTCCTGACCAAACCTCAAACGACAAGCATAACACATTCTACAGTCACAGACAACCACCCCCACCAGGAAGAAACAAATATGGATTATTCTACTTGTACATTGGGGGCTACATAAGGCTTGACATAATGGCCACATGGTAGCCCCCTATTGGAGGGTCGGCTGGGCCCACAATGTGGGCCCAGCCGACCCTCCAATAGGGGGCTACCATGTGGCCATTATGTCAAGCCTTATGTAGCCCCCAATGTACCCATAGCAAAACCGAACAAATATAACCGGAAGTCCAATTACATAAAATTCGCCTACATAATTCTAGTAGGGATATTGCAACCACTAGGAGATTGGAAATAGTAACTATTTTAACCCTACACACTTCTGCCTCCAGTTCGTCATGGTCTGACTGTCAACATTAAAAGCAACATTTTGGAAAATAAAAGTTGACTGTACTGAAATAATGTATAAGCGTTGTAAGAAGCAGAAGGAAATTGGTCACCTGCCTAGAAGATGGTCCATGCTCTAGGATTCTCGAAGTTTTAAACCATCTTTTCATGGAAGGTTGCAAACATCACAAACATATATCCTCATATTCTTAATCACATAAAATATAGTTCATTGTGCAAAGGATGTAATGAGATGCAAAAATTGTGGAACATGGCGATAATTGGTAATAAGCATACATATTTTCTAGTTTCACAAAAGCTGCACAGCTCTACTTAAACATGTTCTCTCAAGACGTGAATTGGAGAGAGTCCTTGAGACAAATTAAATATTAAGCCCTTGTTTGATTCCCATTATTTACAAAATACATTTTTGTCTCTGTTCTTTTCAACCACACATTTTTCAATAAAATAATATTATACGCAAATTCAAAACTTTTCTTTACTTTTTAACCATACATTTTCCATCAATTTACTATTCTAAAATGCATTCTCAAAAAAAAATGGGCTCAACATGAAGTAAACTATCCCTATGATACTGTAGAAGCAAAAGACAGTTTTTTTTTTTTTTCAGGTGTTGGAGGTCGATAAGCTCAAGAAAATAGCTAGCATTGTAACAAACTGGTTCCATCATTCTACAACAATTTTCAGTAAAAGTTGAAATCGACCTTATGAACAATAAGAGCAGCAAACAATGAACTCAATGTCATTAACAGTTGAAATTGTGCCAAGAAGCTTAAAGGTGAAAAACAGTTCAGCTGAGGATCCTAAAAGGAGTCATATATTGTGAAAAAGAAACGAAGCTTAAAGGGAATTGAAAAACAGTTCAGCTGAGGATCCCAAAAGAAGTCATATATTGCGAAAAAGAAACCAGGACTCGAGCATAGAATTTGGAGCCCCGAATAAATAAATAAATGATCTGACTTCCAAAGAAGACAAACATCCTACCATACAGATATGTAATAGTGCGATTACCATGCTACCAGCAGATAATGCAAGCACAGAGTAAAGTTTGCTAACACCTGAAGAATAATAAAAGTCACAATATCGCTAAGCATCCATATGGTTATATAGACTTGTTTCAATAATTCCAATCCAGAGAAAAATTGATAGCTTTGCATATCTAATGTACTAATTATCATTTCAACAATCAACTATACCATAATGATACTATGATACCCAGAACCTTAAGAATATTAGCTAATTTCATTCTTTTAACTAGCTAGGAAGAGTTAAAAGCAGGTGATGGTGTCAATTATCCCAAAACTATTTCCTTGGAGAAAGGTGAACAGCAAAGAAACAGAGACGGAGCAGAAGAGAGGAAGCAACTATGAGAGTTTCAAGCAACATGAATACCTGTTTAAAAAATGACACATCTTATTCTAATTTAACTTACTATGAAACATTCCTGATTTGGTCTTATTTATTTATCCCGCCTTCTTTAGAAGTCTACCAAAATACTTTAAAAGAACAAAAAAAATGTCCAAAAGCAAAACAATAAAAATAAACAGAAATTACTAAAGGAGGTTATCAGGCAGGGTAGCACCTTTTTCTTGACCTAACAGGTGATGGTGATTTACGTTTTCTTGGATGGTGCAGTTTCCTGCTTCCCACAAACAAATATCATAAGCAACTACATTAAAGGTTATAAACAAGAAAGAACAGAAAGTAACATGAGAACATACCTTTTCGAATCATCCGTGGACTCATCAATTGAATTACTAGCATGACTAACCACTGATTTGTCCTTGCTCTCTCTACCCCTACCATCAACAGAAGACGAACTATGCTGCTTGTGTCTGCTAGAGTCACTTCCATTTTTATGCCTAGATCTTTCCCTTGGTTCACCTTTTGTCCTCTCTCTTCTTTCATTATCTTCTTTACCACTACTTTTGTCTCTATCTGTTTGCTGTCTACCCTCCTTGACATCAGACGGCGAGCATCTTTTCCTTGATTCAGAATCTTTTACTTTTTCCCCGGACCTACCTAATCCCTTGACTTTATCTTTTGAGCCATTATGATCATCTGTCCTTTCATTTCTTGCATGCCTTCCTTCACGCCTTCTATGGTCTTCATCTCCCTTCTTATCCACTCTTTCCTTGAAACTTTCTACCTCCCTATCATAGTCTTTCCCTTTATGGTTCTTTTCATTGTTACCTCTGTCATTCTTATCTGACCTATGCCTCGTATGTTGGCTTGGCAAATCATCCCTCGTTGACTTTCTTGCATCTGAATTTCTATCTTGTCTTTCAACTGTCTCAACAGCTTTTTCAATTACAGTCTCCTTGGACTTGGATGTATCATAGACATGTTGCATCTCATTTTCTGCAACTCCAGATTCTGTCTCGTAGCGATGATTATCACTGGATGCCAACTCTCTAGCTGCCCTATCATCATTCAACTCTGTACTTGCAGCACCGAGATTTGCCCCAGCAGTGTTTGCCTTCATTTTGTCAATACCATCAGTCTCCTCATTGGCGAGAATATTACCACGTTCATCACTTTCTTCCTTCGAACCACCATGCTGAACAGCCGGTGTTTCTACCAAAATCTTGCTTGAAATTGATTGCTCATGTGCAGAGTTTTCCTTTGACTCCAGCTTACCAGAACTTTGGATCTCCTCCTCTTCATCATCTGAGTCATAATTAGCAAGACCAAGTACATTCCCAGCAGTAGCAGACTTTTCAATAGCATCCTCAGACACAGTTTCCTTTGTCTTAGCCGGAATCAAAACCTTCGCAGAGGCCTTGGGTGTTGAACCAGCTGGTGTAGATGGTAATACTTTGTGATTTGATAAGTCAGTTTTGTGGTCAACTATGAAAAGACATGATAAGTTACAATCAACCCAACTAACACACCGAGACTAAAAGAAGAGGAAACAGCTGGAATTTGAAGGAAAAGAAAAAGAGTTCACAGGTCAATCACCTTCAACTGTGAGACCATCTTCATTCAAAACTTTGGTCGCAATTTCATCAAAAAGTTCATCAGTAACCTGCCACAGAACTTAACAGTCAAACAAATTGCACTAGTCTAATGTGTAGTTCATTAGTATCTGAATGTCAGCAACCTTCAAAAGCACTTCTGTTAGAACGCGCTTTATTTCCTGGTTAATAGCTGCAGATCTAGCAGCCTCCATCACATCCTACATAGATCATAGGTATCAGTTCTGCACGAAGTCCTAAAAATTGACCATACGCTAATAAAGAAAAAAGAAAAGAATATGATATAACTATTTTATCAAAGACAAAGAAAATGCAATAGAAAGCATTATGAAAATTAGAGATTCTAGTTAACAACAAAAGGATATGGGATAGAAATTCCAGATTCCAAAATTACACTCAAAGCGAGTGGTAAAAAGTTTGGACAAGGTCACGTACACATATGAAATTCATTTCAAACACATGGCACAAAGTAGAAGGGGGTGGACAATAATTAGAAATATTAAGGCTTGGTATCAAACATGATTTCTTTTTCTTACACTGTGCTGGTTTGATAAACAAGGAAAGATGGGGAAATAACTACAGAAAATATGCCAATTCATGCTCTTGAAAAAGTAAATAATACCTCCTTCCCTCTAGCTATAAATAATCAAACAAACAGAACCTAAGAGATAGAACAGATAGAACACAACAACCTCATCCTCATCCTCATCTTCAGTTGATCTTGAAGAATCAATGCTTTTGCTGTCTGCTTGATCTCCCTTCCTAGAAGATTCATCAATAATTTCTTCTCCCACGGATTGGGAATCCTCTTTAGGGATCTCTGGGACAGAATTCGGGATGGAGGCTTTATTCTTAATTATTTCCTCCCTAAGCCAATTAGGAACCGAAGCCTGTAATTCAACAGAATCATGAACATGACGTGTGTAATTTTCAAAGCATTGAAGCTGGCAAACCTAACTGAATTTACCTTTCTGGGCCGCTCAGAAACACCAAATGCATCCCCATTAAAAGCTATTGTAGGATGAAGAGCAGACCTGGTGCCAACGCCAAAAGATGCACCAACTACTGGGCCTGTTGGCTGGAAACTCACCCCAGTTGGAAACATTGGTGTAGAATGTCCAGATGCTGGAGAAGGCACAACCATTGAATGATCAACCTGTGAAGTACGAGACGAGTCAAATGACAATCAGTACATTGTTACAAGGTTTCACAACTACAATGGATCTGTCATATTTATATCAAAAACCTGTGGTCCTGATGGAATAGTTGGAGGCACTGAAGGATAAACACCCTCTGAAGAAGCAGCAGCTGGAGCCCAAGCATAATTTGTAGGTATAGCTGCAACAGGATCCACAGTTCTTGCAGGACCTCCTGAAGAATGAGTACGGGATTGCATATATGGGTCCTGATTATGATTAAAATGAGGTGCGAAATTCAAAGGCTGATCGCTTAGATCAGTAGCAGACTCTGCCTGTTGGCCACCAAGTGGATAATGAGCTTCCTCCATCCATCCAGACCTACCAACTGCCGGTGTCAGTGGTTGGACATACAGCTGTGTAACTGAGGCAACCGGAGGCAGCGATGAAGACCTATTAAACTCTCCATTTATATCTCCAGTCTCTTTACCTGTAATAAAGACAAAAATCAGAAAGCTAAAATATATAATAATCCAAGATTCCTCCTTTCTTTCACACTTACAATGTCCTATTGGAATCAATTCCATTTATCTAAATTACAAGGAGCATATTTCCAGATTATGTGATACTTAATAACCACAATTATGACACTATTTGGTAGTATTGCCAATTTGGACTTGTGAATCCCCCACTGTAATTATTTTACAAAAGAGGGTGCCAAAATAAAAAATAAAAATCACACTATACTTTTGTTGTTTTCTAGAGAGGAACTTCAAAGAAATATTTTAGTTCATAATGTGAGCACTTTCCTAGTTATTTAGTACATAAATGTTCTCGATAGCTTTATCCTCAGAAGTAATTAATCAATTATCCATCTTTCTGAAATGTCTTAACATCAATTTATCTAATCACAAAGATAAGGAATGCAAAGTAAAGAGAAATGCTGAATCAAGTGCAAGACAAATTTTGCACTATAAAATCCTCGAAGTCTAAAGCTAATAAAAGAAAAAAAAATCTAAAGCAATGAAACTTTAACAACAGAACATGTCATGTTCAGAAAGAGAGGTTCTTAAAGAAAGAAACCATTTTAAAGAAACAAGAGCAAAAACTCAACTATATAATCAAACTGAAAGGAACCTATCATTTTATAAGGAACTAGAAGGCCAACTAGAATTTAAATCGGAAGAAATGATGGAAAGAGCAGCATCAAAGACAAAAATTTAATTAGTGTAATCAAATAACATGGAAGCTATTTCTTGAGCATGAGCTTTGCATGCAAAACCCATATGCTAATTAAGTTTTTACCTGCGACGGAAGAATAACTAGAAGGTACCTCCTGCTGATGGACTAATGAACTAATAGACGCTTGCTGCGTGAATGGCATAGTATCGCCAGACAAGTTTCCATCTCTAGCTGTATAGGGTGGTAAATGCAGGTCCATGGCATAGGATGATTGTCCTGAGCTGATGAATGAAGGCTCCTGTGATTGACCTAGAGGAATTCTATGTGGAGGTGCAGTTCCAACTGGATAATGTAGATAGCTAGATGCAGACGCTAAAGGCTGCAGCCCATCTATAAATTGAGTATCAACAGACGGCGAATATTGATCATGAAACTTATTCTGCTGTTCTGGTCTTCCTAGTGGAGTAACCTGTGACTGAGGAAGCTGATTTTCTGTTGCAGCTTTTGCAGCTGCCCATGCTCTAGCTTTTGTGGCCCAGTCTTCTTCATTGTTATATGCTACCATTCCAGAAACAATGTAAATTCAGCATAAACATATAAAGATTCTGTTAGATGCAGATTCATGCTAGCAGGATCTCCATGTATTATAAGATTAGAAATAACACCATTCTCAAAATAATCCTTTTGAAATAAAATAAGAAATCAAGAGGCCCAAGATCAAAATGATCAACAGTAAGATTCAGCAACCAAGATTGGAATAAGCATCAATTTTTTTTTTTTTTTTTTTTTTTTTTGGGGGGGGGGGGGGGGGGGGGAGAGAGAGATGCTTGTTAGGTACAAGATAGGAAAAGCTATGCAGTGTCCCACAATCTTAAATATGTCAAACATTCAAGTCACTCACTGCAGCTTTAAGTGCTATATCTAACCTGATAATAAATAACAATTAATTAGGCAGAAATATGTCTTACCTCAAACAATTTAGCAACATTTTCTAAGAGAAATGAACTTTAAAATGTTACGTATTAGACTAATAATATTATTCACCCTAATCTAGGTCAAATACTTAGCATAGTTTCCTCGAGCAATATTCAGACCTAACCTTCCATTCAGTGTGACCATGGTTTAGGGTCCCATCGCACAATAGATTGAAATCAAAATTTTCTTATCAAGTGGTTACTCAAGGAAGCTGCAACTTATTCGAGAAAGTTTCCAAACAATATTGTGAATGCAAATTGTCATCTCTGCTGCTAATCGTATTTTGAGAGCATTTGCATTGACTCATAGATGAGTAGGGCACCTATATCCCACCCACAAAGAGACACCGTAAAAAGGGCAACAAAACAACCCATTAAATAAAATTCATTTATTCAATGTAAGTCTGTTTGCTGCTATGATTTGCACTTCCTTTCTAAGAATGCAACAAAAGATCAACATGGTAGACTTCCAAGATTTTCCCCTTTCCCAGTCCATTTAACTGTGGCTAGGGATGAACAAAAACTAGTCAGGTCCAGTTTTCTTCAGATACTGATTCCGGACCAAACCGGTTTCAAACGCAAATTTTACATACGGAACCAACACCATGGGTAAGGCGGGAGCCAAATCGCTCCATAACTGACTGGTTCAGTTCAGTTCAGTTCAATCTAGATTCGGTCTTATTACTGATGGCACTGAAGTGTGTTATTATTATTTTTTTTAATTTCCACTAGTAATGTTCCAGCATTCTGTTTCCTCAAAAGGAGAAAAAGGTCAGAACCATTACATTCTAATTGGAGGAAATATACAAATGTTTCTCTCAAATATCAACGGCCCAAACCATAAAAGGGAAGATTAAAAATCATTGAAAGAAATAACAGGAACTAAAAGACACTAAAATAATGAAAAATGCCTTTTGACAAAATAAATATCAAATATCAGATTACGTAAAAAGAAAAAACCACTCTCTTGTCTTCTTAACTAATTTCCAAGAGAACCTACATAAAAAATGCATGCAACAAAGATTTCACAAAAGAAACAAAAACAAGAAATTAGAATATTTTTGGAAACATGAATTGCATTACAATGACAAGAGTATATTCATCTTCAATCGGGAAAGAAATCACCAGCTATTTCTCGCGCATTAAAATATAAGCCATGCGATTTTGGGTACTTACCTAGTTGAGTGTAGTTGAGGAGAAAAAAAAAATGTGGAAGAAGAAAAATTGGAACTTCAATTACTAGGATTAAATCTCAGATTTCTCTATTTGCACCTATCAATTTTGAGAGAGAATTAGGATGGGCTCATTAAACGGTTGGCTGTACATCGATAACAGAAGATGGCAGTGGCTATTGTTTGAGGTTGAGAGTTGAGATCTGAGGATGAGAGACTGTGTGCAGGAAGAATTGATGAAAACTTTTGAAGATTCCTTTTTATTTATTTTTTTAATGAAGTTTGGTGAATACGGTTCTTCAATCGGTTCTAAAGCAAATACCAAGAGTAGGAACCAATCCATCTGGTCTAGCTAAAAATGCCCAAATTGAATCTCTCTTCACTGAACCTGTCGCACCCACCCTCAAGTGTGGACCAAAGAGTACAGGAGTGGAAGAGTTGGTCTTACAAGCCATAGTCACATAATCTGATTTTAAAAAAATGCCAACTACGAATTTACATGAAATGAGTAAATACAAAACCACATGAACAAAAAGCAGTGTAGTGTGTATAACAGAGAACAACAGACAATGATGTTCCAAGTAAATTAATGGGCTATCTTCTGACCTTGGTATTCCCAATTCTGATGATGACCCCAGCTTGCATTCTCCCAATTCTACATTAAACATACATTAGTAAACAATCCAAAATTCTCCACCACAATAATATCCATGTTCAAAAAAAAGCATTTTTGGTAACAGAAGAAAGAACAAGAGAAAACATAGGCAAAAGAAACGCACATGTATGAAAATCAGTGCTTAAGCTAATTTGCGTATTTTTTTAAGGCACAGATATATAGGACCATCACCCCAAAGAAAAGTAACAAAATAAAGCCATGAAAGTTAATGAGTATAAATATAATTAAACAATGACTTATTTTTTTTTTATCTCTCTGAACAACTGAATCGCTTTGAATCATAATTCCACAAATGTGTAAAATGTGACAAATTGCAACAAGGCGGAAACTACAATACTTGCCAATTAACCAAAATTATCCTTCAAAACAGGAAAGTTTTTACTCGAAATAAAGAATTAACAAATACCTGAGAGTAGGAATGCGGAACATGAGGAGGGCCAGGAGGGGGAGGATGCGCAGAAGGGTAGTGAGGATGAACGGGATAAGGAGGCTGGTGCGCAGGATATGGTGGGTAATGACTATGGTCGGAGGAGTGTACTGGAGGCGGCGGCGGGGGCGGAGGCCACTGTGGTGGAGGAGAGGGCGAGTGTTGGAGTTGGGGTTGGTAATGGAATTGGGGGGCAGAGTAAGAGGACCACGGCTGGTTGGGCGGAGGTGGTGGTCTTTGGTAAGGATCTGCCGTAGACGGCGGCGGATGAGGAGGGGGTGGCCTCATGTAGGGGCGGGACTGCTGGTATTCCATGGGTTTAGGGTTTATTTGTGTTGAATTAATTAAAATGATTTTTCAGAGTGCAGGCGTGTAAGCATCTCTATGTATAGGAGGGAGAGAACAACGGAACGACGATGGAGGAATCGGGTGGGGATTTTTCAGAAGCCGGGTTGGCAGTATTATTGTCCGAATCCGAAAAAAAAAACTTCACAAGTTGTTGGTTCGGAGTTTGATTTGGATTTGGATTTGAATCTGGATTATTCCTATTAAAACTTAAACATGAAAATGAAGAAAAAATTTCCAAGCCCTTGAGACATTGGCATCAAATATAATAAAAGTTTATTAAAGGATGAAAGACTGCAAGTGTTCAAAAATATTACTTCTGAAAATTATCTCGTACTTCTTTTTACCCTTACAATGCAGATTTTTTAAAAAAAAACTCTTCAAAAATTACAGATGATTTGTCAAAAAAAGTTACACATTGGAGCAACTGACTCCCCTTGATAATGTAAAAAATACTACGATGTCATGAAAATGTATCGACTACGAAATCTATACAATCAATATTTTTTGTTAGATATTTTTTCATCATTTTGCATATTTATCTTTTGTTTTGCTAATGTTGTGCTGTCCCGACTAGTGTTTGCCGCTATGCAACGGGAATCGACCTGCCCCTTTTTTTTGTTAGATATTTTTTCATCATTTTACATGTTCATCTTTTGTTTTGCGAATGTTTTGTCGCTCCGACTAGTGTTTGCCGCTACGTAACGGGGATCGACCTGCCCGGTTTTTTTGTTAGATATTTTTTCATTATTTTGCATGTTCATTTTTTGTTTTGCGAATGTTTTGCAACCCCGACTAGTGTTTGCCACTACGCAACGGGGATTGACATGCCCGATTTTTTTGTTAGATATTTTTTCATCATTTTGCATGTCATTTTTTGTTTTGCCAATGTTTTGTAGCCCCGACTAGTGTTTGTCGCTATGCAACGGGGATCGACCTGCCCGATCAGGTCGAGGGGGTCGAAGGGGTAGCCCCCCGTGTGGACTTGGGGGCAACACCCCCGAAAGAGAATTTTATTTTCAGAAATCTTTGAATATGTATGTTTCTTCCAACAGATGCATTCATTCATTTCAAGGGACACACATATTCAAATGGTTGCCTCCATTTCTATATAATTCTCATTTGCAGAACACATTGAAAAATTCGTTATTTTCTATTCTTCTCTCTTTTCTCTTAGCATAATCAGTTTCTTTATAAAGTGTTTTCTTGGTTTAATCAAAGAGTTACAGTTTGAATCAAACACCTCCATTGTATTCTGATTTTCTATCATACCACAGTCGAGACTTTGTTGGATATGGGAGAAACATCTCTTAAAAGATAACGATTTTCGTGTCTTGGAGTTCATTAGTATTTTCAGATTTTCTTACATATTTCCCAATATTTTTCGATTCAAAAAGTTCAAGCAGCCACTACAATTCTTTTTCTTCATTCTAAAAAGTTCAATTCTTGTTGTGGAGCGAGACACAATGATACAATTGTTAATACTAAAGTTTCCTTGAAATTCTATATTGTTGCCCCCTATATGATTGGTATAGCATGAAATATACAATGATCCTTGAAGTAATATCGCGTGGATCTAGAATCATGCGACAGCGTTAGCTTGTCGTCTAGTCAGTCATGCATACAAGCCGTCCTCGTGGAGAAGCCCTGTGTGGTTGCCCATCCGAATGATGGGGAACAATTAAAGAGTCACTCTAGCAAAATTAAGATAAAATTATGGACTCCATTTTCTTAATACTACATAGTTATGTATTTAGTTAGCATTTTTTTGAGTCGGTTCGTTTTAAAAATAGAAGAATTTAAGTATTGTTCACAATTAAATTATGAGCTCTAGCATGCCTCACTCGTGACCAAATAAGATTCATTAAGAAAAAATCATTTGTCCTCGAACTGTAATTTACTTCTTGATGTTTTAATTTTATCATCTTTTACGATATTTAGTCTCCATTATCTCAAGTCGTGTCTTGAAATTTTTTAGTTTAATATTCTTCATTGCACAAATATTGGCAACTAGTAACGTGTTAGGAATAAGTATTGAAAGGGTATATATGGAAATTTTTCTTAAATATAATTAAAAATATTATTATGAGTATAGTCAAACCGAAACCAACAGGTTTGAATTTGATTCCAATAATTACAAGGACTCAAATAATTTTATTTACGAAATACTCTAAATATAATAGGTGATTCTGAGTATTGAAATACTTGGACCGACTCACCCGCGCCCAAGCCTAATTGACATTGTGTTTGCTTTCTGCATCCAGATCACTAGTAGCTTCATCAAGGATCAAAATGCTTAGATCTCTCAGAAACGCCATTGTAATAGCGATTTGTTGCTTTTGTCCTCCACTAAGTAGATCAACATCAATAAGTGTTTGCTAGCCATTGAGCAGAGGTAAGATCTGTAAGTGTTATGCCCTAGGTCCAATCAACTTTGGACATAAACACTTTGAATATATATAATCAATGCATATATATGGCAATATCTATTATTTAATTGAATTAATATTCTAATAAATTAAATAATAGAATCCGTAGATTCAAGTCTTGGTGATTTGTTAATCACAAGGAGTTGTGATTGTGAGATACAAATTACATATGACTGAATCTTAAATCGTCCGTGGTCGAGATAATAACGAGATACGGATATCGTTATTACGGATAGACTATCGCGTGTGGCATTCTTACTTGTGAAGTAAGTAGCTGATCTCACAAGCTAAAGTGTGGTGACACTTGAATGAACACGTGAATGTTTTGTTATAGAACAAAACATTGGAGACCAGTTGAGAGATTCCATATGGATAACTATCTAAGTGTTAGTGGTTAATCTCTAACGTTCGGTAGTGGAATTGGTCCTTTGACTTGAGGTCATCATAGTACCTTATATGAGGGCAGACATACTTTGGTGGTGTTGGATGTTGCTCTGTCAAGGGTCGCTAATACAGCATTGTTCGGGTATGTCAAGAATCATATGAAGGTTGTGAATGATCAATATAGGATTCGTCACTCTTAGATAGTAAGAGATTATGATCTACATTTTATCCAGTTAAGTTAATAATGAAATCCTTGGCCAAGGTGAACTCATAAGTCGGAAAAGAGTTTTCGACGTACATTGACTTAACAAGGATAAAAAGATATGATCGATAATTGAGATTGACACATATCCATATCTCATAATTGATCGGATCATATTGACGAAAGGATTATAATTTCACGGTAAACGAACAAGTTTGGTTTTGTCATGCTACGTGATATTTCCCGTCACATGTATTGCCTTGATACATTGCTAGACGTCAATCTGGGACAACGAAAATGAATTAGTGATAAATTAAAAGGGGCGTTTTAATTTATCGATTTTGATTAGATCAAAATAATAATTCACGTCGTTCGGCATCGTGATCGGGAACCTAATGGGTCACACACAAAAGAGAATCAGAAGAATGAGATTTACCAATTAATTAATTGACAAGTGTTAGATAATTAATTAATTGGGTTGTTTATTAATAGGCTCGAATTAATTAATTGGATTAATTAATTCATGGACCAGATTTAATTAATTTGATTAATTAAATCTTGGACCGGGTTAAGTTTAATAGATGGGCCGAGCCCATCTGGACTTATATTAATAGACTACTAGGGTTTGAAAACTGTAGAGAATTTTCATTATTCTTGCTAGCACAAGAAAAGAAACCCTAGCCGTCATTCTTGTTCTCTGTGTGGATCACCATTGGAGGCTGGACAATTGGACAGCTTGGATTGCAGATCGTGATCATTGGGATTCAAGAAAAAGCAAAAGAGTTTGTGGAATTCATCAAAGGTATCATTCTCATCACAGTTTCTATCTAAACACATTGCAGATCCTCGTTTGGGAATTGAAAATTGTTTAATTTCCGCTGTGCATGTTAAGTAAATTCCCAACAGTGGTATCAGAGCCTACTTTGTGTTTGTTAGAAATTGTTTTGCATCTTGTAACAATCAAAAGTTGATTGTTATTGTTTTTCTCGTTTCTAGCAATTGGGAAAATTTGATTTTCACATTTTATAATCGGTTAAAAAAAAAAAAAAAAAAAGGGATCTGAAACTCGCCGGCAGCAACCGAACGCCGCCAATGAGCGGCAAGCAACAAGCAGCCATGCTACGCGCGCGAGGAGGGTGGCGACAGCGCCTCTACGTGCGCCGTCGCCAGTCTTCTTGCTAACGGCACAGCCGCCTTTGCTTTAGGAGAAACGGCGGCGATTATCGCCGCGACGAAATTGCGACGCTTCGACTGCGTTCTGGCTGTGCGTGACGCTATTCTTGATGGCAACGTCGCCGTTGTATGACGGCAGCCGGCAATCCGCCGCTCGGCCGACTGACGGGAGAAGGGGGTAGTTCTAGGGTTTTTCAGACCGGGTGCATTCTTGGGGACGGGGGCCTCCTTTGTAATTTCAGAAATTTTGGGGACCCGTCCGCAATAATGAAGAAGGGTTAAGTTTGCAATTTTTAAATGAAGGACCGTCTTGCAATTTTCGAAATTGAAGGGGTTTGTTTTTAATTTGGAACTTGGGTCAATTTACAATTTTCAAAATAGTTTTGAATTTAAATATTAAAATGGTTTTAATTTGATTTTCAAATGATTTGACCTAAAATTCAATTTTGACCCGTTCAAAATTTTATTTAAAATTGACGACTTTTTATATTTTCGTTAAAATTAGATTTTAACTTAAATATTAAACTTTGACCCTAAAGTGGATTTTATTTTATTTAGGAGTTTTATCCTAAATTAAAATATTAATTCAATTTTAAATTAGAGTTGGACTTTAATTTAGTATTTAATTAAAATTTGATTTTAATTAAATTATCCACCCTAGTATATTGTTAAAATTAGAGTTGGACTCTAATTTTGACATTTAATTAAAATTTGATTTTAATTAAATTGTCTCGCCCTAAATTGTTTTTGAAATTAGAGTTTGACTCTTATTTGGTATTTAATTAAGATTTGATTTTAATTAAATAAGTTAAGCCCTAATATTTTAGAATTAGAGTTTGACTCTTATTTTGTATTTAATTAAAATTTGATTTTAATTAAATTCAACCGTATTAATTTGATTATAATTAGAGTTGAACTTTAATTTAACGTTTAATTAAAATTTGATTTTAATTAAATTGTTTTGCCCTAAAATTTTATTGGAATTAGAGTTGGACTCTAATTTGGTATTTAATTAAAATTTGATTTTAATTAAATAGTCCCGCCTTATATCTGTAGAATTAGAGTTGGACTCTGATTTGATATTTAATTGAAATTTGATTTTAATTAAATAAGTCCGCTAATTAAATTAATTAATTAATTTGATTAATTAATTATTTAATTGTTCCGATCCATTTGTCCAAATTAGTTTAGACGACTTTAATTGCTAGAAACTTGAAACATGTTTGCATATAATATTAGATATTATAGGAATGCATTTATATGATGAATGTTTTATTAGTGGATGATTATGGACTCGACCGTGTGGATGTGTTGAATGGTTAGTTTTATTCTTGTTGTTTTATGGGCCTGCGAGCTCTTATTTATTTTGGACCTGCGAGTCCGTTGTTATTATTTTGGGCCTGCGTGTCCAATATTATTTAGGCCTGCGTGCCAACTAGTATAGGATACAAGTTGCAGCTGGACTAATTGGAGATACAAGAAGAGGAGGAGACCATAGAGATGGAGCATTGTATGAATCAATGCTATACCCCCTAGGAACTGACCGACTAGTCTTCCTTATGGCTCGGGAAGACTAGATAGTATAAGTCCATAATCATCCACACTATTATATGTATGTTTATTTGCATGTTAGATGTATAATAAAATATATATAATTATTACGATGAGACCTTTTTGCATGCAAAACCCCTCGTTAAAAATATTAAGTCAATTTGATATTCGCCTTCCATCATTATAGTGAAAAACGAGAGTCCTCAATCGATCTAAGCTTGTTGAGTACACTCAAAGCTGGTCGATTAGGGATATGTTTGACACTATAAAATATTAGATATTTCTGAATGATGGGTTTGACTTAACTAATATTTATCTTTTGTTGAGTACACTCAAGAAGATAAATTTTTAGAGGTATGTTAAAATATTAAGTCATATTTATATTTGCCTTCCATCATTATAGTGAAAAACGAGAGTCCTAAATCGATCTTAGCTTGTTGAGTACACTCAAGGCTGGTCCATTAGGGATATGTTTAACACTATGAAATATTGGATATTCCTGAATGATGGGTTTGACTTAACTAATATTTATCTCTTGTTGAGTACACTCAAGGAGATAAATCTTAGAGGCATGTTAAGCTAACACATAAGATGTGTGAAGACAAAGAGTTGTCGGCTTAATGATCTGGGAGTTGTATGGAGATACAATTGATAATAGTATCTACCCAAATGTTTTATTAGGGCTTGTTGAGTACACTCAAGGTTTTAATATAACAAATGGGATCCCAGCCCACTGGGAATCAAGTACGGATTCCATAAATTTATGTGAGAGGGTCATAAATTTTGAGTTAAACAGTGGGAGCGAAATTAATTTAATAAAAGGCCATGTTAAATTAATTCATGCATTATATATATTATTTCTTTACTTACATTGAATCATGAGTAACCATATGTATTTAAGAGGCATATTGTATGCCAACAACCAAAGCAAAATTTCTTGATTGACGCCGCAATCTGAGAATTGTTCTCAGGCATGAAAAATTGGTTGTGTCCTTCAGTAGTCCTTTCTAGAGACACCTGTTGATGACTCGATAAAAGAAGAGGTGGCTGCTATAATAAACACAGTGATGACGATAGTACTACAACATATGCGATGTTTGTAACTATGTCACCTGAGTTACAAAGCAACATAAGAGTATAGATGCTAACACATGATCTTTCATCTCAATGTGTTGAATGATGAACAATCATACGAGGAAATATATGATATTTCATAGCAACTATACCGGTGCATAATGGCAGAAGAATCTTCAGTTGGTGCTCGTGTGTTGAAGATGCAGACTACTTTGAGAATTGTCTTGATTGCGTTCAGTCATGAACAATGAACTTAGTATAGACTTGGTACTGCAATCTCTGTCAAAGAGTTATTCATAACTAATTATGAATTTAATATGAATAAACTCGAAGCACGCTCATTGAGTTGCTGAACATGCTTAAAACTGTTAAGTCCAACATCTGTGTTTGTAGTGGACAAATCTTAGTCATAGATTCCTCTAAGGAAGTCTAAAGGATGCTTTAGGAAAGCAACCAAAATGACTTAGACAGTTAAAGCGAATAAGGACAATACCAAATCTGATGATCCTTATTATCATTTTGGAATGATGTGTCATTAGAAATGAAATTGCAAGGCTTAAATCTACTTCATTAGTTTCATGGGTATTAGATACTAGATATAGATCTCATATTTGTATAAATATGCAGAAACTAAATAAAAGTAGATCGCTGCAGAAGAGAGAAGTTGACCTACACGTTGAAAATGAGCAAAAGTTGCTGCATTGCCTGTAGAAGCATATTTCTCGCCATTGCCTTTAGGCTCGATATTAGAATTAGAGAAATGTTAATTTTGTTCTCACCATTACCAAGAGCATTAAATAAATTTCATGTTTTGACATGAATTATTTTAATGTTAAGGACAATTGTTGTCCCTTTTTATCTTGATAAGATCTTAATGGTTATGGTAAATTACAAAATGACATTTATATTCTAAATGTTGAGTATTCTATAATGAGTATAGAAATTGAAAGGCATAAAAATGATAATCTGAATAACACCTATATCTGGCATTGCAGATTTGGTCACATAAATGAGACTGCAATTCCAAACTTACATGGAGATGTATATTTGGGTCAAATAATTTTGAATCATTTGACAAATGCGAATCATGTCTGTAAGACACTGTGACCAAATCTCCTTTTACTTGAAAAGGAAAATGATCTGCACAATTATTAGGTCTAATACATAGTGATGTATGTAGATCCATATCAATTAATGTCAGGTAAAGTTTATCTTATCTCATCACATTTACTAATGATCATTTCAGAAATGATCATTTATATTTGATGAAATTCAAGCATGAATATCTTGAAATGTTCAAGGGATTCAAACTAAGAGTTGATAAACAAATAGATAAATATATTCTTACACTAAGACTTGTTCGAGGTAAAGAATATCTAAAATGGAGAATTTTAGATTATCTAAAAGAGAATTAGATTCTCATGCAGTGGATTCCTCCACATACATTGCAACATAATGATGCATCTGAAATGAGGAATAGTACACTATTAGATATAGTGCAATTAAGAACAAGCCATGCGAGCATTCAAAAATCGTTTTGAGATCATGCGCTGATTGCCACGTGCTGCACACTAAATCGTGTCCTATCTAAATCGGTTGACAAAAACTCCATACGAGTTATGGAATGGCCCAACATATCTCATATGAACGTTTGGGCTATGACGCTTATGTGAAGCGCCTTTTGAATCGGATAAGTTTGAGACTAAATCCGATAATTATATATTTGTGGATATCCAAGAGAGAATTGGATATCAATTCTATAATCTCGTTGAGAAGAAGATGTTCATCTCAAGACATGTCATACTCTTAGAGAAAGTGTTTACTCTAAGAGAGACAGTGGGAGTAGAATAAAACTTGAAAGAGTTCAAGAGTCCACGGATATAATTAGCCGAATAGATGAACCTGAGTCTTATCCCACACCAGCTGAGGGACATACTCTTGATCAGGAAGTGGAGACTTCTGAGGACACGTTAGCTCAGTGTAAATCTTGTAGGATCATTTGACCTCCTAGAAGGTACGAATCCATGACTACTAATCAAGGATAATGAACCTACTAATTACATAGAAATAAAGTCAAGTGTTGACTTAAAGAGATTGACTTGTTGTACATAACCGAGGTTTGACCTTGGTCGACTTGCCTAATGGATTAGAACCCATAGGTTGTAAATGAGTTTACAAGAATATGTCAATATGGATTGAAACAAGCCTCTTGGAGCTGGAATCTTCGATTTGATGCAAAAGGTCAAAATGTTTGATTTTATCAAAAATTGAAGACGAAATGTGCGTTTACAAGAAGATAGTGGGAGCATTGTCGCATTCCTGATATTATATGTATGAGACATATTGTAGGAAACGACGTCTCTATATTTCAATTGTTGAAATTATGGTTGTCAAATAATTTCTCCGTGATGGATGTGGGAGAAGCAAGTTGATCTATAGAGATAAATCTAGAAGATTGCTTAACTCATCCCAATCTATACAGATAAAATCTCGAGAAGATTTTATATGGAGAAAATGAACTGAGAGTTCATGGATAGAATGATGCTAACTTCTAGTCAGACTGGAATAATAGCACATCTCAAATAGGATATTGGTTTACTCTTAAGCGGTGTGTTGGAAATGTTCCAAATAACCGTTGATTCAATAATGGAAGCCTTATACATCATTGCTTTACAAAGCAACAAAAGTTGTGGTTTAGATCAGGGAGTTCATTACTGAACTTAGAGTAGTTCCTAACATTGTTGATCACACGCTTATGCATTGTGATACAATGGAGTCATCGTGCAAGCGAAGGAACTAAGGTCTCATCAATGATCTAAACATATGTTAAGGCAGTGTTATCTCATTGGAAAGATAATACAATGAAATGACGTAAATAAAGAACGAATTCCCAAAAGTTATTAAATTGCAGATCCACAGACAAAGAGTTGTCGCAGCATAAACATGATCGTCATGTAAACTTATGATATAAGATACATAAGTGATTGGATCTAGTGCAAGTGGGAGTTTGTAAGTGTTATGCCCTAGGTCCAATCAACTTTGGACATAAACACTTTGAATATATATAATCAATGCATATATATGGCAATATCTATTATTTAATTGAATTAATATTCTAATAAATTAAATAATAGAATCCGTAGATTCAAGTCTTGGTGATTTGTTAATCACAAGGAGTTGTGATTGTGAGATACAAATTACATATGACTGAATCTTAAATCGTCCGTGGTCGAGATAATAACGAGATACGGATATCGTTATTACGGATAGACTATCGCGTGTGGCATTCTTACTTGTGAAGTAAGTAGCTGATCTCACAAGCTAAAGTGTGGTGACACTTGAATGAACACGTGGATGTTTTGTTATAGAACAAAACATTGGAGACCCGCTGAGAGATTCCACATGGATAACTATCTAAGTGTTAGTGGTTAATCTCTAACGTTCGGTAGTGGAATTGGTCCTTTGACTTGAGGTCATCATAGTACCTTATATGAGGGCAGACATACTTTGGTGGTGTTGGATGTTGCTCTGTCAAGGGTCGCTAATACAGCATTGTTCGGGTATGTCAAGAATCATATGAAGGTTGTGAATGATCAATATAGGATTCGTCACTCTTAGATAGTAAGAGATTATGATCTACATTTTATCCAGTTAAGTTAATAATGAAATCCTTGGCCAAGGTGAACTCATAAGTCGGAAAAGAGTTTTCGACGTACATTGACTTAACAGTGGGATAAAAAGATATGATCGATAATTGAGATTGACACATATCCATATCTCATAATTGATCGGATCATATTGACGAAATGATTATAATTTCACGGTAAACGAACAAGTTTGGTTTTGTCATGCTACGTGATATTTCCCGTCACATGTATTGCCCTGATACATTGCTAGACGTCAATCTGGGACAACGAAAATGAATTAGTGATAAATTAAAAGGGGCGTTTTAATTTATCGATTTTGATTAGATCAAAATAATAATTCACGTCGTTCGGCATCGTGATCGGGAACCTAATGGGTCACACACAAAAGAGAATCAGAAGAATGAGATTTACCAATTAATTAATTGACAAGTGTTAGATAATTAATTAATTGGGTTGTTTATTAATAGGCTCGAATTAATTAATTGGATTAATTAATTCATGGACCAGATTTAATTAATTTGATTAATTAAATCTTGGACCGGTTTAAGTTTAATAGATGGGCCGAGCCCATCTGGACTTATATTAATAGACTACTAGGGTTTGAAAACTGTAGAGAATTTTCATTATTCTTGCTAGCACAAGAAAAGAAACCCTAGCCGTCATTCTTGTTCTCTGTGTGGATCACCATTGGAGGCTGGACAATTGGACAGCTTGGATTGCAGATCGTGATCATTGGGATTCAAGAAAAAGCAAAAGAGTTTGTGGAATTCATCAAAGGTATCATTCTCATCACAGTTTCTATCTAAACACATTGCAGATCCTCGTTTGGGAATTGAAAATTGTTTAATTTCCGCTGTGCATGTTAAGTAAATTCCCAACAAGATCAAGTCATGGGCAAAGGCCTGCTCGGCAGCCCATTCCACAACCTGCTGACTAACATTTCGAGAATAACCATGTCATGAAAGTGAAAACGTGAATTTCTAAAATCCTTGGCTTTTCTAATCAGTTTACTCATATTTCTTTTCTTTTCTATTCCATCAATAATTTAAGTATAACATGCACTGATGCACAAGAACAGAAAAGGATAAATGGTTTACCTCGCCAGTTTAGGCTTGTAAAGGTGGATCAGAAGATTTACTACATTGCTCTTCCCACCACCAATAAAGGCCAATCTGGGAAAAAAGTAGATCTTAGGTCATCAAAGAAAACTCCATTTTTATTTACTTTGATTCATGGCCACATATCTTTCCGGAGGAATGGGAAGCTTTATTCCTGAAGTGGGCCTCTATTCATTTCTTGATATTTCCATATATTCAGAAGTTAAAAACAAAGGAAGTCTATACTTACTACATAAACTGCTTCTCCAGGATGCACTACAAAGTTGAAATGTTGTAATACGGGCACCTGTTCACATCCCAAGAAAATAGATCTTTTAATTACATAGTAAGATCACGTAAATGATTGATTGGGAAAAAAGGATAACAATTTTTTTTTTCTTGTCATAGTCCAAATGCAAAAATTTTACATGTCGATATCTTCAAGCCTTGCTCACTACAGGATGATTCAATGCCTCAAGGCCATACATCTTACAATAACTCTGCACTCAACACCAGGTAAGCTAACATGCATTAATACAATGGTAACTGTAACTAATAGACCAACTACAGTTGTCTCGCATGCTTTAGAAAAAATGAACAACTGAATAAGTAATGTGTAAGAGTTTCTAACTGTACTATGTTAACTTGTGGACTATATTACAATGAAGGAGCGCTATCAAGGTACTAAGAAGAAGCATTTTTCAAGTACTTTAAGTGTAATATGTGAACTTATACATTAGAAAAATATTATGAGGGAACCTCATCTCATTTCTTAAAGGGTAGCGAAAGCTTACATCCTGAAATTCAACTGGTCCCATCAATCTTTGCAGCTTTGATCCTGCCATATATGAAGTGTCATAACTCTACCAAAATCTTTTATGTTTCTTCAGCACACTGATGAAGAAGAAGATTTGGCCCTTTTGACATGACTTTAGAAAATCAAAAGACATTTTTGAGACTAAAAAGTTGCTTTTGGACTTATTTGGATAATTATCTGAAAATGCTTTGCTTGGTTAGAAAAGCTTGCAGAGGAAGCAGGCTCAAGAAGCAGAAGTAGAAGCCTTGCCAAACAAGTCCTTAGCCTTCTTCCGTCTCCTAGGATCTTCACAAGAAAGGATACTCTCAGGAACAACTTCCCATGCAAAAGAAATTACACTTTTATATGCTTCTAGTGAAAATCTCTATAGGATTCTTATGCATCACTTGAATATGTCTCTAGTTAAAATGGGAACTTTTAATTTCATAACTAGAAACAAGTCATTCTAATATATTGAGAGCAAGCAATACCTATTTCTCATAATATTTAATTGTTTCCTCTAAGATTCCTTGAAATAGCTTTAGAATTAGAAACTTTTTGATATGTGTGAAATAGTTAAAATGGGAACTTTTAATTTCATAACTATGATGTTTCCATTCACCGTTTATTTTTCCAAATTCCCAGTTGAAACACAAAAGTAAGGTTTCGTTTTTCGTGGATACGTTTACTGATTAACAAGAAAATTCCAAATCACTTCTAAGATTTTAATTAACTGACTTAGCCTCCATTTGACAAAACTTATACATCATTTATAAATGATCAAGCTTCATTTTCAATCTCACATTCATCAAACTGAATAAATAATAAGCTAATACGCTTACATAATCATTGATTATTGCTTCAGTTATTCAAATTATTATTGTTTTGACCCTTCGGTGTTGTGGAGTACAAACTTGAGAAAAGCGCAAGGGCAAAACTATTGTTTAACACAAAAATATTTAATAAATAAAAAAAATATTTAAGCAACCAAGAGGCACTCTTATTGAATGTGTTGGGTTTTGTATCGAAATTTGGTTGTGACCATTTTTAATGATTTAAGTGGAATTCATTATTTGGTGAATGAGAAATTAATCCAAATTTAAGTCGCTTAAACACTTGAAATTATTGGAAAATCGTGTAGAATATTGTGGAATATTCTAAAAAATGTATAGATGAAAAGATGTGTCTTTTCATATGGAAGATCATGACCTTTGGAGATCATGACTTTTGGTATGATTACTCTCCAATAATTATGAATATTAATTTCAAGATATCTATCTCTTGGTATGGTTGTGTCTTTTGAAAAACCTTTCCTACTACTATATATAGATCATCATGTGTTTGGATTTGGTACAATTTAAAGTGATAGTTCCATATCATTTCATTCCATGCTTACACTTTAGTTTGCATAAAACACTTGCATCAAAATCATGGTTATGGTAGAGAAAGAATTCCGTTCGAGTTCGTTGGTCTAAACCATTTGGAGTGCTCCCATGGCTTGACGTGGTCGTTGTATCTTGAGAGATGATTGCTAGAAACCGTTAGCACCGATACGGAGCAAATTCATCTTAAGGATAAAGTCTCAAACACTTGCCTCGGTCAACCACATCACTTGCATCTCATTTTTCTTTTTTCGATTTCATTCTAATTTAGTATTTTGATTTTAGAAAGCAACTATATTCTTTTGATTTCAGAATATGGTTAATTTATTTATGTGTTTTATTGCAAGTTTTGAATTAAAGAATGACACGCGTTTAAGATTGGAAAGTGATGAATCCATATTCATATATTTGAAATTGGTAATTCACTAATTTGTCTTCTCAAATCAAATTTCGGTAAGTCGAATGATATTATGATTTGACGCATATTAACGACATGTTCCTGATGAATATAATATGCACAGTATCGGTGTAAAATCTCCTACAATCTTAAGATGAATCTTGTTGATGTACGTGTTATAATGGAAATCATGATATTGCATGGATAATTCCAAAGTCATTGATAGCCCACGACTTGGATAAAATGAAATTAAACAGAGGATTTGGTTGCTTTATGCTAGTATATAATTATATGTATAAATGCCTCTTGGAGTTAGCGGAATGTCACATGCTTTCATGGGTTTTATAAAAAAAAAAAAAAAACATGTTTTATATGCATGCGTGATTTCACATTTGAAAGTGGGTTTAGAAAATCCATATTTTAAATTCATTCTAATGAATTTGCTACTGAAAAGTACCATAGCCATATTTAGAATGAATTGCCTATTTAGTCACTGAACTTTCAGTCATGCACGCAAAAGGTCACTGAACTTTCAAAATAACGTAATTAGTCACTGAACTTTACAATTCATCATCCCAAAAGTCACTAAGCAAACGGCCATTTATAAATTGGACGGAATTTCTACGTGGCAGTTGACATGGCGAGGGGTCAATAACGTGGACGAAAGTTCAGTGACCCCTTGCGTGCATGACTGAAAGTTCAGTGACCCCTTGCGTACATAACCGAAAGTTCAGTGACTAAATAGACAATTCACACCAAATCATTCATTTCATTATTTATATACTTCGTACAACCGCTGGGATAACAAAACTAATTTCCGTGAGCACTTCAAATAATTGTTTTCAAATAATAAAATATTGATAATAGAATAGAATAGAACAGTTCAACCCATTTCTCTCATAAAACATATTATTTTCTTTAAAAGATTTGAACAAATTAATTAAAAATGAGCCAAGATTCTGATATTTTAGCTTCATACTTCAGAACAAAAAATAAGCTCAACGAAAAGTCACTCCTAACAATGCCAAATGGCTTATAAAAAGACAAGAATACTAAAATTTAACTTCTTTTTTCCCATAATAATATCCACAGTATTATTCAATCCTCCATTCTAAACATATCATAAAGTAGTTATTAAATGCATGTAGCAAGAAATACAAGTCTATTATATACAATTTCATGCGTCAACAAAATTCTAGCCATGAAAATTATTTGCCCACAACTTGAAGTCCCAAGGACGAAGCACCAAAGGCCCCAATTTTTCAAAACTAAAAAGAACATGCTTATTACACATTAAAATATCCAGATTGAAAGTAAAGTAGAAAAAACCTCACCATAAAAAGAACCAATACAAAGTTTATGAACACGAAAGTTAAGTAATACGATTAACATCGATCAAAAGGGTATACACAACTATCCACTTCTCATTGTCTTATGAATGGATCAGGTATCATGGTAAATTTGGACGAAAAAATTCCATCTTCCACAATGGAATCTAAGAAGAATCAATTGAGAAGAGCATTTGGGTCCAAGGGCATAACTGTAGTCGGAAAATCTGTCATTTGCCCAACGAGGGAATAATATACTAGTATATGTGCTGGATGCTCAACAATTACTTGTGCATTATCATCATGAAAATTAATTAATTTGTTCAAATCTTTTAAAGAAAATAATATGTTTTATGAGAGAAAGGGTTTGAACGGTTCTATTCCATTATATTATCGATATTTTATTATTTGAAAACAATTATTTAAAGTGCTCGAGGAAATTAGTTTTGTTATCCCAGCGGTTGTACGAAGTATATAAATAATGAAATGAATGATTTGGTGTGAATTGCCTATTTAGTCACTGAACTTTCGGTCATGCACGCAAAGGGGTCACCGAACTTTCAAAAATGCATGCAAGGGGTCACTAAACTTTCTTCCACGTCATTGACCCCTCGCCACGTCAGCTGCCACGTGGAAATTCCGTCCAATTTATAAACGGCCGTTTGCTTTGTGACTTCTAGGATGATGAATTGTAAAGTCCAGTGACTAATTGCATTATTTTAAAAGTTCAGTGACCTCTTGCGTGCGTGGCTGAAAGTTCAGCGACTAAATAGGCAATTCACTCCCATATTTATGGTCACTAATGTATGTGGTGTACATTACAATTTAATGGACAATGAATTTAATTTTAAAATATATAGTAGTGCATGACTATTAGTTGCATGAAGTATACATGTTATAATTTTTGGAATTATATAATTAAATGTGTACATGGTTCCACGGTTGGAAAAAATAAAAAAATGATAAAAATGATAAAGTATGTCTTTGGATTTTTGTGGCAATTGCATGTGAAGGCATTTAGTGGGTGATGCCTAGATTTAATTTACTTCTTAAAAGTAATTTCTTCATGTCTTTCGACAAATAAAAGGGCACGAGTTCATTGTCTTCATGTTTTTCAGTGTAAAATAGATTATATGTTTCATATCATGACATGTTCGAGGTTTGTACCATATCAATGGTTGACCTTTTGGTCTTGATAAATTGATCGAGATTGAGATCAATGACTATATATCTAAATATGGAAGTGTATGAATTTCCTAAAGATATTGATATTCATAGTCACGACATGCGTTGACTAAAATGGAATAAATTTATACAATGAATGTATAAATGTTGGAACATAAGTTGATATTTCGTCACCTTGATTGTGATGAATGTGATATTGTTGAGACTAATACAATTCAGGCAACGAATTGATAGAAATGAGAAAATTTACTCATAACCATTGGAAATGTATAAATGTTGGAAGAATGCCAACTAGTTATTGAAAATATATGAACTTTCATGATTATTCCTTTTAAGAATATGAAAAATTACATTAATGATGATAGCCTCAATTAATTTGATAAAATTAAGTGAGATGATTTATGCAAAATTGTGATTACATAAAATATGATAAAAAAATTTGAATATGGTGAATAAGTATTATTTAACATGAAATAATACCATCTTGTGAAATGTCATAAATGTGATATGTTACATATATTGGGAGAAGTTGCAATTCTTGTGAATCAAGATGTTTAGTCTTTTTCATTGACATCAAACCAATTAAGTTGGTATATGCTTTGAAAGAATTGATATTCTGTGTGAAGACCTCAATTTAATTCGGATGATCAAAATTTTAAAAAAAATTCATTATATGTGGATGCAATATTACTAGTTGCACATGCACTCCCGATTGAGGAATTGTGTGGGTAACTTATGTTAAAAGTTACATTTTTATATACCTTATAATCATAGAAATATATCTATGAAGGTGAAAAATGTAGAAAACCCTTCTATTAATTATAAGGATGATATACACAAAGTCTTCGATTACAGCATTTGTTTGGATATGCAAGATCAATTGGAATATTTGAAAAATATTCATAAAGTTGAAGTGCATTGTAATATTTCAATAATGGTATTGAACACCCATGTTTTTGAAATCTACTAGTAAATGTGATTTACTAGAGTAGTAAGTGATAGAAATCCTCGAACATTGTTGTTTGAAATTTATAAAGTTTTAGATAAAGCTAGTTAGAAGCATGTAGCTTCATGAGAGGATTTCTTGGTGGTGACATGTTGTATCTATTAAATCAATCGATCATTGACTAACTATATTTTATGAGATACTAAGTAACATGTAATGGTAAGTCTAGACGTATAAGTCGTAGATATAGTACCATTAAGCAGTTGATTTCAATAGTGTAAACTCATGGTACCTTTAAGAGATTTACCGAGAGATCAAGAATACTGCATATCGAGGGGAATGCGATTAAAGCCTACTACATAAGAGTCCTTGTAATGGTAACCCTACCTTGTTGACTGGAGATCCCAAGATCTTGGTTCAAAGGGACGACTAAGTTATGAAGACTCCATGAAGCACTTAGGAAATTATTCATATGATAATTAAAGTGCTTTCTGCAGAATGATTGAAGGTTAAGATACTGTTTTAATGATTCCTATATCTTGATTAAATCAAGTAGAGTAAGACGGAATACTCTTAATAGGAAATCACCCATTTAAGTGTGAAGTGCGGCCACTTCAATGAGAATTGTTCGAGGCTAAAATTCTCTAAACACTTATGAAATCAAGAGTAGTCCTGGGCCAAAATGGACACAATCATGAGAACTATGAACGGTTTAGGGAAGACATTTATGTGAGTATTGTTGTCTTGGCTTACACCAACGGCTGAATGGTTCAAGACATCATGTTCACCAATTAGCCAGTAAGTCCGATAGTATTTCACTAAGGGAGGTTCAAGGCCAGAAGCTACGTTCTTTGATGCAGTGTTTTCTGCCCGCTCTTTACTAGTGTCTGCATAGTCATTTGTATTAATTTTCATTCATATGGAGGATTGTTGGAATTTTGTATCGGAAATTGGTTGTAACCAATTTAAATGATTTAAGCGGAATTCGTTATTTGGTGAATGAGAAATTAATCCAAATTTAAGCCGCTTAAACACTTGAAATTGTTGGAATATCGTATAGAATATTGTGAAATATTCTAGAAAATGTGTAGATGAAAAGATGTATCTTTTCATATCGAAGATCATAACCTTTGGAGATCATAACTTTTGGTATGCTTACTCTTCAACAATTATGAATCTTAATTTCAAGAGATGTGTCTCTTGGTATGGTTGTGTCTCTTGACAAACCTTTCCTACTACTATATATAGATTCTCGTGTGTTTGGATTGAGTACAGTTCAAAGTGATAGTTCCATATCATTCCATTCCATGCTTACACTTTAGTTTGCATAAAACACTTGCATCAAAATTATGGTTATGGTAGAAAAAGAATTACGTTCGAGTTCGTTGGTCTAAACCATTTGGAGTGCTCCTATGGTTTGACGTGGTTGTTGTATCTTGGGAGATGATTGCTAGAAACAGTTAGCACTGATGCAGGACAAATTCATTTTAAGGACAACGTGTCAAACACTTGCATCGGCCGATTGCATCATTTACATCTCATCTTTCTTTTTCTTATTTCATTCTAAGTTAGTATTTTGATTTCGGAAAGTAACTATATTAGTTTGATTTCATAATATGGTTAATTTATTTATGTGTTTTATTGTAAGGTTTGAATTAAAGAATGACACTTGTTCAAGATTGGAAAGTGATGAATCCATATTCATATATTCGAAATCGGTAATTCGTTCATTTGTCTTCTTAAATCAGATTTCTGTAAGTCGAATGATATTTCGATTTGACGCATATTAACGGCATGTTCTTGATGAATATAATATGGACATTATTGATGTAAAATCTCCTATAGAATGTTTATAGAAAATAACTCATGGACCAAAATGGCAGTTAAAGAAAGAGTATATATATAAGATTTATGTACGAAAGTTGAGAAGAATACAAGCCTTTTACAGTAAACTGATTGCTAGGTGAAAAATCCATCAATTGAAAAACTTTTTTCACTGGCTCCTCCAAACTGCATCAGTGATTATTAGCCATGTATTATAAATAAATGAACTTTGTAAGTTGCTCTGCAGTTCTATGGCCAGCCAGAATAGACATTCCTCCTATCAGCACGACATAACCTACAAAATTTTACATGAGTTTTGAATTCAATGTTAATTTCTAGATAGTCAAACAAAGAATTCAATTCAGATGTTCCATGTGAATGACATAATCAAATATGATGATAGTGCTTTATCAGCAAAGACAAATAAAAAAAATATTGCTCCCGATTACGTTGAAAATTATAAACTTTAATTTTATCCTACTAAGAGCAATCAATTCGAAGGAAAAAATAAATACTCAAGAACACGTAAGATTTATAGTGGTTCATGTCAATGTAAGATTACATCCCCTCCCATTGTTGCAGTAATTCACTGTGATAAAAATAGGTTTACAAGAAAAAAAAATCAAAATTTAACATAATAAATTAAAAAAATTAACGTAATACAGATAATTTTTCTGCTTAGTTTCTAATTAATGGAGAAATACAATTTGAGACCGACCAACTTAATTTGAGGATATGTAGAAAGAAGTTGCTAGAGAGTAAATAACTATGGTGAGAATTCCCTTGTTATCTCACTTTTCACATTCTTATGCTTCCTACTCAAACGAATTAGAAGGTGACCTTTATAGCAGGTAGGACAATATCCAATAATATATTGGATGTTTAGGTGAGCCATGAAGTGACGAGAAAAGAAAAAAAAAAAAGCAAAAATTAAACTGGTGATGGCATAGTAGAAAGGAGGAAAGCACACTTGGTAGCTAAGGGGTTTACTCAACAAGAAAAGGTGGATTACCATTAAACTCTCTCTCCAATAGCTAAATGGTCACCGTTAGAACCCTTCTAGCTCTAGCGGCCATTTAGGTATGGCACATCCAACAGTTTTGAGCAAACAATGCTTTCCTTCATGGAGAGCTCAATGAGGAGATTTACATTAAAAGGTCTCTAGATACAACAAAGGCAAACCTGGTCAAGTGTGTAAGTTGTTTCGCAATCTCCATGGACTTAAACAAACTTCAAGGCAATAGTATTCTAATTTTTCTACCTTCCTTATTACCTTTGGTTTCATTCAACACAAGTCAGATTATTGTTTATTTACTTGGTTTGATTGAGAACGTTTACTGCCTTTCTAGTGTATGTCGATGAAATTGTTGTGGCCTACAATTCCCTTGATTCCATTATTATTTTTTTTAGATTTCTTAAATCAGCAATTCAAAATGAAATGACCTTGGGCCCTTACATTATTTCTTTGGCATTGATGTAGCTAGATCTCCTCTTGGCATTCATCTTTGCCAAAGCAAATACACCCTAGATATTCTAGCAGACTTGGGTACCCTATTATCTTAACCTATCAGACTCCCTATGGAACAGAACTATAAACTCAGCAAGTACTCTGGCCTTCCTTTATCTAATCCTAATGTGTATCAAAGACTTATTGGCCGCCTCCTATATCTTACCATAACTAGACTAGACACTAGTTACAATGATCAAACTCTGAGTCGGTTTATGGCTCATCCTTCCACAGCTCATCTTGTTGCTGTAAACAAAATTCTCAAATATCTAAAAAGTTCTCCTGAGCAAGGTATTCTCCTATCCTCATCATCTTTCCTTAGCATTAAAGATTACTACGATTCAGATTGGGCATCCTGACTTGACAGTAACCATTGTGTCACTGGTTTCAGTCCCTTCTTAGGAGACTCTCTTATCTCTTAGAAGTCCAATAAGCAAAGTGTTGTCTCACTTTCCTATGCTAAAGTCAAGTATTGTGCAATATTTCTACACCATTTCATATATTTTTTTCTCCGCTCTTCAAGATGGGAATAATTAACATATATTCTCCATCTTACATTGGGTATTATTGTAAATTGATATCAACATTTGCGACTTCAATTTGATAATTCTAATGGTTCAGGAACAACTGTGATAAATTCCCTAGGAGGTCTGTCGTAGGAATCTTTGATTTGGTTAAGTTTTAGGAATTCAGTTTGGTTATTTGAAGATACCTACTGCAGAGTTATTTCACGAACCATAATTAAGAGTAAATGGAAGATAGTAGATTGAAACAGGAACTCAAACAGAAATGCAATTTTCTATTACTATAATCGTGCTACAAAAAGAAAGTAAATCTGCTATAGAAGAGCACACTTTTGTAATTAGTAAGGCATAAACAATGAGAAAAGAACAAGGGTATTTGGCTTTCGAGAGGCTAATTCTCTCCCAAGTGTCTACCAATTTCTGCCTGCCCCAAATGAAAACAATCTTCCATGTTTATATGTTGTTGTGCTTCTCGATTGTTACTTTAACAGATTTTGTAACTGTACATCTCCTGCATCTGGCTTCCTCTCTTGATTCATTTCCTTTTCTGTATTTGCTCTTTTGCGTCTTTGATATGTAAATTGGACTGCAGATCTATCATTGTCCCCCCTCCCAACGAGACTAACCTTGTCCTCAAGGTGGAAGGAAGGAAATTGTTGCTTCAACATGTCTTAAGACTCCCAAATTGCTTCTTGTTGGGAATTTACTGCAGAATGCAGACATCAAGCTAAGCATAAACAAGTTTCCACAGAGACTATCAATTATAGAGTTCACAAGACTCAATCAACCAACGGCAGTTTTCATATGCAATAACCAAATTCAATCATAAAGTCCTAAGTTTCCAGCATATATTATATGTATACAAATAACAGCAGAAACCAGATTCAGCTAGCCTAACTATAACATGGAGATATCAACATAATAAAGAGGTTATATACTGGACAAGAAAAAAAAGGACCAAGGCAGAAACGCTACTTCCCTTCCTCCCGGCCGAGCAACGTTCTTCTTCCCTTGGAATTGGCTGAATCATCTAGGCTCATGAACAACCTTCCACGCCTTGCAATCGCCGTCCAGAGAGAGGTGAGAACCAACCAAACATCCTTCAACCTTGGCTTGGGTCATCAACCAAAGAGTCTACCAAATCAGCCAAGGAGAACGCCCAAAATCTGACCAATAAGCACAGAGAAAAACACCCCCCCCCCTTAGCCACTATTTCAGGCCTAAGATTACACCGGAGTTTCTTTAGTTTGTAGGCTAGAATCGTCGATTTTACAGGGCCAAGGAACTGGAAGAGAACAGAGAGCAGACCAGAGATCGAGAGTGAAAGGGTTGAGTCTCAAGGAAGCCAACCCACGTGATATAGAGGCTCAAAAGTCAAACAAGAAAAATATCTAGCCAAGATTGAATCTCAGCCGTCCATATGATCCAAGGGTCAAAAATAGAAGCCGACCCAACAAAGTATTAAAGAGAACCACTTAATAAGGCCCAATAAGCCCACACTTCTAGTGGTGGAAGTCCTTTCCATTGGATTAAAATATCAAGACCCCTAATGCTGTGGCCTAACCCTGATCTTACCCCAAGCACTGCTTCTGGTTCTACCAACATTTCAAACTCTTCACTTAATTGGCTAGGCACTTCATCCACAGGGAGCACTACTCCCTCTGCCTTGTGCAACTGTGATACATGGAAAACAAGATGAATGTTACAAGCAGGTGGAAGAGACAACTTATAGGCAACCTGACCAATCTTCTTCTCAACTGCAAATGGGCAATAAAATTTTGGAGCTAATTTTTCATTATGACACACAACCAACGTTTTCTGAAAATACTATCTAACCTTGAAATATACAAGATCACCAACATTGAATTGGACATCTCTCCGTTTAGAATCAGCCATGCTCTTCATTTTAGCATGTGCCCGAAGCAACTATGCCTTCAGTTCATCAAGGATTTGATCATGTTTAGGTAGTTGTTGTTCTATCCCAGAAACTAGAGTGGATCCTTTTTCAAACCCCGGTAAGGATGAAGATTCGTGCCCATATACATAATACAATATGGAAATGAGTGGTCTTGGCTGCTTTTGATATGAAGTATTGTACCACAATTCGGCCTGCGATAACCAACTGAACCAAGTTTATGTTGTGATAAAGCAAGATAGGTTTCCCAAAGTCCGTTTTAGTACCTCAGATTGTCCATCGGACTGGGGATGGTAAGTCGTACTACGATTGAGCTTCATACCTTGCAAACGGAATAACTCATCCCAAAAAATGGCCTATGAAAATCTTGTATATGTCAGAGACAATGGAATGGAGTATCCCATGAAGTTGTACTACTTCTTTAACAAAAATTCCAACTACGTTTGCAGCTATGAAAGGATGCTTAAGTCCAATAAAGTATCCATACTTACTTGGTTGGTCCACCACCACCAAAATCGTTATCTATGGTTCCTAACTTTGGTGGAACCTCGACGAAGACTGTTCCCAAAAAAATGGTTCTAACTCGTGGCCAACAGAAAATAAGAGGTTCACATATCGCAAATCGAATCGTAGTATGCTCGAACCTAGCTACCAGTTATATTGAGCTATTACTGAAGGGAATGATCCACAACATTTTCTAGGCTATTGTTCTAATTTCTTCATGCATAAAAAAGGGGATGGTCGTTGAGTGTAATAAAGAGAATCAAAGTTTACTTTGGATGTACAAACTTGAATTACCTTTCCATGGTGCTAAATGTGACTTTTTATAGCAGAAAATGATGATTAAGAGCCGTTAAATGAGTGGGCACATGGCCTCATCCGCACAGTTGGGATATCTTATCATAGCCATCAATCAATCATTCATAAGCCATTTTGTATGTAATATTGTGACGGCTTGGTAGTCATAGTCCGACATATAAGACTAGACTTGACTTGTTTGATTGAGTAGAGCTACCTATTTAGTGAGTGGTCACATCACCCACTTGATACAAGATCTAGTATGAAGATCTTCTCTAATAAGCCTCTACCTATCTTATGTCTTCCATTGGGGCTCAGCTCTTCATGGGGGTTCGGCTAATATAGGCTCAGTCAAATTGTCATGGGTAGTCTAGATTGCTGCGTAGGATGTGGGGGCCTCACCGTCTGCCACGTAGTTCAATTATGTATGATTGTTTATATGATTAATAACAGTCCCCGAAGTCCAGGTATGATTATTTATATGATGCGTGGACTTTCTAGTCTACGAAAGAAAAAGATTTTGTTAACTGAAGCTTGCGATGGGGTTAAGGGATATGTGGCGAGGCTCTGGAAGTAAAAGGTAAGCCTATTTGATAGTTGAATCTTGTGATTAAGGTTGAAGGGTGCCGGCGAGACTTTCGAAGCATATATCGAACCCCCTTTAGAAAGTTGAAGCCTGTGATAAAGCTGAATTGAACTTGGGCAAGACCCTTTGCATAAGGTAGAGCCCATTCGGGAAGAGGCAACCATTGATACGGCTGAATTGAACTTGGGCGAGACCCTTTATAATAAGGGAGAGCCCATTCGAGAAGAGGCAGCCGTTGATAAGGCTGAATTAAACTTGGGCGAGACTCTTTGCATAAGGGAGAGCTCATTCGGGAAGAGGCAGTCGTTGATAAGGTTGAATTGAACTGGAGTGAGGCCTTTTGTATACGGGGAAAGCCCCTTCGAGAAGAGGCAGCCATTAATAAGGCTGAATTTGAACTTGGGCAGGAACTTTACATACGGGAGAGCCCCTTCGGGAAAAGGCAGTTGTTGATAAGGCTGAATTGATACAAAATCTGAATATAACATAAGAGATTGTCATACTTAACGTAACTTATGAGCTTGTCATAATTAATAAGTTGATTGGGATATGAGCTGACCATATTTTAACCGTTGAAGGAGTATATGAGCTTGTCATACCTAATTTATGAGCTTGTCATAGTTAAAAAGTTGATTGAGATATGGGCTCGCCATATTTTAACTGTTGAAGGAGTATATAAGCTTGTTGTACTTAACTTATAAGATTGTCATAGTTAATATGTTGATAGAGATATGGGTTCGCCATATTTTAACCGTTGAAGGAGTATATGAGCTTGTCATACTTAACTTTTGAGCTTGTCATAATTAATAAGTTGATAGATATAGAGGCTCGCCATATTTTAACTGTTGAAAGAGTATATGAGCTTGTCGTAATTAATAAGAAAACCACGAGCTATGCTTGCCTTCGATAATAAGAAAACCATGAGTTAGGGCTAGTGCAAGGTCTTTCTCCATGGTGTTTGATCTATTCATGGAAGGGGTTAAACCTCTAAGGTAACAAGTTGTGCCTCTTTGTGAGATACATCACAATTGTTCTTGATGAGGCTATTTTAACTCATTGTAAGTGAATAGCTCTTCTTTGCAATGGCTTCTTCCATAGTGTTTGATCTATCCACGTAAGGGGTTTTATGCAGTTGAAGCACTAATGCAAAGATGGGATGAGGCCTTGCACGACGGAGTTCCATATTTCAGAACAAGGCCTATTAATTCATCAAATATGACCCCTTTCTTTCTTTAGGAGGTATTATTCATAACTACGTCAGGGGCTTTCCCTTTTCAGGGGTTCTTTTATTTGTGACGTCTTCAAATGCTATATCTTTTTGGGGGTTTTCATTTCATGGAAGATGCGTTGATACATAGGCGAAGCAAAAAATTGCCTTCAAGTCCTTCAATAATTTCATGATCAGGTCCCTTAACTTTTCATCTTCTATATTTTGATCCCCACATTTTGACTTTTATTTTCGATCGTACCCTTTATAAATTGCATCCAAAGTCCTTCAACTTTTGACACTCCTATACTTTAGTCCCCAAGTTCACTTTTTGTTCCATTTTAGTTACTTTATCTTTGTTTCATTGTTCTCCTTCAATTTGGGGATATGTACTTATCACATGCGGGAGGCACTTATGCATAGGCTAGGAAGAGAAGTTACATGGCAGAAGCATTGTTGAATAGGCCAATATGAGGCCTCTATACTTGAAAAAATCATGGTAAAGTTGGAGTATTCCTTCAAGATGAAGCCTCTGAAAATAGATGAGGTTTTTGTGTAGAGGTGAAGTCCCATGTTTCAGGGATGAGGCCTCTTAATTCTTCAAATTTGTCCTTTTCTTTAGGGGTTCTCCTTCATAGTCCCTTTTTTAGGGGCTTCCCATTTTTCAAGGGGTTATTCGATTAATGACCCCCTTTTTAGGGGTCTCCCATTTTCAGGGGTTCTTTCACTTATGAACTTCTTTTTCACATGCCTCTCCCATTTACAGGGGTTATGTGCATCCCATTACATTTGGAGGAGTTGTTTCATAAGAGTGACTTCTGTCCAAATGACCTCTTCTTCAGAAGTATCTTGCTGAATATTCCCACTGTGCGTTCCTTGGTGACTCAAACTTATCGAGTTTCTTGGATCACTTTCTCAAGGTTCTTTGTTCAAGAACCAAAGCCTTTCTTCAAGGCTTTTCACCCATAGCTTTTACGACTTGCATGTACGTGGTTATGGTATCAAAGTTTTTCATAGACGGCACCAATCTGTTGACCCCAAAAAATGGTTCTAACTCGTGGCCAACAGAAAATAAAAGGTTTACATCATCGTAAATCGAATTGTAGTACGCTCAAACATAACTACCAGTTATATTGAGGAATCACTGAAGGCAATGATCCACATCATTTTCTAGGCTATTGTTCTAATTTCTTCATGCATAAAAAGGAGGATGGTCGTTGAGAGTAATGAGAGAATCAAAGTTTACTTTGGATGTACAGACTTGAATTACCTTTCCATGGTGCTAAGAGTGGCTTTTTATAGCAGAAGATGATGATTAGGAGCCGTTAGATGAGGGGGCACCTGGCCTCATCCGCACAGCTGGGATCTCTTGCCATAGCCATCAATCAATCATTTATAGGTCATTTTGTATTTAATGTTGTGACGGCTTGACAGTCATAGTCTGACGTGTAAGACAAGGCTTGACTTGTTTCATTAAGTAGAACTACCTATTTAGTGAGTTGTCACATCACCCACTTGATACAAGATCTAGTATGAAGATCTTCTCTAATATGCCTCTACCTATCTTATGTCATCCATTGGGGCTCAGTTCTTCATGGGGGTTCGACCAATAGAGGCTCAGCCAAATTATTGTATGGGCAGAATGATGTGGTAACAGGGTCATCTAGATTGCCATATAGGATGTGGGGGCCTCACCGTCTGCCACGTAATTTAATTATGTATGATTATTTATATGAGTAACAAAGTCCATGGCGATATCTTCCCAAACTTGACTGGGAGCAGTGAGTGGTTGCAAAAGACCTCTCGGTGTTAGTGCACTATACTTTTGTTGTTGGCAAACGGTATAATGGCTAACATATATGTGTACGTCTTTATCTCCCATCTTTATGTCATGTCCCTCTTGCAACACCAAATGAATTAACGTTGACCCTTTTGGTAGTAACAATTTCCCTTAAAAAACAACTAACGGTTTACCACTGCATAACCGGCTTGCCGGAGGAATCTCAAATGAGGTCTCGAATGATATTCTGCAAGTGCTAGTCTGCCCTTACTACTTTAGCTAAAGTATCCAGTTGTAACACTGTAGGAGCTGATATCACCATTAATTTAGCTGAAGAACTGATTCAAGAAAGTGTATCTGTAGCCTTATTTTCAATTCCCGGTCGAAATTGAATTTCGAATTGATAACGCATTAATTTAAGCAACCATTTCTGATACTCGGGATTTACCTCCAGCTGCTCCATTAAGAACTTTAAGCCATTTTTTATCTGTGCGATCATATAATTTTTGGCCCAACAAGTAGTGTCTCCACTTTTGAACTACGAACACGATGGCCATCAATTCCATTTCATATTCCGATTTAGCCTTCCCATTTGGATTAAGTGCATGATTAAAGAATGCAATGGGATGCTGCATCAGTTTCTATTATAAAAAGGGTCTGCTAAAGTTAGGAAGGGCGAGAATTGAAATAGTAGTCATCGCTACTTTCAGTCTATTGAATGCTTGTTCTGCTTCATCATCCCAGAAAAAGTTGTCCTTGCATAGTCGTTAATTAACAACCACGCCAATTTACCGTAATCCTTACAAAACTACGGTAATATCTCGTAAGCCCCAAAAAACCCTGCAACCCACGCAATGAATTGGGGCTTGGCCATTCCATCATGGCTTTAATCTTCAATTTGTCCTCAATCACCCCGTGGCGTGAAATGATTTGCCCTAAATACTCCACTTCTGGTTGTCCAAAACTACATTTTTTAATAGAGAAATGTTATTCATCTCTACTGGAAATGTATCCCCAGTCTATGTGGCGTTAATGTGGCATTAAATGATAGGTGAAATTAAATAAGTAATTTAATTTCACCTATCATTTAACCAATCATTTACATACACATAAACTGGGGATGCATCCCCAGTGGGGATAAATATCATTTTTCTTTTTAATATTGGCATACGAGTGATGTTGGGCTAACACCTGTAAAATACTCCTCAAATGCTCCACATGTACTTCTAAATTGTGATTGAATACTATGGTGTCATTGAAAACCGCTAAAACAAAAATCCACAATTTCTCCTTAAACTCTCCATTCATTATGAAGAAATTATGATGGGATGTATATATAAAAAGGGTGAAACAATTACATAAAAATGGTGTAGATATATTTACATATAAAAAAGGTGTAGATAGATATATGAAAGAATCAAGGAATTATGAAATGATAGATATATAAAAATGGTGTGCATGTATAGTATTTAAAGGGGTGTATCCAATTGGGATTTTTTAAGCGATGACTTCTACAAATTTTGTGAACAGATTTGTATGAAACTAATGAAAGTATTTTGTAAATTTCTATAAACTTTCATTTAAATTTTTTATAGACTTTTGTAAAATTTAAAAGACACTTGAAGACTTTCCTTTAAAATAAAATTCACGTGAATCTAAAAAACAGTGTGAAATTCTAGTAGTTCCCATAATTCTTTTTCCATGCCCATTCAATAAAAATATTTTAAATATTTATATTTAATTATAAATTATTCTTTTTTATATAAAATTTTATAGTTTTGCAAATAGAGTTTTTCATAAAAAATGGATGAAAATTTTTTTTTTACAAGAATCTTTAGTTACAATTAAATTTTCTTTTCCATAAAAAGTAAAGATAAAAAATAAAAAAATAGAGAGAAAAAAAGAAAAATAGAACTAGTAGAAAATAATTTTTAATTATGATTATAATGCTCGTCGAAGATAAAATGAAGAGAAATATTGAAAGAATATATATATATATATATATTAAAGTCTTTCAAAATCTTGAGATGAATAAGAGACAAATTTTGAAATTTTATTTTAATATTTTTTTATTTAAAAGTTAGTTCCCTAAAGACTTTAATAAAAGTTTTTAAAAGTTATTAGCAATTAGAATACCCTAAAACTTATAGAAACTTATAAAAAGTTTTAAATGAATACGTCTTGACTTTTAAAGACTTCTAAAAGTTTATAAAAGTCTCGATTGGATACTCAAATATGTTTAGAGAGTCTCAAAAGTCTACATTGAATATCCCTAAATTTTTTAAATTCCAATTTTTTTTTTTTTTTTTTAAAGTCCACATTAAATATACCCCCTAAATGAATGGATTTAATAAAGACAATATTGGAATATGACGTAGATGCAAATAATTTTTTTATTTTATTAATAAGAATTGATATAAGAGTGTTTTTGAGCGAGTTAATACCATAAATAGTCACTGAATTTTGCCAAAAGTTTCCAAGAGGTCATCAAATTTCAAAACTTCCCTAATTAATCACTGAATTCTGCAAAAAGTTCCAGCAGGTCACTGAACTTCAAAACTACTCTAAATAGTCAATGGACTTTGCTAAAAATTTCTAGGAGGTCAACGAAATTTGCAAATTGTGATCTCATACATCAATGATTTAGGTACTCCTAGGAATTTTTTGCAAAATTGAGTGATTAATTAGGATAGTTTTGAAAAAGTTCAATGACTCATTATGAAAGTTTTGAAATTCAGTGATCTCCTGAGAACTTTTAGCAAAGTTTAGTGATTATTTAGGGTATTAACCCTGTTTGAGCCACATTATTTTGGAAGAATGTATTTTGGAATAGTAGATTGATGGAAAATGTGTGATTGAAAAATAAAGAAAAATTATTCATGTGATATAAAATATTATTTTATTAAAAAATGTGAATAAAAATTTTAATGTGACTCAAACAGGGACATATATATATACCTGACAATGATGAATGTAAATAGCGACTTCGGAGAAAATTGTGTGAGTACAAGTCTACAATTATACTTGGTGTATGTTATGGTGTACACAATTATTTACACTATCTCACATAATATTATTTAACCGGAAAATTTAAGTAAATGATTTATTTATCCAATTATATGTTGACACAATGCAAATGTCAACAAGAATAAGTGCATAAAAAATGAGTGTACAAATGGTACAATCCAAAAGTTTATTGGATTAAACTACTTGTATACTCAAAATATACACCTTGATTGATATATGTCAAAAATTTGATAGTTGGGGCTATTTGAGCCAAATTATTATAGAATGAGAATGAAAAATATAGTCGTTATTGAGGTCTACATAAGAGATATAAAATTTAAATTTAAATGTTGATGTGATGGATAACAGTCATATTTTTCATTTTAATGAGATAATAATGTAGATCAAACGGACGCTTGATTGAAAAAGATATTGTCAACGTCAATGTATCAAAATGCTAACTCCATTATTTACGTAGATTATCTAGTTTATTTACTACCGTCAGATTGGCCTTGCCGTGACAAAACTCTTTATGGCGCCATTCGTACCGTCATATTGCGCCACGTATTTCTTTCCCTTTTAGACAATATTACCCCCGAATTTCAAATTCTCTCGTGTCATGCTATTTGTAACGCTATGTCCTTTTTCGCCTCTTCGTAATCCAAAATATCTTCTCCCTCCATCTACTCCAACAGAATTTCTTAACCAAAAAGCCACCATATATTTTTCAGTTCTCTCTTCCTCCCAATACGACACCGTTCACGATGGCTGTAGTGCTGGGTAACATAGCTCCCTTCCTAGACCTCGTAACCTCGCCTCCTCGTACCATCATCCCCGACCGGAGTAAAATACGCCCGCTTCCCTCCGACGTCGTTTTACACCTCTTCAAAAAAGACCACCAGAACTTCAATCCCGAATCGTTGTTATTCGAGAACAAAGAAAGGCATGTTAATATTAGGGGAAAATCAAGTCGATCGAAGGTGAATGAAGTGGAGTACGAGAATTCTAGTGACGATGAAAATGGAAATGGAAATGGATTCGAGGATGAAATTGGGGAAGATGAGGGGTTTGATTGGGAGAAGGAGATGAGGAGAAGAGTTAAGGAAATTGAAGAAATGAGAGAATTGGAAAAGAAAGCTGAGGAACTGCAGTATAAAGTTGATCAGGAGTATGATAATAACAGCGAGGATCGTCAGGATGATAATAGGGAAGAAACTGAAGAAGCGAAGAGGATGAGAGTTCGAAAAGAACTCGAAAAGGTTCATCTTTTTGCACTTACGATTTCCTCAGTTTCTAGTTTTTGATTGATCTAATAAAATCCCAGAAGAAAATCAAATGATTATCAGTTGTTTAATTGTTTTAGCTGCTTTAATTCATCAATTTGGGCGATTAATCATCTAGTTTAAGAGAGCGGTTGGAGGGATCAATTGTCTATGTTAAGTTCCTCACTTGCTGAATGAATTTATTTCTTGATGTGCACATTTTTTCATAATCGAGTGGCAGCGAGACTTGAACTCAATATATTAACCATCTCATTATAAAATCTGAGCGGATCATGTACTCGTTTAAATATTGTTTTTCGACAGTTGGTGGTCAAGTGGAATGTGGAATAATGGAGAAAAAATTATTCTTGAAGATCCGGAGATGATGCAATGAAGAGAGCTAAAAAGAACAAGCAAAGAAGAAAGAAAATGTAATAGGCTTTCACTTGTCAAATAACACAGAATAATTAAGGTCTTTCATTTGTTAAATAAGTCACAGATTCTATGTTACTAACCTATCCATATTGTATTATATGTTTATTACTTTAATCTTTATAATATTTGAGGTTTGAGCCTATGGACTGATAATTATATGCTGTTTTCAGTTTGGAGTTTGACGAGTTCAATTGTTTTATCATGAAATATCATTATGTCCGTGCTTAAAGAAGAATAATTTTATTTATTTTTTTGGTGGATGAATTAATAATAACTTGATGGGGGATCCCGTGGTATAAAGACTGTGAAATGAGATTGGTTGCTCTACATTTTACAGTATTTTTCCAAAGTTAGTAGCAAAGTAGCTATGTAGTCTTTTGGTACGAGAATGTAGGTAGCAAAGGAACAAGCAGAGCGGAGGAAAACAGCTCAGTTAATGTTCGAATTGGGTCAAAGGGCTTATGGAAAGGGTATGTATGGTCGAGCAATTGAATTTCTTGAAGGTGCGCTGACAATCATACCCCGGCCCACTTTGTTTGGCGGTGAGGTTGGTTATATACCATACTTTGATAATCATTTTGTTCCTGAAAAATGATTATTCCCCTTCCAGATTTTATGTCATGTGCTAACTATGAAATTACGGCGTGGTGTTCAGATACAAATATGGCTTGCTATGGCTTATGAAGCTAATAATCGCCATGCAGATTGCATTGCTCTTTATCAGCAGTTAGAAAAGAAACATCCAAGTGTCAGTATACGACGCCAAGCTGCAGACTTGCGCTACATATTGCAAGCACCTAAACTCAAGATATCGCAGGAAGAAATGGTCACCATCCCATTGATAGGTTCGAGTTATGACAGGTGAGATGCGTTGGACATTATGCTTTTCATTTTTTTCGGAAATGCTGTTTTTTTTCCCCTTAGCTAACTCGAGTAGCATGTGTCCCAATTTTCTTTCTCAGCGACCAAGTATAGGTGTAACACCCCAATTTTCATACATCTTGAAGTGTTACCAAAATTGTCATTTACTTTTATTTACTTAAAAGGTGGAACGATAAAATATAGAATTCTTTAATAAACAAAATATTGGAACATTCATAAACTTAAATTTAAATCATGAAATCGTATCTTTAAAAAAATTATACATTCTCAACTAACTAATTCAAGAATAATATTTGAACAAATCAAACTAATAAATCTAAAGGTAGGGAAACTTAGTGTTTTTCGCATGTCGAAATTCCTTGACAGTCCGCTGCACCATTTCGTCACAGTTCCAATCGATCCAAACTAACCTGAAAAATTATAGTAAGAGTGAGTGTTTAAAAATACCCAGTGAGATATGTATAGTTTTCATACGCAATTATATAACAATAACATAGACAATTCATACCACATTTCTCTTTATGGAGTATATCGGTGACCAAACGAGATACCCATCATTTATCATTTTGAATTTCCGAAGGATTTCACATTTCGTTGGGTCGAACCTGAAAGTCCACTGGCAATTAATGTATAAATTATTGAACATAAAAGTATACGGAAACATTAACTTGCACGAAGGTATCTTACCTCGTTAGATTCAAAAAATGATTGCAAGTTCTAGATCTTTTTATCTGCTTTGGTGAATAATGGTTGTGTAATGCTTTGAAATAATTTTAATGAATGCAAATTGGCTTCAACTTTGGCGTATAAATAGGTGAGAAATCGAGATTTCTTTTGAAAGTAGGATTCTAGTTGTTTAATTGAACTAAACATGTAATCAATGAAAATCTAATAAAAGTAGGATTATAATTAATTTTCATCCTAATCCGAAAATAAGAGATTAATTCCTAGAAATCTACATACACGTGGCTGCCAACTTATAAAAGGTTAATCAAACATAAAGGCGAAAAGGAGCATTATGGTCTTTTAGAATATTATGTAAGTCATGTACTGTAAATAGAAAAAAGGGCACAACAGCTTTATCTTTAACATGTGTGGGGCCCATGAGTTAACACAAAATTGATGTGTTTGTCTCCCATTATTTGGAGAAAAATAGAGTAATGAACAGTATTTTTTGGAGAATGTGTGGTTGAAATTTAAAGTAAATTTATTGGTTTGTGTGTGAAATATTTTATTGGATGAATGTGTGGTGGAAAATCTTACTGTAGCAAACAATTTTTTGGAATAATGGTAGACAAACAGGGGCTAAGATTGCAATCAAACTCTATCCAAATCACGAAAAGATTATCATTATCATAATTAACATTTATCACTCTATCGATGCATAATTATTTGGCCCAAATAAGATAGGAATTTAAAACATATTTTATTTTAGTTCTCATTTTTTTTCAACATAGTAAAAATATACTACATAAAACAAATAAAATTTTATTCTAAAATTTTCGGGGCGTTACAATAGGCATCAAGGAATGTGAGATATTTCTCAAATATACGTCGTTCTTACTCATTGGTCTAATTCATATAATATATAAATTTGAGTTAGACTTGGAAATGGAAGATGGTGTGAAAAGTTACAATTTCCATGGGCTTGCATGAATATTTACTTCAATAGTTCTAGTTATGCATGTCGAATCTCTCTGATGAGGTTGTTTTGGATGTGTTTATAAACGGTTTTGTTTATAACTAGACAGAAATTAATGGTAAATAAATGGATAGTACTTGTGGGTCCCATAAAAGTGTCGAAAAAATTAATTTGACCATTTTTTGACAGGCACATGTGCTTATATGAGTCATGGATAAGTTGAAAGAAGAAAAATACCTATTAAATAAAAAAATTTACCTGGAATAGAAAGTAAAGGATCTTTCACAAGATTTTTTAATTTTTCTAATGTCCATTCCTTCTTCGAAAGAGAGGTACTACTTTGCACCTTGTAGAAAGATGCATCGACTGTATATAAGATCTGAGAGAATCCGACAATAATTTCTATGCAACTCACACTGGGATTTGAAACAGAGAAGGTGTACTTCTCCGAGTTGTATTTGAAATTGGTCCTCAGAGATAGTGTGAAATTAGGGCAGTCTGAATTTAGCTAAAATAGCTCAAAACTTAAAATTCGTTAATGTATGTAAGGTGAGCTTCTCAGGTTTATTTAATTTGGAATCAAAGATAAACCATTGAGCCAAGCTGAGCTTTTATCAGTAGAAACTTGCAACTCTAAAAGTTTTAAGCCAAGCTTTGTGTACAAGTGCAGTTTGTTAATTTTCTCAAAGCTTTGAAAACTCGAACTTTACTTAATTTCTCTCTCAAAGGTTGAGCCTATGCTAAACTCCTTCCAATGATGTTGAGAACTTGACTTCAGTTTAAGTTTAGATTTAATCATAAATTTGAGTAATTAGAGATGTGAAAGTGTATAACAAATGTCAAACTTGTTTAAATATGAGTACAACTCTGCATATGAAATAATAATTTAGTATAATGCTTCAAAATAAAATAATTGGAAAATCATTTTGTTGTGATAAAGGAGTATTAGCAATTGCTTGAATTGTGGAATAGTCATAAATTTTCCGTGTACCGGCCTGAACTTTTGGTGCTGATACCTGTTGTGATATTCGGTTCTTGTATTTCCTATGGTATTTTGCTGATTGTTACCGAGCAATCATCATTCGTACATTCTTTTTTTCAGTTATGCAGCAACTTGGACTGACAAAAACAAGGATATAGATGAAAGGAGAAGTGGTTCCACGACTAACCAGCTTCCATCGACCAGAGACTATTTGGCAGACTTTCTAGTGTGGAAACCACCGGTCGGTTTGGAGAAAAACCAAGCATTCTGGGTGTCATTAACTCTATGGATTGGCTTGGTTGGAGCTGCACTCTTGTTGCAAAGTTGAAGTTTACATATTTGTGCAGTTGTGATGTTTAGTTTGTATTCTTTCTCGGTATAGTTTGTTGTCGTACAATTTGTTCTTGTATTTCTATAATTGTTATTGTAACATAGAAATCAATTTGAATGCTGTACTAGAAAATCCTAGTTTATATTTTATTATTCTTGAAATTGTACTCTATTCAGATAGAGAGACAAAATATTAAAAAAGGGTTCTCAACAGTTGTCTAGAAAAAGACTTGTTCGACTATAGTCATGAAGTTTATTTTTTGTTATGTTTAAGCGGAACATTAGAATAATTCATAACAACTTCTAAAAATTTACAAGAATCAATTGTAGTACGTGGTGACAAACTCGTTGAGTAGTTTACGTACTAGATGACCCGATCCATAAAAAAATTGGATGGGAATTGGTTCAACTCGACACTGGCTGGTCCAACATATCAATCAATGAAAAGATTATTCTTTTTTCAATCATGAGTTAATTTTAAATCGCTAAAATAATAATAAAAATGAGGATTGAACATATTTGGACAAGACAAGCCTACAATATTGACATGTCAGTGAGCCGATTTGGTCAATAAATTTAGAGTGTGTTTGGTAGGGATTTTTGGGGGAAGAATTGATTTTTGAATAGTGATATAATGGGAAATGTGTGGTTGAAAAATAAAAAAAAAAAGTATTGATGTGATGGAAAATATTATTTTATTGAAGAATGTGTGGTTGAAAATGAGAATTGATTTACTGTAGAAAATGAGAATCTGTACCAAACAGACTCTTAGTTCATTGATGGTGATGGGAATTAAAATTAAATTTTTAATAAATTTTGATAAAAATTTATGAAATATGTGATTGAAAATATGAGGTGATTTCGTCTCTTAGAAAGAACAAATTGAGTCGAAATACAAACAAGTTGGCTTGTCACACATTTCGTAACAACTAATTTTAGTGCCACTTTTGTCATATCGCTAACCCTAAACCAACAAGTCGATTCTGCAAACTTCCATCTCTACCCCGCAACTGGTATTTCTACATTGCGAAAACAGAAGGACAGATTCGTAATTTAACATTCACCCCCGATCCACTATAAAATGAAGCTCTGAAGCCTCTGTTCCTCATATCAGCCGCCTCCATGACGACCCGATTCAGGAAGAACAGGAAGAAGAGAGGCCACGTGAGCGCCGGTCACGGCCGCATCGGTAAGCACCGGAAACATCCAAGCGGTCGCGGAAACGCCGGAGGTATGCATCACCACCGGATCCTCTTCGACAAGTACCACCCGGGGTATTTCGGCAAAGTCGGGATGCGTTACTTTCACAAGCTCCGCAACAAATTCCATTGCCCAATTGTTAACATCGACAAGCTCTGGTCCATGGTTCCAGCCGAAGCCAAAGACGCGGCGTCGAAGGATAAAGTGCCCGTGATTGATGTTACGCAGTTCGGGTACTTTAAGGTTTTGGGCAAGGGGGTTTTGCCGGAAAATAAACCGGTGATTGTTAAGGCTAAGCTCGTGTCGAAGAATGCTGAGAAGAAAATTAAGGAGGCCGGTGGGGCTGTTTTGCTCACTGCTTAGGGTATCTGGTATCTTTTAAATATTCTCGCTTTTTATATGCTATAACAATTTGGATCTGGATTTTGTAATGGATATTTTACGTTTTGGAGTTTAATTAATAGTTATTATTGGAAGTGGTTTGTTATTATTGTCTTCTATTTCTGCTTATTTCAGCAGATTATTTTTGCTGAAAATATACAATCTTTGTGGCTTATTTCAGCATATTATTTTTGCCGAATGATAATATGTACTATATACGCACTGAAAATTGTCATGATTTCGAGTCTGATTTATGGGAATCTAGATCCCATATTGGAAGTATTGGCTTCCTTTGTGGTTTCTGCAACCATATTGGCTAGCTTTTGTGGTCCGGGTTTTCCAAGTTCTATGACAATGGTATCGGATCACTCAGGGTGTATGGGCACCTGCTTTTCTGGTCTCGGTTACCACTTAGGGTGTATGTGCACCTGCTCGACGTGGACGCCGAGTCGGAAGTGTGGTGGTTTGTCATGATTTCCAGTGGGATTTATGGGAATCTAGATTCCACATCCGAAGTATGGGCTTCCTTTGTGGGGTTTATATAGGCTTGGTTCTCCAACCACATTGGCACAAAAATGTTGATGCTTGGTGCTAATGATTTAATTTCGTTGAAACTATACTTATTTTGAGGATGGTAGTAATCGACGCAACTCGAAACATTCTGGCTTCTCCACTGAATGTATATTTTGCAGTGTGATTTGGTGTTGCAATCCTTTTGCATTTATTGTTGGAAAAAGCCAGTCTCTCTTTCAAATTCGTACCAAGAGCATTTTCTGTTTCCATGGTCTTTGAGTTCCTAGTTCCCCCGAGGTTTAAACAGGAATGGCGCTTCTGTGGTGAATGGCTATGAAATTGCGTCGTTATTTTTGCTTTGCTTTTCTTGGATGCAGATATTGGATCTCAAAAAAGCAGGTGAACTTCTATCACAGTTCACCTCTTATATAATTATAAATATTGATTTTTCTCCGTAATTTCATTGGAATCCGTGTCTCCTCCCAGTTGATTAAATCTGTCTTGAGCAGCATAGGCCTGTATCTTGCACTAGGCTTCTGGATTGAATGAGGGTAATACTCTCTTGTGTCAAAGTACTATTGTTTTGCCGTCTGTTCTGTAGATAATCCTAAACAGGGCGGTCTGACTTGTGACTTGAAACTAATCGCATTCCCTTGATAATGCTTCAAGAGGAAGGGTAGATATTAATGTTCATTCTTTTAATTGATCTTATTATTTTGATGTTGGGTCATCTCTTTTAAACTAGACGTTTTAGACCCGAAATTGATGAAACATCAGATGAAAAATGGACAAATTAACAAGAAATCACGGAGAAAGTAACCACCCACAGAGACTTTTTCTGCCATTGAAGTTCAGTTCCTTGCCATGATTTTGCAGTGTTGCAGATAAGGTGTTAATTGTGCTTATTGCATGATGTTGCCCGATTATTATACATTACAACTTTAAAAACTGAAATAATCATTCCTGGCTTTGTGTTTGGATCAAAAGAGTCGAACTAATTACAATGTCTATTCATGAACTTCCAGTGCCCATCAATGCTAACTCTGGGGAAAGCTGAGAAAAATGATTTGTCCATGGGAAAGATTAGAAGTTTTCTCACACTTTTGCTTGAAGTTTTACTATTACTAGTTCGTTCAGCTTTTGTTTTCCCTCTCCATCCTTTTAATCTCTTTTTCGATATGCATAATGATTGTAAAGTGCTGGATTGTTTAAATGATCTCATTCTAGGAACTCTGGTTCCTGTGTGCATTTTGCTCTGTTTCGCATTTAGGCAAATCAATTCTACTGTGTGATTATCAATATTTAGCACGTACCTCTTTTGTTCCAGTTTGAGACATCATCCGGAGTAGTATGCAAGACTCTAGGCATAATCCTAGCAACATTCAACACCAAAATCCCTGAATATCACATTTGGCAGGGTGCTTAACTTCCGTACTAATTGAATATATTGTAGGGTGCTGGTTTGTGGTGACCATTAGGACGAGAGCGATAAGAAACTGAGAAGAAGAGAAGTGATCTCAGCCACAACTGCTGAGAATTTTACCCTTACCGGGTGCCCAAAACCAAGTTCTATTGACAACCTCACACTGCACATACGTTTAAGTTGGGTGAGAATTTAAAACTTGCTCTTTATTTGGGAAATGATGCTAGTCCCAAATTGGCATAATATGAAGGTGATGGTTAGTGATAAAGGCCCAAATTTTGTCGCAGCAAAAGTTTTCATCTAATAAACATGCTTGACGCATATTGGGGAAGTGGTGTAAAACGATTCATGTTGGCCATGAGAAAATGAGACTGGGAGGGTTGCGTCGTGCCAAAGATGCTATTAGTTTATTTAAATATAAAAAAGTATTTTACATGGATCGAAGATGTAAATTTAACACGACTTGGAGGGGTTGTGTCGTGCTAGGTGTGCTATCAAGTTCAATATTTTCTTTTACTTTCTTCGCTAATTAAAACATAAAAATGTATGTTACATGGATCAAAGTGGTAAGTTAACATGATGGACTCATTAGATGAGTAAGTATATCGCATCGTCCTGTGCCCATCCGAGATTTGAAATGTCCCCGTTTCATTCTCTAAAAAATTCATTATAAACAAATTCTCTCAAAATATTTTTAAATGTAAACTCTAAACTTTTCTCTATTTTTTATTTGTACATTCCAAAATAAAAAAATAAAAAATCATTACTTTAAAACCTATTTATTTAAACAAACCCTAAATTAGGGCGGCCTAACTTGGTATAAAAAGTTTCCTTATCATAAATAAATGCAATTATAGTTAACTAATAATGATTAGACATGATATATTTAAGATACTAAAATCATGAATTCTATCCAATCGTATTCCATGAGTACCAAACAAATCATTAATCCCTGATTACACGCAACAATCAACTCCTAATCTATTATCCTTATCTTTAATAACAAGAAGAAAAACCAAACAAAATCATTTTGTCCATTTCCTTGCAATTTAAGTTGTTGGGGATTATATATATATATATACACCCGTCGTGTGAATGCGCATACAAATAGGGTCACTATTAGCCTACTACTAATAAGGACGGAGAGTTAATTCGTCATTATATCAGTCGGGTAGGCTGGACTGGGGTTCTGGGAAAATCTCTACGAATTCTTCTTTGCAAGAGACACCCCTGGGTTTAGTGATGTCTCCGGCAGCCTTGCTGGGATCTCCAGATCGAATAATTGGTTTACAAGAAGCTCTTAGGGGGTCTTGTCTTCTCGGATTCCAGCTTTTTACTTTTCTTATAAAAAGCTTTGACCTACTCCCTGAGCAGAGATGTACGCTTTATACAGGTAGTGGGGTCATGTATGTGTGTGTGTGTGTGTGTATAAACATATCACCGATAATATGTGCATGCATATTATTCAACATATCTTCCATATAAGCATGAAATTGAATATAGAATCGACTTACGAAACCAAGTATATATATAGATGAATTCGTGACTTTCCATACTTCGATGAAAGCCATTTTGTTCTTCAAGTTAAAACCTTTTATATAATAATAAAAAGTAGTATTTCTGAAATCAAATACAATGTAAAGAAACCAAAAAGAAGAAATAGGGGATGATAGTGAAAGATTGGTCGAGGCAACTGAAACACTATTCCCTTAAGATGAACTTGTCTTGTATCGGTGTTAACGATTTTTGGCAATTATTTCTCTAGATACAACGACCACATCTAGCCATAGGAGTATTCCAAATGGCTTAGTCCAACGAACTCGAACAGAGTTTCCAACCATGACTCTGATTAAAAATGAATTACTTCTACAAAGTGTTTTTAAACAAAACCAAAACGTAAATATGGAATGGAATAAATAATAAATGTTCTAGTGGTCCTTTATATTGACGGTGAATGGGTGTGGTTAGAGAGATATGCCCAAAAACTCGGCATTTTCCAGCGGCGTAATGCAATGAGCTATAGCTTCCTGGCGCTTGAGCAGTGGCCTCACATGCTGAATTTCGATTTTTCCTTCAAACTTTGGACTACAATTTCTAATTCATTCGGAATTGGTTTTTAAATTTCAAATATACTACGATGATCTATTTAACGAGTAGAACAAGTTAATCTATTTACTTTCGTAATTTGGCTATCTGATCAAGTTTGAATATTTGATCGAATTTGACACATAGTCACTTTCAAAGGTTTATACTCGACCAAAATTTCAATTCTTAAACCAAATTCCAAGAATCCCTCACATAAATGGAAATTCCACATATACAAATGATAATACAGACATTAGTATAGAGAAAACTGAAAAACATTGCATCAAGAGAGGTAGCTTTTGGCTTTCAACCTTCCTTAATGAAATACCATTAGAATTACTGGCTAATTGGTGAAAGCGATGCCTTGAACCATTCAACTGTTGGTGTAAATCGAGACAACAGTACTTACACATTGTCTTTTCAAAATCGTTCATGGTTCTCATGATTGTGTTCATTTTGGCCATGAAACACTCTTGGGTTTCATAAGCGTTTATAGAATTTTAGCCTCAACCAATTCTCATCGAAGTGGCCACACTTCGCACTTATATATGTGACCTCATATTATGAGTATTCTGCCCCACTCCACTTGACTTAATCACGATATATGAATCATTAAAAATGTATCTTAACCTTTTGACATTATGCAGAAAACACTTTAAATATCATAGGAATGAGTAGAAATAATTTTCTAAGTGCTTCATGGAATCTTCATAATTTAGTTGCCCCTTTAAATCAAGATCATGAAATGTCCAATAATAAAATATATGGTCACCATTACAAAGATTCAAACGTAGTAGGCTTAATCTCATTCTATTCGATATACAATATACTTGATCTCTTGGTAAGCATATATGAAATGGATCCACGAGTTTAGACCAATGAGATCAATTGCTCGTGAAATTGTGTCTACGACATATATGTCTAGACTTATCATTACACGTGACTTAGTATCTTATCAAATATAGCTAGCTAGCGATCGATTCATTTAATAGATACAAATTGTCACCACTAAGAAATCATCTTATGAGAACCATGATACGAGAGCTAGCAAGGACAATGACCCGTTGATCGTGGAAGAATGATCGATGACTAGGTCATGAGCAAAGAAGGTCAAAAAAGCCATGAGATTACTTGTTTAGGCTATGGTAGATGAAACATTGACCACACCAAGTAAAATGACAAGTTTCATATTAGACGTAGATTACAAATAAGATGGATCAACTTGATTCGAGCAGCGGATGAGGGAACTGAAGTAAAGACCTATGCGACAGTATAGGGTAACTAAGTATGCAGCCAAATAGTCCCTTATGAAACTCAGTTGAAGGCCATTAACTTGTCTATGCGACCGTATGTGGGAAGCCTATGCGGATGCATCGTTCAAAACTGAGACGCTATTTTTCAAATTTCGCCTAGACTTCTATTTTTGTTAAAACTCTTGTATGGTATCTTTTGATATCTTTTATGGCTTAATTCTTTTTTTAATTATGTTTTAGGGATTCCATATAAATAGGATTATTCTTTTCATTGTAAAAACACACAATTTGAGAGATAATATTGCAAGACATTTTGCTTTCTTCTCGTTCTTCATCAAATTAATTTTGAATATATCAAGAATTAAATTCTTGTGGCGTTTAACAATTAAGTAAGGTTCATAAATTTTATCACGGGGGTCAAGATATTATTGCAATTGTCTTGATTCTTTGATTTAATAATTTATTGAGTCGAACTTTCTTTCAAATGTTGATTCTTGACTTTCTTGAGTTTGATCTAATTTGTTGTGGGTTTCGTAGCTACAATTGCTGGGTTTGCATCATCCTCTTATGAAGTTACATGATTCTCACTAGCTTTATTATCAATTTCTAAACACGGTTGGAGGATTTCTAACACATTATTGCATTAGTTAAACAATTTTACTAGTGAATTTCATAAATGAGTATTCAATTTTCAACATCAAAATATTACAATGCATTTCAGGTTTAGGAATATTCTTCAAATATTCCAATTGTTCTTGTATATCCAAACAAACGCTATGATCGGCTTTCACCCCCATTTTATTCACTTTATACTTTATAATTGAGCTTAGAGTTCATCAACTCTTTCAAAGTCAAATTCATCCATCAGATAATAATGCTATGGGAAAGTCTAAAGTATTTTCAGTTTCGTGGTCGCCAATTCATATTTTTGTACTTCAATCAAACTCTCTTTAATTTTGATTGCACAATTTAGAATAAGGTCATCACATGGACCAACAATACTTTCAAAGCTCATACCAATGCAATTGGTTCGATGATTGAAGTCAATAAGTTGTGGTAATTGCACATAACTATACATATTTTAGTGTAGTATAGTATAACAATGAAGATGGCTAAGCATCTTGATTCACAAGAATTACAACATCTCCAAATGTATGCAACCGATCATATTTGTGATATTTCACAAGAAAGTAATATTTCATGTTAAATAATAAGGTACCTATTCACCTTATTCACCGTATTCCAACTTGATTGAATGAATCAAACATATGTTGGAAAGTTGTGTCTCAAAAGACACAATCCTACAGAAGGACACACCTTCTAGAATTAATGTCTATGAAGAGATACACCCATTGAAAAATAATCATACCTAACGTCATAATTTTTCATATGAAAATACACACCTGTTGTCTAAAGTGAGCCTCAAATATTCTACAAAATTTTCCAACAATTCCAATTAATTAAGCTGCTTAATTTTCATTACCAAATAATGATTCCAGTTAAATAATTAATTAAAATTGGACAGAGCGAATTTCCGATACAAAGTTTCGACAAAAGGAATAATGAAAGTTCATATAGTTTCAATAAAAAAACTGGCATCTTAATCGTATTTATTTTTGTTAGGAAACCAGAAATCCAAAACAACGTATTTTCTTATTCAAACCTTTATACATCCATTTTATAAATTTATTCCATTTATAGTCAACATATAATATGAGGAATGTCAATGCCTTGTGGAAGTCCATTCACTTCCTCATTTAGAGATACTGCAATCTCATTCAGTATTATCACTGATCCATTTTTAATTGGACATCTAGATATGACCGTATTCATCATAGGTAATAATACTGTGAAATGCTACATTGGACTATTCAAGTTAGTTTGATAGACAGTTTCAAGTATTGAATTTGATCATTGCTCATCTCAATATAAACTCGCATATCTACGCAAATAATAATTCAATGTTATTTCGAACTATTTTTGAAAATAATTGGCCTCCATTTTGCAATCCACATTTAACCGTTTGATGTTTGTTTATTCTAAGATTTCAACTATGTCTTAATATGCATTCTCTTGTAAGAACAATTTTCTTTCTAAAAAGACTTACACAATCTTTGCAGATATCCTTGAGAAATGAATGTCCTTTTACGGTCATCATCCTAAGGATATTCGGCGTCATAGCAAACTATAGGCACCGTCTATGCCTTAAAGAAAATATTCCCAACAATTAGAGCAATCAATTAAATTTGCCATCAAATTTTATCTACAAACTTGATCGGCCAAACTTGACCATTTTGACCAAAATGTCCGTTCGAAATCCAAACCTTGTGTGGATATATAGTGGAAAGAAACCCCATTTAACCATATAGGTGAGCATCAAAATATGCCACCTCATGTGAGTGATATATTCAAATATTCTCCAATCAAAGGAACATACAATTTCCTCCATGCCCATGCCCTTTGTTTAAAATAGAATAAACACTTGCATGCACCGATTAGTGAATATCAAATAAATTCACGATTCAAATAATCTCATGTATTTTAGCATGTCCATGAATTTTTATATTAAGAGAATCAATTTTCTATTGACAAGTTACCATTTGGTATACTCCTTGCCACCAAAATGAATTTAGATGATGAAGATGCACCTCTTTATGATGTATAAAATCAATTTAATTACTGTTGTCAAAACATGCAAATAAATAAGTATTTTATTTTAAATACCATTAGTTGCAATTCATGAAAGTAGACAACTTTCCAGATTCAAAAAATACAATACATGACAAAAATGAATTCCATTCATACGAATGGATACAATTTCATTAAAAAAGTTGAAAAATGCTTGGTGTACATAATTATTGTACATAGGGGTGTCCATAACCCTCACATGGGGTGGGGCCCACAAAAATGTGGGCTCCACCCCATGTGAGGGTTATGGACACCCCTATGTACAATAATTATGTACACCAAGCAAAGTCCAAAAAAGTTATCATTCAAAACAACCTTCTTCAAATTAATTGAAAAGACACAATCTTTCACATAAATTTCATACATGGTTTATACACCACATTAATGTAACAAAAATTCAATATGCATAATTTAAAAGGCATGTATCTTCATTGCACATTTTTGAATTAAATATGTACCAATTAAACTAATTTAGAATAAGAAATCGAACAGTCACGGTTCAAAAGAGTTGCACAAAATTCCATCTTTTCCTCCCATTTACACATGTACCGTTCAAAAAGAAAAATCAACAGATGTATGGATCGATTCAATGCAAAATTGTACAAAATTATTTATTAATGGCACTATTTCACTGTTCTGTCATGAGACTCATGATCACATTGAAACTATCGAATATATATATATATATATATATATATATATATATATATATATATATATATATATATATATATATATATCAACTTACGAAACCAAGTGTATTTATATAGATAAATTCGTGCCTTTTCATGCTTCGGTGAAAGCCATTTCGTTCTTCAATTTAAAATATTTCATATAATAATAAGAAAGTTATGAGTTGTTCTCTTTGTGTTTCATGTTTGTGTTTGGAGTTTTGAATTCATATTGGGTTTTGTGTTTTTAGTGTTCATTTTGAAATTTTTGAAAATGTGTTCTTTTTGGTATTTTGAAAACACCCAAAATGCGTTTTGAAAATTTTAACTTGATTATAACTGAAAACACCAAAAACAACAAATTTGTCGTTTTGGATTTTCTTTGTAAATTTTTAACTTGTTTTCAAAAACGGAGTTTTCGAAAATAGGAAAGAGAACGCGTTTTCGCTGTTTTGGGAAATCGAAAACAGAAAACGACTTGAAAATGGTAAATAGAACGGACCTTTGGTACTTCTGAAATGAGTAATTAGCACATAACTTCCTTACCTTTCACTGTTATTGTGAAAAAAGTTATTGTCTTTCATTTTTTGGCATTTTCATCTTTGTTTCCATCATTCGTTGCGCAAAAGATCTTTTTCATCCATTTTCTCAATTAAAAGTTGTAAAATAACGAATATACCTTTCTATTTAAATAAAACATAAAGAAAAAGAAAGAATTAATTGTAACCATGACTAATTTTTTTTAAAAAAAAGTGCAAATGAGTCCTAAATAAGTTATTACAAGGGAAATTAGTATATAATACCTATATCTTTCACTATTATTATGAAAAACATCCATATATTTCATTTTTTTTTTATATATATTTTTACCCAAATCACACATTTCATTGTGCAAACCATTATTTGTATCCATGTTCATCCAATTTCTTAATAAAAAAAAAAAGTGAAATGATGAATATATCCTGCTATTTAAATAGAAAAATATAAATAAATAAAAATATTTTTTTAATTTATAATTTTTAATAATTTGTTTGAGACTTGTTTGCATTAAAAAAAAATTAATTTCTAATTTTTTTATAATTTATTAGGGATTCGTTTGCATTTTTTTTAAAAAAATGGGACTATGGTTGCATTAGTTTTTTTTATTTAAATATGAGCGTATATTCATCATTTCATAGCTTTTTATTGAGGATGAAAATGAATAGAAATGATGGTTTGCGCAATCAAATAAGTAATTAATGGTGAAAATGTCAAAAAAGTAAGGTATAGACGTTTCACAGTAATAGTGAAATGTAGGAACATTATGTTCTAATCACTCTTTTAATAATGTATCTTGGACCCGTTTGCATTTTTTTAAAAAGAATTTGGGATTGGATGGAATTTTTTTTTTGGTTTTATTTAAACAAAATGGTATATTCTTCAATTCACAACTTTTAATTAAGAAAATTGATGAAAAATGATCTTTTCAACAATGAAAGGTGGAAGTAAGAGTGAAAATGCCAAAAAATAAAAGTGATGATATTTTCTACAATAATAATGAAAGGTAAGGACGTTATGTGTTACTGACCCTTTCTGAAATCAAATACAATGTAAAAAAAAATTAGAATGAAGAAAAAGTAGATGAAAGTGTAAGATTAATCAAACACTCTTTCCTTAAGATGAATTTATCCCGTATCGATGTTAACGATTTTTCGGCAACACTCTTTCCTTAAGATGAATTTGTCCCGCATCGATGCTAACGATTTTTCGGCAGTCATCTTCCAAAATACAACGATTATGTCTAGTCATAGGAGTACTAAACGTACTCGAATGGAGTTTCCTCTCTACCATAACCATAACTTTGATGCAAAAAGGAATCGCTTCTACGAAGTGTTTTTAAACAAAACCAAAGTGTAAATATGGAATGGAATGAATAAAAAACATTATAGGGGTCCTTTATATAGAAGGTGAAGATGTGTAGTCGAAGAGACATTCCTCAAAACTCATCATTTTTAATGAGAGGACGTAACCCATTCCACCGCTCACCTACCACCCATGTGGTACTCAAGTGGTGCAATGTAGTGAGCTTCTCACTTGGCGCTTGAGCGGCGACCTTACATGTTGAATTTAGATTTTCCTTCAAATTTTGGACCATAATTTCTCATTTATCCGAAATTGATTTTTAGATTCCAAATATACTACAACGATCTATTCGACGAGTATAATAAGTTAGTCTATTTACTTTCATAATTTGACTATTGGATTAAATCCGAATATTTGACTGAAATTGTCACAAAGTCACTTTTCAAAGTTTATACCTAACCAAAATTTCAATTCTTAAACCAAATTCCAACATAAGTTAGGGTGGATATATTACCACCAATATTTTTATTTGACGCACCACATTTTAATTGCAGTGAAACTCCTCAATGTTTGCTCATTGTAGCAATTATTTTATTAATTTTTTTTGTCGAATTCTTGTCTTCAGCCTTCTATTAATTAGTACGTCTCGTCTTTGATGATGATTTATATCAAAGGGAAAACTATTTTTCGCACTTTTTATTTATTTATTTTTTAAAAATATGATGAAATATAAGTTGTTTTACCCTATTTCAACGAATTTTTGGACATAGAACTGTTATCAAATACAAAATATGTTTGCTAATGAAAAGTTCGAGGATAAGAATGACATAGAAAATCGTTTGGGACATAATTGTTATAATAAGAAAAGATTAAGTACCTTAAGTGTAACTAAAATGTGGGGCAAAAAATAAAATTTAAGTTTAGGGAAATTCCGTTTGTACAGGGCCATTACAAGGAGGACAAATTCTACTACCAATCTTTTTGGCTGATATGTGTTTATTACACAAAGAAAGCAAAACAAGTCTAAGAGTCCATCCTTGGTTTTTGGAAATTCCATTTCAATCCAAATATCCAATTTTGAGATGTTTTCGAGAAGAAAGAGCTCACGAGAAAGCTCGTTAGTGGAAATTGTAAAAAGTAACTTTGAGCTCATCATCGATTACAAGCTCTTGTCCTTACCATTTACGGGACTATCGTCCTTCCAGGAGAACCAACTGGAGCCCAAAAGAGAGAGTAGCTAGTGCCCACGCCCACCCCAAGGAGTAAGTTTTGATGCCGTTGCCAGGTCATGACATTATAGGGGTATCACTCACCTTTTTTGGCTTCCCTAAAATCGAATATTTTGAAACCCAAATAAAAAAAAAAAAAAAAGGTTTTCCTTAAACTTAAATGGGTGATCAAAAGATTTAATTACCGTGTATCTTGGTGGTCGTTACTAATTCTCCCCCTTATACCAGGGGAATACCTGTCCATTTTCCCCCCTATAACAAGGAGACACTTGTCCTCCTAGTAGTGTACAGGGCCAAGCATGCTCCTTAAGTTTATACTTAGATAGGCTATTAAGTCATTTGAGTAATTAATAATTATTTCAAATGTATGTCGACACGTGCAATAATCTAGGTCAACATGTCACAGAGTCGTGTCTTGTTGGATTGGCTATATCGTATAGTGATAAACGTAATCTTGTGTTTACAAAAGAAACTTGATTAAAATAGTGAAGTCCTCTTGTCTATGTCAACCCAAATGTTTGGCATGCTAAAAAAAGTGTCATATCGGAGCAATACTAGGCTAGCACAATACGTTTTGAAATGACTTCAGTGATCGTCTAGCCACTTAAAGATCAACTCGATTGAGCAAAGAAAGTAATGTTTCGGAGGTTTATGATAAACTCAAATACACTAAAAAGAACGCGTTTATTCGATAGCAGCTTATCACATACCATCTTAAAATGATTAGGAAAACACCAAGCCACATTAAATTCAACTTCATAAAATTTCTATTCAAAACACTATATAATAATTACCAAAGAAAGCAAGTAAATAAAAATTTGAAAAATACCCTACCCCAAATGACATCAATAAAGCTCAAAATTTGTCCTCAGGGCATGTCTCCAAGTGGTAAAAGGGGAAGATGAAAAAACTTCAACTTTGCTTGAGACTGTCGTGTCAAGGGTTCGAATCCTGAAATATGGATTTGGCCTTTAGGTAAGTGAAAGTGTACAAACAGCATTCCACCTTGTACCCCTGGAGGCATAACCTGCGATTTACCTCCTCCACCAAGGCCCAGGACAGGGCAGGTGAGGGCCACCAAGGATGCGGTTCATCTTTTTTTTTAATAAAGCTCAAAATTTTGACAAAATTGATACAAAGGCTAATGTGGCCAAACCTGAATGGCTTTTGTTTTTCTTTTCCAACTTCTATTACTGTCATGTCAAGTGTGTCTGTCAAAAAAATTTCCGATAGCTTAATTGTAAGGGTAAAGCCATTTGTACCCTCCCCCTTACACTCTACATTACCCGACCCCACCGCCCCCCTCACAATGAGGTGGGGCCCGAGGTGAATTAAATAATCCGTGGCCCCCCCTTGTGAGGGGGGAGTGTGGTGTCGGGTAATGTAAAGGGTAAGGGGAAAGGTACCTCTAGCATGATTCTAATTGTAATTCAAATGACATATACCTAGAAAAAAGAAAATAGTACAGACCAAATTCCTCATAGTACAACTGTACAGTAAAAAATGCGATAAACAAAAAAACATGGTATAGCCGCATACGAAAAAATGCCAAGTGGATGTGGATGTGGATGTGGATTTTTTCATGTCACTGTAGCATTTCTCCCTTTCCTTTTCCCACCCCGACCCCGCAACCATTTTCTCAGGAAACACACACAAACATACAGGAAAGTTCACCTTTTTGACTCCACCACTGACTTGTTGGAATCCTCCACCATTTTTCTGAATTTTGTGCAAGTCATTCAAATTTCATAAGTTGAATTCGAGTGATATATGGCGACAAAACCACCAACAGGAATACTCCCTCAGAATAAGCAGACCCAAAATCCGACAGCAATCGAACAAGAAAAGCGAATCGAAGAGGTTTTATCATACCCAATTTTGTTGTCGGATAGGGTTGATGAAGCTGTAAAAGAGGCGGAATCGTTCAAGTTAGAGTGCTTGGAGGTGGGCAAGAAAGTAGGCAATCTTTGCCAGATGCTACGCGCCGCCGTGCGTCTTTCCACCTCCACGACCGCTTCTGTTTCCTTCTACGACCGCCCCCTTCGTAGAATCGCCGCCGAGGTATCGAAATATATTGAAAAGTCACTGGCCCTTCTCAAGAAGTGCAAGCGGCGGAGCGTGCTCCGCCGTGTGGTTACCATAGTCTCCGCCGCCGATTTTCGCAAGCTGCTCGGCCTCCTCGATTCCTCAGTGGCTGATATGAAATGGGTTCTCAGCATCTTCGAATCTGGCGCCGGCGGAGGTATTGTTCTTAGTTTACCCCCCATTGCGAGTAATGACCCCATTATTTCTTGGGTTTGGTCTTTTATTGCTTCATTACACATGGGTCAATTGCAAGATAAAATTGAGGCTGCAAATGAATTAGCTTCATTAGCTAAAGATAATGATAGAAATAAGCAAATTATAGTTGAAGAAAGTGGAATTTCTCCTTTATTGAAGCTCTTAAGGGATAATTCTTCCCCAGATGCTCAAATTGCAGCAGCTGCTGCCCTTTATAATTTAGCGAACGATAATGAAAAAGTGTCATCGATAATTGATGAGTTGGGGGTTCCAATTATTGTTCAGGTTTTAGGGGATTCGCCAATGAGGGTTCAAATAAGTGTTGCGAATTTGGTGGCTACAATGGCAGAGCATTGTCCAATGGCACAAGAGGATTTTGCAAGGGAGAATGTGATTAGGCCGCTTGTTACGTTGTTATCATTTGATATATTCATGGAGGATCTGAAGATTAGAGTAGGGAAACAGAGTATTCATTCCATTGTGCAAATTAACAAGGAGATGGAGAAGAGTTTGATTAGGCCGGGATTTGGTTCGTCTTTGTCAGTGCATTATTCCGAGGGGAGTACCAAGGGAGGGAATCACAGGAAGGAAAGGGAAAACGAGAAGCCAGAGGTGAAGCAAAAGTTGAAGATTAATTGTGCTGAGGCATTGTGGATGCTGGCTAGAGGGAGTGTACCGAATAGTAGGAGGATTACAGAGACAAAAGGGTTACTTTGTTTGGCTAAGCTTGTTGAAACCGAACAGGGGGAATTGCAGTATAATTGCTTGATGACAATAATGGAAATAACGGCTGCTGCAGAATCTAATGCTGACCTTAGACAGGCGGCTTTCAAGACAAATTCTCCAGCTGCTAAGTCAGTTGTGGATCAGCTACTAAGGGTTATTAAAGAGTCTGATACCCCAAGGTTGAAAATTTCAGCCATAAGGGCAATAGGTTCTTTGTCTAGAACATTCCCAGCCCGGGAGACGAGGGTCATTGGTCCCTTAGTCGAGCAACTTAGTCACAGTAATCAGGACGTGGCTACAGAAGCTGCTATTTCACTAGGGAAGTTTGCTTGTCCAGATAATTTTTTATGCATAGAGCATTCCAAGACAATTATCGAGTTCAAAGGTGTTCCGCCTGTAATGAGACTACTAAGGGACAATGAACGGGCAACGTTGCATGGATTGATTCTTATCTGTTACCTAGCAATAAATGCTGGAAAGAGCGAGGATTTGGAACGAGCTGGAGTTTTGCCGGCTTTTGAGGGGATAGACCGTGCATTTATCGCTCAACATCTCGAACTGAGAGAATTGATTCCGCAAGCAATCTACCATCTAAGCGTGTTTCACCAGGCACACACACACTCGGGTTTGCTCACCCAAATGCAGTTTTAAGTCCCTGCAATTCGATTCTAGATTTAAGGATCTGAGTAGCATGAATGACTACCAATGATGTATGATCAGGAGACGATGAATGATATATATAAATATATGGCAAGGAAAGCTACTATTGTAGTTGATTCAATGTTCGTATCAAATTTTTGCTGCTCCGCTTTATGAATCCTATTCTCTGTGCTGTTGCTGCTTTCAACTTTTTGTAGGATTAAACAAATGGATTTTTTAATTATGGAATCGAACATGAACTGAACGGTCTGATTTGGTTCAGTCCCATAATCAAGTGATTTCGTTTGTAAGATTCCCCATTAGTTCTCGATTTTGTTCGATTCTCTTCGAACCAAATCTAACCTAAGTATGCCCATCACTAATTTCTCAATTTGAGGTGGAGAAAATAACCGGGTGGAAGACTCCCATTTATAGGCACATAAAAAGAGATCCTTTTTGGGTAATCAGCGCATGATGTTCCCGTCTTTTATTATTATTGTGAAAAAACGTCGTTAACTTTTATTTTTTGACATTTTCACACTTATTTTCATATTTCATTGTGCAAAATGTCATTTTTATCAATTTTCTTAAGTAAAAATTATGAACTGACGAATATATTATTCTATTTAAGTAAAATAAAAAGAAAAAGAAATAACTAATTGCAATCATAATTCCAAAATTTTTAAAAAAGTAGAAATGAATCTCAAATAAATTAGTAAAAAGGTAATTAGTATATAATGTCCCACACCTTTTACTAATTATTGTTATATCAACCATCATTTCTATATTTTTTCGTCCAATTTCTCAATAAAAAGTTTTGAAATGATGAATATACCATCATATTTAAATTTAAAAAATAAATATAAAAATAAAGAATTAATTGAAACCACAATTCCAAAATTTTTTAAAAAGTGCAAACAAATTCCAAATAAATTATTAAAAAATTAAAAAATAAAAAGAATTTAATTTTCTTTAATTTTTTTATTTAAATAGGAGTAAATATTTGTCATTCCACATCTTTTATTAAAAAAATGGATGAAAATGTATAGAAATGATGATTTACGAAATTAAAGGTGTAATTTGGGGTGAAAATGCCAAAAAAAGTGAAAGATGTGAATTTTTTCACAATAATAGAGAAAGGTATGGACATTATGTGCTAATTATCCCTTTACTAATTTATTTGGGATTCGTTTGCATTTTTCTAAAAAAAATTTGGGACTATAGTTATAATTAGTTCTTCATTTTTCTTTTTGTTTTATTTAAATAGAAAGGTATATTCATCATTTCATAGCTTTTAATTGAGAAAATTGATGAAAAGAATATTTTGCACAATTAATTGGTGAAATAATGGTGAAAATATCAAAAAATGAAATGTAAAAAGTACCGACGTTGCCCCAGGGCACATCTCCAAGTGGTAAAAGGGGAAGGTGGAAAAACTCCAACTTTGCTTGAGGCTGTCGCGTCAAGGGTTCGAATTCTGAAATATGGATTTGGCTCTTGAGTAAGTGCAAGTGTACAGACAGTCTTCCACCATGTATCCTTAGAGGCATAACCTGCGATTTACCTCTTTCACCAAGGCTCAGGGCAGGGCCGACTATCAAGGATGCAGCTCATCCTTTTTAAAAAGTATCGACGTTATATCCTAATTAACCAACAATTTTTTTTAACTCTTACGAGACTTTGATTTATGTCAATCCTATTACAAGGGAAAACATGAATCATATAACACCCTTGACACTTTTTACCTGAGGGAGTTGCATGCGCAGTTAACTACTCATATTTAGCCTCTAAATCTATAATGGACATTGAGGAAAGAAAAAAAATAAAATTGTAGATTTGTTAAGGGCATGTTTGGTAGGGCTTCTGTTTCTACTTCTTATAGAAGAGCTTTTAAAAACTCTTCTACTTAGATAAAACACGTTCAAAATCAATTTTTTAGTTTCAGAATCAACTTTTTAACTTTTCAAGGCTTTGTCAAATGGCCCTAAATTTTGAAAAAAGTAACCTTTTAAATTTTTTCCTAGAATATATCCACTTTCCACTAGATTTGTTAATAATTAATTATGTTGTTCCCTATTACGTAGACAAGAAAGCAAAAAGAAAAAAAAAAAATGGCGGAGAGATTGCAAATAATCACATAGTTTTCCCTTATGAGAGAGGAACATAATATGTTAATTTAAAGAGGTCCAAGAAAACATCAAAGAAAATCAATGCAATGCTCAAACTACAAATTAGTCAAACGACAGCTTGCCTTATTCTCCGTGTTTGTTCTCCTAGCTTATCAGAGATAGCACTTGTATCGATTTGCCACAGTGTGGTCAGACACTGTATAAAGGCAGCCTCAACTTGACAACTTTTGTTTTTCTTCTATACGAACACGACATTGAGATTTCTTTTAGGATATTAACTTAAAATTGTCATCCCATAAAACTTCAAAGAAAATCAATGCAATTAGTAACTTAAAATGCTATCTAATTTATATATACACATGAAACTCCTAGTTAAAGGAGGCACTAAAACCAAAGAAAATACTCGAAAAGCTAAAGTTTTATTCATTATATTGTTGAGTGTGGATTATCGTCTAATACCGCATACTTTAGGTGTACTAAGTTGACTTCTTCCTCAACGCCGTGTCTGAAAATTGTTTTCCATTCCTCTGGGTAGGGATGACAGCGGCTCGGTTTGGGATCGGTTAAGCCAAAACCATAACTGCACCACCAAATTTTTGGCCATACTATAATCGCACTATAACCACGTAAGTCGGTTCGTATCTCAGTTCAGTTCTGTTAGTAATCACGAAAATAAAATTTTTTTTTTTGTAAGTCCAAATTCTAATCGTCAAATTGGGAAAAAAATTATGAAGAAAAGTCAATAAAAACAAAAACACAATACTACAATTTAGCAAACAATAACCCAACTTCCAAATGTAAAATTCGAATTTAACAAACAATATTATCAACATAGGTCAAGACTCTTACTAGCATAGGTCAAGAGTCAAGACTCAAAGTTGATTCTTATATAGTAAATAAGAAATGTAATTAGAGTAATAATACAACCATACTACCTAATCAAGAATGGTTTTAACTGAAGATTTAAACAAAAAAAATGTACATTTTCGTCAATGTTCTCCTCACTAAACCATGCACAAGCTCCGGAGTGTGATGAAGGAGCCGGCTTTTCTACAAACAATAGAGAAAAAAATTCGTAATAAAAGAAAGTACATGAATAACAAATATAAAATAATAAATCCTAACATGAATATCAGTCCGACGATAGTTGACGACTCTGATTGCGAAGATAATGAAGAGTGAGATGTATTTTCTGTTGAATGACGTGGTCTCTTGTACTCTTTGAGCAACTTATGACAAAATGCTCTAGCATTTTCAACCTCTGCCTATGCTTCATCTCCAAAGATCAAAGGGAGATAGTATTCAACTAGTTTCATCTTGTATCTCGGATCTAATATAGTTGCAACAGCTAAAATTCCATGCATGCCACTCCAATATTTGTCAAACTTTTCCTTCATGTTGGATGCCATCCATTTCACTTCATCCCAAGATGATGTGCTCCAATCACGGATTACCAACTTTATGTCACAAATATTTGGAAAGTAAAGATTAATGGTAGGATATTTTGTACCTAAAAATAATTAAGTCGCTTTATAAAATATCTCCAACTTATCTCAAATCTCCGTAACCAAGTTCCTATCACTCTCTTTGGGTACACTTCTATATTGAAGCTCTCTTTGCCTTAGATGGCGAAAAAGTTCTTTGTAAAGTAAAGCAGTATGAATCATTAGATACGTGTTTGAAGCTGATTACTACAATTTGAAGATGAGGTACAGGCAGCAGAGCGCCGACGGATCTGATTTGATTTATTGGTTGAGTGGACGAGTGTTTTGTTTCCAATTTTCAATTTTAACGTGTAGGGTTAGAGTTATATTACTGAGTTAATGGTTTACTAGTAATGTTAATTGGGTTAGAATTGTGGGGAAGTCCAATTGTCAAAATAACCCAACTAATTTTGGGAAAGAATAATGAAAAACTCAATTGCCAAATTAATTTTTTAACGGGTAATCGGTTTGGGGCGGAGCATCGTTGCTAAATACCATACCCCCCACCTTGAATCGGGTTATTAAAATCAAAGCCATAACCACTCTATTGCACCATCGGTTCGGTCTATTTTGCCCCATTTGGTTCGGTTAACTGCAGTTTTCGATTTTAATAGTTCAAATTGCCATCCCTACTTCCGGGAGTTTGAAGAATTCCGAAGCAGGACAATTGTGACATTTTGAATTGTTTTTGGCTTCTTGGGTGCCGGTGGACACATCAATTCGCAAGGAATTTTTGATTCTACACAAGTTGGTGTTCTTGGACTCTCTTCGTCCTCGTCTTCGAGCCCTTTTCCTTTTGAATTTAAAAGTACTTGCTTTATGGGACTTGGCAAAATAACGTTAACCCCAGAAATAACAGAGTCTTTGTCGACAGACTCCACATCCTTGTCGTTTCTATGAAGCTTTTCTGTAAGCCCCATAAGGACAAAAATCAAGAATCTTGGAGAGAAGTTGGAAGAGGAAAAGATTGAAAGGGAGACTAAGGAAACTAAAAATGGCTTTAAATAAGAATTAAAGAACCCGAGGAGTTCGTGACCTAAACAGAAGTAGCTTAAAAGCTAGGAAAAAAATAAGTGATTCTGCCCGTGAAAGTTTCTGATTGCATGGCTGCATTCCCTATTAAATAGCCATTTTCTTTCTAGGATTCAGGAATTTTGTGCTCAAAAAATGATTTTTATTATTAATTAAATTTTAATAATTTTACTGGATTGCTATCTTGGAGAAAGTACTTTTCTTCATTGACATTTAGTGAACTGACATTAAAGTTCAAAGTCAATCTCTAAATTTTTTGACAAATCTTCTGAATCTAGAAGAAATTGCTCATTAGCTTGATATAATCCAAATCAAATTGCATTTGACAATCCATCGTGGACATGCTATAATGTAGTGGAACCAAAACTAAAGGAAAATTACACTACTAATCCTCAACTAATTGCCTCAATAACAAATTGATCTTTACTTTTCAAAAGAGCAAGTTGAGCCTAACCAGAAAAGTGACACTTGCACAGTATATAGTCTTCGGTGATGAAAATAGCACATAACCACCGTTCTTCCAGCTTTATAAAGTTGGGTTTTGCTTCACAAGGGTCACGTAATAATTTGTCGAAGGTTTGGATTGTTATTATCAATAACGACTGATGTTATAGTTATAATAAAAGAATTAAACTACTTGTAGAATGAATTTGCACAATGATTTTGACAATGTATGAGGTGTATAGATCATTGCCATTGAATTCAAAAACAACCTTTCAAATCAATGGACATAATGCCTGCCAACTCACACATTGTCAAACTTATTGTCGAATTCATTGTACATGTAGCATAGTTCATAATAAAATATTGGAGACCAACTTGCTCAATTTTAAATGTTGATGAACAACTTATTACTATAACAATAGGTTAGAGATCAATTATTTGGTAATTTTAAACATTATATAGACTAAATAATGTTACAAAATCGTAAAATTATTTGAGTCGAGAATTCCAAATAATGTTATTTGGAGTAAAATTATAGTGTATATAATATAAAATCACTTGTGGGTAGATTGATCCAAATCAAATACTTCGGTGCTGTTCTCTTTGTGTTTCAGTTTTGTGTTTTGTGTTTTGAAAACGTTTTGTGTTTTGTATTTTGAGTGTTTGTTTTGAGATTTCTGAAAACGCGTTCTTTTTGTAATTCTGGAAAACAGTTTCTGAAAACATAAAAATGGAAAATGCGTTTCCTTTGAAATTTTGAAAATAATTTTGAATAATATTTTATTCAAAAAATCTGATTATTCAATAAATTATGAAATTGTATTGGTCTAATATTAATATATTATTACATAGCATATACATTTTGAAGTTGATGAATTTGAAAATGTTTTTTTTTTTTTTCTGAAAACATAAAAATGCACAATGAAACACTTTAAAATTCTTAAAATAATTTTGAATAATATTTTATTCAAAAAATCTGATTATTCAATAAATTATAAAATTGTACTAGTCTAATGTTAATATATTATTTGAAAGTGTTTTTTTTTTTTGCCAAATATAAAAAACAAAACTTTAATTAAACTTGTCAACACATTTCAATAGATATGATTAAAAGTTTACGTGTCATAACAAAATACATGTGTACTGAACAAAATATAAAATACATCTACGGAGTCATGTACGACGTCTTGAGTAGTCATTCCACATGTCTGTAGCAATTTGATCACGGACTTGTCCCATTTGAAATTTTGTTTGACTAGCATCAAAATGTATGGCTTCTTGATGTTGACTAGACTCAGAGTATATCTTGAAACACCATATTCTCCTCACGAATATTGACAAACAATCTATCTAAAGCGTGTTCTTGGCGAATAAAGTTGTGTATTGCGCAACATGCAATAGGGATTTTTCTTTGTCTGCTCAGAGGATAATTGGTAATCAATTTCAAAATAGGAAATCTGGCCTTTAAAACTCCAATGCTACGTTCAATAATGTTACGGCACGAGGAGTGACGATAGTTGAACAATTCTTCCTTCCCACGTAGTCTTCCCCGTCCGACATAGTCACGAAGATGATATCTATGACCTCGATATGGGGCAAGGAATCCAGGCATGTTTAGATAGCCGAATCAACAAGGTAAAATTGATCTGCAAAATGTAAATATAATAATAATAATAATAATAATAATAATAATAATAATAATAATAATAATAATAATAATAATAATAATAATAATAATAATAAGTTGAAGTATAAGAATATACCTCCCCTTGGCATTGGGAAGTTGTTAGATCTTCTTGTATTTGCATCAGCGAATACTCGTGAATCATTCGCGAGTGCCTTCCCGGCCCAGTACACGAACGTGAATTTCATATCGAAATCACATGTCAACATTACATTTTTGTGTGACATTAGTTTTCCTTCACGAAACGACGTTTGTCGCGATGTAGGTGCCCAGTTTGCAACATGTGTACCATCTATCGCGCTTTATACAATCTTTAAGAACGGATATTTGCGCAAAATACGCTCATGCACAACATCTTGATTTCTTAATCGATTATCTCGATGCCAAATGAACAAACGACCCTCGGCACTCGTTTAAACCATTTGTATGTATCGTCTTGTTGGAATCTTGGAACCTATCACCAATAATACTAAATCGTGTAGTGTGCCCTACAATCATCGAGAAACATAGCAACACCCTCCTGGAAACCTTGACTTTATTTCCATCTTTCAACAACTCTCTCTCTTTCAAAATATCACAAAAGTTCATGTGAAAACGCATACGAAAATTACGATAGCATACGTCAGGATGTCCATTTAGAATTTCTAACATGTACATTTTCCTGATGTGACGATGTCTGCAGGTATCACATTAACGATTACTTGGTCCGTGAAGACCAACCATACTAAGCATCATTAAATCATCAACATTTGTTTCGAACTCATCCATCAATGACAAATCATCATCACTCGAATCTTCAACAATCGAATCATCAGTATTCACATTATCATCCATACTGTAAACAAAATATACCCACATTAATTATGCCAAGTCATAACAACCATCATTCATTCAAATAAAACATCATCAATAAGTTCATACAGAAGTTCATACATTAAAACCTTACACCACCAAGAAAGTCAACAAAAGTTCTAGCAGATTTGAAAATAACAACAGTAGGTCCAATAAAGTACACAACATTACGTCACCATGGTCTTGCACTTCACAAATGAAAACAACACACTAGATAAATGAAAACATCAATCATATCAAAGTAGGTCCAAGATAGGTCCCCTCCTTGCTTTTGGCATCTTCACAAATGACACCCTGAAATCCGGATCCTTAAAACGCCTTTATTGCTTTCATATAAATTTCATCTGACACCCCTTCCATATTGTTTAAGATGTCCATACATATCACGCTTGAATAAGGCTCCTGACTAGTAATTTCGGGATCTGATTGATGACATGATTTTCCTTGGATCTTTGCAAGCTTTTCTTTGAAGTAAAGTGTTCGAATTTACATTTCCTCATTCCTCCATACTCATTGACGATGACCCTTTGTGTCATGCGAGCCTCGAGTTTGTCATTTCTCTTGATCTTCGGTTCCTTACGTCGGCGTTCACCGACGTGCCAATTTCATCACGCATACGAGTATTTGAAACCCCATCGATTTCATCATCATTTTCAACACGTACATGCACTCCCTTATTCAAGAAGTCATCTTGAAATTTGCCTTTCATCCTCGATGTGTTTGGAAAGGCGAGTGGAGGCATTAGCTAATCCCCGGATGGTAGTCAGCTAAATATCTCCCCCAAACGTGGTAGTGCTTACATCCTTCTTTTTGAGCAGTTTGTAATCCGATTTGTTAATCTACATTACAAGAAGAAGCCACATTAGAGAATGTGTACAATTGATAAGATAAAAAAGTAAAGACGAAAATATTAGATGAAATATATATACAGTATAAAGTGTTGCCAAACTTCCTCTGTGACATTAACTTGGTTGGTATTTGGGTCCCATGTAACACTTTTGTATGTGCCAAAAGTTCGGAGAACATGCGGTGAATCTTACGTAGCGGTTCCACTTTCCCTTCAATCTATCTATGCCATAATTCATATTTGTTGAAGCTACCATGGTTTCATTAATTACGCCCCATTCGTCTTTCGTGAATGTAGAACATTGCAATACGTTTGATTTCACTTTCTCGTCTGAGAATTTCAATAAAAAGTGTGTTCGTTCTCATCCGACCATGACATTGGAAAGTTATTCCTACCTCTTTGTGACCACCCATGTTCTATTTCAATGCCAAAAGTAAATTATTAAGTTAATATATTAATTTGAGAGGACAAAATTGTGGTTAACTGCTAAATTATTATGCCAAAGAAGGTTTAGCTTGACCAGCCAAAAAACAAGGTTTCTAAAGGGATAAGCTAGCGATCCATAAAAGCAAAAACATGTATATAAGTCAAAAAAGCGTCTTGTTTCTCAATCATTAGGGTTACTATTTCAATAGACATGAAGAGGGCATTAGAGGAGCATTATGATCATCTCAAATAAGAAAAAATAATAATAATTTAATCAATAAAACATTTAACGATCATATAATAATAATAATAATATGAATGAGGTAAATAACGATAATATATTTACCTTGAATCGAACAATGCGGATATTTCAAAATAAACGGGGCAAGAAGCGAAAGAAGAGTTATGAAGTGGGAGAAAGTTGTAGGGAGTTAGCATGTGAATTGTCAAGAACCTTTAAGCCGAAAGGAGTTTGAGGACATAAATTAAGAGCAAAATTCAATTATTGAACGAAGGGAAGGCCCATCGAGTCGGGAGGAGGTTGGAAAGCACTAAGAATTATCAATGCAATTATTGAACAAAACATCTCTAAGCAAATTATTATTTTTAAGTGGGTGCAAAATAGTTATATGTCACTATAAATTATTCCTATCTTTTTATGAAAAGCATTTGGTTGTTGCTTCTTGTTGATCTACAATGCGGTTTTAAACATCAAATAGTTCATATGTATTAAGCTAATAGAATCTAATTTGACGGTGAATAATCCATCCTTATATGCCCAAGAAAGGTGCGCTCCTACAAAATCATTGCCCCATTGAAAACCATTAAAGAAAGCATTACGGTGAAGGACGAGAGAGAAGAGCATCTCAAAACATAGGCTAAGCTTGCTCCAAGTGGCATACTATTTCAAACGATAGAAGCTAATGTCTAAGAGATACTAATGATCATATACCATATAGATCCTAGTTTGAAACGAAAGCACATTAAAGAACTTCCCCAACAACAACATTTAAGAATACATCGACAAAATGTTAATTTACACTATCTAGTGGCCAGAATGTTGGTTGATGAATCATTTTGAACACAAAGAAGTGTAACTGATTGCATGTATACCTCATTCGACCTTCGGGGTTTATCTCGCTAAAAAAGTGTAATCAGATAAGTATATGAGCTCTTTAACAATTTGTTTATCAAAATTGATTTGCAACTTCATAATATTACATCCATGTCTATATTCTTTAAGAATTGGAGGGCACTTTACAGAGCTATGAATGGACGGACCCAACCCCCTCTCCTAACACACAGTAAAAGCCCACAAACATATACGGCGAGATTTTCCCAAGTTTCACATGAACATATGGAGCGGAGTCGCAAATGGAGACGATCATAATGAAGAAGAAGATCATTCATGTAATTTGAACTTATCAACCATTGGCTGCATTTCATAGCCCTCAAACATCAAACGAAATTCGAGCAGTTGCAAGCAAAGTATGCGTTGCCAATTAAATAAATAATAGAGAATGAAAACAATTTGGTGAGCTTCATTAGAGGTGATATCGAGTTTCTTTGTCGCGGAGAAAGCAGTAAAATCCCCATTGTATTGCAATTGCACACAAATCACGTGCACGACCAAAATTATGTTTCTTACCCAAACACACAAAGATATACCATCCCGATTAAATCAAAATCGCCCCCGTATCCACGAGCAAGAAACGAGAACACGCGAGAGGAAGAGATGGGATCGAACACGCGGTGCGAAATCGACCCAGGAAAATATACTTGAACATCATACAACACGAATATAGCCGGCAAGAAGTAGATGGGAACACGATTTGATTCTGCTTGACAGGAACTCCGCGGTGGGCGCTGGTCGATGATGGAAACGGCGAGAGAAGAAAGGGCGAAGAGGATGAGATGGGGAAGATGAGGAAAGAGGAGTAGGGCTTCCTGGGCTTCAGCGTGTTTTCGAGTGTTTTGGCCCAGCGTGTTTTCGAGTTTTGGAGCACGATGGCGTGTTTTTGAGTTTTTACCCTTGTTTTGGTTTTAGAATTAGAAAACGTGGAAAACCACGTTTTCCATTTCCTTTGAAAAAAAATTATCCATTTTCAAAAACTCGTTTTCGAAAATAGTAAAGAGAACGCGTTTTTTCCGTTTTGAAAAATCGAAAACAGAAAATGGCCCGAAAACGGCAAAGAGAACAGGGCCTCATTGCCAAGTATTCTAGTTTTGAGTAATGCATCAGAAATCAAATAGGCTTCTTGTAGAGTGCAGCTATTGAAAGCTGCAAAATTGATCCAATTTGCAGCTAATTAAAGGCCGTCTACAACGTCCGTTTCAATGTCAATTGGTCAGCTTTGTGCATCAGAATATGCATTAAAGTAGTGGATGGATAACAAGTGAATATTCCCATATTACCCCTTGTTGTTCCCGAGGGATGGAGGAGGTTAGGATAGTACAAAGCTGGTTAAGTAGGAACATAAGGCAATATACGATTAGACGTTGACAACTTATTTACATTCTGGAATAGTGATGCAACAAGGAAATAATTCGTTGGGTTTTTGATACCTAATAAATTTCGAGCAACGATGTTTAAATAGTGTCAGATTATATTTCATAGTTCTAGGCCGATAAGTGAAATAACTATCAACACAATCAATTTATAAGCGCAACCCGAAAAACAACTCGGGCCATTGGAAGCAACTTAATTAGTTAATGTTGCTCATGATCACTATAACTCTTGGATGATCCTTTTAATAATTTAATGTGCTGACCCATTACTTTATTTCTTGGCCCAATGGAGGATATAACCTAACCTATATATATGCCTATTGTCTAAGTGTTGGAACGGTGTGTGTGCGCTTTGTGCAATTGAGAGAAACGATGGCATCCTCTTACTGCCTCCTGCTTCGTGCTCTCTTGCAAACACCACCATCTTGTGTTCTTGTGGGTATATTAATAGTGGCAACCAAAGAGTTATAACATCAGTTGTTGGGTTGGAGAAATTGATTGATTGAGCTTGAGATTGGTAAGTTTAATCTGAGCCGGGATTCCACGAATCAAAGGTCCATTATTCTACAATTGGCATCAGAGCCACACTGGTGGTGGATTTTCGGCTAAAAATGACCATAAACAGTCCATAATACCGGCATAAACGAACCAGTCCATTTTTCTCCCAAATACCGGACCTGCAATCGCGAATTTCATCCAAACTAGAAGTCCATCGGTGAAATGGAGGCCAGAACCTTGATCTGCAGGTGGAGGCGCACCTGGGTCGACCGCGCTGGGGGTGACGGCCGCCAACAGCGGCAGCGCGTGAGGAATCCGGCGACCGCGCGTGTGGGCATTTTCCTACGACGGTTTCTTCAGACAGAATCTTCACTTTGAAATTTTTAATGATTTTGCGTTGTTAGTTTTGTGTTTCAGGTTATACACTGAAATCTGGACGATTTTGCCCTTACACGTTTGTGATTCAATTTTTGCTCAGTTGGTTGTTGCAATTACTAGAGACTTTAGGATAAATAGTGGTGACCCTATACTGATAAAATTCGCATCTCTCGTAATTTACGGACTCAAATAGGTCCACTATGATAAATTGGCTAATTCCATTTAAATTTCAACATTAGCGTGTTTTCGTGTGGGGTGACATTAGGATTGGGGTTATCGTGAAGGGATAACCATTGCTTGTGCTATAAATTTAGGAACTATTTGCTCTATTTGAAGTGTTGGATTTAACTGCAAGTTGATAATTGCTTATGTGTTTTAATTGCCTGCGATTTTGAATTTGTGTTTACATACCTTCGTGTTGCATTGACTATTCCATTAGAACACCTAGACTTGACCCTTTCGAACATTCCCTTGATCCGAGATCTGGAGTCTCACGAAAGCTGGTGAATTTAGAACGGTGTATATTATTGCCTTAGGATTTCTTTGTGTGACCTATTTGTGCATTTTGGTTGTTCTGTTTTTTTTTTTTTCAAAATGTCTTCACATATCGAAATTGGAATTTTCAATGTGAAAGGGGACTTTTCAATTTAGTAATAAAAGATGAAGGAGATTTTGATTCAACAAAAACTTTTGAAAGCCATAGATGGCAAATTTCCTGCAAATTTAATAGAAACACAAAATGAAGAATATGAAAAACTTGTTTACACTTCAACTATTTTACACCTATCCAACACCGTTTTGAGAAAAGTCGTAAAATTTAATTCTACTAAAGAACTTTGGCAAAAGTTGGAGGACTTATATTTGCTTAAATCTACTCCTAATAAATTGTACTTGCTTGAAAGATTTTTCAACTTTAAAATAGATCCTTCAAAGGATCTTGATGACAATTTGGATATTTTCAACAAACTTGTTCAAGATATCGTTAATTGTGATGAAAAAGTGTCTGATACGTATAAGGCCATTGTGTTCCTGAATTCTATGCTTGATTCATATAAATAGGTTAAGAATGAAATTAAGTATAATAGGGACACTTTAACACTTGGGATTGTCGTAGATTTCCTTAGAAGTAAGGAGATAGAGATTAAAACAGAAAAAAAGAATAAGAGAAGTGGTGAGTTGCATATAATGATGAGTATAATGAAGTTTAAGCAGATGAATTTGGGTAGAGCTCAAGATAATGGTGATTCGAGTAGTGACTCGAGTGATGATGGTGGTAAGAAGAAGGGTAAAAGATAGGATAAGTCTAGTGGTAGACGGTGTTACAGTTGTGTTAAGGCTGAACACTTTATTAGGGATTATCCCAAGAAGAAAAATGATAAGCAGAATAGTAAGATGAGAGATGTGACGAATGTGGCCATATGGTCGAGTGATGACCCTAGTGAGGTTTATTGAGGGTAAACCTAGTTACAGCATGTGCATCCGTGTGTAATCTTTTATTGTGTGTGATGGCTCAATTTCATTATATGATTATATGTTGCATTTTCAATGTGTTTGATATGTGCATTTGCACTAATTAGAGTGATCATATTACTTGATGTAATTGTTTGCATGCATAGTGGTTTGTGATGCATTAGTAGTATGTTGTATGTCCTTTGGTAAGGTGGTGTATGGATGCTTAGGGGTACATTGGTGGTTTGTACCGAGAATGTGGAGTGTGGCAGGAGAGGTGATCAAATATTGGAATCATTTATTTATGAAGATACCCTGATCAGGTGGAGTGTGAGAGAGATACTTCTATCACTTCTGTTAGGTGGAGACCCATTATCCACATAGGTTGGGATCTCTATGCCTTTGTGGCTCCTCTTGCAAACACCACCATCTTGTTCTCTTTTGGGTATATTAATAGTGGCGACCAAAGAGTTATAACATTAGTTGTTGGGTTGGAGAAATTGATTGATTGTGTTTGAGATTGGTAAGTTTAATCTGAGTCAGGATTATTCCACGAATCAAAGGTCCATTATTCTACACAATTAAAAGTGTATTAAGGCGAAAGACTAATAATTAGTAGAATTCGAGTTTATCTAGATTATAGTAATTTGATTTTGCCAATGTTATCTTTTATTTTCAAGTTTGTTTAGATAAAAAGTTTATTTAATTTCAAAGTCCTTTTCTATATAAAGGGACTTCGGGTAATGTTTACAAACATACCTGAATTTTATAAATAAAATTATTTCTCTTGCCCTCAATTCTTCATTTCCATCCTCGTTGACTTTGATTCTTGGGAAAAGACATCAGTATTCCATACATACATCCCGTGCAACTCTCGCTCTTGCAAATTAGTAATTGACAAGGGTAGTATCATGAATGTCGTTTCCACCTCAGCTGTGACCAAATTCGAATTCAAACTCGAACCCCACCTTTGCCCTTTTAAGGTGGCATGGGTCGATAAGACTTCTTTGCCTATCATCGTTGTCTTGTATCCTTTACATTTGGCCCATTTTACTTAGAGGACCTTTACTGTGACATTCTACTTATGGATGTTGCTCACATCCTTTTGGGTCGCCCTCGGCTTTACGATCACGATGTTAAGCACTTCAGGCATGATAACACTTATGAGTTTGTCCATAATGGCAAACCTATTAGGCTTTTTCTAGCCAAACCTAGTGACCCTCCAAAGAGACCACCTTCTACAACAAAATGCACTTGTACTATAGGTACAAATAATCGAATTCAGCGCTTGTCCCATAAGGACTTTGAGCGTAAAGCACAACACCGGATTGATGTTTGCTTTAGTTACCAAAGCTAGTTACCAACTCACTTCTGAATCAAACTCTGATCGTCCCCTTGAGGTTACTCCATTGCTAGAGGAGTTTATAGATATCATGCCAGATGACCACACGATGAGCTCCCTCCCATTCGTGATATTCAACATGCAATTAATTTGGTACCTTGATCACAGCTATCGAATTTTCCTCACTAAGGATGAATCCATTATGAACAGGTCGAGCTATATAAACAAATTGAGACATTACTATCGAAAGGTTTTATTCGTCATAGCCTTAGTCCTTTTGCAGTCCTATTCCTACTTACTCCAAAAAAAAAAGACGAATCTTGGCATATGTGTGTTGATAGCAGTGCCATTAACAAAATTACTGTTAGATATCGATTTCCTATTCCACGCCTCGAGACATGCTGGATGAGTTAACGGGATCTTAATGGTTTTCTAAAATAGATTTAAGAAGTGGATATCGCCAAATTAGGAATGGACTAGGGGATGAATGGAAAATAGCCTTTAAGACTCATGATGGTTTATACGAGTGGCTAGTTATGCCTTTTGGGATGTCTAATGCACCTAGCACGTTTATGGGGGTGATGAATCATGTCTTCCGAACTTTTATTGGAACATTTTACGTGGTCTATTTTGATGATATATTAATCTATAGTAAATCACGAGAGGACCACTTAGATCACCTTAGACAGGTCTTCCTTACACTTTGTTCTGCCAAATTGTATGCTAACATTAAGAAGTGTTTCTTTCTACAATCACAAGTCCTATTCTTAGGATTCATTATCTTTGCCCAAGGGAATTCTATTGATCCAGCTAAAATCTCTGTAATTCGTGATTAGCTAGAACCAACAACTTTGACTGAGGTCCGTAGCTTCCACGAATTAACCTCATTATATAAATGATTTGTCCAAGGTTTTAGTTCTATTTTCGCCCCTATTACTGAGTGTATGAAAAAAAAAGGATTTCCATTGGACCCCCTCCGCAAAAAAGCCTTCATCACAATTAAACAAAAATTGATCGAAACTCTTGTTTTACGCCACCCTGATCTCTCTAAAGTGTTTGAGGTGGCCTGCGATACTTCTGGTATCAGTATTGGTGGTGTATTTAGTCAGAGGGTCACCTTATCGCTTATTTTAGCGAGAAATTAAATCAGGCACGATAGAAGTATTCTACTTATGACCAAGAATTCTATGTTGTTGTCCAAACTCTTCGTCACGACGTTATTATTTATTGTCCCAAGAGTTTATTCTTTACTCTGATAATCAAGCTCTTCATTACCTCAATTCCCAATATAATTTGAGTGATCGATACATTAAGTGGGTAGATTTCTTCAAGAGTATACATTTGTCTTCCATCGTCAAGCTGGGGTCAACAATAACGCGACTGATGCTCTTAGCCGTATTACTACTGTACTCTAGACTATGAGCACTACGATAGTGGGATTTGAGCGTTTGAAAGAAAATTATCCTAGTTGTCCTAACTTTAGTATCATTTTTCAAGACCTCATAACTAAGTCACGCTGGTTTCTTTCTTAAAGAGGGTTATCTTTTTAAAGGTAACAAGTTATGTATCCCTCGGACCTCACTTCGTGAAATCCTTATTTAGGAACTCCATGCAAGAGGTCTCGCAGGTCATTTGGTTGAGATAAAACTGTTGCCTTAGTTGAGAGTAGATTTTATTGGCCTTCATTTAAAAAGGATGTGGCTTGCATTGTGTCTCAGTGTCGCACTTGTCAATTAGGTAAGGTCCAACGTCAAAACACAATGTTGTATTCTCCCCTTCTTGTTCCTCATACTCCCTGGTGTGACCTTAACATGGATTTTGTCTTAGGTTTGCCTTAAACCGATATAGATGTTCCAAGTCTACTAACGCATCATATATTGCTAAGTTATTCTTCAAGAGGTTGTTCCCCTACACTGATTGCTAGTCACTATTATTTTTGATTGAGATGTTAAATTTGTTAGTTACTTTTGGAAAACTCTATAGAAATTGTTTGAGACGCCTCTTAAGTTTCATCAACATTCCACCCCAAACAGATGGTCAGACATAAGTAGTAAATTGTAGTCTAGGTAATTTGCTTTTTGGGAAAACCGAGTAATTGGGATTTGGTATTTCCTACTGTTGAATTTGCATACAATAATTCTGTCGATAGGTCTACCGATCATAGTCCTTTTGAGGTTGTTCAAGGTTTCTCCGCACGTCAACCACTAGACCTAGTTTGCTTACCTAATGATTTTCGTCCTACTGCATCTGTTCAATCTTTTGCTAATCATATTCGTAACTTGCATGATACGATTAAAAGAAAAATTGCTTTAAGCAATAACCACTATAAACTAATAGCTAAGGCACATCGTAGGCATAAAGAGTTCAAGATTGGAGATTTAGTTATGATAGGACTTGCACTTAAACGCTTTCCAAAACATGCTGCGAAAAAACTTTCTGCTAGATCACTTGGTCCTTCCCTACTATTAAAAGGCTTGGAACTAACACCTATCTACGTGATTTACCAACACATTTAAATATGATAGCCCAAGAATGGCTAACTAAGAGGGGGTGAATGTTATTAAAATTTTTTCGAAAAATTAATATAAATTCAACGTAGTAAAGACTAAATATATAAATTCATATAATGAGGGCAAATGTAAATGCGATAAATAAAATGGAGAGATGATGCAAACATATAATTGTGGAGGTTCGATCCAAAACAATGATCTACATCGTCCGTTATCAAGTTCTTCGGAACGAGCAAGACTTTTTCACTATGTTTATTGACTTATGGTACAATTCAACATTTTACAACACTTCTGGTGACTTACAAACAAGGAGCACCGATCCTTATATAATGTTGAGCTTTACGAGACTTCAACACAATCCACATATTTAAAGGAAGTTGATTTTACAATTTGAAATTTCTCTCTTAATAAATGATATGATCAAATTAAGTACCAAGAGAGAAATAGACTAACACTTTAATAAATAGTAATGATTGAGGCTCAAGTATTAGATGAGAAAAACTTTGATGAGTAGAATGATTTTTAAAAGTTAATTCAATCAAAAGTTTTTCAAAGTAAATGATTTGATAAAGATAAATAAGATGTAAGATAAATATAGTTTTGTTTAAGAATATTATACTTAAATGCTCTCAAAAGTGTTTTATTGAATGTAAAGTGAAATGGTATTTATAGTAGTTGAAACGCCAAAGATTTCTGACCAACCGGACGATGCATCTGGACTTTCGCATATGAATCGGACAATCAAACTAACTATTGTGCGTCAAAATTCGGAATGATTAAAAATTCGACTGTTGGATGAACTGGATGTCGACTTGGACAATTTTTTCCCAGATTTTTCTTACTTGATTGTTTTGGAAGTATATGCTTTTGAATGACGTTTTCACTTAATTTTTCAAGATAAGTGATACTTGTAAAAGTTTAAATATCAATTTGAAATTCTTATTTCTTGAAAAATAATTTTTATGCGAGTATTTTTTATAAAATAATTTTCTCGAGTATAAAAATTCATTTTTTGAGTTTTTAATGATTCATTGCTAAAAATTAAAGTATTTTACTTTTACATACGAATTCAAAGCATCTAAATGTAAAATTTTCAATGAATACTCAATTTGACGTGAATGCACGATTTGTTCTTGTCTTTGATTGATTTGACGTGAATACTCGGCTTCCATCTCGATTTGCATTGATCATATGGTAGTGATCTTTTTGTTTTCAATTGATCAACGTTGCAACAATATATACGAAGACTTGAATCCAATTATTAGAGATAAAAAAACAATTTGTTTATAATTATCAAAACAACCATAGGTCAACAAAATATTAGGCAAGTTTTTAATATAGCATATTTATATCCTTAGCACATTTGAGCCTTCAATTTTGTCTCCGAATATGTAGGACAAGTTTCTCAGTCGCTTCCTTGAGCCCCTATCACCACATTTTCAAATCAGGATATTGTTGATGAGGTGCTCGATGATGAGATCATTGCTTCCCAAAATGGGGGTTTTCGTGGGTTTCTTGTGCGTTGGAAAGGTCATCCACTTACTGTTGCTACTTGGATTAATGAAGAAGAATTTTGTCAATTAGATCCAAAGCTTTTGGATGCTTACTTGGACTATGCCTCGTTGGAGCCGAGTTCTTTTCAGTCGGGGAGGAATGGTGCAACAAGGAAAAAATTAAAGTATATTCAAGGCGAAAGACTAATAATTATAGTAGAATTTGAGTTTATCTAGATTATAGTAATTTGATTTTGACAATATTATCTTCTTTTTTCCAAGTTTGTTTAGATAGTAAGTTTATTTAATTTCAAAGTCATTTTTTTATATAAAGGGACTTTAGGACAATGTTTACAAACACACGTGAATTATATCTCTTGCCCTCAATTCTTCCCTTTGATCCCCTTACTTCTTAATGTTTTTTTTATCAATTTGTATGCTCCTACATCAAATAGCCTTTCTATTCTTAGTGTTCTTCCATGAACCGTTAAATTCCTTGAAACTCGACATAGTTGCAGGCATGTCTTCCTCAGCTGGGAATATGGTAGTCCTTAATGTAATATGTACATAAAACACATAACCTGAGCTTCACTTGCACTAAATTCACATCAAAACTACACCACCATAATATGTATCTAACATTCCATCGTTCTTATAGCACCTTGATCTCGTAATTTTTTTCGCAGGTATGCATATTTGGGGGAAGGAGTACATTGAACCTATCATCTCGTTATTAGAATTAATTTTGGATAAAGCAAAAAACTGGAAAATTAAACTGTGCAGTTGAACCTAACAATATGTTACCTTCTGTGAAATTTTAAATCACATTTTTACAGCTATTGAAAGCATCAGTCACTCTCGAGTATACCTTTGCCACAATGATTATCAAAAGAATACAATTAATCGCTGCACAAAAGATTAAAATCACCGATCACATGCACTCACACGTATTATCCAGATATAATGTTTAGTCTTACCTCTCACCAACAAATCTGTCATAGGATGTATCTTCAAGTGGCCACAAGTCCCAACCGTCGAAAGAAAAGAAGACTATTCAGGGGGCAGACGCAAAACTTAAAAGTTAGAGGGGCACAATCGAACTTGCAAAGAAATTGGGAAAAATTTTACAAACGAAAATTTACTTCCAAAAAAATCATACCCCAAGTAATTTTGCATCCGAAAATTTACATGGGATATGACTTTTTCAAATGTAAAATTTCGAATTTTTTTAATGTAATTCCATATAAAATGATGAAAATTACATTGAGAAATTTGTATTGCAAAAATAATAAATGTAATGAAATAATTGAATTTTTTAAAGAAAATACGAGTTAAACGTCTTTTTTTTTAAAATTCACGTTTAATGCATTTTTAATTATTTTCGATATCTATTTGGATTATTTGATATGCCTATTATGTAGTTCTCGAAATAAGTTTTGTGATGACATAAGCAATTTGTAGATTCGATTAGTGTACGATCGTCGAAATTTTTTTAAAGTTAGTATATTATGAACAGCTTACTTTGACAAGTTGTAGCATTTGCTACGATTGATCGTTTCGTAGACCATTAACGACGTAGAAAACTAGACCGTGAACATTTTGAAATGGTATTAAGAATACAATATTTCGCATTTGTTTGATGGAGAGTTAAGATTTTGTTAAAAGACGAGAGGAGAAAAAAATTAAAATTTATTGTGATTTTGCCCCTATTTGATAGAGATTAAAATCAAATTTTTAATAAATTTTGATAAAAATTAAATAGTTATGGATTCTATGAAATATGTTATTAAAATTAATTGTTAATTTTGATTTAAATTAAAATTTATATTTCAATCGATACCAAATATGATTTTATATTAAAAACAAAACTCAAAAGTTGGGGGCACGTACCCCCGGGTCCGCCCACTATTTCAATTCATAAACTGGTTTCAATGAAAATAATGCAATTTCAACTCATTGGCTCTGTGAATATAATTCAGCATGCGGAATTCTTTCAAATATCTGTCCTGGAACATTAGGACAGAGAGATATGGAAGCAACCTTTGTAGATCTCCTCGACCTTCTGATTTATCAGATTACAAATACAATATGGAAGTACTTAATTAAAGTGATGGGTGTGTACAATTATGTAAAGAAAACCTTAGGAGTAATAATGGTCATCTCAAAGTACTCGCTACGCTGTCCACATTCACTCCAATAACTTTTGGAGACTGAAAAGAAACAAGCTGAAGTTCCTTGCTTACGGGCGGTCCCGTGTCCATCATAACCTTTAAGATTTTGGAGGAAAATGTGCCATCAATTTATGCAAGATTTGAGAGAATTGATTGGATATTTTCAAGATCACGTCATTAGAATGTATACGTTCCTTGCACTCAAAAAGGCGCTCGTCTTGGTACATTTTTTTCTGTTAAACTTCATCTACAAACAATAAAACATGACTGCTTCCTTGTTTTTGTGTGATTCTACCTCTGTCGTCTTTAGTTCTCTCCTTCACCACCTTTGTGGCTTATTGTTTTGGCTGGAAATAATACCTTCATTCGTGCCCCTTGTGGGTACATAAAGAGCAACCAGAGTTTGGAAAGAATATGAGGTCTTGGGTTGGGATTTGTTGGGGTCAATTTCTTTGGATTTATACTGAGCTTGGGACAACACCATTGGTGATCAGTCTTCAGCTTTATATCTGGTATCAGAGCATGGTGTGGGATTTTTCTGGCCATAATTGACCAAGAACCGTCCAGATTGCACTTTTCTCGAAGTGGTTGAAATTGTGATTGTTAATCCCAACCAAACCAGTCACCGACTGAAAAAACGAAAGCCAGACCCATACTCAGTAGGTAAAGGTGCTCCTCCCTAAGCAGCGCTTGGCAACGATTTTGAAGGAGCTCCCTTCGGATAGGTTGTTCGTTTTATCATTTTAAATGTACCGATATTGTCAATTTTGTGTTTCAAATTATACAATGAATTTTGCACGATTTTGCCTTGACGCTTGGCTTGCGATCTTTGGTAAATCGCGTTGGTACATTTGCTGAAATTTTAAGGCCAATAGTTGTGGCCCTAAAGCAGCTGATTGGCATCTCTCGATTTTTATGGACCTTTAGACGTGGTCCCCTTTGGTAAATTGGCTTATCCCAATTAAATTTCTAATGACGTGTGGTTGCCGTGTAAGGTAACCATTGCTTGTACTAGAAATTAGGAATTACTTGTTCTTACGTGATTGAAGTATTTATTTTGATAAAATTATTTTTTATCTTTGTGATATAATGTGTGTGAAATTGCTTGGTTGGCATATCTCTTTGTTGCACCGTTAATTTTTTTTAGAATACCTAGACCTTACCCATTCTTTAGAATTCCCTTGATATTGAGATCGTGAATCTCACAAAACCCTATGAATCTAGAACAGTGTATATTGTTTCGACTCTATGACTACTTTATGTAGCTTAATTGTGATTCCATGCATTTTGTTTATTGATTCGCAAAAATGACAACTCACTATTTTGATTTGAAAATTTTTAATGTAAAATGTAATTTTTCAATCTGATAACAAAAAATGAGAGATATTTTAGTTCAACAAAATGTTTCAAATGCCGCTGATGGCAATTTTACTGTTGATTTTTTCAAAAGAACAAAAAGAAGCTGATGAACTTGCTTACACTTCGATCATTTTACACTTGTCCGATATTGTTTTAAGAAAAGTAGGTAAACTGAAAATCATTAATGAACTTTGGAAAAAATTGGAGGACTTCTATTTGCTCAAATCTACTCCAAACAAGCTTTACTTGAGCGTTTTTCAGTTTAAAAATGGATCCATGAAATTTAGACGTGTTTAACAAACTTGTTCAAGATATTGTTAACTATGAAGAGACGGTGTCTGAAACCTACAAAACTATAATTTTGCTTAATTCCATGGCACTTAAGAAAGTTAAAATGCGATCAAGCATGTTAGGGACACTTTGACGCCTGAAATTGTCATTGACTCACTTAGAAGTAAGGAGATGAAGATTAAAACTGAAGAACATAATAAGAAAGGCGGTGAGATTCACATGGTGAGGGGTGGAACTCATTTTAAGTAAAACAGTCATAATGGATTCCAAAGTGATGGCGGGTCAAGTAGTAATAGAGGTAAAAAGAAGGACAAAGGTAGGTCTAGGTAGAAATCTAAGACCAAGGTTAAGAAATGCTATGGTTGTGGGAACACGAGGCATTTTATAAAGGATTGTTATAAAGAGAAGGGTAAGACAAAGGATAAAGAGAATGATGAAGTAAATGTGTTGTCTTCTGCTTCCATTGTTTATGATAGTGAAGTGTATATGATTACAAGTTCTACTGCTTATCCTGCTAAATTGAATCTAACTATCAATTCCCATTTTCGTGAGTGGATACTTGATTTTGGCGCATCTTTTCATGTAATATCACAAAAAGATTGGTTTGAAAACTTACATGAATCAAATAATGGGCATGTTGTGCTATGTGACAATTTTGCTTATACTGTTGTTGGGATTGGTGATATTACATTGAAGTTTGACACTAGCTTTGTGTATACTTTAAAAGATGTTAGATATATTCTTGAACTGTTCAGGAATTTAATTTCAATAGGGAACTTGAGAAAACGACTAACTAGAAAAATTGGAAATGGAGTTTAGAAAATAGTTAAGAGTGCACTTGTTTCCATCAGCGGAACTAGGAAAAATGATATTTATATAACTACTGGATAAGTGATAAGGGTTTTGATTTCTCCATCTCTTCGAACAAGGCTGATCACACACATAAATGGCATAATAGACTTGTACATATGGGTATTAAAGAGCTTAAGCTTCTTAATGAAAAATGTGCTTTTGGTAATGATTGTGTATCTGATTTATCTTTCTGTGATTGTTGTTTGCTTGGTAAGCATCATATAGCTTCTTTCTCCATAAGTGTTCATAAAGCTAAAGGCATGCTTGAATATGTGCATTTAGACTTCTGGGGTCCTGCTAGTAATCTTACCTCGAGTGAAAATAGGTATTTCTTGTCTATTATTGATGATTACACGAGAAATGTATGAGTTTATCTTTTAAAAGACTAGTTTGATATTTTTCATAATTTTAATAATTGGAAAAGACTAGTTGAGAATCAATCTGGCAAGATGATTAATTTTTTGAGAACTGATAATGGCCTAGAGATGTGTAACAATGAATTTGAAAATGTCTGCAAAGAGAATGGAATAACAAGGCATAAGACTGTTTCTTATACTCTCCAGTAAAACAGGGTAGCGGAAATGATGAATAGAATTATTCTTGATAAAGTACGATGCATGATGTTAAGTTTTAGTGTCCATAAATCATTTTGGGGTGAAGCTGTTATGACTGCTTGCAATTTTATTAATTTGACTTCTTTTACTGCATTGAACGGTGATACTCCTCATGAAAAATGGTATGGTAAGCTAAATAATTATTCCGTGCTTAGAAATTTTGGTTATTTTGCATTTTTTCATCAGTGAGTGGGAAAACTTGAATCTAGAGCTAGAAAATGTGTTTTTCTAGGTTATCCTGATGGTGTCAAAGGGAGTATGTTATGAGATAGAAGCCAAAAGGAGGTTAAGATCATTGTCAATAGAGATGTTACGTTTAACGAGGGTGAAATGCTGTGTCTTAAGACTGAATTTGAACCCATGAATGAAGAAGAGTAGAGTGAAGAGAGAGATCAGTTGAAGGTGAAATTAGGAAAACTTAGCATATCTGTCCCTACCACCTCTAATGAGGTTGAGACCCAAGTTCAACAACCTAAGATGGAGATTGGAGATGAGTAGTGATAGAAGAATATCTTGAGGAAGAAAATCCTTTAGCAGATTATAACTTAGCTAAGGATAGAGAGATAAGACAAATGAGAATGCCTAGAAGATTTGGATATGAATCCAAGTTTGTTTTTGCTTATGCTAACTATGAGGAGTTAGCTAATAGAGAGTTAAAAATATTTGAGGAGGCGATGAAGAGTAAACAATTTGAAGAGCGGTTTAAAACAATGAAAGAGGGGATACGTTCCTCAGAAAAAATTAAGTTTGGGAACTAGTATCTAGACCTAAGAATAAATCTACAGTTGATTGTAAGTGGGCTTTTTAAGGTTAATGAGGGTACTAGGGCATCTAAACCTCTAAGATTTAAAGCTAGGTTAGTGACTAAGGGGTACACACAAAATGAGGGTGTTGATTATAACGAGATTTTTTCACCAATTGTTTAGTACACTACTATTAATGCCATACTTGCATTGGTTACACATTTTGACTGGGAACTAGAATAGTTTGATGTAAAAATTATTTTTCTATGGTGAACTAGATGGACAAATCTTTATGAATCAATCAAAAAGTTTTTTAAAAAAAACTAAAACCTGATTATGTGTGTTTCATGAAAATGTCTTTATATGGCTTATAGCATTCACCTAGATAGTCGTATAAAAGATTTGATTCTTTTGTACTTTCTATAGGGTTTCAAATGAGTAAGTTTAATCATTGCCTGTTTCCAGTATGATGTTAATAATGACTATGTGTTTTTATTATTCTATGTGGATGATATGTTCTTAGTTGATTCATCACCTAAGTGTATAAGCAAGATAAAAACAAAGTTGAATTGCGAATTTGACATGAAAGATCTAGGTAAGGTTAAGAGAATCTTAGGTATGAAAATTGAAAGAGATATGACAAATTCTGTATTGTTTTTGTATCTGTTTTCTTTAAGTTTCAGAGGTGTTAAAAGGATTTTGCATGTATGATTGCTAACATATTACGTTACATTTAGCTAATCATTTTGTATTATATAAAGATTTGGCTCCATGTAATGAAAAGGAAATAGAATACATGAATAAGATTCCATATTCTAATGTGATTGGATCTATTATGTATTTGATGGTTTGTACTAGACCAGGTTTAGTTTTTTCTGTTAGTACTCTTAGTAGTACACATCTAATTCGGGACCCGAGCATTGGGATGCCATAAAGTAGATGTTAAGGTATTTGAAGGGGACTAGTGATGTAAGTCTTAAGTTTAGTGTTAGTAAATGAGTGAAACTGAATGGTTTTGTAGATGCGGACTGTGTGGGGTACATGGATAAGAGGAAATTGACTTCCTCCTATGTGTTTACTTTGTCTAACTCTTGCGTTAGTTAGAAATCACAGTTACAACACACAGTTAGAAATCACAGTTACTATCCATGACAAAATTAGAATATATTGCTACCACTGAAGCAATTAAAGAGGCTTTGTGGCTTAGAGGTTTGCTTCATGAATTTTGTGTTTTAAATGATTATGTAGTAGTATATTCAGATAGTCAATCATCTATACATCTATACAAAAACCCTGTTTTTCACAAATACACCAAGCACATTGATGTTAGACTACATTTCATTAGAGATATTGTATCAAAATAGGTAATAAGACTTGAAAAAGTCCATATACAATATAACTCCTCGAACATGGGCACTAAGGTGTTTTCGTTGGTGAAGTTTAGAGGTAAATAATTTTCAATTTTATTTGTTCTCCTTTTGGAATTATCATTAATGGGTGATAATGTTTTCTTTGTAGGTTCTTTGACACCAATGTGGATGTTTGTTGGGCAAATTGTTTTCAAAAAACCTCCCAAGCTATGATGTTAAATCGGTATAATTTTATTAGTTGAATTGACCAATCGACTAAACTAACATATCGACTGCCAAATAAAACGACCTGGACCTGAAACTATTTGGGGCCATTGGAGCAATCTAATTAATTAGAGTTGCTCATGACCCGCTTCCCTACTTATTGGATGACTTGTTATTGTCAGCCCACTTATTGATTTTGGGCTTGGCCCATTACTATACCTAACACCTAGCTATATATACTGAGGAAATAGTGGGAAATGCCCGGTTGACCCGGTCACTTTTCCAAAATAGCCGTTGACTGATAAAAAAAAAAAAAAAAAAGGAAAAACTAAAAAAAGCTTAACATTGAAGCATTTTGCCATTTTTACCCTCACGTGACTTGGAAGAGAGTTGGGAGAGAAAAACCGACCGTGTGGTGCCCGACCCAAAAACCGACCGTGTGGTGCCCGAATCAATCGCCATTTCTCTAGAAGAAGGTGAGCTTTTGAAAACCATTCTATGTTATTTTACAAAAAGCATGGTTGAAATCATTCAATTTTATGCATGTTTGCGAATTTTTGTTGATTATTTTCGAAAAAATTGTTGTAGAATCAATTAATATCGAAGAAATAATGATTGGGAGCCATTTTGGGGGTTGGAGATCGCCGGAAATGGCGTTTCCCGATCTCCGTCGGAGAAGAGAGACGACGCCCCTTCGCACGCCCAGTCCGCTTCAAGCCCCGGACCACGGGGGTCTGGGCACGCCTGTAGCTCAGACCCCTGCACTGCGGGTGCAGGCGAAGCAAAGATTCTCGGGCTTCTCGGGGCTGACCCCGAGAGTCTGGGAGTGCAGGCCCGTACGGGATTGCAGGCCGGGCGCCCGACGCCCGAGTCTTGACCTGGCTTCCGGGCCCGGAGCCTGCACGGGATTCTGCAGGCCTGAGACAGACGTCCGGGGCCCAGAAGCAAGCCCAGACGTCTGGGCCCAGAAGCAAGCCCAGATTTTTTTTTTTGCCTTTTATTTAAATGAAAATATGAAACGAATTAATAAATTATAAAATATTATTTAATAAATTATAAAATATTAAATAAATAATATAAATTGTTTATTTCAATTTTATATTTCGATTGTTTATTTAATTTTTTATTTAATTATTATTAATTAAAAAAAATTAAATATTTATTAAAAAATTATTTTAATATTTTATAATAAATATTTTACTTGTTCACTTAAAATAAATATTTAATTATAATATTTTAAAATTATAATATTGTAATTAATAATAATTAAATATTATATAAACAATTAAAATAATGAATTTATTAACAAGTAAACTATTTATTATAAAATTATTTATTTTAATTACTTATTGAAATATTTTTTTTTTTTGCCTTTTATTTAAATTAAAATATGAAACGAATTAATAAATTATAAAATATTATTTAATAAATTATAAAATATTAAATAAACAAAATAAATTGTTTCTTTGAATTGTTTATTTCAATTTTATATTTCGATTGTTTATTTAATTTTTTATTTAATTATTTCATTTAATTGTTTAGTTATAAATAATAGAAAAACTAAATAAACAAAATAAATTGTTTATTTGAATTGTTTCTTTAATATTCTAATAATTATAATTAAATATTATATAAACAATTAAAATAAGAAATTTAATTATAAATTCTTATATTAATTTGAAATATTAAGTTAACAATTAAATGAAATAATTTGTTCCATTATTGCATTATTTGTAATTAAATTTCTTATTTAACTATTGATTCTTGCGGATAGTAATTAATGTCATTCTTCCATTATTCCACTATTGATTCTTGCGGATAGTAATTAATGTCATTCAGTTAGTTTAATTTTCGTATATTATGTTTTATTTATTATATCTTGCCTGGGGATTCTAACATTTGAAATGTTGCAGGATGGATTACCACTTAAATGATGCGGTAAGATTGCAGATCCCATGCAAAGTTACATCGAATCGTAACTTTGCCATCTTTATGATGGTATTAAATTTTTCGGACGAGGAGCACGCAAACATATTGAGGCGATCCTTCTTATGGCCATTGTATTCATTGCTCGCGTACAGTACGGTCGGTCACCGTCGATGCGTTGCTGTCGGCTGCTTAAACCGATTGACGGAGATGCCCTCCATTTTGATTTTGGGGGCAAGGTAGTTAGATTTTCTATATTCGAGTTTGCCCTCATCACCGGATTGATGTGTCTTGGCGAAGAAAGGCCCGGGCCCGTATTCCGAGAAACAAGAGGTTGTTGAATGAATATTTTCACGGACGGCGGTCACTCCGGTGCGATTGGCGAACGCATTCGTGGCATGCGAGGACATGTCCGATAAGTTGAAGCTGGGGTATGGTGCTTATCCTCGAGAGTGTGCTCAGTGTCATCACAAGAAGACGTCGATTGACCTTTTTCATTTGGAAGTTGTGGATGACATTGATACCTTCATGACTATCTTTGGGGGCGAAGATGTTTTGAGGATACCTTACGACACTTCGGGAGGGGATATTCGATGCCTAAGGGGGATAGAGCCGAGCGCAAGTACGATGCATATGGCTGCCCGTTGGCTGCGGTAAATGTTCAACATAATGAATTATCTATTTTTAGTATTCAATTCTATATGTAATAATTGTAAGCTTTATTTGCAGTATATGGGTGTACGAGACTGTCCCCATATTGGCTAGCCGGTATGCGACGAGAGTGGAGACGTGCTGCCCTCGGATTTATCAATGGCGAGCACAGGACAAGCCACTTGCAAAACAAATATCAGCTATTCTCGACGATCCTGAGGTACGTAGTATACATTTTGCGATTTATATTGTATGTCCTTTCAACATATCGATACATGGTCATGAGCTCGGTAAAATGTCAATATGATAGGTTGAAGTCCTCTCTGAGTTGACCCCGTCGATAGAGGAGGAGGGTCAGAGTTATATACGTTCCTTGTCCGTCTGTGCCGCGTCGGATGATCCGACGCCCGAGTCCATCGTTGGATCGGGATAGGGTATGTTCATTGAATATAATATGTTGATTAACGTTTTGATTTTTGAATTAAATTAATAATTCGGACTTTATTTTCTCGGGAGTGCCGTCCCGCATCACCTCCGCCGCCGAGGTCACTCCGCCGCCGAGATCACCTCCGCCGCCGAGGTCACCTCCACCGCCGCCGAGATCACCTCCACCGCCGCTGAGGTCACCTCCGCCGCCGAGATCACCTCCCCCGCCGAGGTCACCTCCACCGCCGAGGGCCTCACCACCGCCGTCGAGGGCATCACCGTCGCTGATCAGGTCTCCTTCTCCTCGTCCACCGATCTGTATGGCCGTCTTTGCGAGTTTATACAGGTCGGATGGGCGCGATGCGTCTAGATTTGGGACGACGGCGACGATCGCATTCCGCATTGTCGTTCGAGATGGGCGCGATGCGCCGAGAGTTCGGGACGGCAGGCGACGATCGCATTCCGTTTGTCGTTCGAGATGGGCGCGATGCGCCGAGAGTCGGGGACTCGTCGGTCGACGAGAGCTCTGCGGACCGTCGAAGAGATGGGCGAACCGACAAGAGGCCGAAGGGACATATCGACGATGTATATAATGATGTATTCGTTCTACGTCGCGACGTGGTAGATCTACTGCCGCGAGATAGGAAACCTTCGTAATGCGAGGTCAATATGTTACGGGGCGACGTAGCGACCATACGAGGGACCCGACTCATCGAGATGGAAAGGGTGACGGTGGAGCGAGACGGATGGGCACGTATGATCCGTGGCCGGGGGAGATTACGAATCATTTTTTGATGGGGTACCGGAGGAGGGAGTACCAGCAGAGGTGGAGTGGGTCATCCTGGCCGAGTCATCCTTAGCTCCAGTTTCGCACGTGCCCTTGATATTGAGCACAGCACACTCCTACTCCAAGGCGGCGGATATGTGGTGCCCGAGTATATGTTGGAGTGGGTTATTGGGCTGGAGCCGACATACGGGCAGCCGTGGACGGATTGTACACATATGTACATTCCACAGGTCGCGAACTCACAACGCTGCGGTTGAGATCTCTTTCGCGTGATTCGACTATACATGTGTACGACTCCGACCATAGGCCGTTTGACCCAAGGGCAACTGGAGCAGATATTAGAGCCGATGAGAGTGATCATTCCCATGATGGCTAGACATGCGGATATTCAAGTAAATGACAGATTAGCCATTATGCGGGACACGACGACGGCGAGACAAGAAATATCGTAAGAATTTACAAGTTTTCAATTTTTAAATTTAGTTTTTAGCTATATGTTATCGAATTAATATATTTTTATTTACTCGCAGGCGACTATGTGGGATGTTCGCGATAAAGTATATAGAATTTTTGAGTATTGGTCGCAAGGTTGATACAATTTCCCAATCGTTTATGGACATGTGGAGGTTGAAGCTAGCTTGTGATTTGTATGAATATAATTGTGATCCTTAGTACATTGTGTAATTATGTAATTAATATACATTATTTTATTTAAATGTTTATTTCATATTCCATTAAGTAATAATGAATGTAAATAAATATTTGAATTAATCAATTAAAATAAATTATGTAAATAAATATTTGAATTAATCAATTAACATAAATTATGTAAATAAATATTTGAATTAATCAATGAATTTAAATAAATAATTTAAATAAATATTTTCATTAATCAATTAACATAAATTAATATTTAACGACACTAAATAAATATTTGAATATTTCATATTTAACGACACTAAATAAAAACATATTATTCAGTTATACATATTATACTATTACATAATATTACACATCGGTTGAATTGTTATGTAGAGGAATCTGACTTGTACAAAATTGACGGGTATGCCACCGTTACGCCGCATCGCGCACTTACGGAGGTCGGGGAAATTCTCCGGTGGATGGTATTCTAGACGTACATCTACGTCCCGGAGCACGTGGTCCGATTTCGGGTGGCAACAAATTATTAAGTGGGAGAATATGGCTCCGGAACTTCCCACCTCGGCTTCATTTGGCGGAAATATCGTTTTCGGCATACGCCGCTTTCCAAAATCAGTCGTGTAATAAACACTTTGCATAAGGCGTGTGTTGAATCCCTCTATGCATAGCCACCGCCACCTTTGCATGCGTACACGGAAACCTTTCCAATCGGAACTTTCTACACGTGCATGTGTTATCATTCAAGTCCACGACGTATCCGATATTACGTCCACATCTCACGGAGAAGCGAAATCGATCCAAATGGTTCCACGCATACCTTCCTCGCAACCTCTAGAGTTTTGAAGATTTTATCTTCCCGAGGCCGAATCGACACACTTGTGCAATTTTGTGATTCCTCACGCCGGTCATGAAACCACCGCCGCAACTTGTTACGAATTTGCTCAATCATTGCGAGAATTGGTAACTCTCGATCCTTCTTGAATAACGCATTGAGCGACTCAACATTGTTCGACGTCATCATGTTGTATCGACATCCCTGGAAAATGTGATCGTGCCCAATGTTCGTTCCCCATCTCCGTTAGATAAACCCATGCGGCAGGTGATTTACTTTCTATTTCACCCATGAACTTTTCAAACTCTTCAAAACCGTACGCCTGCAGCCTTTCCTAAACAATGCAACGATGCCTTTGCCCAGAAACTTCGTCTTTAGATTGCCCCGTATATGGTACATACAATAACCGTGATGTGCATCAGAAAGACTTCGAGCGATACCATTTATTATTGATTGCCCCGGTCGCTATTCAGAATGCAAGGTTCTCGACGTCTCCAATTACTTCCCTCAACTTCGTGAAGAACCAACGCATCGCTAAATCATTCTCTCCATCGACTATACCCCGAACGCAAGAGGGTAAATTTGGATGTTGGGATCTTGACACGTAGCAATAATCAACTTGCCTTCGTATCTAGCCTTAAGGTTGTACGTCGACTAGAATTACGGTCGCTTATCGCGTTCGAAATCCTCGAATGCTGCTGTCCAAGGGCCATGAAAAATACTTGAGCGATTCCCGTCGTCCGTATCAATATAAAATGCCGATCCGAGTTAGTTTTCTCCATGTTGTGGCAATATCTAGCCAATTTAGCGTAACTTTCCTCGGCAGAACCCATTAAGTCCTCCAATGCGCATTCTTTTGGCCTTCCGAGGCTTTACGATAGCTCATGACCACCCCGTAATCTCGACGGACGTCATTGATAATGTCCGAAGGTCTGTAGATCGTTCGTGGGTCCCGAAACTTGTCCATTATTTGTCGACCAATGAACCATGCTCGGGCCTGTCTGTGATCATTTCGACGAATACCCACTTCGCAAGTATGTTCTCGTGCATACTTACTTGGATTACAAAGAACTCATTCGTGTCCATTTTCGTCGCATAGCGCCAATGGCAATCGTCGTCAATGCGGATGATTGTGTACGTCGACTTGTCCGATTTTTTAACTTTAAACTCGAAATTGTGTTTCAAAGCAACGGTGCACGACTTCTTGCAAATCTTTCTTTGTTTCGAACAATTGCTTGACATATAAATCTTCATCATCAGGAACTGTACGAGAACAATTAGAGGTACCTGAACCCGACCCATGTCTTCGACCGGATAAAGCAATCAAATCCTCATTCGTAAATTCATTTGCATTCTCGTTGTCATCAACTATCGAGGGAATTCTGTGCGTAACGGTGAAATCATGATGATGAACAACTGTAGTGGGAATAACCACATCATCCTCACGAGCTTTCTCCACCGCGTGTTCCAAAAATCATTCACATTATGATCCCCTCTATCGAGATCTTCGTGTTCACCATCTAGACATTCTTTGTACTAAAGTTACGCAAAGAGGAGTAGTCCCGCGATCTTCGTTCAATGCAATTAAAGCTTTGATGCCATTTCTAGAAGTAACCTTTGTAGGTGGAATTGGAATGGATGTATGCTCGTTGTTGAATAGAAATCTCAATTCCATGTCGCATCGAGAGGGATTGATGTCAAGCACGTCTGTATCTCACTTTGTACATTTACGCATACGATGTATTCGATGTCAATACAATTGAAATTGAGCCATGTATATCACATGTCCATTTCCAGACCCATCCACCATTTCCATTATCTTCAAATTCACCAAAGTAAAGAACCGGGATTGCAACCATATCTGCTGCATTAAAAAAAAAAATATTTGTTATGTTCGTGGAAAAAAAAACCGGCGAGGGTGCACCGCCCCGGACGCCCGGATATGGGCCCGGACGTCTGGGCCCAGACACCCGGACGTCCGGGAGTCCGGGCCCGGACTTCCGGGAGTCCGGGCCCAGACTTCCGGGCGTCCGGGCCCAGACCCCCCGGACGTCGGGGTCGTGTTTAATTGGTTTTCTTCTTCCATCACGTATCCGAAAATCTCAATCGATGAATTTTTCTCGTTTTTGTTTAAAAATGTCGATTATAGATCATAAAATTTTCATATACATAAGATTTAAAGATTAAAATAATGTACTTAACCAAAACGAAATCAAAAATACGTAAAAATATGCTTACCGATTCAACGATGGTCAGAAATATTTCCTTGTTGAGTGTTTGATAAGTTTTTATCTGTGTTGGAGTAAACAGATGGAGAAAGTGAATTGGTTTCGAAATTTTACGTAGGAAGTGTTTGAAATTCTTTATAACTTAAAAAGGGTATTATTGTCTTTTTGAAACCATACCATTTTTTGTAATTTATATAACATTTTAAGGGTAATTTCGTCTTTTCAGCCTTAGAAGGCTATTGTGGTGAATTGTTAAAATTTTTGGGCAAAATGGAAAAAGGGTGCTTTGACTTGGGTATTTTGAAAAGTACCCCATATATACTTGAGCCCTATTGCTTTATGATGTCTGAGTATTGTTTGCTTCCTCTTCTTTGGGATAAAACACTGCTGCTTCCCTGTTTATGTGATTCTGCCTCTGCCGTCTTTTGTTATCTCCTTCACTGCCTTTGTGGCTTATGTTTTGGCTACAAATAATACCTTCATTCGTGTCCTTTTATGGGTACATAAAGAGCAACCAAAGTTTGGGAATAATAGGAGGTTTTGGGTTGTGATTTGTTGTGGTCGATTTTTTTGGATTTATACTGAGCCCCGAAAAACACCATTGGTGATCAGTCTTCCGCTTTAAAAGTCTCACCCCAAGATAGTCCATGACCATCTCAAACCTGGGATAAAGAAGGTAAATAAAGGCGTCATTTCTCTGAATAGTTTTGCCATCAACATAAGTGTGCTGTTAATAAAACAAGGTAGGCTTCTTTCGAAGCACTTTCTAGATAACCATTTCAATATCAATAAAGAAATGAATTCATAGTCTTCACTTCTTATCTGCGTACTCTTTTAGCCTCTCAGGTTGAAGGAAAATATTGGAAAGGTCACTATCCAGTGGTAGGCTGATGCAAGTCTAGAAATCATTCTTCGATCTAAGAAAGTTTTTATTTTAACACGGTGTGTCAAAGGTTGTGGGTATATGTGTGATAATTTCGCACTCATGTGATGTTCAGTAAAATAATTTCGGCATTCATGGTGGTGAGAGCCCAATTTTCGAGGCCTGAACATAGAGCTGGTTCACAGTTGTAGAAATGATCGAGCACGAGTTCGACTTGGGAGGTAGAATCCTAAAAATTTGGAGAAGAAAGCTACCATCCCCGCCACCACCAAATTCCAACATCCCAAGTCATTATTCTCCATGTGCATCAAAATCAACACGACTGCCGCCACCAAGTTATGCCTAATACTGCCACTGCCGATACACATACACAGTGGCAAGTCCAGGATTTTGAGTGAGCATGGATGGTCGTTGACTGTTAGCGACCGCAACAATAACAAATGAAGTGAAGTGAAATTACTTATATCGTAGTTCGAATTGTAAGTGTAGGTATACGTTAACTACCAGTCTAATAATGTTCATCGTGTAAAAATTTGAAGTTTGAAAAATGGGTCCAATTATTTACTTTCTTGGTTCGATTTGCTAAGAATTTCAGTCTAACAGGAAAAAAAAAGGACTCTTTTAAAAGCTCGAATTTTAGTTAAAAAAGTTTTAGAAACAATGGGAGAATATATCTATTACTTCATAAAAGAACATAAAATTTTGTTACATTAAATATCAAAATCTGCCAAATGCCATAATAGTCAAGGGGTTCCATAATTCCAATGGAGATCACAAGTTCGAATATTCCAATCGCACAGGTTTTTATAATGCCTATATGCTCCAAAATAGTGAAAAATATTAACCTAAAATAATTGCAAAAAAGATTACTATAGTTGAGAGTCAAACCCGACTCTCATTTACTTATAATACTCAAACCAGAACTACATGAGTATTTTGTAAATAAGAGGAAATCACAGATATATATATATATTCAAGCAAATATATACATTGACCCAAAAAATAATTGAATACCGGCAAATTAAGCACGAGCGGCTGCGGAGCTCGCTGGGTGACAGATCCGTCGCTACTAATGCAACCGAGATATGGTAGTGCTAATTAAATTATTATGATTCCACATGTTGGTCTAGAATTGAGCTTAGGAAGTGTTGGGGCAAACAAGTCCAACATCGGTTGTGGGAAGAAAATAAATCCACCATATAACCTAAGTGGGCTACTCCACCCATTACCAATTGGTTTTGGGATGGAACCTCACTTGGGCCTGGTGGTGTGGGCTTGGGCCTTGGGTAATTGCTCCCAATAATTCCCTAACAGTGGTATCAGAGCCCAGGGTCGGAGGAACGCAGTAGAAAGCGTGGTGGCGATCGGGCTAAAAATCATTCGCGTTTGAGGTGCCTTGTGTCGAAAGTCTTCCTGACATTGGTGGTCAGGCGGCGGGTCCCATTTGGTCGAGGGCGACGGTAATAACGGCGGTACAAGATGATTGGCGAATGGATTATCGTTTGAGGGGAGGCTACAATGATGTGGTCCTTCGTTTGAGGGGAGGATTGTTGGGGCAAACAAGTCCCACATCGGTTGTGGTAAGAAAATAAATCCACCATATAACCTAAGTGGGCTACTCCACCCATTACCAATTGGTTTTGGGATGGAACCTCACTTGGGCCTGGTGGTGTGGGCTGGGCCTTGGGTAATTGCTCCCAATAATTCCCTAACAGGAAGAAATCAATTAGTTTGAAAGCCAAATGTGAATGCTGTTAAAGGATTGAAATATGCTACATGAAGAAATCAATTAGTTTGAAAGGAACTTATAATTTAAAAAAGATAATTAATTAATATGCAGAGAGATTTGTCAAATTTATATGTTTGATGTTCATACTGTCGACATTCCTATTTAATTATCTGCATCTACATCTCTCACCCTATAAAATTGCATTTCAGAGATATACAAAAGCTATCAAACTAGAGCAATGGATACAGGCAGACCAGCAAGGTTTATGGTCGCGATGCTGGTGTTCTTTCTTATACTCGAGTGCCTCCCGGTAGGTTATGCCTCGGGCTCCTCCACCTCGCGGGGTAAATATTTCTGATCGTTTACGTATTTATTTTGTCACCCCATTCAATCTATTGATAAAAATTTAGTTAATCATCTCGACACGTGCAGCATTTGGGTGAGTACTTTCACTTTGATTGATCCAGATGTACACGTTCAGTTAGTTATTCTTGATTTTGAGGGTAAGAACAATTTTAGTCACCAGTTTGATCTCTCAGTTAGTCAGTTAAAATTCATTAATTTTTTCAACAAGAGGTAGAAGAGAGCATCAACATTAAAATCTTCATGTCGTATTTTCAGTTAGAAAAACTAAGGAAATTTAATTGAATTATTAAAATAAAACCAATGACAAACTTTAACTACAACTACATTAAACTTGGTTCCTTAATTGAATTATTAAAATAAAACCAATGTCAAACTTTAACTACGACTACATTAAGGGCAATGCTATGTAGTCTCACTAGAGTTACAACCCCAATCTAGGTCAAGCTAGATGATAAGCCTAATGAAAGGTGGAATTAAAACATTAAACTTGGCTACAATTGAGTGACTAACATGTTTTTGTGCTTAGGAACAGGCCGGGAGCGACATTCATCATGGTGTTTGGGAGGCAAATCAAGAAAACTAGCTATTGATTGCCAGGGGCGTTTCATTTTTCTGGAGAGAGGCACGGCCTCGGAGAGCTTGAGAGTGGTTACCAGCCCCCCGCCGGCACCGAGGCATAACCTATCTCCGCCTCCCTAGTGTTGAAGTCTCCAAGTTTAGTGTTTTTCTTCTTTGCAAATCTTGTCTCAAATGATGATAAAATGCCCCAAAAAGAATTTTGTTGATGTGGTGTGTTAAAAAAAAAAAAAACACTAAATTTCATAAAAATACAGAGATGAAAACACAAAATTCAACTGCAAACTACCTTTTTAGGCCACTTTGTTAGATGTCTTTATGTAATTTAAAAGCCTATCAAGAGCCCTGCCGCTATCAATGGCCTCTCTGGCTCTTTCCATGGCCATGGAGATATCTTCTGCACCATCACATCCTAGCAAATGATCGACCATTCCAGCATTTAAAACGATACGATCATATGTGGGACCCTTCTCACCACGCAGAGCTGCTAATCCCAACTCTATATTCCTCGTTACCTGCGATTTTATGGAAAATAAAAGTGTGCTTTATTTGGTACTCGACTAGTCATGTAAAGATAGAACTTCCCGCATGTAAAAAATTGATTAATCTCACATGCTAGAAACCTTTGGTGCATGTTTAGTGCACAATACCAAACATGACTATACAGTAGCATAAACAAGATTTTAACTTACTTTTCTCCCTTTATATCGTTTTACTATCCAATCCTCCTTACCAAACATGTCACTAAAGTTCCATATGGCATTAAGAGAAATAATGATCATGTGCTCATAGTACATTATCAAAATAATGGGAATTATTTTGTTTAAGGGTATTACTTCTTCCATGCTATTTTGAAGGATGAAAGACGACTAAGCAACTGGTATAAAAACCAAAACATGAATCTCAAGAACAAGAGAATTAAGAGACTTACAGATCTATCGGTTCTTGGAGTGTCAGTTGGTTCAAAGCCATAATCCTTGGCATTCACTTCAATATTGAAAGTCTCACGCGATACTCCTACAACATTACTTATCCAAATTTTAGGACGAAGCGGCAAAGCAAGAACAAACTCGGCTAATTATTTTAGCGTTTAATAATTGCTTTCTATGTAAAGAGAACATCGCTGGAGCAGCTTAACTGTAGAAATCACAACGCATGGAAAATACGATCAGTAATAAATACACACCGTCTATTGCATAAGCAGGCGTCACCTTCGGTGAACGGAAACCTGAACAGTAATTAACAGGCAATCCCTTTGATGCATTTGGTGAACGCAATCTTGTAGTCATTGAAAGAGCCCCTTCCTCACCCTAATACATACTAGTTCAATCAATCATCTTGTAAAAGAGTATAAAGAACCAAGTTTCTTAGTCAGTCATTGTTACTGTTAAAAATGTATGTTTGGCTATGCTTAAAAAATGTAAAAGTCTAAGTAACTTTTTGTTTCCAAACATGTTTGGATAACTTACTTTTAAGTAAAAAATTAGTTGCTTTTTTGTGAAAGAAACATTTTTTTCGTTGACCAATGAAATAGTTGTTCATTTTAAAACTAACTTATTTGCTTATAAGTAAACTTCTTATGTTTAGGCAAACATTCTCTTAGTGCCTTAAGATATTTAGCCCCCGTTTGACATCCATTAAATCAAAAATTCTTTTTTCTCAAACTCATTTTCAACCATACATTCACACAATGAAATATTTTACATATAAATCCAATTTTTTTCATACTTTATAACCACACATTTTCCAAAAAATCACTATTCCAAAACTCGTTAAAATGGATGTCAAACAGGGTCTTAATTACCTTCACCACTAAACCAGCATGAACACCTCTTCTTCTCATTAGCATCAAAAGTGACTCCTCATAACCTCCGTGATAAAATCCAGCAACAATTGCTTCCTTACCGTGTGCCTGAAATAGAAAATAGCAATTGGTTATGAAATCTTAAACTAATCTTAATTACAAACTGAGACAAGGAACACTAAACATTACATAATTTTAAATTTCAATTGCAAGGTCACACAAGCACACATCATTTTTCAATTCTTTCTCTCTTTTTTCTGGGCATAGGTTTGCAAGTGACATACGTGAACACAAAAATATACATAAGTTAATTCATCAAGAAAATACTAAGATGGCCTACCCGCACAAATTGCTGAACTTTCTCTGTTGTTGCCAATGGTGGACGTTTCTTTATATGTTCCCTCAATCCAACCAGGGAATATCTGCAAAACGGTATATGATGCAAATATGGCAAATAAGAACAGGCAGTACCAAAAACATATGCTCGCCATAAAGATAAATATACTAAGTTTTTTGTTAAATAGGCTTGAGGAGAAATAAACCATAGCTGTAGTAGAAAAACAAGGAGAAGAACAAATATTCATACAAAAAAATTGTAATAAGTACGTCATACTGAAGTCCACAAATCCGCTTCATTAACACCACCCACTAGTTAAATCCATTCGTCATTAGATCAGTGACAACATCAAAGTGTAAGAGCTCTTTCACGCTATCATATAACCATTTTACACGATTGTCTTAGAATAAAATTCTTCCCCTTGTAAAAGAACTTGTTAATGCAACTCTAGAAGGTGAAAGGTATTTTATACACCAAAGTGAAAATGGGGGAGGGGGAGGGAGAGCTCCAGATATGATTGGTAAGGTTTGCTTACAGAGATGGACGAGCTTCACGTTGACTTATATATGCAAAACCAATCTTATCATCCTGGATAAGGAATTTCAATGAACGAGAGTCAGCAACAAAATGACCACCTTACCCATGTGGATACACAGGCACATGCACTCAAAAAGGTGCACATGTAGAGAGAGAAATCGACTGACCTCAAGAAGCTTTTTAGCTTGCAGTGGGGATAAGTGCGTATTTGCCCCCATGAACTTCAACATTTGTTCTTCCGTAATTCCACCCTACATTCAATATTCAGTTTGCAAATCAATAGATTTGGACTTTCAAAGTTTCACTTCTTTTCCAGTTCTATAGACCAGAATCATCATAAAACAAGTAATAACAACAGCTACATATAGACTAAGTTCTTAAAACCAGAATGATAAGCTCTGTCAGAAACGTATTCCAATGAACATTACATTATGTTCCATCAACATCAATTCTTCAATTAATCAAAAGCTGGAGAACACATCCCAATGGCAAGGTAAACTGATTATAACCTTAGGCGGCATCCAATCCACGCCATGAAGCAAGCAAGATTCACCATAACAGGATCTAACTGCAGCTACAAAAAGCGTGCTCCTGAAGTAGCGGGTATTGCCATCATAAGGTTCACCATAGTGGGTCAAGGATTTCACATCAGCAACTGGTACAGGGCCTGGTAGAGCAAATAGACGTAAACTTAAATAGATCAACGCACATTAGCCGTCAGTGTTTGCTAACAAAGCTACTATTAAGCTATATACTGAAGAAGATATTACCAAGTTCGTCATCAAATGCAAGGCAGTAAGCTTTTAGCTCTCTATCTGTTTCTCTATTCATGCGCTGACCTATCAAAAATGCTGAAAGTAGTGATGCACTCACATTTGCTGACAAAGTATCTTCTAACCGCAGTGGAAGTACGTCTTTCAGAACACCCTGAACCTCCTCATACCCAAGATGACCCCCAGCCAGGACTTCCCTGAGGGCACCCACCAATCTCATATCAGAAGTGTCGTTTCCAACAAATTGAGGGCCTATAGAACTACCTATTTCCATAATGGACCCTTCAGGGTCAGCTAGAAAGATAATATCTGGAGGTAGTACTCGAACTAATTGTGGCCAATAATAATTTATTGCTTTCCTTTCGCCTTCACTCCATTGTGTTGGCTCTGGAAAGGTATTCACACGAATTGTCATCGCAGCAAAAAATGCCCCAAGCTGCGCCTCAGATACTTTCTCTTCATCTTTGAGCTCTCCCTTCGCTGGTTTTGAACAAACAATTATACGTTTAAAAGCCAACATACAATATCATTGCTTAGAATTTCAATTCAAAGATTTATAAACTATATTTGCAGACTTAGATGTGTTGTACTTTTTTCCTTTTTCTACCATGTTATATCGGCATTTTCAAAATTCATAGATGCTGGAAGTACTAACTTTAAGAACTCTAAATCTAATCAGAAAGTACTAACTGGTAATCTAAATCAACATTTTACCATGAATCAATCAGAAAGTACTAACTTTAAGAACTCTATAAATCCATAATAGCAAGAGCACTTATATAAAAATGTGTTAACACAAATGAGCAATTCTATCAGTCTATAGCTCAAATGAACAGTCGATTCCAAGCTCAAATTAACAGTGGGATTCCAAGATTGATATTCTCAAACTGGCTACTATCTCACATTGCTTATCAAGGTTGACCTTTTAATGGAAGATTCAATAATGTGAAATAAATAAAACTTTGACAATATAAAATCAAAATCAAAGTGAAATGAAAGAAACTTACCTGATCTCAAAATGGTATCAAGAACCTTAAAAGCCTGTTCTTCATTGAGAGGCTTAGTCTGAGTAGGCCCGGTGCAGACCTTAGTTTGGGCATCCAAAACAGTCTGGTTGGGCCGCCGGAACTTCGGGTACCGGTACGAGGTTGAAATCGCCGGGTTCCAAATATGGGTTTCGGATAGCCCGTGTTCCTCAGCCACTGTGGCCGAATACAAAACAGCTTTAATCCTTAAACCACTATTTTTTGTGGTTGGAACGAAATTGAGGTTTTGAAGGGGAATTTGGGGTTTGATTTTAAGGACTGGGATTGGAGATAAAATTGAGTCTGAGTTGAACAGAGCTTTCATTTTTTTTTCCCTTGTTTTTGGGTATTGTTTGGAGAAGTGGATTTGGATTGGGGAAGTTGCTAAACGGAAATGGTGGAGGCTAGTACCAGGCTGACGTTTGATTTTCGTTTACTCCTAGAAAAAAAAAAAGTGAACAAGATGGAATATGCCGCAATTGTATTGTCTGGTTGTGAACGGACAAGTTGTCTGTAATGAACTTTTCTTTCTTGTTCTGATCTCTTGCCTCTTTCACCGGTGATAGATCCTTGCTTATAGCTCTTTTATCTTAGATAACCATTTTTCCTGTGGATCTTTCCATATATAACGAATTTTTTTATCGAATCTTTTAACTACTACTTACAATGGGAAAAATGACAATATTGTCAAAAATTTTAAATACACGCGAGTCCCGCGCATTATGTGAGAGGGGGTAATCCATGGATGAACCCTTTTCTTGTTACATCGACAATGAAAAGTTTCGATCTTGACAGCTAGAGGGCAGGAGATCAATTTCCATCCAAATTCTTACTTTAAAGTATTTGATTACTATTTTTTCGTGGAAAATATTTTTCAACTTTTAAAAATGTCTAAATTTTCTTCTTTTTAAAGAAAATATTTTCTTCATGGAGTAAGTTTTTGTTTTCCTCGTAACAAAGAAAATGTTTTCTTTTCTAAAATATATTTTCCACACCAATCAGACGTACTCTAAATTTGATTCTTTGTAGAGTCTAATCGTACTGAAAGATCCGAACTTACATTTGCACATGAAAAGATGAGTTTGGTGAATATAGATGTGGATCCATTTTCAATGCATGTAGTGAGAGAAATGAGCTTCTAGTTTCTAGTTACGTTTTACACTTCAGAGTTGTGGTATTGTTTATATGAAAATTGTCGAAGAAGTAATTAACTGGCATAAGTCGTATTGAATCTCAAACATGCATCAGAAATAGGTTGATTGAACTTGTTTAACTTTAAAACTTACATAACTGTGCAGATTATAATCTGCGAGGAAAGTATAGTAAACAATTAATTAAGTAAACGTGAGTTCATGTATCAATCCCACAAAGAACTAATATTTAGTAAGTTTTTAACTAACACCAACTTTAATCGAATAATGCAATTACGATGAGATTGAATATATTTACTAATTCAAGCTAACTAATCTATTTAATTAACTAATAGGGAAGTGTTCATAAAACTCAACTGACGAACACTAGGCTAGGCCTCTGTTTGGTATAGGTTAAAATATGATTTTAATCTCAAATTAAAGTTAACAATTTATTTTAATCATGTATTTCATGAAATAGATAACTTTTCAATCACATATTTGATCAACTTACTAAAAATTTGATTTTAATCTACGCCAAACAGGGGTTAGGACTTCAAATCCCCCTACATTCTTTCATCTTAATATCACATTATTTGACAATACTTATTTGGATTTGAAGATCAATGCTCCTATTTTATTTTATAATATCTTTTGAGTAAAATTTAAATATATCCTCATATATGACCCAAAATATTTCTATCTCGAATACCAACATATGAAGATACAATAAACCACAAAAATATTCAATAAGATCATCCAAAGCATAAACAATTATTCCTAATATCATAAACTTTACAATGATTTTTACCACATGTTAAATTCGTAATTCTTCTCCCAAATATCTATAGGAAAAATGCTTTCCTGCCAGAAAAAAAATGACGGAGGCTCTGACCCACCCTCACATTGAGCCGACCCCACATGAATAAAAAATTGCAAAAAAAGTGGACCCCATCCCCTATTATGAGAGTCGGTCAGAGCTTTGGTTGGCTCATTTTCTGTTGCTGCAGCACGGTTCTATCTATAGAAACCAAACATTAATTCAACTAATGGCCAAATAATTGAAAGCGTTAAGATCATAATAATCGTTCAAATCAAAACAAACATTTAGTGGCAAAATATAAAATATAATATCAAAATATAGGGTTTATCACTATCCTGGCATCTATAATAATTCAAGTATTATATGATTACAAAAACACAAACTAAATTGATACAACATCCTGAAATTAGAGGTTGTAAAGAAAGATGAAAAACGATCTCGAATCTTGAATCCCTTCGATTATTCTTGATCAATCTCCTTGAATCTCCTTTTTTTTCTTCAAGCTCCATGCAATGATGTATGAAATTATGTAAGGAATTGGTGTCTAGTATTTAAAAGCTCCTCTAAAGCTTGTAAGAAATATGTATGTTCTTTTCCTAGGATTCCTTTGGCTTCTCCCTTCTAATGATAGATGTCCATTAAATCCCAAAAGCCTCTCTTTCAATGGTAGATGAAGATTTTATTTATAGCTCTAGATTAGTTAAAAACTCGTGTCCTAATTGCTTTCCAAGTAGAGAATCTAGTTATACAGCAGGTGAAGTATGAAAAGCATCCTTCATACATATGTATCTTTTAAAAACATCACGGACATTGCACTTGTTGAAATTCCCCGTTCAAGACAACTAATGTACGTCAATCATAATGTAATGTAGAAAAGTAAATTTATTAGTATAATATGTAATTTTTGAAAATCAATTATCACAAAATAAGTAACTTAAAGCATAGTCAATGTTTTATTCAGAGTATGAATAATAAATTTTCCCCCTTACAAATTGTTCTCTTTGAACGAAAATGTTTACAAATTAATGAATAAAAGAGGAGAAAAAGGAAAAAAGATAACCCTATCCAAAAATGCCACGTGCGTTCTGATTGAAAGCCCGACATTGTTTTCTGATCTCTCCCTGATCCCCCGTAAGAACTTCAATTTCTCCTAATTTAATGATGGTTTTAATGAATTTACCAAACCATCCCTCCTGATCATTAGCCAATGTTTTCATTATACTGCTAGTACGAGGATCAAGGGCCATATTTTGATCTGATTCAATCAAGGCTCTCTTCTTCAATAATTGCTTGTAGAAATGTGAATCCATTTTGTATTGTGTGATTGTATCGAATGGAAATAGTTGGTTCGGGTTATTCCCGCACGAAAACCCGACTGTCCCGTGATAAGCGGGCTCGATGTCTTTTCGTTTCTTTTGATCCCAAAATCTGTCGATAATATTGGCACAATGTGCAATGCCAATGGAATGTGCACCTGCTAGAACCACCATTTCTTCCATTGTTAGGCCTTTTCTGTTGAAAAGTGCTGTCAGTTGCTGAGTAGTTTGTTCGGGGAGCGGGACGTTGTTCACGACGTTTTTGGCAAGAGAAGTTAGGCTGTCACGGCGACCTGCAGCCACGTTGTAGGTCGGGAGGCCTGAGAATACTAGAGATTCGCGGTTTGCAAATGCTAGTATGTCAGCACAAGAAACGACGCCAGGGCATTCGAACTCGAGCTTCCTTTTAATTTCGTCGATTGCTTCGAACCCTCGTATGAACATGCCGTTGGCACCCGACGCCTTCTCGACTTCCTCACCACTTGGTGTTTTGTCCAAAAGGATTGAAGCATCACAACCCTGCATGCATGTTTTATAGCATTAGATAGACTGCACAATATAATAGGCAATATTTAAACTTCTTTTTCCTCTATTATTGTCAATGTTGTTTAGTCTGCTCTAACAAACACGTCATAAAAGTAAAAAGGCTTTGATGAGAAAAATGATTTTTTTGTACTTTTTTCTCACACAACGGATACTGTTTGTGAGACGTATAATAAGTCAGAACCGTATAGACACGAAAGACTTGCCGTGACAATACAATCATGGAAAAATAGGCGAACAAGAGCAGCAGCCAGGCCCGAATCATTCTTGAAAGCCTTGTTCATAATGTCATTCACGATCAGCTCAGCTTGGGGGCAAGTCTGCTGATAGAATCCTTCCTTCAATCCACCCTTCGTGGTTCCCTCTACACGAGTTTCTGCCTGCTTTGTCCCAGATTCATACTTAAAGGGCTTCGTTGATTCTCCATCTTCATTTGATGGAAGAGAAGCCTCTCCGTTTTCATCCTTGCCCCCAAATATTGGAGTTCCAAAGAAGGTTTTTACACCATCATTTTGAAAAGGAGAATCGAGATTTTTGCCATGGAAGAATGTGGGGAATGCCGAGGCAAGCAGAGGAAGGATTGCTAATAAAGAGAATATTATTGAAAGATGGATCCTTCCTCTGCTTGCCATGTTTTGCAATAATTTTTTTGAGTGAGACATGCATTTTTGCGGAGGGAGGGGCCTCTATGCAAAAAGGTTGAATGGAAGGCTGGAAGGGATTTTAGCCTACTTTTTGGGCTAAACAAAATGGATGACACTAGAAAATTTTTAAATTTTGTCTATGGCTGAAAAATAGAATTTAAGCAATTAAATTGGCTTTTGAATTTTGTGGCTGTTGTCTGTTGCACTTGGTGTTTTTTCATGCATGTGTGGCAAACATACTTTTATCCATACATTTTATAGGATCTACAACGATGACTCACTTATTATTCACACATTTTATAAAATACACAACTTATAATCACTTATAAGTACTCGAAAAATGATCTTAGGTTATTCTCTCAAGAAAAACAAAAAGGCATTCTTTAGACACATAAAACATATATGATAAAAGTGAAGCTCCTTGCCGGACTAAGAACAAAACCACAAAAAGTAAATGACAAAAACATTGAATAGACAGGTTATTAAGAATGACAGCAAATTGACATGTTTCATAGTTTTCTTAGCCGGCCAATTAAAAGTAGTTATTTAGAGCAAGATTTTTTGAGAATATATTTTGTGAAAAGTGATTGTTTTGGAGAATGTGTGGTTAAAAAGTAGGGAAAATTATGAATTCACGTGTAAAATTATTTTATTGGGAGAATGTGTTACTGAAAATGTGTTCGTAAAAAATTAGTCTAATAAAATAGAATAATGCTAAATGTACACAATCTTTTACACCTCTCTCACATGGAGGGGGCCCACACATAATAAAATAATCGTGGACCCCTCTCCATGTGAGAGAGGTGTAAAAGATTGTGTAAAAGTGTGTGTGTACATGTAGCATTACCCAATAAAATATCACCAAACAGAGACTTGATCAATTTTTCATATCCTTTTTAATAAGTTGTATTACTATTTCTTGATAAAGACTCCTGCAATCAACCATTGTCCGCATTATATCAAATAGTGTGAAGCCTAAATAACAAAGTTATAAAGACGACTAATTGAGCTCCGTCCTCAATAACTTTGGTTGGTTACAGGAATCCTTTTTCTCAACTAAATCTACTTGGAATTATTACAAGAAGCAATGTCAGCTTTGATTTACGTCTCCCTCTTGTAACATTTTCTACTAAGATCACATTACTCTTATAAACAAAATTCTCTTTAGGCGTATGTAAAACAAATCTTAACCACCGAAGTCGTGATTTTCTTAATATATCTTCATTCTTCTACCGGCACCACCTCCACCTGTTGTCGTGTATTTAGCCTACACATGACAAAGTTGTACCTTAAAAACTCCTGTGCAGACCTATAACACTGCTGTTTATTCCAAGTTGAAACAAGAAATTGATACCTTAGTAAAGTCAAAATACTAAAGCTTGTGACAAATCATAGCAAATGTTTTGTTCTAAAACCATTGAACTCATCTCCACCCATTGTTGGATACTGAATACAGTAGAAGTTGCCTGGATTTTCTTTGGTATGAACTTGGTTTTTTGTACATAAATATGTTTCCTTAACGAGGTTTGTTGTGAACATCGCCAAAATTTATTAAAGAAAAAATTCCCCAAGTGTTATTATTGGAGAGAGGACTTTGTTAAATACTAAACTATTTCATTAATTAACTGATCCTAAATATATTTCATGGGAATAAACTAACAAACATGTAATGACAAATGGAAGATGTTATAGGAAATTTTTATCACTCCTTATTGTGTTTTATTTTCATTACAAGGCCGTTTACAAGCCAAGGCTTTATGGATTCTCTGAATCTCATTCTTCTTTTCTGTCTCCTTCGTCTTTCAATCCTGTCTACAAGAGGTTCGGCTTCCAGTTCAACTCAAATCAATCCTTTTAATTGCTCTTCCAAAACCCCGTCATCATGTAATGCTCTTCTCTACCAGCACAACGGATTTGAGAAAGACGAGATTGCATCCTTGTATTCTGCTACTATATCAGAAATCAAGCAAATATCTTATGCTGGCAGACAAGACTACCTCATACCAGTCAACTGTTCTTGCAAGAATGTTGGTGGCACTGTTGGATACTTCTACAATACAATATACAGAATAAAACCAAATGATTCTTTCTATGACATTTCAAATCAGATATTCAGTGGGCAAGTCTGGCAGGTTGCGGCCGAAGATACAAACTTGACTGCTGGAGTAGACCTAAAAATACATCTTTTATGTGGTTGTATAGAAAATGACTCTCAAGTTGTGGTAACATATACGGTTCAGGCACATGATACTGTATCGAGAATTGCAAGTCTACTTTCTGCTCAAAGTGACGAGATAGAGAAGTTGAACCCGTATTTGGCTCCGAATCCATCGTATATAGATATTGGATGGCTGTTATACGTGCCAATGGAAAAGAATGGAATTCCTCCACCAAAGAAAGGTGACAAAGATCTCACTGAAAATCAAAATTTTCAAATTCAAGTAATTGCTGCAGCAATTTCTGTTGCAAAATCTCTATGATCCCTTCTTTCAACAGTCTAATCTTGAATTTTCTGTTCTTTTTTTATTGGGATTTTCTAAAGTTTCTTCCTATCTGTGATGTAGCTAGTCTGTTCAATTTTACACTTCCCATGGTTGATGCTGTAACTGCCTCATTCTAATAAATAGGTGGTGTGTGCTCCAAATGATTAGTTAACCATTTCATTTTAAAATTTTAAACTTTTAGATGAGGCGGCTAAGCAAAATCTTGATAGTTTTTCAACAATGGGATAATGATAGGTTATAATAATTTTCCTTCGTTCCACAAAATTTGCTGCAAAATATATTTTGATGAAATAGCCTCAAATATACCAGTAGCACAGAACACAAGAATACTCATAAATGATTATATTTTTTGAACTTTTACGAATTGAGATCTCGTCTTTTCATCTACTCTAATTCAGTAATATATCCAATTCGCAGCGTCAAACAAGGGACAGGGATGGACAATAATAATCGGTGTATTAGCTACAGTGACCCTGCTTACCATGTTCACTTTGGCCATAATACTTATCAGGAGAAAAAGATGTCAACAATACATCGAAGAAGATCCAAAAGCTATATCAAAGACCTTAAGCACTAACAAGACTCATTCTTATCAGAAACAGTACAATAACAAAGAAAAGATGGAAGGTCAGATGATATAAAGCAATTCTTAGTATTACGAATTACTCTTAGTCACTCAACCAGTATTTATAATTGATCGACACAGTTAAATTGAGGGAAGGGATACACATTAACTTAGTTGGAGCTTATTCTACAATACAGATATCCGAGTTTTTGAATCAGAAAGAGCAACAGTGTACAGTGTTGAGGAGATTGCAGAGGCTACAAGTAATTTTGACGAAACACGAAAAATCGGACAGGGGGGGTATGGAAGTGTATATTTTGGGGTACTAAGAGAGAAGGTATTCTATTTGTTCTTTTGATATTCAGTTATAATGCTCTGAGTTAAATTTATCCAAATATTTGAAAATTAAATTTGTAGCCATCACTGTGACATCAGGATGTTGCCATCAAGAAGATGAGATCCAATAAGTCCAAGGAGTTTATGGCTGAACTCAAAGTGTTGTGCAAGATACATCACATCAACGTGGTAAGAAAATTATTTCCAAGAACTGAACTTTTTCCCCTAAATTGTGAAAGAGGCTCAATAATTTTTTGGGTCGGGCCCACAATATAGGTGGAGCTGTTGGGTTACGCCAGTGGAGACGATGACCTCTACCTGGTTTATGAGTATATCCCGAATGGTTCTCTCAGTGATCATCTCCATGATCCAGTAGTGAAAGGTATTCAAATGGATGGTGTTTATTCTTTTTTTTCTTTTCTTTTTTATAATAGAAGAATGGAATTTAAGAAATTAAAGGTTTGCAAGAAGATTGTAGCAATGAGCAATGCATAAAAGTTAGAACTGAAGTTTGTAAGTACAAAGGAGAGTGAACCATTCACTCGCTAGAGCAATCAATATCATAATTTATCGTGTTCCTAAAATAAGATTTTTATAATCTGAAACTATAAATCAGGAGAAAGTTCTTACAAAAGGTCATAAAATAGGTCACCAGCCTCTGTCTTGGAATGCAAGAACACAGATTGCTCTTGATGCTGCAAGGGGTATTGAATATATCCATGACCACACAAAATCTCAATACGTGCATCGTGATATAAAAACGAGTAACATCCTGCTTAACGAAGGCCTCAGAGCAAAGGTACCTGCATGAAATTCAATCAACAACCCGGTAATGTTAATTTTGAATCCTTGATCTTGAATATCAATTTCCACAGGTTGCAGATTTTGGTTTGGCAAAGCTTGTTGATAGAACCGATGGAGATGAGTTGATAGCAACAAGATTGGTGGGAACTCCGGGATATCTTCCTCCTGAGTAAGCATTTATCTATATGAAATTAGTTCAGAATGAAACTCTCTTAGTTGTTTACCAAATCAAACTATATGTTATTTCATTCTTCTTATTCCGCAGATCTTTGAAAGAGCTGCAGGTGACTACTAAAGCTGATGTTTTCGCATTTGGAGTAGTTCTTGCAGAGCTTATAACCGGCCAACGAGCACTCATTCACATCAACCAGGAACCAACTAAGATGAAATCACTCATCACAGTTGTAAGTAAACCAAATTAGCATTTAATAAATGGATTTTGTCAGACTAAATTAAATAATATGTTCTTTGGCCTGAAATACGACATGAACTTATTAACTGATAATCATAAATGAAGAAATGTTTCATATGCTTATTAAGATATATAGAAGGTATATTAATTTCATTTGCATTTGAGATTCACTTCACCATTTGGTCAGGTAAACAAAATATTCGATGAAGAAGATCCGGTATCTGCTCTTGAATCCATTATCGATAGAAATCTCAAAGGCAGCTATCCTCCACGAGATGTATACAGGGTTAGAATGATTTTCTGCAGCCCTCAATCTTTAAAATACCCATAGTGCAAGTCCGGAAAAATAGGACAGTACAATGAAAAGAGTTATAACATCTATGTTCTTATTTGTTACTGTCCAGTACTGTCTAATTTACATCATCAAATAAATCCTCAGTTCTGTGTTTCATTCTTGCAGATGGCAGATATCGCACACTGGTGCTTAAGTGAAGAGGCAATCGACAGGCCAGAAATACGCGAGGTAGTAGTGGTACTAACACGAATAAGATTGTCATCAACAGAGTGGGAAGCATCACTCGGAGGAAGCAGCCAAGTTTTCAGCGGATTACTTGATCCGCGGTGAAAAGTAGATTCAGATTTCGTTGCATTATCACAAGCACTTTATTTACAAGAATGCAACCAAGTTATGCTGAATCATGATTTTCTAATGTGATATACAAATATGTTTCTTTTTTCTTTTTTGTTTAGGTGTGTAAGGTTGAGAATTATTGTAGAATGGAATATTATAATTTGCTTTGTAAATTTGAACTGGGAGAAAATATTTGAACTTGTATGCATTTATGCCTTAAACTATCAACTGAAATTTGCTTCACGTAGTAGTTAAGATTGGACTTTTGACATTCGAGAATGAAAACAAAAATTTTGTTTATTATATTGAGTCGAGCTCGAAATAAGCGGCACTCTCAGTCTCTCACCCACTCAACAAACTGGGAGTAACCTTCATTCACGTTAAAAGTTTAGACGAGAAGCTCAAACACAAAGGATGCAGTAGCCAATAGGCATTGTGGGTGGGTGATTGTGAGGACCGCAACACCGTCTCACCACTCCTAATTCTAGACAATACATGCTCATTTTGGGTTCGAGATCTCTACTACATGGTCGCCACTAGGCCAACACCTATGCCATCTTTGATAGATGATCGTCAATAGCAACACATCAAGCCAACGACAAAAAGAAAAAAAAAATTGATCACCAGTCATAATCAAGTTAAATTTTTTAAGTTGTCAATGACGAATAACTTATTTTAACTTGCTCATTTGACAAATCTATTTATTTTAAATTCTATTATAACTAGACCCAAGGGGAAATTTTACTTGAAGTCATTCAATTTACAGGTTTATTCATGTTAGTCACCCAACTTCGATTTGTTTCAATTTGATCACGGGCTTACATTTTTGTTTTAGCTTGACAATTTTGTTTGTAAGAGCATCTCCAAGAGACTCTCTATTTTTAAAGAGCATATTCTATCATTTGGAGAGCATCTATAAATTTAAAGAGTTAAATTTTTTATGTACTCCAACAAACTCTTTATATTTAACACTTAAATTTACTATTCCCAAAAAATATTTATTATTTTTCTTTATCTTTTATTTTAACTAGTTTTTCTATAGATTATTTTATTGTTTTTCTACATTGAAAATTGAAACTTTTTGAATGCATTTAATTATAGAGAGTGAGTTTGGCTCTAACCCACTCTCTAAATTAAAATCTTAATTTAAAGAGTCTATTGGAGCATGATTTTACATGTTGACTCTTTAAAATAGAGAGCATCTCATGTTTAAAGAGTCTGTTGGAGATGCTTTAAGCATAACCAAAACTAATGGTGTGTGACATGTGACTAACATAATACGTTTCTTGACTCAAATGATGAGTAATAATTTTTTTGTTCTTTTTAGAACCACCACAAGGGTACAACATTCATATGGCAAGAAAAAGACATACGAACTTAGAGGGAAGACATTTGACCTAACATACAGTCAATGCAGATGGAATACGAAAATTTTAATAGAAGGAATACTATTTATTTAAGTCAAACAAATGTTAGATCGTGACCGAAAAAATGGAAACTTTAGAAGTGTAAGTTTGGTGATCAAAATGAACTAACTTAAAGTTAAGTGACTAACATGTATTACACTTAAAACTTTGGTGACCTCCACTGAGGCAAACGTGCACTTAGCTAAAGAAAGCACAAAGAACAGTCTGATTTTCATCATCCTACATAAGAAACGACAATTTCACAGCTTGTATAATCTTAGTACTGTAACAAAGATGATTCAGAGAGCTGCTTTATCGGAACTTCGCCCCTTAATTACTCTCTAAATTGCCTAAAATCACTGTCACCAGATCTCATCAATCTGTTGCCCCGATCTCCGATCTGTTTAATCGAGAAATTGAAATTGCAGAAATAATATAAAGGCGAAGGACGAAAATGACGGGAGCAGCGTCGGCGCTGTTCCTACTTGACATAAAGGGTAGGGTTCTGGTGTGGCGAGACTACCGTGGGGATGTCTCAGCTGTTCAAGCCGAACGCTTCTTCACCAAGCTGATTGAAAAAGAGGTTCGTTTCATGTGTGCTTATGATTTTTTTTCTGTGATTGATTTTTTTCCGTTGGGATGAGATTTTAGAAGATTAAGTGAGTTGAACGGTTTTGTTGGAAGTGTGAACTTCTAAATGCTTTTTTTTTTTTTGTGAAGCAAATGGGATTAGTATACAAAATTTTAGCTTGATCTGTAATTTCTGGAGTTCTTACCAGATTAATGTCATTAAAATAAAGTTAATTGCTGGAAATTGAGATATTCTGCCCGAAATGGAGTTTCTGTTTGATTTGGCTGAACGGAAGTACAAACTAAATTGATAAGACCCTCTTTTCTTTATGGAATGGGGTGAAATCTTAGAAAATTGAGTTGAACAGTTTAATTGAAACTGAATGAAATGGGAACTTACATTCTATGGTTGTTTTTATTATATTTGTAGTCAGGCAAATGGGATTTGTATGCAAAATTTTAGCTTGATCCGGCGTTTTCCTATTTTTTGCTGGATTAATGTCAATACACTGACTTTTTTTTTGATAAGTTAATTGCCGGAAATAGAGAAATTCTACCAAAAAGAGTTGGACTGTATACTTTAGCTTAATAGAAGCCCAAACTATAATTGATAATACCCTCTTCTGTTGGTTATAGATTTAGTACCTAGGAGATAATTATTGGTAATGTTAGCTTGATCAGAAACTAAATCTTTCACCATTTCTTCTCCATTAGTATTTTCCGTCACAGAATAAAATCAATCAACGAAGCATAAAATCTGTGTGTACATGGCATCAGGAATTATTTACATGTGATTGAACTATCAATTAGGCTGTTATGACACTTAATAGAGTTCAAATGATTTGTATTCTATAATATATTTTGCCATATAAATAACAATCTAATCTTTGTTTCCAGTAAATTTGGAGTCCGTACACAAATAATTTTCTAGCCATTTTGTTGATCCATTGCACAGCTGTTAACTATTTAAGGTCTCGTTAACTATTTAAGGTCTCGTTATTGTTGGCATACTTCTCCTTGTTCACATTTCTATGTAGTTGCTTCCAAAACCGAATAAAAGAGAGTTGTGGTAGGTTGATAGTTAGTTTAAGTTTTTATTTTTTCACATCTCTTACGAGATGAATCCTTATCTACAATTATTTTGGTTATATATTTTCTCCAAACAAAATCTTTCCATAGAACTGTTGTACCACCGAGATCTAGAGAAGGAAAGAATATGGTGAATAACAAAGCTCTTGACTTTTAGTTCAAATTAGGCAGTATCAAAGCTGGATGATTTCTGTATCTTCTGAGCTTAGTCTTACTGAATATCTCTAAAAATATGACACACTGTTGTTACATTTTCTATCGATTTCTACTTTTGACACGTCTTTGAGTTGAAGCGGAGGAACTAATATGTTGTCATCCCATAATGGTATAGGGTGATCCAGAGACTCAAGATCCTGTTGTTCATGACAATGGTGTCACTTATATGTTTATACAGCATAACAATGTGTATCTCATGACTGCATCAAGGCAGAATTGCAATGCTGCTAGCCTTCTTTTATTTCTACACCGCTTAGTGGATGTAAGCACTATTGATAATTAGAGATTTTGCTCTTTATATATTTGATTTACAATCTAATGAATTTATTGATGCGACTCCCATTTTAATTTTGCTTGTTATAATTTTCTGACAGGTCTTTAAACATTATTTTGAAGAGTTAGAAGAGGAATCACTAAGAGATAATTTTGTTGTAGTGGTACATGAATTTGTTTGCATTTATTTCTAATTTTTAAATGTTAGTTAGCATTAAGTATGCTACATCTGATGTTTATACTGCTGACAGTATGAGTTACTTGATGAAATGATGGACTTTGGCTACCCACAATATACTGAAGCAAAAATTCTCAGCGAGTTCATCAAGACCGATGCTTACAGAATGGAAGTTTCACAGAGGCCTCCAATGGCTGTAACAAATGCAGTGTCCTGGCGTAGTGAAGGGATACGTTACAAGAAAAATGAAGTAAGACTTCATTTGTGGACCTTATATTGTTTTTTTGAACTGGGTTTATAAGTCTTCATGATTTATTTAGGTGTTTCTTGACGTTGTGGAAAGTGTCAATATACTAGTCAACAGCAATGGACAAATAATTAGGTCGGATGTTGTTGGGGCATTAAAGATGCGGACGTACTTGAGGTTTGTCCTGCCACCCCGTATTTCTTCTTGTAATGTTTTATTTTGAACCAGAAATGCAGTTGGAACTTGGACGCTTTTCTTTGTTTTTCAATTGCCTCATTTTTGTAGGTAATTTGCCTATGCTGGATAAAAATATTCTTCTATCATTCTTTTTCTCTAATTTAAAACCTTGATACTTATTTATGATGTGTTTTGCTTGTAATTTACCATCACATGATTGCAACGTGGCATGATTATTAATCCTACCATGAGGTTGCAATCCTGAAAAAATGAACCATTGCCATTATGTTTCACAAATATATCTCTAATATGAAGATACAGAATGGTAATTTCGCTTGGTAATTAATTGGTTTCTTTTTAGCATTTGCTCCTCAATTAAGATCATACAAGCTTATGTTTGCAGCATGCTTGATTATCTCAAATACTTGTGTCTTGCAAGTTGTTTGAATAAGTGCATACTGTCTCGTTTATGGTGTTGGTTCACGGTAGACTAGATTTGTGTCGCAATCAATATAAAAACAGAAAGTTTATCATGATGTGAATTGTAAATTCTTTTGGATAGCTAATATTGAATTTCTTAGTGTACTGAGTTAGCACACCAGAAACCTGAGAATACTTACTGTGACAAAGGAAGTTTACACTATAAAAGTTCCATTTTTCAATTTTTCACCACATGCATCAAATTTTCACCATATATATCTTTGTCACAGTTAATATCTCGTTGATATCAAACAATCATAATAGAAGCAAGTTGTAAATCTGACTTGATAATGTTCTATCTTTTGCAGTGGTATGCCTGAGTGTAAGCTTGGGCTGAATGACAGAGTATTGCTGGAGGCACAAGGTCGAACCACTAAGGGAAAAGCCATTGATTTGGATGACATCAAGTTTCATCAGTATGTAATGTAACTTTCAGTTTTAAAGACACTGTGATTGTACTCGAGTCACTTTGTAGTATTTGATTCAAATGTTAATTTCCAGTGTAAAGAATATCTGTACATGCTTGTCTTTGTTTATATTTCTTTGTTTGCTCATGTCTCAAAAAAACCTCTCTCTCTCTCTCTCTCTAGATGAATAGGTATACAACGTCTTTGCTAATGTCTCATTTTTCCTTTTCCTGGTTTAGGTGTGTGCGTTTAGCCCGATTCGAGACTGACAGGACAATATCATTCATACCTCCTGATGGATCTTTCGATCTCATGACCTATAGGCTCAGCACCCAGGTTCACTTGTGGATTTGGAAATTAAATTTTATTTACATGCTCCTTTGTCCAAGTTTTTTAACATCTTCTGCATTTTTTGGATGATGAAAATTGAATACTTCCCTCGAGTGTCCCTGATAAAATAAAATGTCATTTGAACTAGTAATATTTCTCATTAAAAACAAAGATAATATCAAGATTTGTAAAAATGCAGCATCAGTTTAGCGTCTGCAGTTCTGCGAAACTAGATGTACTTCAGAAAGAGGACAATGGATTTGGAATTGGGAAGTAGTTTTTTCTTAGCAAAATGAGTTAGAGAATTGTCTGCTTTCAGGCGAAGCCACTGATATGGGTTGAAGCTCAGGTGGAAACACATTCGAGGAGCCGCATAGAATTTATGGTAAAAGCCAGGAGCCAGTTCAAGGAGCGTAGGTATGTTTATGAATACATTTTGGCGTGCCTGGATGAGTAGCTAATGATCAGTATATTTTATTTTCTATCTGCTGGGTTATATTTTAGAATAATGCTATGTAGCATTAGTCTATGTGGCAGTGGACCCCAGATGCTACATAGCACTACTCTACATTAAATGAATGCTGAAAGTCATTTCTGAACTGATTTGTATTTCAGTACAGCAACCAATGTCGAAATTGAGTTGCCCGTGCCATCAGATGCTACCAATCCAAATATCCGTACATCAATGGGGTCTGCTTCCTATGCACCTGAAAATGATGCTTTAATCTGGAAAATAAAATCATTCCCAGGTGGAAAGGTAAGTGGTCACGTCTACTCTTCTCTGTAGTTTCATTTATTTTCTTTAGGTTTTCAATTATTTTCCATTGGTGTTGGACATCACACTTTTTTGTAATTGCATATTTTTCTTTCTTTGTTTAGGAATACATGTTGAGAGCAGAGTTTAGGCTTCCCAGTATAAAATCTGAGGAATCAGCTCCCGAGAGGAAGGCTCCCATACGCGTGAAGTTTGAAATACCGTATTTTACTGTTTCAGGAATACAGGTAAGCCCTCAAAATGAAGTTAACTAAATACATTCCACGTTATCTTGGGATTTGCAATTTCTATTATTTAGATGCATTATGTGGTCTCTATGTATTTACTTTTCATGCAAAGCAGGTGATTGTAATCATAATTTTTGTAACATGGACTAGGAGGGCTACAGTAGGATCAGCGCAAAATTTGTTACATTTTAAAGTATTAATTATGAATGCACTGCATCATATCCGTGGTATAGTGAAAAGTTAGCAAGGGTTAGTTATTGAAATTCTTTATCAGTATAGGCTTGCATCAAGAATACAAATAAGGGAGATATTCAAGATTTTTGAATTACATAGGTGTTAAGCTCATTAGTCATACAATGAATTACATGGATTAAGGTGTAATTCAAAAGTCTCACTGAACCAGTTCAGATTTATTTCTAGGAGATGTACTATAAAAAAACCATCACCTACTTGGTAGGTTGATAGAAAATTATAAACAACAGAAATATGAGTTGGATATGTTTTTATTGGTTTAGTAAATGCCTATAATATGCTGCCATATTGGAGTGTTGTGGTGGAGACTAGAATAAGGAATTTATTTGTGACGCCCCAAGTCCACAACTGTAGATTTGGAAATGCTAGCATTCAATCACGTTAAAAATCATAAATGTAGAAAAGTGATTAGATTTTTCTTTAATATAATAAATATTAATGACTTTAATGTACAAATAGAGCCCCTATTTGTCTACCATTCTTCAAAAACTCATTTTTTCTAAAATTCATTTTCAATTACACATTCTCACGATATAATATTTTGCACGTAAACCCAAAATTTTTCTTACTTCTTAACTACACATTCTCCAAAAAATCACAATTTCAAAACTCATTTTCGCCAGGAAAAAAAAAGGACTCTTTTTAATGGACTTCAAACAAGGCAGAATTTGTAGAAAACTTATTAGTTAACAAAAACACAAAGCAATCAAATTAGTTTTTAACTTCATTTCTAAACAAAGTCAATATTTAAATGTTTGAGTATCGAGTCTAACTTGCCACAAGTAGTTTTCTCGAATCATATGGCTCTCTTTATCCAAAAATGGGGGACATGGAATGAGTTAATGCTTAATAAGCAAACCTCATGCATATTATGCACGTGCATTAATTTAAAATAAAGCTTTTCAAAATATGTATGCCCTTTTCTTTCATTTTTTAAAAACTTTTAACATTAATATTGAGCTCACATAGTGTATCGTGTAGCCAATCAAAATGCATTGTTATTTGAAACCTGTTAAATCTATAGATTGTACCACAACGGTTTCATCTTTCAACATTAGTCGGGTGCGTTCATCCCTATGCCCTATTTTCCACACACCTTTTATGACATAGAAATACACTTCAAAAAAATTTGCATAGATATCTTTTTAAATTAGTTTTTTTAACATTATCATTTATCACCCTACAACTCATGCATGCTCATAAATGCATCAACATGATTATATATAAGAGTATGATATGATCAATTAATCATAACAGCAAGGAAATAACAATTTAACATAATATACATTTTCACATATCATTTATACATATAATGGGTCAATTAAGGAAGTTCACTACTAGCAAGTTTATATGTAGCACATTTATACATTTAACATTGTAGCATATGAATGAATAAGGGAGGTGTACTTAACTTTAATCCTTTGCAAATTTTTAATTTGTTGCAAGCGGTATGATCCTTTAATTGCTCACGACACCTATGCCAATGCTCTTAACATAAAGTTACATAAATGTCCTTTGTCTATTAAAATTGACTATGTACTTTATGAGGTCCTATCTAGACAATAAGCACTAAATAAATTCAAGCTCATCATAGTAAAAATCTGTTACAACACATTTTGTTATTTATTAATTTTTATTTTTACAATCTTCATAACATGTCAATATATATATGACATCATAATACTTAAAAGTAATCTTTTACAATTTTAGTAACCAAACGCATTAGTAATAAAATTATTAATTTTATCTAAAATATTTCACAAATAGGATTTTAACTCAAAAGACGTAAAGTAGCTTAGAATACGAAAGTCTAGTATGACATAGAAGACATAAAGGTACATGTATATATTTTCATCATGCACGTAAAAGGAGTCTAATAATATTCTCCTCTTTTTCTTGGTAGATTGAGATTTGGTACAATGTTTATTTTTAAAATTCAATTTAGTATAACTTATTCAAATTTTCATGTAAACAGAAAACTCGTGATGTAATTCAAAAAAAATTATATTCATATCTATAATCTCATACACACAATATAAGGAAATCTCGGGTTCCAAGAATTTGAAGATACATTCATACGACAATCAATTTTTTCCTAAAAAGTGAACATATGTGATATCATAATTCCACACAATCTTATATTATATCATCTTTAGAAGCAATTTCATAGAAAATTTCATTTCTAAGTATAATCAACATGTAATCACACCACATATTACATACGAGTAACTATTGGTTTTTAAAACAATATGATATATAAAAAAATATAATTAATAAGTCAAATAACATACCTTAAATTGGAAAGGACATTTTAAACTTTAAGCCACCAAGCAAAAGCATTCCTAGATTGTTGTAGATAGCTTTAAATAAACGAAGTGTTGAAGAAATGGAGAATAAAGAAGGGAAGGTTATGGAGATGAAAAAGGGAGAACCAATGAAATTTATTGGTACGTAAAAGAATGTAAATTAAGGTTCTCTCTCTCTCTCTCTCTCTCTCTATTTTTTTTAATAACAAAAGGAAGTCATAATTGTTAAGTTAAATCAATATTTAAGGAAATGATTCACCATTTTCTAAAATTAATTGAAATAACATAAATATAATTATAGTATAAAAATAAAATTCTTCATAACGAGACAAAGTTTGCTTCTTGAAACTAAAATGCTAAGAGCATTTTCAAGAGACTCTAATTTTAAAGAGCATATTCTACAATCTAGAGAGCATTTATAAATTTAGAGAGAAATTTTTTAAGTACTCCAACAGTTCTTTATATTTAATACTTAATTTTACTACTTACAAAAAAATATTTGTTGTTTTTTCCTATCTTTTATTTTCATAGTTTCCCTCCAAATTATTATATTATATTCTTTCATTAAAAATTGAAATATTTTAAATGCATTCAATTATAGAGAGTGGGTTCGACTCTCTCTCTAAATTAAAATGTTAATTTAGAAAGTCTCTTGAAACATAATTTTAAGGGTCGACTTTTTAAAATAGAGAGCATCTTATATTTAAAGAGTTTCTTGGGGATGCTTTAATTACTTCCAATTAATGGGGCATCAATATAACTAATATCCTAAATTTTATCTCCAATTAACACAAGCGCAATCCGACCTTTAATAACTAAAAACAAATATGTTAATCATTAATAATAACAAAATAATTATATGAGGTACTCTTTCGAAATTGTTAAACTTTCTTCATATATAAAAATCCTCATAATCAATAAACACAAAATAACCAATTGATAATCTAGAAGCAAATTGTAACAATAATACTAGTAATAATGGAATTTAATTAAAAATCTGACATGCATACATCACTGAGCAATTGGGCGCATAATGTCGTCGGAACATCTTTGGACCATCCACTGCACTAATCATTAGTTTATAACAATCTTTATAATAAAACAGTAACTAAGAATTTAAATAAATGGCATATTTAACGAACTTATAAATCAACATTATCAATGTAATTTAGACGATTTAGATGGAGGGGTTCCAAGTGTGAGACGTAGTGGCAACAATAGTAGAGGATTTCCTATCACTAGACTTTCATCAAGATTCTATGTCCTCTTTTAATACTTTGGTAATGAATGAGGTTGAAAGATATCCAAGATGATATTCTTTAGTGCCTATTGATTTCCTTTAATTGGAAAGAAAATGAGTTTTGAATAGTAGTTCTAGGAGAATGCGTGGTTAAAAAGTAGGGAATTTTTTTGGAGAACGTGTAGAATATTTTATTGTGTGAATGTGCGTTGAAAATGATCCTGTAGCAAACCATAAAATAAATTCATGGGAATCAAACAAGCTCTTAGTATGTTTTATTTACTGATGATATAGCTTTAGCTGATATGATTAGGAGGGGATAGGATTAGAACTTTAGGGGAATGCTTTGGAATAAAAAAAAAAAATTAAGTTAAAAGTATAAACAAGTCATAAAACATGGAATGCCCTTTTATCATATTTGGAATTAGGATAATAGTGGAATCTCTACAGAGGATCATATTGCCCTAAAGCGTACTTTTGGGTATTTAGATTCAATTATTTGTGAGGATGGCTTGATAAGGATATTGACACCAATTAAGAATAAATTAAAGGAATAATGATTCAGGAGTTGGACATGTTTTATGTAGATCTAAATAAGCTTCCACTCACAAGAGTTATATGATCCTAGTAGAACATATGAGAAGATGGGAGATGGAACAAATGTGTTCAAGAATGATTGGATTATGTTGGATGTTCTTGTAGCTGTATCAATTAATCAAATTGAGTGGTGGAAAAGAATTCATGTAACTGACTATACATGAATTGAGAATAAGGCTTAGTTTAATGTTGTTTTGTATAATTAAAACCTCAAACTTTTAGCTGTCATGAAGAGATTGAAAAAATTTAAAAGGTTATCTGCGGGAATGCATTGAAAGCTTTGGGGATGTTGAGTAGTGACTTCTCGATAGTGTGCTTCTACATTGATGCTTGGGAGAATGAGATCTGACAAAATCGTAAAAACGAAAAATTAGGTTGAACTCTATTCTGCGATAGTACAAAAGTATGAAGACGTATTCTGTGTACAGTAAAATAGCTTCATTGATGATCAATTAGTTTGAACTCTATTCTTCGACAGTACATAAATCTATCAAAATATCAACGAGTTCCATCATTGAAGATTTACATAAATGGTGGGAATTCTCTTTTAACATTTTGTACTAGAAGATATCTGAGATTCAGAGACTCCGGTTGGGATTTGTTTCCAGGGAAAGGGGTGGGGAGTGGAATCTTGATAAGTTTGGTGTTAAGTTTTGCAAAAGTGTAAACTGATTAAAGCTTTTCATATGTGGGGTTTGTAGGTCCGTTACTTGAAAATTATCGAGAAAAGCGGGTACCAGGCTCTTCCATGGGTGAGATATATTACGATGGCTGGTGAATATGAACTGAGACTAATCTGACCGCTACTACTACTTGATGGGTTTTTCCCAACCATCTTTTTGGCTCAAATGTTACTGGTAAGTGGCTTGTGGAGATCATCATTTCCAGTTTAGAAGTTGGATTGCAGAGTAAACCCAGCATCTTCTGCCTCATTTTCGTCTTTCTGATTATTGCAACTCGACATTTGTAATTGTTGATGGTGATGTTCATTTTGCTTGTTTCTTAAAGGAGATTGATACTGTAGAGCCCAAAAGATGATAAAATTGAATAATTGTATTTCTTTCAAGAAAATTGGAGTGTGTTTGGTAGTGATTTTTGTGGGAAGAATTGATTTTTGAATAGTGATATGATGAGAAATGTGTGGTTGAAAAAGAAGAAAAAAGTATTGATGTGATAGAAAATATTATTTTATTGAAGAATGTGTGGTTGAAAATGAGAATTGATTTACTGTAGAAAATGAGAATCTATACCAAACAGGCCCTTGATGTTCTTTTGTTGCAATTTTACTGTTCAGATCAAATATTAGTTGTTACAGATTTCTAGAGAAATGATGTTTGGAAAAACTATAACACTATTGAAACTTATTTATTTTCTGGTCATGGTTTGAGAAAAATAACTCTCGTAAAAGAGATCATGTGCTCAAGGTGTAAAATTTTGACTGAAAAATTGACGGTTTCCATCCACTGGCACGGACCTAGACTTGCCTTCTTTTCACTTGGATCTGGACCTAAAAAAACTAAGGTTTGGGGCCAACTCCTAGCATACTCTATGCAGTATGGGAAGTCAATCTAGCTATCTTTAGAGTTTGCTTGTCATAGTATTCTCCTAGGCCAGATTGTGATCACTCAGCGTCTCTTCATAAGGTCAACACCCATCAATCCATATTCAAAATTGTACCTACCACTCTCTTCAAAAAACAGTTCTGCTGTGTACGGAGAATGGCTGCCAAAGTTTTTACAGTTTTGTATTGGACAAGAACCATGCTACTTGTACAATATATTTGACAATAAGCCCCCGTTTGATACCCATTCTATTTCTCATTTTTTTCTCTTTCTTCATTTCAACCACATATTCTATCAATAAAATAATATTACACATAAATGCAAAAATTCTTCTTATTTTTCAACCACACATTCTTCCCATCAATCACTATTCCAAAATTTATTCTTCACAAAAATGGGTGTCAAACACACCCTAAGTTTGACAATGTCTGAATTGGCAGGCATTATATCCATTGATTTGAAATATTGTTTTTGAATTCAATGGTAATGATCTACACACATCACACATTGTCAAAATCATTGTACAAATTCATTGTACAAGTAGTTTAATTCATTGGGCAATGGCAAAAATAAAGGACCAAATTCTGGCAGCAATTCCTCTTGTAAAAATGCCCCCAAGGCATTCTGCACTTTTTAACTTGGAAGTTTAAGACGCAGAGGAAAAAGGATAATGGAAAACACGAGCAGTCAATATCTTATTTGCCTTCACTGGCAGATCCAACACCTGACGAGCATAGGGGCATCGAGTGCTGGATTCGTCGAATTTTTTTTTCTCCCTCATATTGGGCAGCCGCCCAAGCGAAGCAAATCATCTAGCGGCTGCCCGTGCTCACTTTCCATCCTAGATCCGCTAGTGCGGTGCCTTGAGAATACAAATTACCCTGTTGTTCAAATGAGAGAGCGTGGAGATACGCAAACTTACCGATTCGTTCTACATGCCTCTAAGTTTACTGCATAGTATAAGATGTATCATGATGAGAATTATAGACCCAATAATCGAACATCATAAGATGTTGATAGCAGAGTTAATAGAGTTAAAATTTGACTGAAGTATCACTCACTTTCAAGAAGTAGCATACTTTTTAATAAAAATCAAACCATCGAACTTTCGTAATTAGGGAAAATCTATGATTTTTGGATCGAACAACCATTTTATGATGTGTCGAAAAATTGTTTAAATAAGATTCACTAGATGGGACAACGTACAATATGGACTTAAATGCAGTAGTCTCTCAATGGAGATTCTGGCAATTTCTGAGCAGTGTGACATCTGTGGTGGTGGGTGGATTCATTAAGAAGAAGGAAGAAAAACAGTTATTAGGACACATTCAAGATTTCATTCAATGCAATTTTGCAAATTTTAAGCAAAGTTTTAGGCCTGTTTGGGAGGAATTAAATTTTTCTACAGTAAATCAATTCTCATTTTCAACCAAACATTTTTCAATAAAATAATATTTTCCATCACATCAATAATTTTTTCTTCTTTTTTAACCACACATTTCCCATCATATCACTATTCAAAATCAATTCTTCCCCAAAAAATATCTCCCAAACAAGCTCTTAATATTCACATTCATTATTTAATTATTAAGCATTTGCTTGTTGATGAAGGAAATATGTTACCAGTTTGACTTAAATGGATTTGCTCTCTCTTCTCTATTAATTATCAGTTGTATTTGATTGTTTCTTGTTGGGACTGGTTGCTTTTCTTTTCTTTAAGTAAGTACTTGGGCTGCAATGAACGGTGTGGATTGAACAATTCTAAACGGGATAGTTGTACTTGTACAATCAATTGTCAATAGCAAAAGCCGTTTAAATCTTTGTTAAACCGTCGTGTGATCCTTGTAAAAACTTGTATCACTTCAAATATCTAAGTATCAATCATAACTTGAAAATGTGTTATCTTCATAATGTTAGACATGTGAGGGTCACATGGTGATTTTGTAAAGAATTGACGGTTTCAAGGTGTTGGAGGTTGATTGGCAAACTACAATAAAAGGTTGAGGATAAACTTACTACTTAAAAAATAAGTTGAGTGCCAATGAAACATTTCCTTTTTTTTAGGGTTTATTTTTGGTAGTTTGGCAATGGAAAAATTAATGTAAAGTGAGGAATCTTTCAAAATACGTGCTCATTTAATGTTTTATTGAGATAATTGATGTGTCTCGAATGCCAAGGGACAAAAAAATAAGAGTAATGATATGTAGCCTCACTGAGGTTGTAACTCTAGTATAGGCGACTCTAAATGATATACTAAATAAAAAATGAAATTAAATAACTTATTTAATTTCATATATCATTTAATGTCACATTAGCGCCATTTAAATTGGGGTTGTAAACCCAGTGGAACTAATAGCATTAGAATATCTCCAAGAAACTCTTTAAACATGAGATACTCTCTATTTTAAAGAGTCAATATTTAAAATCTTGCTCCAAGAGACTCTTTCAATTAACATTTTAATTTAAATAATTAAATGCATTCAAAGTGTTTCAATTTTCAATGTAGGAAAATAATTAAATAATCTAAAGAAAAGCTACTTAAAATAAAAGATACACAAAAATAATAAATATTTTTTTAGAGTAGTAAAATTAAGTGTTAAATATAAAGAGTTTGTTGGAGTATTTCAAAATTTTAATTCTCTAAATTTATATATACTCTCCAAATGATAAAATATGCTCTTTAAAAATAGAGAGTCTATTGAAGATGCTCTTACTCAAAAAATAATGGGGTATGGTCCAAAAATTGAATGAAAAATACCTTGGCTTAAATTTTTTAAAACGTTGCTTGATTGGCCAAAACTAAAAATACCCATAATTACATTTCCTTAGGATAAATTTTTTTAACTAAAATTTGAAGCAAACACAAGAGCACAATATATTCACTATTTCCTTTATCGAATTTACAACATCCTAAAGGTAGTATAATTAATGGATCACTTGTTAGATTGAACGATATCAATCAAAAGAATAACAAAGCTAGATACAACCTCGAAAAAAAAAACCCTAAAATCACCCGAAAAGGTAAAGAAAAAGGGGTAAAGAAAAAGGAAAATCACCCATATACCCAATCTCTTCAAGGACATCTTGAATTTCTTCCTGGCCCTCCATAATAAAAATAATTTCCCCAAACCCTATTAATTCCCCCTTGAATATTATAGCAATTTGGATGATTAGCCAAAACCTTAAGATTTGATAATGGGATCAAACTATTATCCCAATCAACCACTTGAAGATTTCTAAAATAAGATGCTTTCCCAAACCCTTCTCCTGCAAAATGTCCACTGCCCATTTGTGTTGATGTGTGGGAATTTGAGGCCCTATTATTCACAATTTCTCCACCAAATTGTACCATACTTGCATGATCTCTTAGGTGTGTGAACAAAAAAGATGGCCAATAACCCACCAAAACCCCATTGCCAAACTCTAGCCACCAATTTCCATGCTTTGGGTCCTGCAAAATTACATGGTAACAAAGTTTTTCGTGTTACATTATCATCTCGGGAGCAATACTTAGTATGTTTTAAAAAAAAAGGTTATTTTAGAGCATGATTATCTACATCCTACGACTTTATTTCTCAGGAAATTTGAAGTTCCATTAATCGAGGAATAATGCTATATATCACCAACTGTGCTAGATGACCACATTAGATATTCTCAATTAAATGAATATATTATTTAAAATCTGCAGTTGTTATTTAAACTGGTGCTTGATACCAGTGATGTTGAATAGTAGTACTCTTACTTAAATGAATAGATTCATGCTTAGATGGCAGTTCAAAATTGACCTTCATGAAAACTATATATTCCCTAAAGAGGTTCCACCGAAAGGCCCAAGCAATAGTAAATATGGAAGATGACCACAAGAATGAAACTTTAAAATATCGAGAAATGCATGCGGAAAATAGTTGAATAATTGTAATTTCTATCTTGAAAGTTTTGATGTTTCGTCAATTTTCCTTCATGATAATTTTACTAGTCTAGGGTCAAATATTTGGAAAAGAAAAAGGAAAAAGAAATCATTTACAAAATCTTGATGTACAATAGTTTAACCAAAATTCCATTGACTTTTCATAAGAAAACTATCTACTGACTTGAGAGCCTAAGTTCTTAAACAAGCAAAACTTTAAGGACTGAAGAATAAATATACTAAAAAGTAAATATTTTTTAATTTAAGAACCCCAAAAATTATAAGAATATAAGTAAAAAAGAATAAGTATAATTACCTTCCATACTAATAAGCTAATATCAAATTGGCCACCATTATATGAAGAAATTGGAGAAATTGCAGCCCCAATTGCTATTCTATTGTTAGTCTGAACAAACCCTGAGCACAGCAAATTGTAACAGCCTGTTGCTTGATATGCATCACTCTGCATGCACAATAAATTAATTATAAGTAATTCTCATAAGTAATTATTTAAAGGTGTAGTTGTTAGAAAATTAATTAAATAGGTTTGACAAAATTAATTAATAAAAAAAAACTCACAGTCCAGTATGTGAAGAACCTAGGATAGTTGTCCCCATACAACTCCGGACTGACCTGTTGGAAAATAATTACTTAATTAATTGATTTAATATTCCTGCTTACATTAGTTAAAAAATTTTAATCCGATACAGAGGTCGTTGAAAGTTTAATTACAGAGGAATATGAATTCAATCAGATTCAATCTTTCGTTGTACTCAAAAGTTACTTTCTTCGAAAGTAAATTTATAAGTACTTCTCGTTTATTAGTAAACAAAAAGTAACTTTGAAAAGCCATATTAAGTAGAATAAGTAACTTAAAAGTAACTTTAGCACGGAGGATTATGAACTTGCCTGCCAGCCAGCTTCAATGGTGTTGAGATCATCACCAAATGAACCAGCGATTACCCACAATTGTGATAAGCTGAATTCATACTGATTTGCAACTGTAGGTGCCCACACATTTAGACTTGCTTTAGCCCCATAATATTGATCTCCACTCACATACCCTACAGCATGCTGCAACCCAAAAATGTAAGTCGACTACATAAATCATTTTTCATCACTCTGTTCGATCAATCGGACTAACCTCATGACCGTTGCTTGAAGAATCTCTTTGAATAGGTCTTCTTATTTTTCTCCCGAATCTTCGTATGGAACTAGCCCTCAAAAAATCTTGCTCTGTTGTTCTTCTAATTGGAATGGTGCCTTCTGGGCAAAATTCACCGGACATAGCCCATAACTGAACATTTTCTTCAAACAAGCTGCTTGTTGGAATCTTCCCTTTTGGCCTTTCAGGTAGATCCTGCAATTCAAGAAAAAGCTTGTATGAGTACGAATTTTGTTCGTTACGTTTCTTGTAGTCGACCTCAAATTTATCGGGGAAAATGCTTAAATTCTTGTGTTTACCATTGGTTGTTGTCCTTTTAATAGAGGGTGATCAAAAGCTGGCTGCTGATGAGATAATACACAGTCTATAAGATCACCGTCAGGACTCTGTAAACAAAACAAGGAACATAAAGTCAGATTATTTAAGGAAAAAATAATCAGTTAAGGAAAAAATAAGCAATTAATTACCTGAATTGTCTTGATAGAAGGCTTATTGATCTTCATCAGACGGTTGCTAATAAACTTCATCTTCAGTGATTCTTTCTTTGGATGAAAATTCTGATTGCTGCCATTGAAATTTACAGATTCCACTGGACAAACAGAGAAAATAAAGAACAGAAAGAAAACAAAAACTAAAATGATTGGGGAGATTTTGCAACAGCTAGAGGCCATTTTTGAGGAATGATTTTTTGTACATTGGTGTCGTCTTCTTCTGAAACCAAAATTAATCCACTTATTATCAAAATAAGCAATTCCCACAAAATCCATCCAACGCAGAATATGAATTCTAAGGAAGACCAGTTCACTCTCACACCATTTCCAAAGCTTAAAACCTCCTTAAAATAAGTAAATCCTCTCTCTCTAAACTTCTCTACTCTGGTTTTATATTACAACTTCTAGGCATGAATTAATAAAAAAACAGAGGAATGATGTGTGAGAATTTTTGGAGTTCTGCCCATGTGAGGAGTGGGGATATATATATAAGCCGGCTCAAGTATGGAGTTGTGACCAAGACATGATAATTATAATTAGTTTTGAATATTTGAATGTAATTAAGCTGAAAGTTTCGTGGGGTGGGGTGGGGTGGGGTGGGGTGGGGGATGTTGTGTCTCCAGTCTCCAATACAAAGACTGAAACTTTTTACTTTCTTGTGTCAAATTTTATAGGGCAGAATGGGCAGTGAAGTGTTATTATTCTTTACTTTAGGTCATGAGGCAGATAGGAATTACACTTGATTCTGGGTTTTCTAAAGTTCCTTGCTTTGGGTGTTACCCTTTCACACTTCCCTAGATGTTCTACATATATACATACACACACATTTATATAGGGTTCATGTCCATGGACAAGTGATTATACTAAAATTAATGATTAGCCCTGTTTGGCTCGATTATTTAAGATTATAATTTTTAGAATAGTATTTTTTTTGAAGAATGTGTAGTTAAAAAAAAAAAAATCTTTTTGGGTTTATATGTAATATTATTTTATTAGAGAATGTGTGATTGATAAAAAGAAGAGAAAAATGAATTATAACTTTAATGGGGCTAAAATAAAAATAAGATGATTAACAAGTCGACGTGATTTTGATTAGTGTAATTAAGGGAAATACAACTAGTTAAGTGGTTAGAGCGTGTTTGACATGAAGAACTCAATAATACTGGAAATGACAGCAAGAAGAAAAATAAGTTAAAATCTTGTTCATACGTAATACGACATTACGAGGTGCCAAACATGAATGTATTGTATTGATCTATCCAAAACATACTCTTTTCATAAGAGTGATGTTGTCTCATTAGAGCATGATAGAAAGATGGCGAATAGAATATTATGGTAAATTGAAACCCATAAACATTACCTAAGAACCGATCTATTTAGGCTCAAAATCGGGCGATAAAATTCAAAAGCGGTAAATCCGCAGTCTCAACTAGTAGATTTATCTGAAAATTCAATTTTATTTATTTTTCAAACTTTTATTATCAATTCGACCCTCTCCTAACTCTTGACTTTTCCCCTTTTCGAAATTGATTCTCGATTTTTAAAACATTGATATAAAAACATATTTATGGCAAAATGGATACCATAAAATTCGTATTTTTTTTTGATGTACAAAAGGGAAATATATTTTAGGGAAAAATTCACTTTCCCTACTTTATCTTTACCCTATTTCAAAAATAACAAAACAACTTTTACATTTCAAAAATCAGATTTTTTAACCTATATATACACATATTTATAAATATTTATTTATTTATTTAAATATATAAATAAATAAATAAATATATAATATATATATATAAAATTAACCCACCCCCACCACCACCACCCTACCACGCCGGCGACTGCTCCGGCGACCACTCCGGCGACGTCTCCGATTCCGACGACTTCTCCGGCGACCACTCCGATTCCGGTGACTGTTCCGGCGACTGCTCCGATTCCGACGACTATTCCGATGACATGAATTTTTTGTACGGTCACAGTTCAGGTCACAAGTCACAGTCCAGGTCACAGCCAAGGTCACAGGTCACAACACATGATTTTTTGTTTATAATAATTGATAACACAATAAGGCTCACGTCTCACATTTTTATTAATAGTCACATATTATTTTCAAATGGTCACAGCACAAGTCACAAAATATATTGCACATGACTCACGATTTTGTTCATAGTCCCATTTTATTTTCAAATGACTCAAATTCTGGTTGATAGTCACAAGTTTATTTCAAATGGCCACAGCACAGGTCACAGAATATTTTTTAGGCATTGCTCAGGTTTGTATTGATAGTCACAGCATCGGTCACAGTACATGGCTCACGTCACGGCACATGGCTCAGGTCACGGAACAAAACCCACCAAACACAAAACCCACTGCACAAGCAGCACAACGCGTCATGAAACACAACATAGATTCAAACAACTGCCGCCCGCACCACCAAATCCACCTGCACCACCACCGCCGCCAAAGTCACTGCCACCTCACCCCACCACCACTGCAACACCACCAAATACCACGGGAAACCACCACCTCCACCACTAACAGTAATGCAAAACCCACCGCACAACGCCGCAAACCACTACAGAAACCTCCACAATAGGCAACTCACCAAGCCAACCACATCCACCACCGCCAGATCCAACATACCCCATCAGATCCACCACCACCACCCTACCACAATAACTAACATCGCCAACACTGCCGCACCTCATCACAAGCGTCGCGACCGCCGAAAACCCATAACCCACCATCCCGCAGACACTAACGACGCCTCCACCACCACCCACAACAAGAAAAAAAGCAGCGCCGCTCAGATCTGGACGTACAACGTCGTAACTTCCACCACGCACGGCACATAACTTCCACCACCGCAACGCACACATCGACCACGCACCGCACCACCACTGTATTGCACACCTCCACGATACTACTCAAAAAAAAAAAAAAAAGAAGCAGAATGGATCTATGGCAGCGGACGGGAGAAGCAGCATGGATCTGTAGCAGCTGAGACTGCATCACAACGGGGAGGCGACCAGCGGGGACTTCGGCTGCTGATATCCAGGGAATTCGTCATGTTGTTGAAGGGGCTCCGTAGGTGGTGAGGAGGCCACATCGTCGCTGATTGACATCTCCGATGTCACTAGAACGAGAAAGAAGAAGTGTCGGTCGGCCTTGCGAATCTTCAACAGGCGCCACCAAAAGCAACCAGCCACTACGACCCCGCCGCCTCTTCCATGTCGCCGGTGAGTGAGAGGAGAGGAGTGAGAGATAGAAACGTGATTTAGGTTTGAAATTAATTTAGGGGAGGGGTGGGTGTATATATATTAATTTTTATAATATTATTATTAATATTTAATTAAATATAATAAAACCTGTATCTATTTATAAAATATCTGATTTGTGATAAATAAAACTTGAGATCTGATTTTTGAATTCAGATCTCCAAAAGTATGGAATAGAGTAATTTGCACTATATTTTATTGCAAGGGCCTCCTTTTGAAGCATGCGGGCCTGGTTATTTGCACACATTCATACATCTGCACGCGCATTTTGGATTTCTCAATATTTGGGGGCTAAACATAATTCTCTTTTTTTTTATTTTTTTACTAATTTTTTATATTATTTTTATCCTTCTAACAAAGCCAGCTCAAATACTAGGCAAGTTAAGCGATCGTCTAAGACTCATGATTTATTCAAGACATACACTTTTTTAAATTTACATATTTTGCCATTTTTTTCTTTTGAAAATCTTTGTTTGTAATTAGGAGAAATCAATTTGTACAGAAAACATTCACCGAAATGCAACTAAATAGAGACAAAAGGGGGTCCCACCGTGTATTTAAATAGAAAAAAATGTGCGAGCCCCACCCACGTGTGAGTATTTTGTTGCAATTCAGTGAAATTTTTTTCTGTACGTGCAACATTTCTTTTGTAATTAATATGATTGTGAATAAATTTTATTTAGTAATATTAAATATATAAAAAAAAATTTCACTATTAGAGGTAAAGTTGATTAATCGATCACTCTACTAGATTAAAAGTCTACAACTATAAAATAAAAATTGATAAGATCTTTTAACCTATAAATATGTATGTGATTTTCAACAGTATTACTGAAATATTATCATCGATAATCATTGAGAAAGATGTGCTACTTATCAACGACGATATCGTTATCAATAATTTTGTTTCAATCACTAACACATTAATTTCAATTAGAGTCACTAACAATCATCCCATCGACGATTACCAATGACTTTTTGTCGGTGGCTGAAAGACTGCGTGTGATTCTCGACAACATACTAAAAAAATATGATCATCGATAATGATTGACGAAGTTGTGTCGGTGATCACCAATTGTATAACATTAGGTCCATTTGAATCAAAATCATCAACTGTCATATAGCATCATGTCACTGATTATTTACTCCATTAATTGCCCCAAATAATCTTTTTTCCGAAAGGCCCAAATTGCTTGAATGGACACTACCATTTAATTATATTAAATTGCATTAAATCAAGGCCAACTAACTATTAGCATGAATAGATATGCATTTATATCCACCGGCCTACAATTTTTCTATTATTATATCTATAAATACGGTATTATTAGATACAATAAATCATCTATACTTTGATATTTTACAATTTATTGAACTTATACAATAGATTTATGAAATTTTCTTCTTGTAACATTGGAAAATTTATTGCAAGCATTAAAAGATGGCATGTACATGTTTAAGTAATGGTGTGGGTGTCATGTGAGGATTATTGCACTAAATTTATTATCTTTATGAAGATAATATCGATGTTTTAGTGTATCTGATGCAATTGGATGCTGACTGTATTGGAGTTGGATGAAAATTTTAGGGTCTGTTCTCTTTACCATTTTCAAGTCGTTTTCTGTTTTCGATTTTCTAAAACAGTGAAAACGCATTCTCTTTCTTATTTTCGAAAACACGTTTTTGAAAACAAGTTAAAAATTTACAAAGAAAACTCAAAACGAAAAATTTGTCGTTTTGAGTGTTTTCAGTTATAATCAAGTCAAAATTTTCAACACACGTTTTGGATGTTTTCAAAATGTCAAAAAGAACGCATTTTCAAAAATCTCAAAATAGACACTCAAAACATAAAACTCAAATACAAAGAGAACAATCCCTTACTTTTTTTTCATGTAAAAACGAGTCTCTGAGCAAAACTCTAACTTAATCCCCCACCGTGTTCAACACTTTTATGTTTTGGTAGAAACTAATTTAGTCTTTAGTCGGTATGCGACTATGAGCTTATAGGCTTGTACGCTTTCATGTCTGAAAAACGAAATCCTCTATAGGATGGGCAAATGGCTACGTCCCGCCAATCCGTCTACCCAAACATCGTGCACTTCCGCTTTAGATTATTTTTCCTAGAATTTATCTTTGTTTTAAATTAGGATTTCAGATTTCCCTTTTAAATTTAGAATTAATTAGAATGAATTTTTATTTGGTTGTATTGAATAAAAATATTAAAAATGAGATATAGCTATTTTTTTCAATCAAAATAGATATTTTACAGAATCAACATTTGGTCGATGAAAGGCCAAGACCTACATGTATTAGAGTCAAGATACAAGAAACATAAAAACAGAAAACCATTAAACTGCAAGAAAGTAAATGAACACAAGAGATTTTTCGGTCGAAGCCCCAGAGGTTCGGTATACACCTAATCCCCTGTTGAGCATCCACAAAAGGATAACGCTCGGTTGCACTATACTGCCTTCAAACTGGCAACGAAGGTTACAAGAAGGTTAAACAATTAAAAGAATACAAAATAGAGACTTATCTCTCCAAGGATTCAACAGATCTCGGTTGAATCACACAAGAATCAGCAGATCTGACCACCACCACATTCGAGTTACAGAATCCAACAATAAACTGATTTCACTCTAAGAAATCAAGTATTCTAACTCTAACATTCGTAAAACATGAAAGAGAATCAAGGAATTTACAGTGAATCGAATCAGAAGCAAACCCTAGATCTAGAACTCTCTCAACCCTAATCCTTTTGAACGCGAGAAGAATCAGGAATGAAGTGAACAGTCGTAGCCAGCATATATATCTCAATCCAGATTTCATCCAACGGTCAGAACTGAAGACATGTGTCAGCAGATCACCAAGCCAGCTTATAAGTAAAACTGTGTTTTAGTAAAATGCGACTTTGATAAAATATAAGGTAGCAAAACCAGGGTTCGAATCTCCAACAGTCGATCAAGTATCAATTATCAATATTCGTGAACGAATCAACGAGTCTTTTGATCGTCAAATATTCGATATTCTTTTTAAAGTATTAACAAATACTTAATTGCATTATTCATTATTGCTAATTTATCGCTTCACACTATAGTATTGAATTCAACTCAACAAAATTTACCCACATTACGAGTACGAAGGGCCATCTAAAAACCTTTAAGTCGTAATTTTTCTTGCTATGTTCAGTCATCTCCGGTCGAAGACAATAATTAAATAATCAATACGTGGATTCATTCTTAATTTAATAACGATCTTTACAAAGTGGTAATTAACGAATCTTTGCAGTAAAATTTTGTAACTTTTCACTAGAGAATCAGGACTAATTACAATTAATCATACATAAACATGTTTGATTAAACTATAATATGCAAAAGCATTCACAATATGCAGAAATCCCTCCTAAAGTTGGTGGTACAAAGGCTGCAAAAAAAAAAAAAAATTGGTTTGCTTTATGAAAGGGAGACAGCATACAGATTATTGAAATGAAAAAGGGCCAGTTTAGAATTATAAGATCACATGATAAATTTAAAATAAATTTCAAAAGTGGCCTCTGATAATCAAGTGAATAGTAACATGCGTGTGGGATAGTGTTTTTGTGTTCCAAAATATACACAAACTATAATTAAAGAATAAAAAATGTAAACAAAGTTGGTTCTTTTGGGTGGACAAGGAATCATTTAATTATGTGTAATGTTTTTGAAAATTTTCTTGAAATTAAGGATATGACATCGTAGTAATGCAAATAGTTGGTATTTATAGGAATAGAAGCTAAATTTACCATGCATGATTTACCATAATCTCCGACGAAGAAGGGGATGACGAGGGTCACTCCACCCCCACTCTGTTGCCATCCTTAATTTTTGTACAGTTATGGTAACTCAAGCTTTGGCCTTTTTAAGATGACCATCATATATATAGTTCAAATCTATAATTCTAACTTGACAACGACGGTTGGCTCAATTTATCCCAATATATAACATAATAATAGTTGGTAGTCGACTTGAGCTTATTGCTCCAAGAACCTTTTGTCCAGTTCAAACGTTAGTCTTACTTGTCTCACAAGCATTAAGTCGAACTATCATGCCACAATGTCATATAAACACACACGTCAACAATTTTGTAATCTTTGAAGCAAGAACAAGACTCGCGCAATATTTCATATCTTCGACTTATTAATTTTTTATGGAGGTGAAAAATATGAGGTAAAAGTAGTAAATTTATTTGCTTATAATAAGGAGGTTGATGTGTATATGACCTTGTTTGTAGCCACCCATGTTGTGTTATCTTCACAAAATAGTCATTGTTCCCCTTTTCAACAGTATTTTATGAGAAAAAAGCTGAATTTTCAGATGTATGTCGAGAAAGATGGCATAAACGTACACATTATATATATGTATTTGTAAGCAGAATGTTTTATACAAGCACACCTAAAATGGACAAGAACCAACAGATGTTGTAAGATTTTCGTGGTCCCATAGCCCAGAAATGAGATAGACGGGTCATCTTCTAATTCTCATTTGCATCGTGTCTTATCGGAGTATTAAACACTCTAATTTCAAGCATCTGATTCGTGTTGGGGTGTTATGTTCGTTTCTTTGTATTTGACCAAGGTTGTCCCAAGTTGCTCACGGAATAGCTTCGATATGAACTCGGTCCTCTATGCTTGGCCTACATAATTAGACCTTCCATGACACAAGTTTGGGTTTTTAGCTCAATAATGCTTTCGGTTGAGTTACAAGCTCGACATAACTTATCTTATTATATTATTATATTGAAATGTGAAAGTTACTAGTTTAACCCTAAAATTACCTAATAAGTGATTAATGCGGAATGAATTTATCAATTAAAAGCAACATATCACTTTTTAATTATTCTACATGTTTAGTTAATCAAGTCAAAGTATCCTATGTTGGATTACCCCAATAAATAATTAAAGCGATAAATAATACAAAATTTGATGACAGAAAAAACCCTTAATTGGGTAAAAACTATCGGATCAAGTCAATAGTTTCGACTATAGACAATAAGAACTTACAATATGATACAACCTAGAAACCCCACTAAACTCGTTGATCTAATTCCCGCAATCTCCAATATCCGTTGAAACGTGCTTCACTCACACCAATTCTTGATCTTTTGAAATTGTTTATCTGATGTGGAATACAAAGAACGTCTCGTTCTTGTATTCTTCCCGTGCTTTTGGTCCAACCTCCTTCAATTTTCAGTAATTTCTGAAAGTTATTGAGAAAATATATTCCTGATGATATCTAGGAAATATGTTTTTTGGATTATATGAAATTGATGTTTTCCCCAAACTTGTGGTTAATTTATCTCAATAATCAAAACGTTAATTTAAATATTTGGATGTGTTCTTGGATCTTGGAATAATAATATATGTAAAACAATGACCAATCACCCAAAAAACGTAATGACCATTGGGTATTTATAATAGGAGAAGTTTAAATAGTATAGGATGGAGAAAACTCTTGGAATACACAAATTGAGATTTCTCAGAAAATATCGTCGCTCGAGCATCAGGCTAGCGACAGGCAGGCGACAATGATTCTGCTTTTGATGCTCGAGCATCAGTTAGGCGATAGACTCGCGTAAATTCGGCGACTCTTTCTTCTTCTTCCATACTCGAATTCAAATACTGCTAATTCATTTATGCGACTCCTCAAAAGACTTCTTGACTTTTACAACTTTTATAACAATCCTATTCTTTTATCTAAAGAATTATTTATACAGTTAAAGCCTAATAAAATGTAACTCTAGTTTGAAATGTAGCACGATTATCTTTCTTACATAGTTACATCTTCAACATGACATGATTATGCCACAGTTATTAAATTATTTGGGGCCTACCTCTACATCCAATTCTTTTCGTGGTCGGCTATCTCTTACCGATAGTGAAGAGTAAAATTTTCCATGCAACATCATTAGTGGCTAATTGATTACTTCATAAATTAATTATAAAATTAGACTCCTAGTTTCAATTTTTAATTGGATTATGGCCTACTAGCAATCAAAATGTCTCCATTCTTTTCGAATTGGGTTGTGGCCTACTGGCAACGAAAATGGGATGAGTACAATTTTCTATTCGAGATCAAAGATCAAGAAAATATGCAGGAGACGTTTTTGACTAAATTTGTAAAGACTATATATGAGGAAACTATGAACTTATCGATCACAAATTTACAAAATTCCCTTCAAGTAGAGAGATACTTCACTCGACAAATAGTGACGAAGAACAAGGCACATGATGGTTAGATTAATTTGACCATTACTGCCTACTGGCATGCCCATTATGATTAGATTCATAAAAAGTTACCAAATTAAGTTATTGAAATTTGCTCCAGTGGATTGCATATGCCAGAAATTAATAAGAATATATTAAAAGTTTTGGAGTGCCTATAGTAGTAGATGTAGATACATTTGAGATAAAATGATGTAAGAGAATTCGAACTATGCCCTGCATACATGACAGTTTTTTCACAGGGGCTGTAAGGCCCCTTATGGTAGCGACAAGCCCCACCCCCATGTATTTAAAAAAAATTGTGGCCCCCACCGCTCATGTGTGTAACCTGGCAAGGGCCTGTGAAGCAGGCCCTATACTTGTAGCATTTCTCAAAGAATTCATATAATCCTTTTCATTTATTAAAAACAAAGATATATTATTGTTGTAATAGTACTCTTACACTAGAAAAATGAAAGTCCATGATAGTTAGTCGTGTCGAGTATGAGATATACACTATATCGATATATGTAGTTGACTCTAATGCTTACTTTCACGCCCATGCCGTAGTCATTAAGCATTTTTCATAATTATATATAGTATGCATAGTCCCACAATTTGTACAAAGAAAAAAAGTCTCACCATCCACACTAAGAATCGAGTTTATGCAAGAAATATATTTTAGGAAAAAATTCAACTATTTTTTAGACCAAGTAAAATTTCCAATTTATTGTTAATATTTTTTTTTTCTTTTTGTGTTTTTTAAATCTATATTCTTTTCATATGTAGATTTTAATCGGGGAAGATCATTATGTTATCTCTAAGGTAACGTTTATTTGTTGAGCGATGATTCATTTATTTTCTATTGTAAAATCATGAGGGTCGACTTTTGTCCCTGCTTGATATGTGAGTCTTGCAATCAAGCTCCCTTCTGCATTTGCACTCAATGACCGATTTTTGTTGCACGCCTCCATTACCTTTAAGAAGGCTATGCCATATAGAAAATTATGAAGTATATGCCTAATTTTTGTACTAACCCATCCTAATTTTCTACCCAACATAAAGGAACTTTGTGGCCCTTTTTCTGTAAGAAAATGAACAAAAGTTGTGGGTTCATATATTCCTAAAGACAGCATTCCTTATTGTGAGGATTAACATCAAAGCATCTAATCTTTGGAATAGTAAGAAAGTTGAATTTAGTACTAAAGAGTCCTCCACAAAGACACACATCAAAAGAGAACAGAATCATTTTAAAGAATGGAAGAATGTAATTCACAGTCAATGGCTACAAAGTTTTGAAATCGAATCTTCAAATCTAGGAGTTTTAGAGCACCTTTCGTGCGTTAACTTGGCTAGAACTAGATAAAATTGAGACCTTCCGTCCCTAAACTAATCAACACGTCGATGCGGAAGACAGAACGAATAGATAAAAGTTCAGTTCGATAACTAAAATGAAATTTTAGTGAAAAGTTAGACGATCGACAACCGTTGTTAATTATAAATTGAATTGAGAAATTGTCAAAGATAGAGAGTTTTTGGGTTTTAAAGAAATCACAGAATAGTATGCACCATCAGGTTTTGTTAGGTCATTATCATCATTGGTCTCCAGCATATAATTGTTGGACTAAAAAGTAAATTCTTAAAGGTGAAAACAACATGAAATTAAAGTATTTGGACCCTTAAAAGGGAATGTTAGGCAATGATTATGTCTACCATGCAAAGTCAGATTTCTTAACTAAATAAAAATTGAAATTAATATATTTATAGAGTGACATAGACATTGAAAGATGACGTTGACCATTCCATCCTTACTATCTAATCTTAAAACTTATGCCATTAAAAAGAAAATATATACATTATTTAAATTTAGTTCAGTCCGTCCTTTAGTGTACATGTCACGTTTATTCTTATTAAACTCTAGAATACATGTATAATTTTTGTAAATACGTTAAATGTGAATCAAAGAATATCATATCGAACCATCTTATCTAAAAATTGTCCAGGTTGTTCCTTATCGGCACTCCACCCCACCCACCTACTCACCCACACAAAGTCCAAAGTTGAGATTTTCCTAAACCATGATTGAAGGGGAATGTAGGGATAGTTGTAAAAGGAATAAGAATGTTTGTCTTCTCACTCTTTCCTTTTGGCTGGGTTGGCATCATGGCATGCTGGATGCATCATGATCTTTGGGCCATATACCCTATTGCATCATAATGATGCACTACATGATGATGATCAATATTGTTCCTCATGCTAAGTACACATTTGAACACATTCTATCAACACTTTCTTGGTGGAGGTGACATCCCATGAAACACGAACTTTCATTTCTTGATTGCACGTGACGTAGCACAATAACACAGAAATAAAAAGTAAATCTAAAAATCGTTAAATATAGATATATATATTACGTATAACTATCTAATGTCGAATTCAATCTTAAACGTGCTAATTCTTTTGTACTCAAAAAGCACTCTTAAACGCAAATAATGGCAATACATTCTATTTATGTCCCAAATTTGAACTACTTATTTTGAGGATTTTGACCAGCTCAGTGTATAATTTGAACAAGATTAATTCATATAAAAGGACTTAATTGTAATAACTTCAATTATGATGAGATTTACAATGACGACCCTTTAGCATTTAAAAGGTTTATTCGAGTGCATTTTGTAGGCCCCTTAATTTTGTCAAGAAACTTCACACAAAGAGCCTATAGGTGTGAAGAGGACTTATCCAAAACAATGCCAAACCGGCCGTAATCTGTAGCTGGGCCAGCCCACTGTTCTTCTTCCCAGGCTCCCACCTCTTTGGGCTTTCCTGGTCTATTCATTTGCTTATAGACACGCCAATTTGGGGTTCATAAATGATTGCTTAGAGGTAAAAATGGGCCGTATTGGCTAAGCCTTTTCAGAAATTGACAACAATAGCACTATCGGGACTAAATTTGCATTTTTAAGTAGACTTTCATTTTGCTCCATTTTGTAGGTTATGCTCATAAAACCCTTCTTGATTCAAGTAATATATTTTCATATACACCCTGGCACAACTTTACAATGTGACATCTCAACAATTATTGAACCTCAACATGTTAGACTTCGACAAATAGTAAAACTGACTTTTCTTGATAATCGACAGTTCAAAGACTAAAGGCCTCAATTTAGTCTATAGAAAGGTCATACACAACTTGTCGAAGCTCATGCTAAGTAATGCAGTAAAACACCCACGGTCACGCACCAAAAACATTGTTCTAATTCTATATAGAAGTCCAACACACTATAGAACTAAACAACTCAACAAATAGAGTTTTCAAAATTGAATTGATCATACAAAGGTCACCTAACATGCAAAGGACATTTATATAATAAAATATTTTGTACGTAAATCTAAATTTTTTCTATACTTTTTAACTACAGATTCTCTAAAAAATTACTATTCAAAACTCCATTTTCTTAAAATAATAGCCATCAAACGGGGGCTTAGTCTTACAAAAACAACTAATTTTCAGCCTGCGATGCACGTGGCTTATTTATAATGCAGCATTTAATATTGTTTCGATTATTTATTATATAGTAAGAAGGACATGCGACACACTTTCATATTTATAATTAGCTATTTACAAGCGTCATAAAATATATTATAGTATATTAAATGTAAATATTCTGCATAAAATAATATAACAAAGGGGAAAAAAACACTTACAATCGTGATTTTATGTTACAAAACAGATTATAAGCAACTCGAAAAAGGATCGCAAGATAATGACAATAATGAAATAAAGAAGAAGAAAATAAGAACACAAGAATTTACGTGGAAGCCCAATTCGGGAAAAAATCACGGACAGGGGAGAACAATCCAATATAATCAATAGTTTTGTATTTACAATATCAAGATTTCAATAATCTCAATAGAAATCTAAACTCTAATATCTCAATATGTTGTTGAAGATGTAAAGAATAATATATGAATATTGTATTATGAAGATACAATGTGGTTATATATAAAACTTCTTATTGGAGTCCAAGATGGAGAAGAAATTCAAAATATGCCTTTAGCCATCCAAGAATCCTCCTTCAAGCCAAACTCCTAATTATTATTGAAATTTGATTTTCAATCATATTAGAGCTCTACAAACTCAAATTCCTTAGACTTTCTCCAACCAACCAAATACCAAATCATATGAAATTTGGATCACACCACAACAAATCTCCACCTTGAGCCAAATTTCCGTCACAATGAATTAAAATATATCTTCAAAACACTATTTCTCCTCTTCCAAACAAGCCCCAATGGACTAAATCAATGACAAACACCAATTAAGTTCAAGCAATGCTCAAACTTAGAAATGGAAAGTGGTTTTGTCATCATATCACCAGGATTATCCTTGGTATCAACTTGCTCACTACAATATCATCACGAGCAATCACATCACGTACAAAATGGTACCTCACATCAATGTGTTTAGTTCTCTCGTGAAACATTTGATCCTTAATCAAGAAAATTGCACTTTGACTATTACGGAAAATTGCAGAAATCTGCAAGTCTTCACTGATTTCACCAATCAATCCTCTCAATCACATAGCCTCCTTACATGCTTATGTAATGGCCATATATTCTGCTTCTGTTGTAGACAAAGCCACAATATTTTGCAAAGTAGCTTTCCGGCTGATAGCACAGCCACCAAGAGTAAACACATACCCTGTAAGTGATCTCCTCTTATCAAGATCCCCTGCATAATCTGAATCCACATAACCTATGACTCCATCTGAATTTCTACCAAAATGCAAACAAGCATTTGAAGAGCCCCTCAAGTATCTGAAGATCCACTACACTTATTTCCAATGTTCCTTGCCAGAATTAGCCATGTATCTGCTAACTGCACTAACTGCCTGTGCCAAATCAAATATTATACAAACCATAGTATACATGAGCTAACCAACTGCACTGGAGTAAGGAACTCTAGACATATAATCAATGTCTTCATCTGACCGTAGACACAAGTTAGATGATAATTTGAAGTGGACAGCTAAGGGAGTACGACAGCCTTAACTTTCACCATATTGAGTCTTTCAAGCACCTTTTCAATGTACCATTTCTAACTCAAATATAATCTGCCGACCTTTCTATCCCTCAAGATCTCAATTCCAATAATCTTCTTCGCTGCACCCAAATCCTTCATGTCAAACTCCTTAGTGAGTTGTAATTTTATTTTTCTGACCTCTGCTTTATCCTTGGCTGCTATGAGCATATCATCAACATATAATAACAAATATGTAGTTGATCCACCACTTTCCTTTCTGAAGTACACACAACTATCATAATTACATCTATCAAAACCACGAGTAGTCATGAATGAATCAAACCTCCTATACCACTACCTCGGTGACTGCTTTAATCTATACAAAGATTTCTTCAACAAGCATACATAGTCTTCCTTATGTGAAACTATGAACCCTCTAATTGTTGCTTGTAGATGCTCTCATCAAGTTCTCCATGTAAGAATGCTATCTTGACATCCATTTGCTCAAGCTCCAAATCATTCTTAGCCACCACTCCAAGTAAAGCCCGAATAGAACTAAGTTTCACAACTGATGAAAACACATCTGTAAAAATCAACACTCGAAATTTGGCTGTAGCCTTTTGCCACCAATCTAGCCTTGTATCTAGCATGTTCAATCTCTGATGTGCTTTCCTTTCTTTTGGTAATTACAATGAACCACTCTTTTTTCTTTAGGTAATTTCACTAAGTCCCAAGTGTTATTTTTGCTCAATGACTCCATCTCCTCCTGCATAGCAATCATCCATTTGCTAGAATCACTACAAATGACTGCATTTGAATATATAGCAGGCTCCTCAGTGAAATCAATGTCTTCAGCCACACTCAATACATAAGCTACCAAATCTGCTTCCCCATACTTCTGTGGAGGTTTAATCGGTCTGCGAGATCTATCCTTAGCAATAGAATACCATGGTGCTGGTAATGTAGGCAAAGTAGGCAGGATATTAGTGTCTGTCAATCCAGAGCTGGACTGATTTGTAGTAGACTGTTCTACAACCTCTGATTGTTTCTCTAAACCAATTTCCAACTCCACCTGAGTTGAATGATTCTGCTCCTCAACTTTATCAGAATCCCCAAGAGGTGAGCCACGAACCATAGCAAGTTCATCAAATACTACATTCCTACTAACAACCACCTTTTTAGTCTCTGGACACCACAACTCATACCCTTTCACACCTGATTTATATCCAAGAAAAATGTACTTTCTAGACCTAGGCTCCAACTCCCATTATCCACATGAGCATAAGCCGGACACCCAAAATTTTTTAAATCAGAATAGCAAGAAGGTTTATCAGACCATACCTCTTCTGATATCTTTTTATCAATGGAAACTGAGGGTGAGCGATTAATCAGAAAACAAGCTATAATAGTAGTTTCAGCCCAAAAAGACTTAGGCAACCCAGAATATAAAAGAATACAACGAACCTTTTCCATCAAAGTTCTGTACATCCGTTCTGCTATACCATTCTGTTGAGAAGTTCCAGGCACTGTCAAATGTCTCAAGATGCCTTCAGCCCTACAGAAGCTATTGAATTCATCTGAACAAAACTTCAACCCATTATCAGTGCATAGACAGTTCACTTGCTTTTCGGTCTGCTTCTCTACCTATGTTTTTCACTCCTTGAAGGTCTCAAACACATCACTCTTCTGGTTCAAGAAAAATACCCAAACATTCCTGGAGAAGTCATCAATTACTGTCAACAAGTAATAATAGCTACCTTTAGATGGTACCCTAGCTGGTCCCCAAAGATCTGAATGGATATATTCAAGTGTTCCCTTCGTGTTGTGTCTTCCTTTAGTGAATCCGACTCTCTTCTGTTTCCCAAAGACACAATGCTCACAAAATTCAATTTTGCTGGTCTTCTGCCCATCAAGAAGTCCCATTTTACTCCACTCTGCCATCTCATTCTCACTCATATGCCCGAGCCTCATATGCCAAAATTTTGTAACTTCATCATTTGTCAAAGAAGAAGTAGAAACTGCTGCATCCCCAATCACTGTGGAACCATGCAAAATGTACAACTGTATAGAGTTTTTATGCCCCTTCATGACAACAAGTGCACCCTTACTCACCTTCAAAACTCCACCTTCACCGATGCATCTATAGTCATTTGAGTCAAGTGTACTCAAATATATGAGATTCCACTTTAGTTCTGGGACACGTCTTACATCTGTAAGTGTTCTGACAACTTCATCGAACATCCTGATTCTGATTATACCAACTCCAACAATTTTGCAAAGCGTGTTGTTTCCCATAGTCACAGCACCTCTCGAAACTCCTTTATATGTAGAAAACCAGTCCCTGTTAGGACACATATGAAAAGTACAAGCCGAATCAAGAAACTATTCATCACTAGATTTAGTATCTCCGTAAAAAATCACAAGAAGCGCTCCACCACTTTTGCTCATCCTCCACAACATCAGCCTCCACTGTATTAACATGTTGCTTCCCTTTCTCCGTAGCACCAGCAACTTTATTTCTATTTTTCAAGGCAAAGAAATCAGCTCTAATATGTCCCTTCTTCTTACAGTAATGACATGTCTTCTCAGCATGTCTAGAATTCGATCTGTCCCTCATATTTCTGTCAAGATTCCTATCTTGATTCCTCCCACGCACAACCAAGACTTCAGTATGATTTTCAGATCCTCCAACAAGATGAGGCATCTTCTCCTTAAATAGTAAAGCATCATAGACCTCTTCCACGGTGAGAGTATCCCGACTAAGAGAATAGTATCCCTAAAAGTCACATATGATGGTGGCAGTGAACACAACAACATCAAAGCCAAATCCTCCTCATCATACTTAACCTCCAATGTCTCCAAATCAGCCACGATTTCTTTGAACATAGTTAAGTGATCATCCAATGACATACCTTCAGACATCCGGTGAGAATACAAGTGTTGTTTCAAGTGTAGCTTACTGGTTAAGCTCTTTGTCATGCAAAGTTGCTCCAACTTCAACCACAATGCAGATGCACTCTTCTCCTTAAGAATATCTTGAAGAATTTGATTCGAGAGATGTAGATGAATTTGAGATTGGGCTTTCCAATCCCTACGTCGCTTTTCATCCTGCGTCCAGGCAGCATGCATCCTATCAAAGCCAAGCAAGGCTTCCTCCAAATCCATCTGCGCCAACACCGCTTGCATCTTCACTTGCCATAATGTAAATCTCGTGTTTCTATCCAACAACGGAATGTAATACTTCATTGTCGCCATGCAAAACAATCAACCTTGCGCTCTGATACCACTTGTTATGAAATGGATCGCAATATAATGGCAATAGTGAAATAAAGAAGAAGAAAACGAGAACACAAGAATTTACTGGAAACCCAATTCGGGAAAAAACCACGGGTAGAGGAGAACAATCCACTATAATCAATAATTTTGTCTTTACAATATCAAGATTTCAATAATCTCAATTGAAATCTAAACTCTCAATCTCTCAATATGTTATTGAATATGTAAAGAATAATATATGAATGTTGTATTATGGAGATACAATGTGGCTATAAATGAAACCTCTTATTTGAGTCCAAGATGGAGAAGGAATCCAAAATATGCCTTTAGTCATCCAAGAGTCCACCTTCAAGCCAAATTTCTAATTATTATTGAAATTTGATCTTCAATCATATTAGAACTCTACAAATCTAGATACCTTAGACTTCCTCCAATCAACCAAATATCAAATCACATGAAATTTGAATGACACCACAACAAAATCGAAACTAAGTGGATCATAAATCAAGGGACTAACCTTGATCGTACAATAATCGTAATTGTAGATTGGTAATACATGGAGAGAATACCTTTGTGTAGCTGGTGTTCTGTTGATAAACACTGTGTCCACTTTATTTTGGTAGAAATTAGGTTTTTAATATATTTTGATAAAAGTCAATAGATTATGTAGTAGAAACATTGATAAAAGTTATGAATGTCATACAATGTATGACTGAAAATAAATTTCGAACAATTGAGTTTTGCAAAATTTGAGCTACAGAGAGCTATCACTACAACATATTAACTCATTTATAGCTTGTGAAAAATACTATCTATCATGTTTTATAGCATTTTTTAGAATCTATTGTATGTGGTGTTATTTAAAGTCGTACTTCTATTATAACGTTTTTTTGAATACTATTATAAAATGCTATTAAAAAAAACTTTAAAATAGCATTTTGTTATCGTCATAATTTTAGTATTTATAGCATTCTTTTCATGCAATCTTTTTTATTTTAATAGCATTCTTTTTCGTTTTAATTTTGGTTTTAATAGCATTTTTTAATTGACATAGTTACATCTTCAATAACATTCCTTTTCCATCATAATTTTAAGATTTATAGCATTTCTTGAATGCAATGCATACACTTTCAACAACATTTCTAGCTTGTAATAGATACATATTAAATAGCATTCATGATATGAACAACAATAATCTGGCTAATATTAAATTTCAAAACACGCATCAATATTGTTTTGTAGAAATACACAAGTTTAGCTATTCAATAGCGAAATTTAGATATGTTTCATCTACTCATCAATTACTAGTAGTAATATATGCTTGAAATTGCAGTAAACAAAATCAAATTGGAACCATCTTGTTCTAGTTCTTGAAAAGAAAACTTCTTTAACACTTGTAACATGTTTTGAGAAGACATCCAACCAATAATGCATTTAAATCTGAAAATTTACAAAGTTAAACAACTTGTTAGATTATAAAAATAATGTAAAGTAAAAAAAGTAAGAACTCTAATCAGAGACCAAAGATATTAGAATACAAAATTTTACCTTATTGTATGATATTTACTCCATTACAACTTGGTCAGACGTCAATGCACCCGTGGTACCAACATATTTTAATACAAGTCATAGTAGAAGTAGGCCTCAGCCCATTTTTACATTCTCATTCTGAATGTTTGCTGACTACCTGAACAAACCTGGACATGGGCGGAACTAGGGGGGCAAGTACCCCCTCAAACTTTTGAGAATATATATATATATTTTTTTATTATTATTATTATTTTTTATATATAAAATCATGTTTGGTATCGATGGAAATCTAAATTTTAATTTAAATCAAAATTAACAATTAATTATAATAACATATTTCACGGAATCCATAAATGTTTAACTTTTATCAAAATTTACTAAAAATTTGATTTTAATCTCCACCAACCATGGGCAAAATCACAATAAATTTGAATTTCGATAATATGCTAATTTTAAAAATTCTCCGACGTTCGTACGCTAATCGAATCTACAAATTGTTTATGTCATCTCAAAAATTATTTTAACAACTACATTATAGGCATATCGAATAGTCTAATTGATCAATAAGAGTCTTCGTTATATTAAGATTTTATGATTTTTTTATATCTAATTGATCTGTTTCATTACAAATTATGTTTGGATCCTCGTCAGAAGTATGATTATTGTCTACAACTTCCCGAAAAGTATCAGTTTCCCATACTGACAAATCCTCGATTGTTAAGTTCTGTATCAAGCATAGAACAATATTCTGTTTAAATATTGCAAAATGGAAACCCAATGTTGATTAAAGCTTAACTTCACAAGCAAAATAGTAATACTCACTAACTTGTTTTGAAGTAGTATCTGGAACATTTAAATTTAAATCTATGTTTTATGAAAATTGATTTTCTATTCTATGTATCGTAACGTTTAGCTTGCAGTTTTCTTCAATTTTTTTCATTTGAAAATAAATATCTTCTTCCATCTACTCTACATTTTACACAAACAGTTAAAAAAATCGAATATAACATTTAAAAAAAGGGCTTGCAGAAGATCCATTTTTAAAATATCAGAAATCACAATTTGCACCACAAGCAAGAACAATAAAATCTGATGAGAATGCATCGTAATAAAATGCTCATCCAACAAAGACAGATGAGTAACTTGTATAATGAACCAAAAGCAAGAAAACAGAAGACAATCTCAGCAAATAGAGACATACCTGTAGATCGAAAGCCATCAGCTAAGAATTAAGCTGTTTTGTGAGAAAAAAATTGTCACCTTAATTGACATACACTCATATAAGAGTAGGATCCATGTGAATAAGAAATTCCAAAAAGTCTTCATTGAGTAATCGAGAAATTGCGCACGTAATTTTATGATTTAAGCAAATAGTCTAGCAAAAGCTACATTCCCAGAAGAAAGTAGGCAAACACGTGTCCATCTAGTAGAAGAATCAATTAATACCATAAAATAACGAAATAGTCCACATGGTGGGTGTATTGGCCCACATATATCTCCATGAATTCTTTCCAAGAAAGTTGGAGATTCAATATTGACATTTATAGTCGAAAATCTAATGACTAACTTGCCTTGCAAACAAGCCATACATGGATAATCATTAGGTAAAAGAATACTCCGTTTCTTTAAAAGATGTCCATGTGAGTTATTTATTATTCGTCGCATCATTATAGCTCCTGGATGTCCAAGTCGATCATGCCAAAGTATAAAATTTTTTGGATCAACGAACTTCTGGTTCTTGATAATATTTGATTCGACCATTTTTATAAATGTGTAATACATGCCAGATGGGAGTGCATAAAATTTTTCTTTTATCTGTTTCAGGCCACATACAAAAGAAGTTATGCAAAAATATTCAACATTATTTTCTTGCATCGTCTCAATGTGATATCCATTCCAACAGATATATTTAAAACTAAGCAAATTTCTTCTGGATTTGCTGGAATAAAGTGTATCGTCAATATATAATTTTGTATTATTTGGTAAAATAATACAAGCTCTTCCGGAGCCTTCAACGATATTCAATGCACCTGATATCGTATTAACATTATTTTCTGCTAATGTTAAGTCCAAAAAATATTTTTTGTCTTGAAAAATAGTATGTATAGCTGCACTATTAATCAAACAAGTATTTTGACAATCCATCGTGAATATATAAAAAAACAAATATATATATTAAAAAAAAATTGAATTTAAATTTAAAAGAATAACCATAATTCAGTATTATAACATTAACGATGCATAATAATGTTTCAATTATTTTGCGAAAAGTAAAGACATAATTTAAATTGAATTTCTAAAATGAAAGGAAGTACTGGAAAGTAAATTAATCTATATCTTCCATTACGCCACTCCCAATCAAATGGTCAATATTCCCATTTGAATCAGCAAAGAAATCAGAAACATCCAAATGAGTCACATCAATTGGACTATCATAATCAGCAAAATTTGTCTACACTTTTTCCTTTCCCTTAATTGATTTTTGGTAGAGATCCACAAGATGTTTTGTCATACAATAGGTACGTGCTCAATACCCTTTCATTTCACATCAAAAGCAACTTTCTTCATGCTCCTTTTTAGATGTGCTACTTTCGTTTGCTTTGTACCTTTTGAAATTATTGCCTTGTTGCTGATAATTTTGTTGATTATTTCGTCCATGATTTATTCCACGTGCAAGTCCGCGTCCACGTCCAAATTCACGTCCACGTCTTTGTCTTGATATTGTATTTGCTTCAAACAATGTAGTACCATTTTCATTAGGCAATGGTACAGAACCAGTTGGACGTAACCCATGATTTTTCATCAACAGTTCATTATTTTCTTCAGCCACAAGTAGGCAAGATATGAGTTCTGAGTACCTTTTGAAACCACGCTCACGATATTACTGCTACAGGAGCACATTCGAGGCGTGAAAAGTGGAAAAAGTTTTCTCCAACATATCTTCATCAGTGATTTTTTCTTCACACAATGTCAATTTTGAACATATTCTGAATAGTTCAGAATTCTACTCACTAACAGTTTTCAAATCTTGCAAAAACGGAGACGCATCCATTCATAACGGGCTTTTGGGAGGACTATAGTCCTCTGGTGATCAAATCTTTCAATTAGTTTTTTCCAAAGAACCTGTGGATCTTTTTCAGTGAGATATTCAATTTTCAATCAATCGTGAAGATGATGACGAAGGAAGATGAGTGCTTTTGCACGATCCTGCAGGGATTCTTTATTTCCTTATTTTATCATTTCTCCCAAACCTTTTGAGACAAGATGAATATCTGCATCGAGTATCCATGACAAATAGTTTTTGCCAGATATGTCAAGTGCAGCAAACTCAAGTTTCGTGATGTTTGCCATTTGAATTAACTACACAATAAAGCAAAAGAAAATACAATTAGTTTCGAAAAATATGATTAAACATTAATAGTCAATATCAATATGACATAAGTTACGTGTTTTCCTTCAAAAATAAACACTAATTTAAAATAGTATGTTATTCGAAACACGTGCTACTTCGAGTGTACGTTGTATTTAATATTGCTTCTTCAAGAGCAATATGTCAATATTCTTCTGAAATATTGAAAATTATAATTTATGTTCTTCAGGAGCAAATCATATTCTTCCATAATATTAATTATAATGATGTGCTACTTCAGAAGCAACAACATGATAAATTATCAATTTAAAAAGTGAACATCTAAGTTTATTTAAAGGTAGGATTAGAAAAAAAAAATTCCAAACATACACGTCAATTCCATGAGAAAGATAGAATTGACTTCAAACATAAAAGAAATAAATAAATAAATTCATTATGCTGACATAAAAAAAAATTCAATTATGCATACACATATACACACACAATTATGTTAAGACTTCTAGGTGAGTGAATTGATTTCTAGGTACAGGAACACTGACAGAATCCATGTTGACTAAGTTGGGGTGACCTGAAATTCTTTCCCTGACAGAATCCATGTTGACTAAGTTGGGGTGAAAAGCTATCATTATTAATGCACATATTCTTCTTGAGGCTATCATTAAAAAAATTGGCAGAATTGAAGATGGAGTCAATTGTGGCAGATTTAGACTAATTACAGTACGTGTTCCAACCATAAAATTCATACTAATTTCAGCAGAAATCCCTACCAACTTATAATGCACGTATATATAAAATAATTCACATGCCACCAAATTGATTTTGGTACATATGATAGATTATTATGTTTAAAAAAAATTACTACCTTCTCTAAACTTTGAAGAATTAAGCTTTCGTGCTGATAACGTGTTGTGAAAAGAGAGGAAAATAAGAGAAGTCAATAAACTTGTGTGTATTATAATGAGAACCAAAGCCCTATATTTATAAGGAAGGAATATGGATACATAAGGTAATAATATCTAGAGTTGCAGGGGTACAAGTGTCATTCACATTAAACCCTAATTTACTTTCCTTTTACAACAACTACAAGTATATTAAGGGCACCCATTTTTCAAAAAACTCATTTTTAACCACATTTTTCAATAAAATAATTTTATACTATAATTCTCAAGTATGTATAATATTTGTTGCAAAATTGATCTTTGATTTGTTGAATTCGGGCTCAGTTTAGATTTACCAATCGATATCAAAAATCAATTAAAACTCCGATCCACAACTTGTATTCATTTATGGTTGCTTTCTTCCTTTCTCATCCACAAATGAACAAGGTTATGGTGATTATTTTGTAGCCATAAAGGCAAGGAGAAAAACCAATGAAAGAGGTACAAGAGAAGATCGAAAATGGAGGAGGAAGCCATCGGTTTTTGGAAGCAATGAATTCCACTCAATAGAGAGCCCCGGTTTCTATCTTTCTTACACAAATCACACGCATTTTAAATGATCAATATGGATGCTATATATAGTGTAGGTTATATCATCAGTTGTGCCAAGACACAAGATAATGAGCCAGGACACGAGAGTCATCCTATAAGTAAATTTGGGTCAATTCAACATTAATAAATTAAATTGCTACTAGTAGTCCACGTTACTTTGGGTCGAGTATACAATACATAACTCCTAGTTTTAAAGATCACATTTCATAAATAACAAATTCATTAAAATATTTCAAAAATTAGGTGGTAAATAAATTTATTAAATATTAAAATACAATACAATATAATATAATATACATTAATTATTTCTACCAATGCCACCTCACATTCCTCATCCTATCACCCCACTATGCCACCTTCCCTCCACCTCTCCACCAGAGACAATCATCGGCTCCAGCGATTGTTCTGGCGATCATTCCGGCTGTCGCTCCGGTGGCTTAAAAAATTTCAAAAAATTAAAAATTAGAAATCACAACCCCACCCCATGGATTCCCCTACCACCACCCTCATTCGCTGACACATGTCATCCGTGACTAATTGTGACCAAGATTGTATTCAATGTGACTAACTGTGACCAAATTTGAGTTCATTGTGACTATATGTGACTATGTTAATTTCAAGTCACAATCGGTCACAATAGGTAACAATCAATACCAAATTGGTCACAAACAGTCACAACAAACACATACTTGATCGCATAGGTCATCATAAATAACCAAGGGCATTGAATGAAACTGCACCTTTTGTACCATCAATGCTTCCTACAACCCAAGTCATACCTTCTCCAAATCCAGAATGGAATGGATATCAGGTTGCACCCTACTTAACATCAAAGATGAGCTTACCTACACCCCCAACATTTTCCATGAACGAGTTACCAACTTATATGAACTTCCCAATTCAACATCAACAGGAGATGGATTAACTGTGATCAACTTTGTCTTTGTGACTAACAGTGACCAAATTTGTATTGAATGTGACTGTTTGTGACCAAGATAAATCTCAAGTCACAATCGGTCACAATCAACACAAAATTGGTCACAAACAACCACGACGACCACCATCATACCACACAATCGTCACCACATGAAGATCCCATGCTCGTAGCTGCAACCAGCATACCGTACCACTGCATATAACACCAGTCACCACCAATAGAACTAACAACAACAACAACAACAAAACCACTCGACAAATCAGGAAATCACAAACACCATTTGTAAAACACCAATTACCATCACAACTGGCTAAACAACAAATCTGATGAAATAACCACTCACCATATCTGATCAAACAATCGCCTACACCACCACATCAAACAATAGATCTGATCAATACAACCACCCACTAAATCAATTTCAAATATTTTTCTTTCACATTTACACGAATTTATCAATCCAAACCCTAAATTCTTAGGGGTAGAGATGAAGAAGACAGTTGATCGAGAACAACTTACCCTTTCAGCATCGTCGATAAGATATTGCTCAACAAAAATGCAAAACTGAACATTTCCTACAAGCAATAGCTATTGACGGCGCTACGAGCAGCTCGTCACTTCAGCTGCGACTGCGAAGCAAGGCGGTAATGCTCACAGTAACAGCGACGCCTTACTGTGCCATTGCCCCGCTCGTCGTTGCCACGTGCGGTGTTTGTGTGGCACTGTCGTAAAGGAGCTGCTTACGTCATGGTGGTGGTGAAGACAACTTGGCCTCGATGGCAGGGGGCAGTGGTGGATATGGTGTGTGGTTAATAAAGAAATAGGGTAGAGTGAAGAAAGACAAGATGTAGAGACTGAAGAGAGAGAAATGAATGGGGAAAAAAGATGATGTAGAGATTGAAGAGAGAGGGTGTCAGAAATTGGAATTTGGGGTGAGCTGTGGAGGTGGGGTGGATTGTTTGTTATAATAAATATGTATTAACTAATTTATTAAATCTATATTAACGTCTGATTAGTGAATTTTAAATTTCACCCTCCTTATTTTTGAATTGTATATTTGAGATGTAGGATTTTGGGTAATTTTCTCTAAATTGATTGTATTGATGATTATTCCACTCATCGGCCAAGGTCCATAAAATATATTCTAAACTGTTTAATATCATTGTTCAGAATTTATTGGTAATCAAAACCCAACAATATTCATGTTGCACAGCTTTCTTGAGTATGTGAACGTCTTCATCAGACTTGCATTCAATTTCATACTTAAATTTTGGACAATAAAACTGTATATTTTTCTTACCATACATTAATTCATGTAAATTCATATAAATTGATTAATTGAGAGATAATAATAATAATAATAATAATAATAATAATAATAATAATAATAATAATAATAATAATAATAATAATAATAATAATAATAATAATAATTTTGCAATGTATTAAAGTTTCAGTTATACAGCTAGATTTAAAAAAAAAAAATGATTCTCAGTTATAAAACTCACGAATCACGATCAATTGACTTTTTAACTAGATTTGAGTTGAACTAGTTTAGTCCGGTTTCGATCTGATTTAGATGGTTTATGAGAAAAAAAATGTACGCCCTAATAAATAAAATTGATAAGTAACAAGAATTAATTTGAGGCGATAACTAAGGAAACAATTACTTAAAATCACTTGCTTTAACAAACTCAAAATCTTCCATAAAATTACCAGAAGAGGATCCTTAACGTAAAAGTGCATTTATAAACTTAATTGTTGCATAAAAACGCATTTTATTACTATAATATGGTATACATTGTCCTGAGGATGTCAATGTGGCTCGTCGGTTTGGACGGCCCATGGCTCGACCCGAGAAAAGCCCAAGGCTGGCTGAGCCCCATTTTGGGGGCTTCGGCTCGAGTCCGAACCAGCCTGAGCTACGCGGGCCATTTTTAGCACGTGACGAGCCGAGCCAAGTTTAAAAAAAATAAAAAGTTAAAAAATAAAAATAATTACAGCTGTAGGCAGGCTGCTGTCACGAAAGAAAAAAAAATCAAGCCGGATCGGCTCGTAAAGGCCCGAGCTAAAAACTCAAGTCGAGCCTAAATTTTTTGGCCGGTAAATAAAAGCTCAGACCATTTTTAGCCGAGTCGAGCCCGAGGTTCGAGTTTCGGCTCGTGACTTGACTCGCCTCATTGGGCACCCCTAAATTGTCCCTTCTTTTGCATGAATATGCCATGGTACAAAAGCCACTGTCTAAATCAATCAAAACAAAAATGACACTAATATTCTCGGAATTAAAAACAGAAATTCATTCTACTAGACAACCTTAAGTTCTACTTTTTCTTATTGGTATCAGCAATTGCCAAGAGAGTACCAGCAAATTTCCTCATTTCAGTATTAAACTGAGAAACTTCAGGCAATGATTCCCCAAATTCGTTCAGCACATCAACGCAATCTGTATATCCAATGGTAGACAAGTAAGTTTTCAAAGAACTCATGGGGTCTCCATTTTTGACATAGCCTAAGCATTCTTTGCTGTTATCAATGATGTTTTGATAAGCATCCTTGCATGTTTGTTCGATGGATTCCTTTGACTGTGGCCTCAAAGTGGAAGACAGCTTTTTGGGAATTCCATAAGCTACTGTTTTTGCAACATTTGCCTTCTGTAATGTTGCCTCAAGTGGAAAGGCCCAGAAATACACAATATTAAAACAAGATTCCAGAAATCATAACCAAAATGTAAATGATAAAAGCAGAAATCAAAATAGAACACAAGATATGTTTTGGCCTAAGCCCCGGAGGTTCGGCGACCAAATCTAACGCCTACATCCTCCGTTGAGCATCCAAATAATATGGATATCGCTCGGTTGCACTAATACCCAAAAATGGTACAAAGCATATACAATCAGTTCGAGATTACAGAAATAAGTCACAGAGACTTATCTTTACACAGACTGAGCACTCGATCATAGAACCAAGGCACAAGAACAGAAAGATCACACAGATCTGGCAAACCTCTCGAACAATCACCAGAATCACAAAGATTCAGATCACTCCTCTCTCACTACAACAACACTTCTCAACAACAGAAGTAAATCTAGAGATATTACGCATTTACAGAATGGATATTCACCAAGAACCCCAAACCCTAGAAAATGGAATATTTCCTAACAGAGAGAGACCACTCGAAGAATGAAAAGCCAGAAGCCTTCAAGTGTCGAATGGATCAGCCCAAGAGCCACAGGAGAGTATAAAGCCAGAAGGATCTAGAACCGTTCAGCCAATGGTAGGATTAGAACCACGTGTCAGCAATCCAACCAATGTCACAATAATAAAAGTGTCAAACCAAGGAAACACGATTTCCTTTAAAATGTTGGAAGCAACTCAATTATCTCATTAGAGCAGGGTTCGAAACCCAACAATCTCCACCTTGCTTTCAACCATTTTAGCTTAGTGCAGCCAAGAGCAACATCTCAAGATATTCTTCATTTGCTCCAATGTACCTGTGAGCATTACATAGCATTAATAGACAATAACTTCAAACAGTTCAAAAACTTATTTAAAGGTATTATCTTAGTCCCCATATCAGAAGGATTAGACTGTGTAGGTACCTTACCAATTTTCATGATCCCTTTTGATATAACATCTCTAATAAAATGGTATTTAATGTCTATATGCTTAGTTCTATCATGAAACATAGGATTTTTACTCAGGTGTATGGCACTTTGATTATCAGAATAGAGAGTAACATTTTCATCTACAAAACCAAGTTCACTTAACAGTCTACTAAGCCATATTCCTTCTTTAACAGCGTCTGAAGCGGCTATGTATTCAGCCTCAGTAGAGGATAAGGCAACAATTTTCTGTAGTTGGGATTTCCAGCTTATAGCAGTATCACACAAAGTAAAATAGTAAGCTGAAGTAGACTTCCTGTTATCCCTATCCCCAGCAAAGTCAGAATCAGAGAACCCCCTTAACATAATTCCCATTTTATTCAACTTAAACATAAGTCCTAAGTTTGAGGTTCCTTTGAGGTATCTTAAAAGCCATTTTAATGCATGCCAGTGTTCTTCACCAGGATTGCCCATAAATCTACTGAGAACACTAATGCTATGTGCTAGATCAGGTCTGGTACTTACCATAAGATACATCACAGAACCTATAACATTAGCATAAGGAATTCTTGACATTCTATCAACTTTTTCATCAGTTTTAGGACAGAGATCAGCTGACAGTTTAAAGTGATTTGAAAGAGGCAATGTAACAGGTTTGCAGTCAAACATGTTAAACTTTTTCAACAGTTTTATCACATAATCTTGTTGATGCAGGAATAACAAGTCCTTATCTCTATTTCTCAAAATTTACATGCCAAGGATCCTTTTTGCAGGACCCAAATCTTTCATATCAAATTCAGATTTCAACATACATTTGATATCATCAATTTCAGATTTATTGCAACTAGCCAGTAGCATGTCATCCACATAAAGTACCAAGTACAAAGAGTTTTTACCTCCATTTCCTCTATAGTACAAGCATACATCATAGTTGCTTCTTTGAAAACCATGTTTCAAAACAAAAATATCAAACCTTTTGTACCACTGCCTGGGGGCTTGTTTAAGCCCATAGAGTGATTTCTTTAACAGACAGACAAATTTTTCAGGATTACCATTAACAAAACCAACAGGCTGTCTCATGTATATAGTTTCATCTAAATCACCATAGAGAAAAGCAGTTTTAACATCTAATTGATCAAGTTCCCATTTAAATTGGACAACAAGAGCAAGTATACATCTAATGGTGGTATATTTAACAACAGGAGAAAATATTTCAGTATAGTCAATCCCCTCCTTTTGAGTAAACCCTTTGGCTACTAATCTGGCCTTATACCTAATATTTTTATCCCCTCCTTCACCTTCTTTTATCTTGTAGATCCACTTGCAATCAATTAGTTTTTGGTCTTTAGGTCTTCTAACCAGTTCCCAGGTCTTATTTTTCAGAAGTGAGTTCATTTCATCATTCATGGCATCTTTCCAAAACATGTGATCTTTACAGTTTATGGCATCATCATAGGAGTCAGGTTCATTTTCAGATTTATCTTGATGAGCAAATAAGGACACAAAATCATCATTGTTAAACCTTACAGGAGGTCTAATTTGTCTCCTTTCTCTATCTCTTGTAAGTTGGTATTCATCAAGAGGTGGATTAGGCAAAGTGTTTTGTTCCTCAGATTCAGACAAGTTGTCAATTTCAACGAGGCATATTATTATCATCAAGATCGGAACCATTCACGGGATGTTCGGGTGGTGCGAGTGTGTTATTTGTGGTCAAAGAAGACTCCACCTCAATTTGAACATCATTTTCATTCAATTTATTTTCTTTTCCTTCCGTGCAAGGCATAATGGACTCATTAAAAATAACATCTCTTCGATGATCACCACTGTAACCTTTTTCACTCTTGACCCACAGTCTATAACCCTTAACATTTTCACCATATCCCAAGAAAACACATTTAAGTGATCTAGGTTCTAATTTTCCAACATTTTGATGAGCATATGCAGCACAACCAAAAATTTTCAGGTGAGAGTAGTTAACAGGAATTTTAGACCAGACAGTTTCAGGCACATTAAAGTTTAAAGTACTAGTGGGAGTCCTATTCACAAGATATGCAGCAGTTTTTACAGCCTCACCCCAGAACAATTCAGGCATACCAGAACTCAGAAGCATACATCTTACTTTATTCAAAAGTGTTCTGTTCATTCTTTCAGCTATGCCATTTTGCTGAGGTGTGTAAACAACAGTTTTATGCCTTAAAATGCCATTTTCTTTGCAAAAGTTCTCAAAATCATAATTGCAGAATTCCATACCATTATCTGTCCTTAGAGTCTTTATCTTATGCTCAGTTTGGTTTTCTATTTGTGTTTTCCAATCTTTGAAAACAGAAAAAGTTTCATCTTTTGTCTTAAGTAAGAAAACCCAGATTTTCCTAGAGAAATCATCAATAATCAGCAGATAATATCTAAAGCCAGTTAAGGTGGAAACAGAGGCAGGGCCCCACAGATCAGCATGTAGGTATTCAAGTATTTGTTTTGTTTTATGAGTTCCAGGTAAAAAGGGTGATTTGACTTGCTTACCAATAACACATTTTTCACATAAACCAAGATCACCAAGATCTTATTTTCCAAAAAATCCCTTGTTTTGTAAGGATTTCAGACTTTTATTGCCAATGTGGCCAAGTCTTTCATGCCATAGTTTTGCTAAAGTAAAATTGTCAGACAAAGCAGTAGCAGTTAAGCCAAGTAAAGGTTTTGCATTTAGAAAATAGAGACCATGTCTCTTAGGGGTGCTAATGATTAAATCATCACCCCTAAGAATTTTGATATGTCCTTGACCCAATTTAATGTTAAATTCCATGTCATCCAACATTCCCAGAGACACCAGGTTCCTCTCTAGTTCAGGTACATATCTGGTTTCCTTTAAGAAAAGTACTTTACCATTTTCAAGAAGCAACTTGACTGTTCCTATCCCTTTTACTTTACAAGTCATGTTGTTTCCCATTATTACCTGCCCCCCTGAGGTGTGCTCAAAATCAAGGAAGTAGTTTTTATTTGGACACATGTGGAAGGAGCAGCCAGAGTCCAAGATCCACTCTTCACCCAGTTTCTTTTCATTGTTAACAAGAACAAGGCCATCTTCAAAATCATTTTTGTTACAGACTAAGGCAGAGTTACCATCATTGAAGCCTTTTTCTTTTTCTTCATTCTTTTTCTTGTAACAATCTTTTATAAGATGACCCAATTTTCCACAGTGGTAACATCTTCTGCCTTTAGCATTATTCTTGGATTTATTTTTGTCTTTCCACTTATTTCTATTCTCAGTTTGTGACTTAAGAAAATGATTTGGTTTACTAAAACCTTTTCCTTTTGCAAGTAGGTTGTCACCAAGGTGGATCTTAGACTCAGACTTAATTTCAAGTGCTTTGTTTCTTAAAGCAACAATAATATCTTCAGTAGTAATAGAAGATCTGCCATATTCAAGAGCAACCTTGATGTCTCTGTACTTGTCACTAATGGAATTCAACAGAACTACAGCCAACTGATCTTTTGATAGTTTTTCATCACAGTTGGTTAAGTCAGTGGTCAATTTTGTAAATCTGTTTAGGTTTTCATCCAAGTCAACAGCAGGGTCCATTTTAAAAGAGAAGAACTGTTTCAAAAGAAAACATTTATTTGGCATTGTCTTAGTCACATATTTAGTTTGAAGAGCAGTCCATAATTCAAAAGCAGTTTTGGTTTCACCAATTTCTCTCACAACATTATCAGACAAGTACAAGAAGATAGTACTCCATGCAACCTCTTCAAGTTCAGTTTTCTTAGCAGGTGGTAAATCATCAGGCCAACTATTATCAAGAGCCCTAGCAACTCTCATTTGCATCAAAATAGCTTTCATCTTTTGACTCCACATATTAAAGTCACATTTACCATCAAATTGAGGCACTTCAAATTTTGCAGAAGCCATAATGGCGCAAGTATTATCACAGAGTAGAGGCACAGATTCTCAGACTTAGATCAAATTCAGTAAGTTCAAGAAATCACAGTAGCACACTTAGTAATACAAGATTTCAGGTTTATTATCATAGAGATGTTGCAGACATGCAAGATAAGCACAATATGAACACAGCAGAGATCATAGACTATGTTTCAAGGATCACTCCAGCAAGATTTTCACAAACACACCCGTACTTGATTTATCTCAGATTCCAGGAGCCTCACAGGGGCTACTGGACAAAGATTAGTCTCAAGGGGGTTTCAACGGTGCTTGGTAAATCAAGGGTATGATCAAGAAACCCTAGTTCTAATTTAAAACTTGTATAGTATAAAAGAAAGGTATAGATCTCACCCAGCGAGTTAGCAAAAAACTCGAAGAATTTTAATGTGCTTTTTCAGCAGTCCAAAAATTTTAGATCTACAATAGATCGAGCCCCTTTTTCTCACAGATCCAGGTATCTGTTCTCTCTCTTTCTGCAAAGATCCAGGTATCGTGTCCTTACCAGTGCTCTGATACCACTGAAAGGCCCAGAAATACACGATATTAAAACAAGATTCCAGAAATCATAACCAAAATGTAAATGATAAAAGCAGAAATCAAAATAGAACACAAGATATGTTTTGGCCTAAGCCCCGGAGGTTCGGCGACCAAATCTAACGCCTACATCCTCCGTTGAGCATCCAAATAATATGGATATCGCTCGGTTGCACTAATACCCAAAAATGGTACAAAGCATATACAATCAGTTCGAGATTACAGAAATAAGTCACAGAGACTTATCTTTACACAGACTGAGCACTCGATCATAGAACCAAGGCACAAGAACAGAAAGATCACACAGATCTGGCAAACCTCTCGAACAATCACCAGAATCACAAAGATTCAGATCACTCCTCTCTCACTACAACAACACTTCTCAACAACAGAAGTAAATCTAGAGATATTACGCATTTACAGAATGGATATTCACCAAGAACCCCAAACCCTAGAAAATGGAATATTTCCTAACAGAGAGAGACCACTCGAAGAATGAAAAGCCAGAAGCCTTCAAGTGTCGAATGGATCAGCCCAAGAGCCACAGGAGAGTATAAAGCCAGAAGGATCTAGAACCGTTCAGCCAATGGTAGGATTAGAACCACGTGTCAGCAATCCAACCAATGTCACAATAATAAAAGTGTCAAACCAAGGAAACACGATTTCCTTTAAAATGTTGGAAGCAACTCAATTATCTCATTAGAGCAGGGTTCGAAACCCAACAGTCATTGCTTCTGGCCAGGTTTTGGCGCCTTTAACGAGGGCGACACATAGTGCTTTGTCATCAGCCACGGAACAGGGGTTCGTGGCCTGGCTGTTGGCGGTGGCAACGAAGAGGACGACTGTCGTGGCTACAAGAGCCATCGAGAAAGAAATGTTATTGTTCAATGCCATTTCTAGCTTTCGTGTATGAATGTCTTTTCTCTCTCTTTGCTTTCGCCCCTTCAATGCCTGTATGCAATAACAATCTGAATTATGATGTTGCGAGTATGTTGTTCTATATATACACTGATTTACGTGATGGCATTATTTTCTCGTCTTGCATTTTCGTTTCCTAAAATAGTTGTGGGCTCAAGTTTATGTTTGTGTGGTTTTGATTATGTAGTAAATTTTAGTCGTGTACAGCCTTGAAACTCGAATAGCCACTCTTATGTATTCTTGGTGTTGGTTATTTGATTTAATCAACCTAAGAAAAATATTTTTTCTTTGAAGATTAAACCCAAATGAATAATAGATCTTCGATCATCTTGAGGTCGTTGGATTAGTTATTAAAATCCTCACGCATACGGATAAGATTGTAACCTTGAAGGAGCTTTAACGGCTTTCCAACTTTCTAATCAAAGCTTCATTCCTTAGATTTTCTCCCTTGTTCTCCAGCTTTAAGTGCATCCCTTTTTTGGGAAAATGAGCAAATGTGACTATAAGAATGTGATTCATCAATTAATTAATTAACAAGTGTTGGACAATTAATTAATTGGATTGCTTATTAACAGATCCGAATTAATTAATCATGGACGAAATTTAATTAATTAGATTAATTAAATATTGAACCGAATTAAAAGACGGGTCAAGTACATTTGAGCTTATATTAATAAACTATTAGAATTTCAGAAGGGGAAAAAATAAAAAGAAGAAGCAAAATTCATTATCTTGCTAGCACAAGAAAAGATAAATCATAACTCTCATTCATGCTCCCTGTGTGGATTGCATATCGTGATTGTTTGTGTTCCAAAATCAACAAAGGACTTTGCAAAATTCAATAAAAGTATAATTCATATCACAGTTTCTGTCTAAGTGCAAATAAGATCCTTGATGAGAATTGAAAATGTTGTTTAAATTTCACCGTGTATGATTAAGTAAATTCTCAACAGTAACATCTTTTGATAATTTTTCGTCATTGTAGCTGCATTTTCTAGTATGCATGTTAGGCCGTGGCAAATTCCACGTGGGCGGTCATGACATCAAGGAGTAGTCGGCCCAGTATTAGCAACAGAATGTTACTAACAAATGTATGTCATTAATAATTAACCATTGTTGTTGCAACAATTTAAAATAAAAGACATATGACTTCATTAAATCGCATAGACTAACTTCATACCACTCACATATAGAAAGCAAACAAATTGTAGCTACCAAAAATAGAGCCACAAACTTAGCCATAACTAAGGAGAACTTCACATTTTTGTGGTTTCAAGTCTACAACAATTAACGTTCACAAAGAAGTCTGAAAATATGGCCCAAAATGGTATATATAGGGCCAGTTCCGATAGGGAGAAGGGAACATTTTTTGTCTTGGAAAATCCAAAAGACAAGAGAAGACATCAAAATCATGGCAATCGGAAAGTTCAATTCTTTCTCATTTTTTCTACTAGCCATCGTGGCTTCTATTTTCACCCAACACGCTAGCGCAACATCACTTGATCCTAGCTCTTTGTGCAAAAGCTCGAAGGACAAGGACCTTTGCGCGACCATGGTCAATGGAGCAACTAATTGGCACGACGCCATTGGAAATGCCATTAATGCAACATTATCCGTTGCTAATGAACTTCAATCGAAGAGTGGCTTCGTTGCAGCATCAATAGCTAATTTGCCACCTTCGATTAAAGAAACATGTAAGGAATCTTTCCAGACGACGTCTGATATGCTTCACGAAGGACTGGAACACCTTGCAGCCGGAGACAACAGCTCATTGCACACCAAATTAAGTGCGGCATTAGACACTGAGTGTACTGATGAACTTTCAGATCATGGTGTTGCTTCACCAATTGCCAATATGATTGAAGATCTTCATAAAAAAGTGTCAGTCTGCTTGGCGATAATGATACAGAATGAGAACGTCACTGCATAAGATTGAGGAATTGTTGGAGAACGTTCACCAATGCTCTTCGCCACGCACAAATAATCTTTTTTCATAGAAATTTTTTAAATTATTTGTTTCTATACGTTGTCTTTGTACATTAGATGATGAGCTGATGAATAAGGCCTATGTTTAATGATAAGTGTAATTTATACATTTATCTAGATCATTAAATTAGAATATTATGTATTGCTTTGACGAAGTATAACTTAAATCTTATATATATATATTTTGTTTGTTAAGTAAAACTCAATGATTAAATGTGAAATTGGAAAAAAAAGGAACGAAACTCAACGAAAAATGATGATTTTCATAAAAGTAATGCTTAAGTCTTGCGTATCAAAATAAGTAACTTATTTTCGAGTTTGACCAATATAAAGTTGTTTATACATATGCCCATTTATAGTAAATTTACCTGTATTTAAACATTTTAAGATTAGCCAAATGTGTTAAAGATGTGGAAAATGTTTGTCATCTTGATATTATTATAATTCTTGATTGTCTAAAATAATATTTTCGTCATATATATTTTTACAAAATATTTCATTCCAACTTTATGTAAAATCTAAACATGTGTTGTATTTGATCCAAACTTATTCAACAAAAGAATTTTGTTACGAAAGGAAATAGAATTATTGTTTGACAACAAAAGGAAAAAGAAAAGATTAAGGAAATAAGTTTTAATTTTATAAGGGAATAAGATAATGAAATTTCGTAAAAGATTTCAAGGGTCATTTCTATAAATTCATGGCAACCCATTCAAAATAAGAATTAAGTTATTTGTACAATGTTAATTGACAGACATTGTCGACAATGTTGGAGGTCGCAAAATCCGGACAAACGATTTAAAAAATATTTTTTGACAATTTTAAAAATAAATGGATGTGATGATGCCAACAAAAGTTGTCATCAGTGATTGTACAAATAAGATTGTACAAGTAGCATGATTGTTCAGAATAACTCCACTTGGTGCCAATGAGAAGTGAATTAGGATAGAGAAACTAGAGAAATACAGAGAGTTTACAACATATGTTGATTATTCTAGTTTTGTGTAGAGAAATTAGAGATGTCAATTTGGTTCGTCGACTCGGACAATACGTGGCTTGATCAGTAAAAAACCTGAGTCGACTCGGCTTGTGGCTCGATGGAAACGAGCAGCATTTGTTGGAAATGGATCAAATTTGACCAATAATTAGGGTGGGACCCGGTATCCGTTTTGTGCGGGTCAATGGTTAAACGCGTTATATTCCGCGAGTAGATATTCGAGATATATTTAATATCACAAAATCATTTCCGGATGAATGAAAAATTAATGCTAGAAGTTGGCAATTTGAAAGTAAAAATCCTGGAATTTAAAATTAAGTGTGGGAACTTAATCCCACATAGGAACTTGAAAGAATTTTGAACCAATGTATATACCTCAAATTTGGATATGAGTTTGGGCCCCAAGAGGCACCAATAGTTTTTGAAAGGGGGAAGTCTTAGACAATGTCTAAACTAGTCCAAAGCCCACACGCGCGCGCACCGCCGTCCGACCGGCCGGCTCGGCACGGCACGAGTCGGGTCGGGTCGTGGTTGGTTCCTACATTCTTTTTGGACAAAATAAATTAAAATTATTTATTTAATTTATTTTTATTTTCGAAATTGACTAAGTGAAAAGGTGTGTCTTTTCTAATCTATTCGAAATTGTTCGGACTAAAATAGACATAAACCAATAGTTGTGTCTATTCAGGAATAACTTTCAAAGAGTCACAACTCTTGGCCTGCAGCTTTTGGAAATCTATAAATAGGACCCCTGGTTTCCGAATTTCATTTATTTAAAAATCATAATTCTCTTGTCTTGCATTCTGCATAATTAAATATTTTTTCTGTTCATTGAGAGAGTACGAACCGTTTTCTGGTTCGCGCTGTTAGAGTGGTTCTACACGGCAAGTGAAAGATTGTTGTATCTTGGGAGGCGATTGACGTCAACTGTAAGCACCGTAGTAGGCCAAAATCGTCTTAAGGAATAAAGTCGAACTCTAGTCTCAATCTACTGTTTTCTGCAATTTTGTTTAGCGTTTATTTGGTTTGCTATTTCCTTCTCTTCATTTTAATTTTGTTATATAAATCGCATGCTATATAATATTTCTGACAATCTTAAGACGATTTTGTTTAGTTTGTTTTATTATTTGCATGCATTTATATAATTCGAATTTAACGTGACTTTATAATCCGTTTGCATGTATTTATTTATTATTGTTTGCATGCATAAACTGATTATTTAATATCATCTATTTTAAATCCATTTTTGCATAATTCTATTAATTACATAATATTATATATACATATTTTGTTCTCGGGTAACTTATAGTTTGACCCAACATTATATCTTTATAATCTATTTATCGATTATTTATAATCATTGTCATACTTTGATTATAATTATTTATTTTTTGTTTTCGTAATAGAAATGGATGTAATAAGTGGAAGTAATGTAATTTCCCCTATTGGAACCAATAATACTACGATTCCACATATGGTTGTTCTTGTTCAAACCACTCCGTTTTCACATGGAGAAAAATCAGAAAAATTCAGTGGAATGGAATTCAAAAGATGGCAACAAAAGATGCTATTTTACTTAACCACACTGAATTTGGCAAAGTTCCTAACTGAGGATGCTCCGGCAGTTCAAGAAGGAACAAACAACAGGGAGTCCTTATCGCTTTGGATGCATGGAAGCACTCAGACTTTTTATGCAAAAACTGTATTCTCAATGGGTTGGACAATACACTATATAGCGTTTATAGTGCTATGAAATCTGTAAAAGAACTTTGGGAGTCTTTGGAGAAAAAATACAAAACAGAGGATGCTGGTACAAAGAAGTTTATTGTTGGAAAATTCCTCGACGACAAAATGGTAGATTCCAAGACTATTATTAGCCAAGTTCAAGAATTGCAGATTCTTCTTCATGACATACACGTTGAAAACATGACTGTCAGTGAATCATTCTAAATGGCTGCCATAATTGAGAAACTCCCTCCTCTGTGGAGAGATTTCAAAAATTATCTCAAGCACAAATGGAAGAAAATGAATCTAGAAGAATTAATTGTTCGGCTAAGGATTGAAGAAGATAATAGGAAATCAGAAAAGAAATCTGGAGGACAGTTTGTACAAGAAAAGGCAAACATGGTGGAATCTAGTTCAAAAAAGAATAAGAAAAGAAAGTTTTCTGGTGATGTTCCTAAGAAGGACAATAAGAAGAATGCTAAGAAGTTCAAAGACAGCTGCTACAACTGTAGAAAAACTGGATATCGTGCTGGTGAATGTCGTAATCCAAAGAAGCAGAATGCTCAAGCATACATGACTGAAGGAGATACATTATCCAATGATATACAAGAACTGAACTTGTCTGCTGTTGTATCTGAATGCAACAATATTGGAAATCCCAGGGAATGGTGGGTAGATACTAGAGCTACCTGTCACGTTTGTGCCGACAAAGGAATGTTCTCAAATTATAATGTCATCAATGGAGAACAGTTATTTATGGGAAACTCATCAAGTTCAAAAGTTGAAGGATAAGGAAAGGTGGTACTGAAAATGAATTCGGGCAAGGAACTCGTCCTCAACAATGTGCTGCATGTGCCCGACATTCGCAAAAATCTTGTATCCGGGGCTCTACTTAGTAAACATGGTTTTAAATTAGTCTTTGTGGATGATAAATTTGTACTCACCAAAAATGATGTATATGTGAGGAAAGGTTACTTGAGCGATGGGATGTTCAAAATGAACGTCCTCACTATTGTACCAAAACTATGAAGAATAATAATACATCTTCTTCTACTTACATCGTTGAGTCTTCTTGTTTATGGCACAATCGATTAGGACATGCAAACTTTAAATCTGTTGGTAAATTAATGAACTTAAATTTACTACCTTCTTTACAATTTGATCATAATCATAAATGCGAGATTTGTGTTGAGGCTAAATTAGCCAAGCTCCTTTTCATTCTGTTGAAAGGATTACTACACCTTTAGAATTGATTCATAGTGATATCTGTGACTTAAAGTTTGTGCAAACTAGAGGTGGTAAAAAGTAGTTCATTACTTTTATTGACGATTACACAAAATATTGTTATGTCTATCTTTTAAGAAGTAAAGATGAGGCCTTAGATGTTTTCAAACAGTATAAGAATGAAGTTGAAAATCAACTTAACAAACGAATAAAGATTGTTCGAAGTGATAGAAGTGGAGAATATGGAGCACCGTTTAAAGAATTTTGTTCTATTTTTGGAATTATTCATCAAACAACTGTGTCTTATTCACCTAAGTCAAATGGCGTTGCTGAACGTAAAAATCGAACTCTTAAAGAGATGATGAACGCTATGTTGATAAGTTCTGGTTTGCCTCAGAATTTGTAGGGGGAAGCTATCCTCTCTGCAAATGTCATTCTTAATAAAATATCTCAAAAGAAAAAGGATGAAACTCCTTATGAGCTATGGAAAGGTCATAAGCCTACATATAAACACTTAAGAGTGTGGGGGTGTTTGGCTAAAGTAGAAGTACCTAAGCCTAAACAAATTAAAATTGGACCTAAAACTATTGATTGCATATTTATAGGATATACTCATAACAGTAGTGTATATCGGTTCCTTGTTCATAAGTCAGACATTCCAGATGTACACGAAGGTACTATTATTGAATTTAAGAATGCTGCATTTTTTGAAAATATATTTCCTTGTAAGGAAAAGAACGAAATAAGTTCAAATAAGCTAACTTATGATACTGCAAATAATGGACATCTAAACGATGAAGATGAACTTAGATGCAGTAAGAGGACTAGAACTTCTACATCTTTTGATCCAGATTTTCTAACTTATATGGTAGAAAATGATCCAAAGACATTTAGTGAAGCAATGTCTAACTCAGAAGCTCCATTTTGGAAGGAAGCTATTAATAGTGAGATAGAATCTATTATGTCAAATCACACTTAGGAATTGGTTGATCTTCCACCTGAAAATAAACCTCTAGGATGCAAGTGGATTTACAAGAAAAAGTTAAAGTCGAATGGATTTATTGATAAATATAAGGCCCGATTGGTAGCAAAAGGCTATAGACAAAAAGAAGGCCTTGACTTCTTCGATACCTACTCACCAGTTACAAGGATTACTTCTATTAGAGTCCTTATTGCAATTGCTGCATTACATAATTTTGAAATCTATCAAATGGACGTAAGAACCGCATTCTTGAATGGCGAGTTAGAAGAAGAAATTTACATGGAACAACCTGAAGGGTTTATAGCTCCTGGACAGGAGAAAAAGGTGTGTAGACTCGTTAAGTCTTTGTATGGGTTAAAACAAGCTCCAAAGCAATGGCACCAAAAGTTTGACAAAACAATGCTGTCAAATGGTTTTAAAATTAACGAGTGTGATAAATGTGTTTACATTAAAAACACACCTAATGCATATGTCATTGTGTGCCTATATGTGGATGATATGTTAATTATGGGAAGCAACCATATTATGATCATATCTACTAAGAAAATGTTGACAAAACATTTCGACATGAAGGATATGGGTGTAGAGATGTAATTTTAGGAATTAAAATCTCTAAAACACCTAATAGACTTGTTCTATCACAATCTCATTACGTTGAGACTGTTCTTAAGAAATTTGATATCTATGATGAAAATCCAGTTAAAACACCTGTAGACATAAGTCTACATTTGGCCAAGAATAAAGATGAACCCGTATATCAATTAAAATATTCTCAGATTATTAGTAGTCTGATATATATTATGAACTGCACGCGTCCGGATATTGCGTATGCAGTTAATAAACTAAGTAGGTTCACTAGTAATCCAAGCAATGACCATTGGAAGGCGTTGAATAGGGTACTTCGATATTTAAGATATACCTTAAATTTTGGATTACATTACACCAGATATCCAGCAGTATTAGAAGGATATTGCGATGCAAATTGGATATCTGATACGAAAGACTCTAAGTCCACAAGTGGTTATGTTTTTATCATTGGTGGCGCAGCTGTGTCCTGAAAATCCTCTAAATAAACATGTATAGCTCGATCAACAATGGAATCAAAGTTTATAGCTTTGGATAAAGCTAGAGAAGAAGCAGAATGGCTTCGTAACTTGTTAGAGGATATTCCATGTTGGCTTAAACCAGTACCTTCTATTAGTATCCATTGCGACAATCAATCGGCTATTGGAAGGGCACAAAATAGTATTTATAATGGTAAGTCGAGACATATTCATCGTAGACATAATACCATTAAGCAGTTGATCTCAAATGGTGTTATTTCTATTGATTACGTAAAATCAAAAGAGAATCTCGCGGATCCGCTTACTAAAGGCTTACCAAGAGATCAAGTATACTGCTTATCGAAGGGAATGGGATTAAACACCCACTACGCATGAAGTCTTTGTAATGGTAACCCAACCTTGTTGACTGGAGATCCCAAGACCTTGGTTCAATGGGACAACTAAGTTATAAAGATTCAGTTGAGCACTTAGGAGTAAAAATCATATCCATCCCTACGATAAATAAAGTGCGTTCTGCAGAGTGTATGAGGTTAAGTCTTAACTTTTAATGATTCCTATAGCTTGAATATATCAAGTGGAGTAAGGAAGAATACTCTTAATAGGAGATCACCTATATAAGTGAGAAGTGGGGCCGCTTCTATGAGAATTATGGGGCTTGAATTCTCTAAAACACTTATGAAATCCAAGAGTTGTTCAAGGCCAAAATGAACACAACCATGAGAACCTAAGAAATTGTTAGAAAGGTTATTGTGTGGGTACTATTGTCTTGGTTTTTGGACGGTTCAAGACATCACGTTCACCGACTAGCCAAATAAATCCGATAGTATTTCACTAAGGCAGATTCAAAGCCGCAAGCTACCTCTCCTGATGCAATAACTTTCTGTTTGTACTCTCTCTAGTGTCTGCATTTCATTTGCATAGTTTCGGTAATTTCCATTCATGTGGGGGATTATTGAAAATGGGTCAAGTTTGACCAATAATTCGGGTGGGACCCGGTATCCGTTTTGTGCGGGTCAATGGTCAAACGCGTTCTACTCCGCGAGTAAATATTCGAGATATATTTAATATCACAAAACCATTTCCGGATGAATGAGAAATTAATGCTAGATGTTGGCAACTTGAAAGTAAAAATCCTGGAATTTAAAATTAAGTGTGGGAACTTAATCCCACATAGGAACTTGAAAGAATTTTGAACCACTTTATATACCTCAAGTTTGGATATGGGTTTGGGCCTCAAGGGGTACCAATAGTCTTTGAAATGGGGAAGTTTTAGACAATGTCTAGACTAGTCCAAAGCCCACACGCAAGCGCCGCTGTCGCCGTCCCCATCCGTCCAACCGGCTCGGCTCGGCACGGCACGAGCAGGAGTCGGGTAGGGTCGTGGGTCGTGGTTGGTTCCTATATTCTTTGTGGACAAAATAAATTAAAATTATTTATTTAATTTATTTTTATTTTCGAAAATTGACTAAGTGAAAATGTGTGTCTTTTCTAATCTATTCGAAACTGTTTGGACTAAAACGGACACAAACCAATAGTTGTGTCTATTCAGGAATAAGTTTCAAAGAGTTGTAACTCTTGGCCTGCAACTTTTGGAAATCTATAAATAGGACCCCTGGTTTCCGAATTTCATTCATTCAAAAATCATAATTCTCTTGTCTTGCATTCTACATAATTAAATATTTTTTCTGTTCATTTAGAGAGTACAAACCGTTTTTTGGTTCGTTGTTCTTGTTGTTTGAGTGCTTCTACACCGCAAGTGAAAGATTGTTGTATCTTGGGAGGCGATTGGCGTCAACTGTAAGCACCGTAGCAGGCCAAAATCGTCTTAAGGAAATAGAGTCGAACTCTACCATCAATCTACTGTTTTCTGCAATTTTGTTTAACATTTATTCTGTTTGCCATTTCCTTCTCTTCATTTTAATTTTGTTATATAAATCGCATGCTATATAATATTTATGACAGCATTTTGGGCGACAGCTGGAGATTGAGCCGGTTTGTGTAGCTTGACAAGCCCGTGAGCCAGGCAATTGCAACAACCTGAGCTTCAAGTAGCTGCAGTGGCTTGCTTAAGGCAAGTGGAGCAACTACATACCACAAAGAAAAAAAATAAAAATAAAAAAAATTTGAGAGGCTCGTCTCAGCTCGGCTCTATAAGGCCCAAGTCTAAAGCCAGAGTCAAGCCTCAATTTTTCGTTCGATCTTTGGCTCAACTCGAGCCAAAAAAGCCCAAGTCGCGAACTTCGACTCATGAGCCGGCTCGGCTCGATCGTATACATCCCTAAGAGAGATTGTGTTAGAGTGGGGAAAAACATTCTATTGTAAGGTTTTCTCAACTAATAAAATATTCTTCTCATGTGATTGTCGACAGTTTTCTAAAACACGCTTAATTCATATTTTTCTCTTTTGGCTCATTTTTGTGTTTTTTGTTTCCATAGCATTCAGTGAGATTTTTTTTTCCGACAAGGTATCGGAGATCATGTTCGAAATGGGAAATATTGCATTGAACATGATGACATTTCAAAGTTTGAGGTGGAACTTTGGTGGAAATAGTCATACAGGAGTAGAGTTGTGGGAATCGAGTTACATGTATTAAGGAACATCGAGGTAGAGTTCTAGTGATTGAGTCGCATAGATGTGGAGTTGTAGTGATCGAGTTACGAATAAGGTCTTCCGATGTCATCAAAAATTGTGAAGTAACCAATACGAGTTTTATGGTAAATGACAAGAAAATTGAAAATTGTATTATGAAGAAGTCAATTTGCAAAGTAGGGTTTGATGAGATTTGAATTTGGTTCCATCAATTAGAAATGATTGAAGAATGGTGGCATCTACCGATAAAGGGGTGCAATGATGGGTATTGAGGCTTGCCATGATTGAAAAAGTTTGGATCAATGTGTAGATTGTTACGGGTTTAATCAAAATTTGTGAAACAAAAGAAAGAATTCTATTATGAAAAGGAATTCTTCGACAACAAAAGAGAAAAATAGAAGATTAAGAGTTATGGTTGAAGGAAATAATGTTTGAATAGAAGAAGGAAACTTACCAAAAGACTTCACAGGCCTGTTTTCTAAATTATTTGCTATGCATTGAGGAAAAAAAATGTACTTGAGACCAAGGTAAAGTGAATTCGAACAAAGACAAATTTTTCGTTACATATGAGAATGCCAACAAATTCTCTTTTATCAGCCTGCATGTTGAGTTGTGCTTAAAATAACTTTTTCTTGACAATATGTAAGCCTCGGTTTGATTTTGATAAAAGTTCATGAAATATATAGTTGAAAATGAGTTTTAAAAAAAGGGGGATATACAGATTTCTAAAGAATTTTCCAGTGACGTCAAATCAGAGCGACGTGGTAAATTTAAATAAGTAGAAAAACAACAAAAGTTATTTGGGAAAATTAAATTTTCAGCCGTTCTTTAATCATCATTAGTGGATGTTAATCGATTGTCTTTCCACAACTAAATTTCCACAAATTGTCAAGTATTGTGTGGGATCATCTCACCTAATTCAGAATATAAAATAATAATAAAAAGTAAGAATGAATATTCTGAAAGGAATTTCTTACCAAGTCAAGAATTGCACATTCACTTGGATTCTTTGTAAGCTGTTCAAAGTTCCAAAGTCAATGCATGAAACAAATTGTTTTCCTGAACATCGCTGTCTTAATAGCAAAAACCTTTGAACTTTAGACCACTAGCAATTAATTATGAAAAACTTCACAAACAATCACTTTCCTAAAAGAAAAAATGTCAACAAATTCGTATTTTTTAATGGATTTAAGTCATGATCATGGCTCAATCGAGCAATATTAAATAAAAGAAGACGGCAAAAATCTTTACTCTAAAGTTATTTCAACTCATTTACAAATTTTTATTATATAGGACGAGTACAGAGCTTTGTCGTGCATCTCAGGAACCAAGCACGGGCCACTAAAAATTATTTATGTGCGCAAATGAGAGAATGACCTAAAATGATATACCTAACATACCGTTGATTGAATCCAAAATAAACCTAAAAAAAACACGTACCGTATAATTAAGTTCGTAAGTCTAAAATAAATTCCGATATGTCCACTTCTAACTAAATATAAAAGAGTGGGTTGGGGGTTACTGTTCACAAGCCGTGAGCCGAGCCGAGCCACATGGCTTATGGCTCGGCTCGGCTCGGCTCAGTTTTTTTTTTTTTTTTGATTCACTATTTTAAGTTACAGATATTCGTTTTAAGCGATTTAAAATTCGTTGAAAATGTTGATGTGCGGCCATGATAAATATATGATCGATAAATTTTAAATATCAAAAATTGAAGTGCGGCCATAATAAATATATGATCGATAAATTTTATATATCAAAATAATTTTACATTAATTGTGAAACGTAAAGTCGTGATTATTTATGTTTCTTTTCCATCACAACCTCATTCTAATATCCTTTTTTGAACTTTATTTTTTTACAATTTTTCGTTTGATTTGATATTTCACGATATGAATACCCATTTGGATCGATTTCAATTTTTTTTAAAAAAACTTCAAATGTGATAATAATAAATATATTGTTGATTAAGTTAAAATATAAAAATGGTTTTATAGCTCGACTTGGCTAAGCCTTTTTTTTTTTTTTTACGTTTGATTAGTTTTTTTCAATTTCTTTGGGTTTATTAGTTATTTTAACCTTTTTTTCTCGATTAAGTTAAAATATAAAAATGGCTTTACGACTCGACTCGGCTAACCTTTTTTTATTAGTTTTGTTTACTATTTACTAGCCAAATGACTTGACGACTCGACTCAGTTAAGCCATTATTATTTATTTATTTTTTACGTTTGATTCAATATTTTAAGTTACAGATATTCGTTTGAAGCGATTTAAAATTTGTTGGAAATGTTGAAGTGCAGCCACAATAAATATATCGATAAACTTTAAATATCAAAATAATTTTACATTATTTGTGAAACGTAACATCGTGATTGTTTATATTTCTTTTCAATCTCAACCTCATTCCAATGTCCTTTTTTCGAACTTTATTTTCATACAATTTTTTGTTTGATTCGATATTTCATTATATGAATATCCATTTGGATCGATTTCAATTTTTTTAAAAAAAACTTAAAATGTGATAATAATAATAACTTCTTTATTTTGAGTTTTTTCCCCTGTTATTTTATTTAAAAATTGATTAGGGGTTTATGAAATAAATGACAATGACTGAACATCGGGGATTGGTGAGAAGACATTTTTCGATAACTGGAGGTTGTAGTGGAAGGTGAGCCTCGATTTCTTCAATAACTGTGGGTGTGATTTTTTTTCATCTCCACATTTAATGTTGCCTCGAAACATTTAGTAACTTATAAGAAAATTTTATGTAACTAATATTTGACATAGATATTTGTTTTTAATACTTATGCTATTACGTACTCAACTACATCACAGCACGTGCATTGCACGTGCTTCTGACTAGTCACTTATAAAACAGCAAAGGAGCAATGAGACTCGGCGACAGAGTAGAAATTTGAACCTTTGTGACTCCCTTTCTAATACATTAAAGGTCACTTGTTTAAAATCACAAGAAATTACTTTCAAATAAATTTTCTATTTTTATGCAAGTTTGGATACGCTACTTTTCTCATTTAAAGTTTAAAAAAAGGTTAATTTATTTGAAAGTAACTATTATATGTGAAAATAAGTAACTTTTTACTTAATTCAACTAATCATATTTGTAGACTACATCTATTAAAATTTCTTAAAAGTAGTAGATTGTCTGTGATTCCGCATTAAATAGTACTTTATAACAACTCTGTGATTACGTTGAATCAAGTTTTTAAAATTTTCGAAACAAAATCATCTCCAAATTATTTTTTACTGTCTAACTTTCTTTTTTTTTTTTTCAAAAAATTATAATCACTATATTCGAGAGACAGATTCACATAAATGAAAACTCACCCACAATTCGCAATAAATTCCAAAAAAATACGTGTGGACTAAAAATAGATAAAGGCAAAATCATTAGGACCATCTTTGATGAATTGTTAATTGTTTAAATTTAGGTGTAATTTTCTTTTATTTTGAAAAAGTAAAATAACCCTTAGATAGCAATCTATGAAATGTATTATCTTCGACTCGAGTGTCTGTTTATTAGATAATAATATAATATAGGCCGAAAGTCTTTCACATTATGTGCAACCTAGATTAGTTGTAGCGAATTTATCCCACAAGAGAACGAATTGTAGACAAGTGATATAATGATGAATAAATTATTATTGATTATCGATATACCTTAATCGAAACTAACTTTAACAAAAGACTTACGTTACATATATTTTAGTTTAATTTTTCTAATTAATAACTAAACTAAGTGATTTGAGCTCATATGAAAATCTTAAAAGTAAAATTCAATCAAGAAAAGTAGTAGGACCACGAATACACGTTTGTAATCCTAATTCAAATCTCAATTATTAATTCTTGCCTAGGTTGAAAACTAATTATCCAATTATAATTAATAACATGTGTCAAGGTCAATTAATTCTATACTTAAATGTGAACATAATTATCTCTAATTAAATTACAAACATATAAGGATGCATTAATTCAAGTAGATCATCTCCCATGATTTCATTAATAATATCTCTATTGATTATAGGATCCTAAGTTTTTTTTTTTATTGCAATGTAATAATTTATATTGAAGCTCTCAGAAGAAATATAAATCATAAACATGATCCAATGATAATCAAGCATGTAATAGAATAGGAGAATAATAAGCAATCAACCCAATAACAAGACTTGGGCACAAATGAGCAACTTTGAATTTAGGTAAATCACAAGGTTCCACCATTAATACTAACCACAAAGAGTTTAGTCGAACATGGTTGGATTAAGAAATACAAGAAATTGGATGAAATAATCATCCGAATCATTTGATAGAACAGAACAATAAAACCCTCAATTATGAAACTCTTCAAGATCTTGAAATAACGATTTCTTCGCCATTAAGAAAATCCAAGAGATGATGAAAAGCTCCTTGTATTCAATGATATCGTGTGTTCTCTTGAAGTAGATTGCATCTATTTGTAGTCTTTTAAGAGATTTGAAGTTGGTGCCTTAAAAGTACCCAATTTACTCTTGATTAAATTGAAAATAGAACAACTTTCAATATGCACTAAAAGCTCGTGAACGAACGAGTTGTAGGGGACAATTTGTCCCCAAAGACCTCCACCACGGTCTTGAAGCACAAGCTCAAGACCATGGATCTCGACTTCTTCAATTATTGCACATTCTGTCCTTCTACTTTTGAACTTCACCAAATCTAGTCCTTTCACTTTTGACTTTGTTCATTTTAGTCTTGAACTTCTAATGTCATCCAAATTAGTCCTCCATTTTAGAGAGAATTGCAGCTAGGGTCTCCAACCTTTCAAAATGTTGCAGACTATATCCAAACATGTCATTTTTGCAATTTAGGTCCCAAACCTTTTAGTTTGATACATGGAGGACAAATTCCTTAATTGATCATAAAATTAAAAAATTGACCTATTTTGACTAGTTAAGTAAATGATAAAATTGTAACTTTATATTTTTTTTCAAATAAAACAATTAAAATAATTAAATGAAAAAACCAAAAAGAAAAGAGAAACATGCACCTACCCCCATCCACTTCATTATTGGGGATAATGAATTGGATGGGTGGGTGAGCTTAGGTGCATATTTCTCTTTTCTTTATTTTTTTTGGAAAAAATGTAAAATTATAATTTTTCTATTCACTTAACTGGTTAAAAATGTCATTTTTTAAAGTAATGCTATTTAGAATCAGTGGTATTAAATTATTAATCTAGGTGGCACTAATGTGATATTAAATGATAAGCACAATTAAATTAATCTTTTAATTTCACATTTCATTGAGTCATCATATGGTACCACCTAAATTGGTGTTGTAACACCACTGGTGCTAAATAACATTATTATTATTATTTTATTTATTTATTTTTTTTTTGTGGTCAATTAATGGATTTGTCCTCTAGGTGCAATCAAAATAAAAGGTTTAGGGCCTCGGCTACAAAAATGAAAGGCTTGGATATAATCTATGACGTTTTGAAAGGTTTGGAATCTAAGCTACAATTCTTCCTCCAATTTATTTAGGTAGTGCAAGTGATAAGAAAAAGGCCAATACAAGTGTCATGTATTGCCAACCCGGCTCACTCAACTTGTTTTTTACTTGGATCATCAACAATGGCTAATACAAGTGTCGTGTATTGTCACCCTAATTAGATCTCCAAAGGTTAGAATTTACTCCCATTTTTATTTTTATTTTCATTTAGATTACTCAACGAATTCTTGAACGTTATTTTATTTGGGTTAAATGGGAATTTTGGTTTAAAACCCTATATTGAAACTGCATATGATTAATCGGCAAGAATTGGTTTATCCTTGAAATATATCGCGTTATATTTTTATGAAAGTGTTGTATCTTTGCCAATTCAGGTTTTGTTTTATATCTATGGAAGTTAATGTCTACTAATGATATGAACGACTTTATGCAACTTTTATCCTCGACCCTTCAATTTTTTTTTTTACATAGATCGAGATTAATCATGTTCAAACATGAAATAATTAAATTATCACCAATTGTTTATTAGATACTTGCAAGATTCTATATTCACCATGAATATCCCATCCTGCAGACGACACAATAGAATAATAGCAATAATATTAAATAATTAATTGAAATGACCAAATCACCCTTTAGTTGTAAGAATCTATCTTCAAAGTTCAAACTGCATTTTAGCAAGAAAACCAATTGAATTTTCCTTAATCTTTTGCAACCATATTTGGGTTAGTTGGTATGATATATATTCATAAAAGAAGTCAAGTTGCATTATAAAATTCAATATTTCTAAAGTTGGACTTAGCTTGGTATACAATAACTAGCTCAATTAGTAAAAAATAAGTATCTTTCAAATAAATATAAAATTGCTACCAAATTTATGATATTTTTCATTTTTTATTAGAATTATTTTAAGTGTAAGGAGTTTCAATTTTGACAACAGCGAATCACAAGGAGAGAGCTGTCTCCCTATAATGATTCTATGAAAGAAATGCTGTAAATGTAGCTTCTTTATTTTAATTAACATTTACGACACTGAAATTATAGGTGATGTCAAATCATGTCACGATTTGGTAACTTTAAATAAGTAGAAAAACAACAGAAGAAAAAAAGTTATTTCTAGAATATTAAAATCTCAACCATTCCTTAATCACCATTAGTGGCTGGTAATCAATTGTCTCTCCACAACTAAATTGCAACATTTTGTCCAGTACTATTTGTCCAAGTGATATTTTGTCCTGAGAAATATAAAAGAAATAAAATACAAATACATAATGATACCATATTTATTTGGCACTTTTTAGTCAATTTTTTTCCCAACATTTCGGACAAAATCTTGAAAGATTTAAGAGTGCTGCTACTCGTATAGGCGCTCGGCAGCTCCCTGTCAAAGAGCCCCTGTACAAGAAGCTTGATACAAGATTTAAGAATACAATCTTCAACGGTATGTGTCCAAGCCGACTGCACAGGCAGTTCTTTCTATCACGCCGTGCTTCACCAATTCTCCTTTCGACCCAACTTGTGGTCACGTTTGTCCAAATATGCCTACAGTATCATCCTCGTCAAAATGAATGGAGGATGCAATTGTCATTACACAATGAGCATGAATATTCAAACTGGTACCTCTTACCAAGTCAAAAATGAATAATGTACACAAATTTTCAAACAATCTTTTACACCTCCCTCACATGGAGGGGGGTCCACACATAATAAAATAATCGTGGGCCCCCCTCCATGTGAGGGGGGTGTAAAAGATTGTGTGAAAGTTTGTGGGAACATGTAGCATCACCCGTCAAAAATTGCACATTCCCTTTGATGCCGTGGAATCTGTCCTAGGATCCAAAGTCAATGCAATAAACAACTTGGTTTCTTCAACATCACTGTCTAACTGTACATTAACCTTGAATTCAGACCACTAGTCGTTAATTATCGAACTTGACAAACAATCAAAATCTTAAATGAAACGTATTCAAATGTGTAAATTCCAATCCCAGATGCCAAACGGCACAAGTACAATGAGACTCGGGGATTGGGAAGGATTTTTAACCTTTGACTCTCTAACCCACAAAAGGTTACTTGTATGAGATTTCAAGCTTCCGGTGCGCAGAATCTGGAAATTTGAAACTGGCCAACCTTCCAAAAACACAGGTGGGTAAGCTTAGAATAAACTAAAAGTTACTTTTAAGCAACTTTTTACTTCCAAATATGTCGAATTATCTTCCTGGTTATCCAATACGATATTTTGCTTATGAAATTAGTACACTTATATGTAGCAATAGAAATAAAAGCTACACAAGTTATTTTTTCCTGCTAGGATTTTGGTTTCAAACTACTTTAATTTCATATTCAAAGACAACGAACTTTTTTTTTTTTCTGTAGTCGTATATTATCAGCTATTCCACACTAAATACTATTTTACAACAACTTTTGTTTGTGAACACACCCTTTTTAACTGGTTCGCAGAGTCAATAAAGAATAGATAGTAACCGACGTTAAGTTCAAGACTCCAGCACTATATTAGCCAATTGTAGTTTCATCTCATTTCGTGCACAAAGGGAAGTAAGCATAATTCATTGTGTGCAGTGTGCATAAAAGACGAGTTATCGATCTTATGTCAGTTACTTCTCACGCTTGTGCTGCATCAGAAAGGTAGGGAAGCAGTAAATCAAAGTTTTCTGACTCAGAATTTCTTTTGAGCATCTTTTGTGCAGTGAAATTTAATATGGAAGGCTCTTATGGTGCACCTGAATCCGTTCAAAAGAGATTTGCTCTGCCTGTAGATTCTGAACACAAAGCCACTGAATTCAGATTATTTTCAGTGGCTGCTCCTCATATGCGGGCGTTTCATCTGTCATGGGTTTCTTTCTTCGCCTGTTTCGTCTCCACTTTTGCTGCTCCGCCCCTCCTTCCAATCATTCGTGATGATCTTGATTTGACGGCCACAGACATTGGAAATGCTGGAATTGCAGCAGTTTCAGGCGCAGTTTTTGCTCGAGTTGTCATGGGAACAGCTTGTGACTTAGTCGGTCCTCGACTAGCTTCGGCTGCACTCATCCTTATAACTGCACCAGCAGTTTACTGTACTGCTATTGCCAATTCTGCCGCCTCGTTTCTTTTAGTCCGATTTTTCACTGGTTTCTCCATCGCAACATTTGTCTCGACTCAGTTCTGGATGAGCTCCTTGTTCTCTTCTAAGGTAGTTGGAACTGCAAATGGCGTTGCAGGCGGGTGGGGAAATCTTGGAGGTGGTGCAACACAATTGATCATGCCTCTCGTCTTTAGCCTTATCCATAATATTGGTGCAACTAAGTTCACAGCTTGGAGAATAGCATTTTTCATCCCTGCTCTGTTTCAAACTCTATCAGCATATGCCATTTTCTTCCTTGGTCAAGATTTGCCCGATGGAAACTACTCACAACTGCATAAATCCGGAGATAAACACAAAGATAGTTTCTCACAGATTTTCCGTCACGCCGTTACAAATTACAGAGGGTGGATCTTGGCTTTAACTTACGGTTATTGTTTCGGGGTTGAACTTACAATAGATAATATAATTGCACAGTATTTTTATGATAGGTTCAATGTGAACCTTCATACAGCTGGAATTATTGCAGCCAGTTTTGGATTGGCAAATTTATTCTCACGACCTGGGGGAGGGATTCTATCAGATATTATGGCAAAGAGGTATGGAATGAGGGGCAGGCTATGGGCACTGTGGATATTGCAGACATTGGGTGGCATTTTCTGCATTCTTTTAGGCAGAGTAGGATCTTTGAGTGTGTCGATTGCTGTAATGATTATATTTTCCATCTTTGTTCAAGCTGCGTGTGGCCTTACTTTCGGGATTGTTCCTTTTGTTTCAAGAAGGTATGTTCTCCAAAAGTCATTCACATTCAATCACTATTTTTTTTGTGTGGAGCCTAATGATAATGTATACTTATTTCCTTGATTACTGATCGACTAAATATTGACTCATCAGGTCTTTGGGCGTTATATCTGGGATGACGGGTGGAGGTGGAAACGTAGGTGCAGTTCTAACTCAAGTAATTTTCTTTAGAGGATCAAGGTACTCGACAGAAACCGGGATAACACTTATGGGGGTGATGATCATATGCTGCACCCTCGCAATCATGCTGATATACTTCCCCCAGTGGGGTGGAATGTTTTGTGGTCCATCTTCTAAAGGTACAACAGAAGAAGACTACTACATGGGTGAATGGGATTCAGCAGAGAAAGAGTTAGGTATTCACATGGCAAGCATGAAATTCTCCGAAAACAGCAGAAGTGAAAGAGGCAAAAAGGTTGAATCTGCACCCACACCCGCCAATGGGACTCCAAGTACATACGTGTGAATGAAGTATTGAAGTAATGAATGTTTTTAGCTAAAATTAAAGTTTTATGCGTTCAACTATAGTTGGCAAGGTGTAAAGATTCGAAGTTTGCACTTCCTTCTTCCGTTTATGTCATATCTTTGTGTTTCTACATCTTTTTAGCTATGAAATTTATAAATAAATAAATGAAACTGCAGAACTAAATCAATTATTAGCATTACTTTAAGCAATTTGAATGAATTTCAACTGGCCTATTTCTTCCTTCAATTGGAAAAAGATAGTGGCAGAACGGCGCAAATTTCCCCAAGATTTTGCCTTAACTCTTCTAGACGGAAACAAGTGTTCCTAACAGAATGTGGTATCTGTCAGTGATTTTCATAAATATGAACAACAAAGCGGAAACTATAAATTGTACAAGAAATCATCAGCATTCCTCCATACACTAAAGGGCCTGACATTATATTCTGGAACCTCACTTAAAATGGTTGTTTCTCCACTGCTTCATATTGGGAAGTATTAGAGAGAAGAAAAATCTACAAAACTCCTACAAATATAAATTGAATAAGCTCTCCCCTTCGAAAATCTCCTTTTTTGCTTGGAAAGTTTGGCACCATTGGTTACCGGTAGATCCACGAATCATAGCAGGATGAGAATCCAAATAACTTCATTCATGTCAATGTTGTAGATCCACGAAACCAGTTGAGCATGTTCTTATTAATGGCCTTGTGGCAATAGCTGTCTTGAAACACTTCAAGAAAGAATGGCTTATCAACCTGCCACAGTTGTTGTGCCCCAAAATGCTAATCAATACTGGGAGTATCACAAAAGCTGATTTTAAACTTGGCTGCTCCTTATTTATCCCTCATTTTCAAATATTTTGTTATTTTGGGTGGAACATAATAACCCTAGATATCATAGTTACTAAATTTTTGGCACAAAGGAAAGAGATAGCCGTCTGCTCCATGTCATTAAATCTGCAGGGATATGTTCTGATCTAAGTCAGGCACATCCAAGTTGCCGTAAAATGTCTACGATGGTTCTATGGAGGAAACCTAGTGTTTGCATGATAAAATTGAATACACGTGGGTGTCTCAAAGGAAAAAAATAAATTCGGCAGCATGTCGAGGTGTGATAAGGGTACAAAGTGTTCAATTGTGAAGCTTAATTATTGTCGACATGACGACCTCCGTTGTGACATTGCCGTGGGGTTGGAAGGGGGGTAGGAGGCCCCCTTCCCAAGGGTGCAAGGGGCAAAGCCCTCGGACCAAAATTTCATTAAGGACTATTTAGGAATTTGTATTGTTATAAAATTTTATTAAAGAAGTGAAGTACTTGTAAAATCCAATTTTTGCCCTAATTTAGCCGTCCTAGAGAATATTTGCACGATTCTTGTAAACATTTTTTTCATCATAGTAAATTACTGCATCGTTGAAAGAGAGCGTAATATCTTATTGAGGCGAACCTCTATAAATCTTGCATGTTTTTGAGTGTTTCTTTTTTGGTCGAATTGATTGCTCTCGATGAAATAGATTTAGGATTTATAATTCTCAATACAAAGGAGATGTTCTAGCTCTCCATGAGTTTTATACGAATAATGATCTTGCCTACTTGCTGAAATCAGAGCTATAAGTACATGATTAAAGTTTGGTCACCAGTTTGGCTACTCTAAAGTATTGGTTGAAATAGATTCAATGGTTTCCATTCACCTTATTTCCAGAAAAGTTGCAAGTCCATGGCATCTGCAATATTGTCTAAAGGAAATCCACCATTGGCAAAGGATTCAGAAATATCATTTACCCATATTTGGAGGGAGGGCAACAAAGCAGCTGACTATCTAGCAAACTCTGGTTATAGAGAAAGTTCTAAGACAATGATACCTTGTGACTTTATACACGAAGTTAAAGGTATAGTGAGGATGGAAAAATGGGGATATCTGAGCTTTTAGGTTGAGCAAGGAGAGGTAAATACTTGCCAACTTTTATACATGAATTTGAGTTTCTATTTTGATGGCTTTGTTTTTTTATTAATGTTGATAAATGTAAATCCACGAAGCCAATGCCCGCATATCTCTTTCTAATAATTTTCAATATCAATATACTTAGAGTAGGGGACAAAACCCCACCCTACATTCATTCGGTTTAGAGATAAGTGCCTAAAAACCCATATCTCACACTAAATGTCTTTACCAAAAAAATGTTAGTGAAACTGTTGGTCCCAAATTTTCAAAAATTGACAACTCAACGCTTTAAAACCAAATACACAAACAGAAATAACAAGAAAGTAAACGAATACAAAGAATTTTTTGCCAAAGGCCCCGAAGGTTCGACGACCACTATCTAACGCCTAATCCCCCGTTGAGCATCCATTAGAATTAAGCTCAAATTCATTAGCACCGTCAAAAATAGGCAAAATTCCGATTACAAGAACATAAAGCTCTCAGAACTCTTTCCATTACAGAAATCTTCTCAAGAAAGTTCAATCTCACAAAAGAGAAAAACATTAACATTTTCTCCCTTACAATAGCACTCAGTATGTACAGAGAAAATCACTCCAAAGAATATACAGAGAAGATAAAGAGTCGAGAGAAAGCTACTAGGCTTCCGAATGTCCAACCCTAAAGTCATCCGCCACCATTTTTATATGAAACAAGGCCAATTATATCACCCAACGGTGCGTATTTAGCCACATGTCAGTCATGTAGCAAAAATGTCTTTTCAATTAAAAACGTATTCAATCATTATTTCAAAATTCTTCAACTTACTGGACCAGCATTCTGGGCCGACAAATTGGGCCATAGTGACAATCCAACCAGTAGATATTTGGGCCTCACAAAATTCAGCAACCCAACTTCTACATAAACTAAATAAATTGGTTCGCAGTATTAGTGGCATGTAATTAATTTACATTGCATAAATGTTTGGAAGATCCTCTGTATCAATGCAATGATAATTAATGTATCAATTGTAAAGAATTTACGAAAGAGTAATGCTATATATTACCATCGATTATTAGAAGCAATCTAAGTGCCATTGGACTTCACCACTTCATTGGTCCTAATTCTACAAAAAGAAACGAAGCATTTGGAAAGAACGAAACCTAGCCCTTGAGTTATATTGCAAGTTACACATGCAATCTTTATGTTATCCAAGTCAAATTGCTTGAGAATATTTAAGCCCAAAATCAGTTTAATCCTATAGCATCAACCAATAAGCCTTGATGGAGCACTCGATGGCATTAATGAAAGAAATTTAATATCGCCACTAGTGTATTGCCCATGTGGTCTAAGTCTAACCAGGGACGGATGGAGGGGGGGAAGCCTTCCCGCCCCAACCCCCCCCCCCCCCGGTCCCCTCCCCTCCCCTCCCCTCCCCTCCCCCAACTAATTTTATGTGAAAAAAAAAAAAGAATCATGTGTAATTTTATTTTTTTTACGTATTAGCCCGACCTGTAATCCGGTCATGGATGCATCCTTGAGTCTAACAATGCATACCAACATGCACGAACTATGGTAGTGTAACACGAAGTCATGAACTAAGCTATCCTTATCATTTAATAAACACCAAAAAGATTAACACAAAATCTTTCACACCTAACATTAAGAGGCATTTAAATTTATATAGAAAAACAATGAAACAGTAGAAGTATCCAGTTTTGAATTGAATCAAGAAACTAAGTACAGGCTAAGAGGAAAAGGAAATCAAGACTTTCTAAATTTCTTGCCTCTTCTTCGTGAAAGATTTTGGCAAGCCCAGTGCTTATTGTGTCGGAAAAAAATCCCACGAGACGTAGCGGAAATGAAAATCACAAAAACAAGCCTAAAAGATAAGAACAATTTAACCGCGGTTCAACAAATTGCCAACTACCACAAGAATATAAGACTTTAATAGTTGAGAAAACTACAAAATATGATATTTTTCTCTCTCACAACTTCTCCATAACCAAAACTAGGTTTTGCCAATTTGTCTTGTGCTAACAATTGGAATAAAAACAATTCTATCAAACCCTAAATCAGGACTATGTATATTTAAGTTACTGAAAACCGTAATTTTATTAGGATTAGTAAAGTGAAACACCAATGAGCCCAAAGTAAATTAATCCAATTAAATGATTTCAGCCCACAATGGTTAAATCAGCTGAACAATTGGGTCTAGTACATCAATCCAACAACAATATCATATTTTGGTAACACAATGTAGCATATGTTAGTGATTTTGATATAGAGGAAATTACAGCATACCATATTTTTCAACTTCCAATTTCAAAATTCAGATTTACAAGTTTTTATTTCAAAAATCAGATGATAATTAAATTTTAAATATTATTATTATTAATATTCAAGATTTAAACTAATCAATCCCAAACCTAAAACCAATTTCAACTCTTTTCTCCATCTCTCCCTTCTCTCTCTTCTCACTTTCTCTACCAACCCACCACTGTCCATCACCACCACTGTTACCGTCACTCCACTCTCCTCCACGTCCTCTCCTGTATATATATATATCCTATTTTGTATCTACAATCTAAATCGTCCGATCTGTGACAATTCCTCTCCTTCCTCTTCGTCGACGGCACAACTTCGCACCACTAACGCGATTCAGCCTATACCACCACTGCTCTCTCTCTTCCATCACCCAATTGCTGCTCTTTCTCCCCCACGTGGTGTTGAAGTTGTTGGCGGTGGTGGGTTTGATGTTTGTGTTGGTGGTGGCTATTCCTGTGGCGGCGGCGGCGACGGTCATATATGGTGGTGGTTGTGACCGATTAATTGGTGGATCTGATTTGAGTACGACCGCACACAACCAGCGACGTTCTGGTGATGGCGTTTGTGGATCCGATTTGTTAGTTTTTTTGGGCGGTTGTGGCGGTGATTTTCTTGGATCTTGTTGGTGGTTGTGGTGGTGATGGTTGTTGGTGGTTGTGGTGGTGATGGCGATTTTGGTGTTGTTTGGACGGCAATTTTGTTGTTTGCGATTTGGTATTTAGGCGACAATATTGGATAATGTTGGTAGCGGTGGTTTTGTTGGTGGTCGGGCGGTGATTTTATTGATTTTTGGGGGGCGATTTGTTGATTTTTGGGAGGCGATATGGTGTTTGGGCGACAGTGGTTTTGTTGGTGGTTGTGGTGACGAGGCGGTGGTGTTGGTGGATTTGAAGTTGAAAATTTGTTGGAGGTGGTCTGCGACGATGATGGTAGGGTTGGGGACTTTTTTGGGTTGTAGGATGGGGAAGGTGGTGGTGGTGGTTCCGAGGACGAGGTTTCTGTTGCCATACTGTTTGTGGTAGTGGTGAGGTGGTAGTTACAAGTGTTGGTGGTGGTCACAGATTATTTGGTTGTTCGTGACAATTAAATTGATTATCTGTGCCCGATAAACAAATTGTGACCAATGAAAAAGATAAATTGTGACCTAAAAAATTGTTAATTTGTGACCGATAATTTGATAATTTGTGACTTATGACCTATAAATAAATCGTGACGTTTCAATTTTTGATTTGTGAGCGATAAACAAATTGTGACCTATAAATTTTTTGAATTGTGACCGTAAAAAAATTTGTGACACATAAAATTTATGATTTGTGACCAATGAATAATATGTGACTTATTAATTTGATAGATTTGTGACCGATAAATAAATTGTGACGTAAAAATTTTTGATTTGTGATCGATGAACAAATTATGACCTATAAATTTTTTGAATTGTGCCTGTAAAATAATTTGCGACTTATGAAAATTGTGATTTGTGACCAATTATATGGAATTTGTGACAAAATTATATGGAATTGTGACATTAATATATTTAATTAATAAAATATATGTTTAATTAATTAATTTATAAATAAAATTTAAAACACTCTGAGATTTGAAATTTTAAACATAATCTCTTAAATTTGAAATTGGTAAAACTAAGTATCTTAGTTATGAAATCTTCCCTTTGATATATATGAACAACAAAACTGAAACTGTAAATCCAACTTCCACCCATAGCGATCAGATTTGAAAGTCCATATATGTTTATGTTTAACCCACATTTCTTAAAACTCATTTTCAATCATACATTTTTATGAGATCCACAACTTTTCAACGTACATTTCATCACTTCTATCAAAATTTACTTGAAATCTATTTTTTATCCAAATCAAACAGAGACACATGATGGAAATCTGTAATATTTTGAAACACTTGGTTATCTTACAGTGGAAAATCACAGGCTATACTGGAGACCAGAAACCCTCTTTTCTCAATTTGTATTTTTCTCATCAGAAAAGACGAAGATAGGAGTTTGATGGGTTATCTTCAATGGCACAATATCATGAAAAAAACTATACCTTTATGAAACTTAACTAAGCTTAGCTTTGTTTGAGCCCTACTCTTTAAAACTCATTTTTCCCTAAATTCGTTTTCCACCGCACATTTTTTCAAAAATATTAATTCTTCCAAAAAAAATGAGGCTTTAACAGGGACTTAATTCACTAATTGGCCATATTAGTAAAACGTCATTAATTAACATTCGATATATCTTTCTAACATCAATTTAGTTGAGCATATATAAGCCCAGTGAATAAATGACAGAATCTAAATGAAATCAAGTGCTACAAAGGTGCATAATTGCCATCCAAAATTGGTAAAATCCTATAGCGTCAACCAATAAACTTTAATAAATATTGAAGGATTCAAAAGGTATAACCAGAGAATGATCATGTAATAGAGATAGGATGTGAGGATTATGAGCAGAATAAGCGGAATTTTCTGTTACAAGATGGAGATGAAGTCTACTATTGAGTTAGATATGGCTGTAAAATACAGCGTCTATTGATGGCATACGACAAATAAAAATTTGTTGTACAAAGCTATGGTATTCTTGTAAGATGGAAAAAACTTCTTGTCAAGAGAACCCCAGACAAGATTGGCATGGAAGATAGAAGATTGCATTGACGTCTTTATGCATCATTCTAGAAGTGGCTACTTGGCATGGACATTAAAGTAGAATTGAGAGGGCACGAAAGCTACTAGCCTTTGGAATTACTTTTTTAATGATCAAATGACTAAATGGATATTCTTTTCCACCTTTTTCCTTAGCTTGCAAAGAAATGAATTAGTATTTACATATAAAAAAAGCAATAAATCTTAATGGCGATGGTATTGAGAAAAGAAAATTAAATATTGATTACTAATACTTCATACTAAACCTGCACAAACTATGCACAACCCTAATACTTCATACCAAACTTGAATGATACTATTACTTCATCCAAAACATGCACATCTGATGCATAACACATTCTAAAGCTATGCCATGAACTAACCTATTGTTAAAGTAACTTCTTAATCGAGTCCCACAAGCCAATTCGTGCACTCAAAAAGAAAAGTTAGATGGCACGCCGGATGGGGTTTCTGTGTAGACTCTCCGATGCTCAAGTCAGGACTCGAACAGAAAGAGAAAATTGAGATAATGTACGAATGATTATAAGATGTCATTCGTAATTTACCTTCATCTCCAATCTGATGCAAGATGGAGATGAAGTCTACTATAGAGTTAGATGTGACCATAAAATACAACGTCTACTGATGGCATACCGCGAAGAAAAGAATTTGGAGTACAAAGCTAAGGTATTCGTGTATGATGGAAAAAACATGATGTTAAGAGAACCCTAAACGAGATTGGCATGGAAGATGAAGATTGCATCTTTATGCATCGGTGTGGAGGTGGTTAATTGGCATCAATCTTATTGGAGTAAATTTGAGAGGGCACGAAAGCTAGTAGCCTTTGAAAATACATTTTAAATGATGAGTCAATAAATGGATTTTCCGCATTTTTCTTTATCTTGCAAATAAATGAATCTAGTATGTATGTATATATAAAAAGAAAAGGAAAAAAAACAAAAGCAAACCTCAATGGCAATTGTATTAAGAAAAGAAAATTAAAATATTTGATTACTATAATGTCCATTAGGTCTAATACTTCATACTAGACATGCACGAACTACGCACAAGACTATTACTTCATACCAAACTTGCACTAGACTAATACCTCATGGCTCATACCTAACATGCACAAAGTATGGTGCATAACACATGCTAAAGCTATGTCATGCATTTCCCTAGAAGTTACTATTGTTGGATTCGAACAGTATCCCAAAGATTACTACCGTCGGGCAACTAGCGTTGTCACATAGATCATGCTTTGGAAATCTAGAACCGGTCGCTTGAATAAAAAAAAATGAGATGGATCTTTATAGTTGGGATGGTTAGTTGTGGTGGTGATGCATAGAGCAAATGGTGGTGACAGTGGTGGTGGGTGGCATCGATGGTGGTTGTAGTGATGGCGGAGTGGACCAGTGCTTTCAAGTCTTGAAAGATAGTAGAGACAGAGAATTCAACATTAATGTTTTGAATTTTTTTAAAATTGAGAAATTAGTATAATTTGCACTAAAGGAAAGGTAGATATCATAAAGAATTTGATTAAGTTGGGCAAATATTGTTAAGATTTAAAAGTATTTTATATTTCATTCTTTTGGGGGAAAGTAGGGATAAACGGTCAAATTTTTACATATATTAAAGAAGAAAAAACTAAAAAGGATTTTTCATTAAATTGTCAATTTTCAATACAATCTATTTTATATTGGTTGAAGAATATTAAGATTTGGGTTGCATCTTAAAATGTCAACATTGTTAAGAAGAGTAACAAAAATTCTTATATGTTGTATTGAAAACTAAGATGATATCGAATTGCTTTAATATGAGTTTGTTGAAGAAAATACGAAATTATAAACATAATATGAAGTAATTGATCATAAAAACATAAGAATAAAATAATTTGAAGAGAATAAAGATTTTATTATACTATGAAAAAAGAATATAAAGATTTTGTGTTTATGATTTGTTTAACTTGGTCTAAAATACAATGAAAATCTAAGTATATATAGGAGACGTCCAAAACGCTAAAAGTAAAGTTGTAGATGGAAAGGGATGCTCAAAACGAGAAACGGGCTTGAGCCAGATAACACCACCGCTCGAGCATCAGGCAACATCACTCGAGAAAGAATTGCGACGGCTTTGCTAGAGCGGTAGGTTAGCGAAAAAGTACCGAAATTTCTCTGTAGTACATATCTTGATCTCTTCAAGTCGAACACAAATTTCAACTCCCAATTGTGCTTCCAAATAAAATTTCAACTAAAATTTGCTAAATAAACTTCGAATAGGATTCCAAATGACATTTTAAATAGAATTGGGTCACACCATAATTCTAACAAATTTCACCTTGACACGAATTCTACTACAATGAACAAACTTAAAAAAATTTCCACTTGGACACAAATTCCATCACAAGAAATAAATTTTAATTCTTCAACAAAGAACACAAACGAAATTCTCCATCAAGATTTCCAACTGAAAATATTTTCCAAAATTCTGCCACCTAATTAGGGCAAAATTAAATAACTGAGTATTAACAAAATTTTAAGCACTGTACTTGGATATCACCAAATATGGCAGAAACAAGCCCTGAAACAGAATTACTAAAACTGAATGCATCAAAAGAATGATCTTACCCAGAATCAACACATTTAACCGCATTCAAACCATCAACTAAATCAACAGAATTGTATATATGTACTTGGATATCACCAAATATGGCAGAAACAAGCCCTGAAACAGAATTGCCAAAATTGAATGTATCAAAAGAATGATCTTCCCAGAATCAACACATTTAACCGCATTCAAACCATCAACTAAATCAACAGAATTGTATATATACGGAGTCTTATGACAAAAAATGGGTCTACTACTAGTAACTGAATATAATGACTCCGTCGATAATGGTGGTAAGGCAGATTTATCCATAACTTCTAAATTCAATTGAGATGTATTCTTTAAAGAAAATCACAAACTAGATTCTAACGGTACAAAATCCAACTCCAATTTCACTTAAGTTCTTAAAATATGCTGATTGATCAAAGATTTTGTATAATACTACAAAATATATAAATGGGATTTTCTAAATCACTTTAGCAAAACACGAGCTCTTTTACTAACTTTCAGGACTCCACATTCAACAGTGTACATATACTCTTTTAAGTCAAGAGTATTTAAGGAGATAAGATTTCTCTTCAAATCTGAAACTTGTATCACTGCATCAAGGGTTCTAACTGTCCCATCAAACATCTTTATTCTGACTCGACCAAGACCAACTATCCGACAAGGTGTATTATTATTGATCATCACAATACCTTTTGAAACTTCTTCATATGTTGAAAATAAATCCCGATTGGGAAACATATGAAAAATGTAAGTTGTATCAAGAATTCAAGTAGTCAGATCTAAGTAAAAACTCTCCATCACTGTTAGGACTTTATACAATACTTGTTTTCCCTAAAGTTTATGATTATTGATTTATAGTCAATTTTTCTTTGTTCTGTTATTTATAACAATTGTTTATTAAGCACTCATTTTTCTTATAATAATTACAAAATTTGAAGTTAGATTTTAATTTACCCATTGCACGACCACCATCAATATTGAGGTCATCTCCATGAACTTCAAATGCAATAAAATGCTTCATCTTCTCCTTTGAATATAAAGTATCATAAATTTTTTCGATGGTAAAAGTATCACGACTATATAAAATTATGTCTCTAAAAGACATGCATGAATCGGGCAATGTGGACAATAAAATTAATCACAAATCTTTTTCATCATATTTGACCTCTAAGGTCTCCAAATCAGCAACAATTTCATTAAAAGCAATTAAGTGATCCTCAAGAAATGTATCTTCTGTCATACAATGAGAATATAGACGTTACTTCAGATGCAAATTGCTAGTAAGACTCTTCGTCATGCATAATTGCTCTAATTTTAATCATAATGCAGTAACTGATTTCTCTTTCAAAGCATCATCAAGAATATTATTTGAAAGATGAAGATGTATTTGAGATAGAACATTTCGATCCTTCCATTGTTTCTTCTTTGGAGTCCAATTTTTGAGCATCTTGTCAAATCCCAACAATGCTTAATCCAAATCCATGTGAGT